>OX456986.1:15783301-16383301 GCA_949752695.1 Melanostoma scalare
TTACAGTTTCTTCTTTTTTCATAGCTTCTTCTTTGCTTCTTCATTCCTTAAAACATTTCTTTTCCTCATAACAATTTCTTTCATTAAAACTTTTTTTTTCTTGTAACTTCTTCTTTTATCCTAGCTTCTTCTTTCCTCTTAGATTCTTCGTACGTCACGTCACAGCTTCTTCTTTCCTCATAGCATTTTCTTTGTTCTCAGCTTCTTCGCTCTTCATAGTTTTTTGTTTCCTCATAACTTCTTTTTTCCTCATTGCTTTACTGATATTGAGGAATAAAACCTCATAGATTCTTTGCTTTTGCTTCTTTTAGCTTCTTCTTTCTTCATAGTTTCTTTTTTCCTCTTCCTTTGAAAGAAGATTACATTTTTGCTCTCAGCGTCTTCTTTCCTCATAGCTTCTTCGTTCTTCATAGCTTCTTCCCTCCTAATAGCTTTTTTTTTTCAAAAAACTGCTACTTCTTTCCTCATAACTGTTTCTCGTAACTTTTTCCTTCCTCATTGCTTATTCTGTGCTCTTAGCTTCTTCTTTCTTCTTCATTCGTCATTGCTTCTTATTTCCTCATAGTTTCGTTTTCTTTCGTAGTTTCTTTTTTCCTCATAGCTTTAGCTTCTTCTTTCTTCTTAGTCTCTTCTTTGCTCTTAGCTTATTCTTTTCCTGAGGTATCTCCTCAATTCTTATACCACCTGATTTTCACTACCTCAAGCTTTATTCCCTAACTCTTTCTTTTTATAGAATCCTCCTAGCTTTCCTAGCACCCTCCTCCTTTTCCTTATCTAGCGCGCTTGGGCAGATTATATTGTTTTGAAATTATCATTTCAAAGATTAACTATCCTCTTCATAGCCACCACAATGTTAAGCAGAATAAAGGAAAAAGTTAATTTGAATATGTAAATTCATAATACAATTTTAATACACATAATTGGATTCAAGCGAAATATTCTTCAAAATGAACAAAAATAAAGAAGAAAAAAATAAAAAAATAAAAATTTAAATTGTTTCCTCAAAGACAAACAAGCAATCTCTTAACCTCCTCTGTGCTGTCTGTTCTTTCACTTAACTTTCATGTATACCAAACAACCTTTGATTTAAGCAAACTTCCGCCTGTCATCTCATCTTCTCTCTAAGCAAGAAAGAAAAGAACCCACTCATGGCTCAAGGAAATTCACAAGAAAACTGTTTACTTTATTTGTCGGCATTGCTGTAGAATAAGAATAAAAGTAAACCGAGGTACAAAGTACAATATGATATCAAACGGGCACACAGAAAACAGAAAAAAAAAAAACAGCAACGATAAGAAGAAATAGTGACACGACAACATATTCTTTTGTGCGGTGTCTGCAACAGCATTTACATAATAGAAACCTTCTTCCTTATCCGTTTGAGATGCTAAGAGTTTGGAAAGTGGGCAAATAAATGGCAGTTTCCTTGATGGCTGCAACATTACTTCCCAATAGTATCGCAGTCGCAAACTGTCTGCACTCAAATAATTTTTTTTTTTTTTTGTTTGTAGACCTTCCCTGCTCATCATGTTATTGAGATGCAAATTAGATGCCAACGTTTGTTTTTTCTCCTCTTTTTTTTTTTTAATAGAATGAGCCGCATACACAAATACATACACACTTAACCTAGTAAAATTCCCTTTGAGGGACTAAATTTTACTTTGAATTTTATTTGTTACGAAAGGGTTGAGGCAAATGACTTTATTGTGATGTATAAAACGATGGCTGAGATTGAAGGCTTAGTCTTTGATGGTTTTCCTTTTGACATGAATCCCGTTTGAGTTGTTTGTTCATTTCCTTTCTGTCGACATTATGAAATAACCAACAGTCACATTTTACAAAAGAAAAGGAAAGAACTGCCGTTCATGTTCAATTATTTTGAAATAAGACAAAATTTTCTTTTGAAAAGCCTTGAGTCGCAAAACCATATCCTGTCAAATAAAGACCTACCATCTCGTATACCAAATCGAGGACAAATTGGCAGCCAATGAAGGTAAAAGCTAAGCACATCATGAGTTGAATTGCAGCATTATAAACCCGTCTCAACATTAATACCAAAAAAAGTAGGGTAGACTGGGTACGGTTGAAACAATTTCGCTTATATCGTTTATAACATTGATTTCTGTAATCCGAGCTGTGAAGAAGTGATGTCTAATGAAAAAGCGGATTTCCATCTACAAATAAAGAGTGTCTTTTTAGCGCTACGTGCATTATTTTTTGTAAAACATGGAATTTTAAAAAACATCTTTTTTGTTTCAACCGAACCCATACCAGGGGCGGTTGAAACAGCAATAGGGGTCAGTTGAAACACATGGAAATAGTTAGCATTTTTTATTTTTGAGTAAAAGTATAAGACTGTTTGACAATGCTTATTACGTACTGTAGTCCATACTTAGTATAGCTGTATGCTATATATATATTTAAATTTATACCTATGTAATTCTATTGTTCCTACTTTTGGTTTATTTAAATCTCAGAAACCAAAGAACATTTTTTCGTTTGAGTTTCTGTGTTTAACTTAAAACTTATAAGAGCATTGATTATTGAAAAAAAAGTGACTCTTAACAAATCAGACTTTTTAAAAATTTTATTCAAAGAAAAAGTTTTTGATTTTCTTCAAAAGTTCGGCATTTACACCTGACTACTGAAAATCATTCACTTAATTAACTTGAATTAAAATGTCATTGAAGAACAAAGTATAAGCTTTGAATTGAAAAACACTTTAGTGTGTGGTAGTTAGTGGCCTAGTTGTTTTTTAAAAAAAATTATAAAATAACCATTAAATTGCCCCTCCCGCCTAAACGGGCCTATGACCGTTGCTGTAGGTAGTCAAGTCAGTCTGTCCTCTTGAAGTCTTTCTTACACGAACTCTTGGCATCTGGAAAGCAAGGAAACTAAGTAAGCATTTTGTTTCAACCGTACCCAAAAAAAGTGTTTCAACCGTCCCCAACCGCGCTTTAGCTACAAAAATGTATATAATTATGGCCATATTAGCAACACGTTGAAGCAAGTCACTGCGATGCGTTCAACACTACTCCTTTCAAACACAAACTCATACCCAAAACTCTAACATGAATAGAAGCACAGTTGTTGCTAAAAAAAACCGCTCAAAATATTTTACTTTTGGTTATCGATTAAGAAAAAATCTATTTTTGAACAACTGCCACTTGCCACGTGCTAAGCCAGACTGACGATTGTTCGCATATGTTTTCGCTTCGTTTTCCTTCGGGAAACATTCTCGTACCGTCTACTGTTCGTAGAATATTTGTGTTGTTTCAACCGTCCTTTGTTTCAACCGTACCCAGTCTACCCTACTTGTGCTTGTGATTTTTGGGAATGTTATATAATGAAAATCGGAAAAAATGAAACATTATAGAGTTCGAGTAGATCCGTGGACTGGCTCACTTCTCTCAACCGTACTTCGAACTGCTTAGCGAGAAAACTTCTTTATATGGTAGTGTAGCTCTCGGAGAGCTTTCCAAATTCTCAAGTAGAAAGGTGATACCCATAGAAAAACAATTAGACGCTTCTGGGACTTGAACCCCCACGTAATCAGTTGAGAGGCTAATTATTCCCCCACAGTCACCTCACGGACGGAAGTTAAGAAATTATTTATGCTGATTCAGCCCAAACAGAGAAAAGTGCATTGCACCTGGAAAACTAATATAGAGGAAAGAGTAAATAAAGAAAACGTTGCACTTTTCTCATGTACGAAGGCTATTGACGGCAAATGAGGTTTCTTCCCCAGTATTGCTCTATGATGGCTATACATATCGGTCATAAGAACAAGGAGGTAATAACATGGTGAACAGCACAAGACAGGTAAACTATAACAAGCTTGTCAAAGTTCAGCGAACGAGTAGTATGTGCGTTAGCGGCGCGCTAAGGATAACTCCTTCAGATGCCTTAGACACACTACTAAGTTTTACACACGTAGACATTTTCTGCAAACGCAGTTTGCAGCAAACTTTGCTACTCGACTAAAAGCTAATTCACAGAGGACCAACGATCAAATTGGTCACACTTACATTTTAAACAACTTAAGATTCATCCTGGATCGAGTAGATTACGCCATTCTTAAGTTAGTGTTTAATAACAATTTCCAAGTAACCTGAGGGTATGGTTACTTGGAAATTGTTATTAAACACTAACTTAAGAATGGCGAAAAAAGCTTTGGAGAACGGTAATCTCTTGGATAATGAAGCCTTACACTTCTACACTGACGCGATCTGAAACCTGTTATGAAGTAGGATGTGAAATTTTCTCTAAAGGGCAGAATTTGAGCCTTTTCTTCTGCCTACCTGACCATTGTAGTGTGTTCCAAGCAGAAATTCGGGCGATAAATGAAGTCATTCCTGGCTCAGAGAAAACGTTGTATCCTCCACGGATATTCGTATATTCTCGGACAGTCAGGCTGATTTCAAAGCTCTTGCCTCTAACTCTGTACAAAATCCACTACGGTCTAAAAATGTCGCACTTCTCTAAAAGAGAAGGAGAGAGTCTGAACAGTTCAATATTATCCTTTCATGGGTGCCGGGTCACAGAGACATAGCAGTCCATGTGTGGACTCGAAACGTTCAAAAAGCTTATCGAATCTAAATTGTCTGCATATTACTTACTTACTTACTAAGGTGGGTATTACTCTTCTGGCTATGCCCATGTCGCGGTATAGCTCAAACAGCTCGTTGTTGTATCTTCTTCTCCACACATTGTATTCACATACGGGACCATAGATCATTCGGAGAATTTTTCTTTCGAAACGACCAAATGCTTCCTCATCCGCTTTCGATATGGGATGATCAAGGTCTTATACAGGTTCTTCTGGAGAGGGGTTTGTTTCTCAATTGCCTTCTAAACCCAAAGAAGCAACGGTTGGCAAGAGTTATTCTCCGTTTGATCTCCGCACTGATTTTGTTCTCCGTGTCTACAGCGGATCCTAGGTAGATGAAGTCCTGTACTACCTCGAAGTTATGTCTGTCTATTGTGACGTTTTGTCCAATTCGTCGATGTTCAGTGTCCCTGTTTGATGACAGCATATATTTACTTCGTTTTACCCTCATTAACCATCAAACCCATTTTCGCTGCTTCTGTTTCAATATTCGCAAAAGATGCTTGACACCACGCTTCCTTCTTCCCATTACGTCAATATCGTCTGCGTAGGCGAGTAATTGTACAGACTTTTGAAAGATTGTTCCTTTTATGTTGACGTTTGAGTTTTGTACAATCTTTTCAGGTATGATGTTGAAGAAAATTCATGACTGTTTGTCGCCTTGTCGAAAGCCTTTTTCGACATCAAAGGTCTCGGTGAGTTCTCTACTGACCTTGACGGAGCAGCGTGAGTTCTCCAAAGTCATCCTGCATAGTCGTACGAGTTTTGCAGGGATGCCGAAATTAGACATGGATCTGTGCTGCATATTAGCTACACCATATGTGTCCAGTGTCCACTGCTTAATAGGTAGACACGCCAAAAGACTTGGTGTCTACTCCAATGACTTTTGTAGAAGCTGCATGGACGAGGAGGAGGAGACAGTCCAACATCTCCTTTTTTCATGCCCTGCGCTCGCTAACAGACGGAGAACTCACATAGGTGCAAATTTTTTTAGACGACACCAGCGATTTAGGTAACAAAGACCTTAAAAGACTCTGCCTTTTCAAACGAAGTTCTAAATGGTTTAACTAACTGGTGATTAACTCATTAGTCCAGGTTCGATTAGATTGTGATTTAACTCTCTCATCCCCTATAGATGAAGACCAGAGAGTGATCAACTCTCTGGTCTCAGTGGTATCACAATCTTCCCTCTGTGGTCTAAGTGTGTCGGTCTCCGTATACTAGCAGCCACATCTTACCTAACCTAACCTAACCAAAAATTAAATTAAATCTAACCAATTTATCATATCAAATTGAAAACTTAAGCCTACAGAATTAAAATTATAATTAGTTTCGCCCACTAAAAGTGATTTATGAAACATCCAACTCTCTCATGATACTGCGAACCAAACTCGGCTATCAACAATAGCCACAAATCGATTAGCACTTCCGCATAGTAATTAATTCAATTTCCATTGTGTCGTGCCAAGTTTGAATCAGTTCTCTTCGAACAATAATGTGAAAGGTACTCGTTAACTCGTTTATGCGTCAGATGGGTGTGTTGTAGGGTCGTTTTTCTAAATAGACTATTGAGTGATGTTGACGTTAAGTCATAACTTTAAACTAAGGTTTTGCTAATAGCCAATTTTACTCGGGCGAGTTAAGGGAATGATATACGAGTAGTGTGGAAGTGATTTCGTGTCATTAGGAGGTCGTGCTAGTCAACATTTTTTTATGTTGACCTCTTAGCAGAAATAGAAAGTCAACGGTTTCAAAGTAAATTGTTTCATCGGTCGGTTTCTAAATGCGAAAATATTGAAAGGATGTAAGAGTTGCATTTAAAAATGTTAAATGCGTGGGTGCGGATCTCGGCCTGGCCATTTACTTTTTTTAGACTCCCAGTTTCATTAATTCGCTGCCATTTAGACTATAATTGAAATTGCAACCACCTCATTTCAATGTCATGTACAACAAAAGAGAGGATATTGCTACCCTAAACTAGGTTCGAATCCTAGAATCCTAAATTCGCGTGCATTCTATTTCGTGGGGAATCGGCAAGTCCTCTGAGAGTAAATACGCTGCCACAAAAATCGATTTTGAGGCATAGCCGTTGCGAATCGGCATCAAAGTATATGGTCCCTGAAATTCATGAGGCCCTAGACATTTAGAGCTTAATTGTGCTACTCTATTTACTTTTTCTTTTGCCACGTGGTAGTCCTGTGGATCGGTAATTGTTCTGAGTGCTTTATTTTTGTATCAGCCTCCTTTTTTTATAAAATAAAAAAGTAGGCTCAAATGACAATAGAAAAATTTAAGGAAAAAAAATTCTGGAAAATGGAGAAGGAAAGAGAAATGAAAAAACTACTTAGGAAAAAAATGGTAAGAGCAACCGATAAGGGGTGCTTCAATGGCTTGTTCCCTTTCTTCTCCAAAAAGAGTTTTAAGACAAAAAGGAACAAGCTTTAGAAAGGGGGAGCGTAATATCTTACTCTTAGAGAAATTTTTCAAATGAAGCGCCATCACAAACGTACGACCCAAAGCGAAGTGTCATATCTACTAATTCTTAAGCCATTTTATCCCCACTGCTAGCTTATAAGACAAACAGATACACAATTATCTTAGCTTTCACTTTGATCACTCCTATAATTCCATTTAAATCCTTAATTTGCAATTAAATTCACAAACCTAATATACTGACTTTGTTTAAAATGTATATCGTGCGAGCATTGTGTGACATCCTGTGACAACTTTCAGTTAAGAAATATTGTCAACTGCTTATCAAAATTCGTGTGCAGTGCCAGCGTAGGTATACCTACGCTACACGCGTGTTTGAAAAATCACTCATCTCTAAAGTAAAGCATAATTTAATAGAGAAAATTATAATGAAATCATTTCATAAAGAACACAACATTTATTTTATTCTGCGTTAAACAGCACCAGCTGTTGTGTATAATTTTCACGTTCAAAGAATTCAATTATCCACCTTCATCCTCGGGGTAAAGATTCTTTCTGTATATATGCTCGAATTTCACACATGTTTCAATCTAAACAGATATTTTATAACGGTACCTAAGGGTTTTTGTTATAAATAACACTAACAAATCTATTTTGTATAGATTTATTAAGAGAGAGGGCAACACATTTTATCTAATTTACTTCCTTCCGGTATAAATACTTGTATGTTTTGGAGAGCATTTCGTTTTCTACAGAAAATAATATACACAAACACTTCTTTTTCATCCGAAGCCGAACCACATAATAACGTTTTACCAGCGATTGAGAAGTGATTACATGCCTTAAATGCATCCAGTTTAAATGCTTTTATAAGAGGTTTCACTGTTTTCCAATAATAAATTTATTATTAAAAATAAGATCTTATAAAGTGTAGCAAATTCTTCTAGAAGTTGTAGTTTAAGCGGTGCGTAGAACCGCTCAATGTAATGCAAGCTTCGTAATGGCTAGCATGCCAGTTGCCCAATACAAGAGTTTAAGTTAGAGCAAGAGTTAGAGTCAAAGTTAAGGCTAGAGCTAGAGTTAGAGTAAAAGTTACATTTAGAGTTAGAAGAGCTGAGTTAGAGTTGGAAGATTAAGAGTAAGAATTGAAATTAGATTTGGATTTGAAGTTGGAGCTGGAGTTGGAATTGGAGTTTGTGTTTAATTTGGAGTTAGGATTAGTGTTTGAATTGGGAACAGAGAAAGAGTTGGATAAAGTGAATGAAAGTAGTGCTGATACCATGAAGTCGAAAGTTATTTAAATAAATTTTGGTAAATATTTAGAAGTGGGGCTCCAGCCCAAATCGGTCCAAAAAAATTTTCTAACAATTCTGGATTATTTTATAGTATAAAAATAGATGTTTTGAAGTGGGGGAAGACATTTTGCTTACAGAAAACAATTGCTATTTCCATATTTAGCATGAGCAGCCCAATTCTGCGGAAACAGGGTTCAAATAATGAGCCCCGCGAAGCGGGCCATGCGGAAAGCTGTTGCATACGGAAATTATTTGCTATTTTCATATTTAGCATGAGCAGCCTAACCCTGCGGAAACAGGGTTCAAATAATGCCCCGCGAAGCGGGCCATGCGGAAAGCTGTTGCATACGGAAATTATTTGCTATTTTCATATTTAGCATGAGCAGCCTAATTCTGCGGAAACAGGGTTCAAATAATGAGCCCCGCGAAGCGGGCCATGCGGAAAGCAGGGTTAGGCTGCTCATGCTAAATATGAAAATAGCAAATAATTTCCGTATGCAACAGCTATCCGCATGGCCCGCTTCGCGGGGCTCATTATTTAAACCCTTTTTCCGCAGGGTTAAGCTGCTCATGCTAAAATGGAAATAGCAATTGTTTTCTGTAAGCAAAATGTCTTCCCCCACTTCAAAACATCTATTTTTATACTATAAAATAATCCAGAATTGTTAGAAAATTTTTTTGGACCGATTTGGGCTGGAGCCCACTTCTAAATATTTACCGGAATTGAGAATGTAGTAAAATGTATATTTCACCGGACTTTGAAGTTATTTGAGTTTGATTCCCAAGAAGATCCAACACGTTTTTCTTCGCTTTTCGCTCTCAATGAGGAATTTGCTATTCTTCCAAGAGTAACATTCTCTTGAATAGAAAGCTTTATTGCTGTTCGGAAAAAACAGAAGACTTTACATCGTCTTCGTAACGTCCGTCACAGGTCTATTTGGTGAGATGTATTAGGCCCTGTCCAAAGTTTATCCTATTTTTGAATATGAAAAGATGTATCATATTTTTGATTGCTTTTGATTGAATTTTTATAATTTTTATAATTTTCTTCTTTTTTTAGCGAATCACCAATTGAACTGTAGTCGAAGGAGATTGGACCACTACTCCGTTCGCTTTTAATGTTTCATCATAAATGGATTGTCAGCTTAAGCCATGAAACAACATAGTGACTCATGGCTCATTATTTTATGTTTGTATTATTATGACATCATTATTGTTTCCATACAAAAGGTAACTGCCAAATGATAGTTTTTTTTATTTGGTGCAGACGGGAAAATTAAAAATTTGTTTTTTTTTTTTTAATGAAAACTTATTGTTTTATTTATATAAAGTTTGTAGATAGCTACGGTAAGGTAAGTTTATACATCTCAAGCACTGTATTAACTATCGGGAGTAAAGAACCATTCTTAGCAAGTGTCAAGAGTAATTTCCATGCATTTTAAGCTAGAGGTGGTGTTTTAGCCTCAATTGATATGACCTCTATTTTAGTCTAAGGACTCCTATAAATTCCACAAAGTTGTGCTGAAAGGTTACTTCATTTTCGAGACAGTGTCGCTAGAGAGCAACACATAAAAACGGGAGAACACAAATGTTTCCATGTGAAACTTCAAGCCAACCAAAAATTCAATATATGTCGTTTGTAATGTGTCTAAACATATTAAACCAGTCTGTACCAACGTTGATTGATATCAAGTTTCACGAAAGCAAAACAAAAAGTGTACCAACTGGGCCTCGGCCACATTAAATACCAGGCGAGCAGAAAATCAGTTGGTATACTTTCGCTTCTATGGCGCAGTGGAAATAATTCCCCGCCAAATGTTCTTTTTTCTTTCTTTCCTTCACCTTATTTTGATTCTTTTTTTCCATCGAAACAAAGCACAAATAGTACCAAACTGGCTTTCCGACCTAACACAACACCAGGCGCAGCTGCAATTATTCAACGCCAAATGTTTATTTTTCATTACTTGTGGTTACGTTAGAGTTCTCTTTCATTCTTTCTTTTCAACGAATAAAGAACAAAGCAAAAATAGTGCCAAACTGGTTTACCTGCCCAACACGATACCAGGCGAGCATAATAATTCGCAGGTATATCCATTACGGCGCAGTCGTAATATTTACCCCGCCAAATGTTCATTTTTTTCTTGTTTTCCTCCATCATATTCGTTCACCTATTTCCCCTCCCCTCCAAATGTTCTCTTTTCTGTTTTCGTTCACCTTATTCGAAATAAAGTAAAAGCAATATTATATACAAACATAACATGTGGTGGTTTCTTTGCAGTTCGTTTTCATTCTTTCTTTTCATCGAAACAAACACAAATAGTGCCAAACTGGTTTTGCAGCAGGTTTACTCGCAGTGGAAAAGAATCCCCGCCAAGGGTTCTCTTTTTTCGCTCTCCATTAATACATTCATAATATTGTTTGGCTTTGGGTTTCAAGAATACAAAACAAAAATTGTACTAAACTAGGCTTCTGGTCGAATAAGACACCAGGCGAGCAGTAAATCAGCAGGTGTACCCACATTTTTATGAAGCAACAGCAATTGCCCGCCAAATGTTCTTTTTTCTTGCTCTCCTTCACCTTTTTCGTAATAAAATACAAACAAGATCATTTGCATTTGCTAGAGAAGTGTAACACATTTTCAGCGTTAGTGTCTTACGACGCAGTTCAAAGCCTAGTTTTTTTAAGTTTCAACGTACAAAGTACCTCATTTCACCTATATAAGTTGAAATGTTAAACTGTTATTGTGCCAAGGCCTCTTTTAATCACTAATACAAATTGCCGAAGGTGTCAAATATTTACTAAAATTAATATTTTATAATTTACTTAACTACTTTACTAGAACGAGTCTAAGCTGTAAAAATAAAATTAACAAGGCTTTGTTTCTTTTGAGAAATAAACATATCCTGGTTTGGTGTTTTTGCCACAAATTAGAGTAACACGTCCCTTTTAGCTAAGTACTATTGTGAATTATGTGTTATTATGTAAACGTACTACATTCTGACGAATTTTATTGATTTTTTGAATAACCATACCGAAATGAATTGCGATAAAATGAATGCTTAGGGAAGTTTTCCTTTAATAAAACTTTACAACTGCAGTCAATGAGACTCGCAAAAGCATTTGTATCCAGTCGAAAAATGGATAACAACCCTTTTTCCATGCACTTCAAATAGATCCAAATAGTTATTTATTAGTTCACTCAGAACTGCACACCTCTATATTCAGTGAATGAGGTACACATCTCTATCAAACACAGCTTCTTCCTACGAATAAAGAAGAAGAAACGAGAAAAAACAACATTTGGCGGGGAATTATTGCCACTGCGCCATGGCAATGGGTATACCTACTGGATTTTTCTGCTCGCCTGGTATCGCAATGGGACGGTAAACCAGTTTTGCACTGTTTTTTGTTTGTTTCGATGGAAGCTAGCTCCAAGGCAACCACTACATTCAATGTAAACGATGTTGTTCTTATTTTATTACGAATGTGGTGGAAGCAGGAAAAAAGAACATTTGTGGCAATTGCTATTGCTAGCATAGGAACCTGCTGTTTTCGTGCTCGCCTGGTATCTCGTTAGCACAGAGGGCTAGTTTAGCACAATGGGGAAATATTTCCACTGCAGCATAGAAAAGATGGCATACCTGCTGCAAAACCAGTTTGACACTATTTATTCTTTGTTAGGATGAAATGAGAGACTGAAAATGAACTCCAAGGTAACTACATGTAGTCGTGTAGAAGATCTTGTTTGTATTTAATACGAATAAGGTAAAGGAGAGCAAGAAAAAAGAACATTTGGCGGGAAATTACTACTCGTATTTCCACTGCACCATAGAAATGAAAGTATACCTACTGATTTGCTGCTCGCCTGGTATCTCGTTAGACTGAGGGCTCAGTTTAGCACAATTTTTCTTTTGTTTTCGTGAAGCTTGAATTCAATACTACACGAATGAGGTGGAGGGGCAAGAAAAAAGAACATTTGGCTGGCAATTGCTATTGCTTCAACTAAATGCTAGGAAAGCAACCTTCTGATTTTGTGTGCGCCTGGTATTTCGTTAGCCCAGAGGCCTAGTTTAGCACATTTTTTGTTTTCTTCTGTTTTTGTAAAGAAGAACATTTGGCGGGAAATTAATTATTGCCACTACGCCATAGAAATGAAGGTCCACCAGCTGCAAAACCAGTTTGACACTATTTTTGCTTTCTTTCGATGAAATGAGAGAATGGAAGCTATGGAAGTGGATAGGCATGCTGTTTTTCTGCTCGCCTGGTATCGTGTTGGACCGAATAACAGTTTGGCACTATTTTTGCTTTGTTCCTTATTCGTTGAAAAGAAAGAATAAAAGTGAACTCTAACGTAACCACAAGTAATGAAAATGATCTTGAGCAAGATGAAGGAAGAGCAAAAAAAAAAAAATATTTGACGTGGAATAATTGCAGCTGCGCCTGGTGTTGTGTTAGGTCGGAAAGCCAGTTTGGTACTATTTGTGCTTTGTTTCGATGAAAAGAAAGAATCAAAATGAACTCCAAGGTAACCACCACATGCAGGGTAGATAAGATAATCTTGTTTGTATTTTATTACGAATAAGGTGAAGGAAAGAAAGAAAAAAGAACATTTGACGGGGAATAATTTCTACTGCAGCATCGAAAAGAGGGCATACCTGCTTCAAAACCAGTTTGACACTATTTGTTCATTGTTTGGATGAAATGAGAGAATGAAAATGAACTCCAAGGTAACTACTTGTGGTGGTGTAGAAGATCTTGTTTGTATTTAATACGAATAAGGTGAAGGAGAGCAAGAAAAAAGAACATTTGGCGGGAAATAACTCGTATTTCCACTGCACCATAGAAATGAAAGTATACCTACTGATTTGCTGCTCGCCTGGTATCTCGTTAGACTGGGGGCTCAGTTTAGCACAATTTTTCTTTTGTTTTCGTGAAGTTTGAATTCAATATTACACGAATGAGGTGGAGGGGCAAGAAAAAGAACATTTGGCGGGGAGTTATTGCTACAGCTTCTTAGAATTGAAAGTATACTTGCTGATTCTCTGCTCGCCTGGTACCATAAAACGAGTTTGGCGCTTTTTATTGCTGTGTGAACAAGGAATGAAAACGAAATCGAGGCAACCGATGCGTATGTTCTGATTTGTAAAACAAGAGGCCTGCTATGACTTCTGATTGCCTGGTATAGTCAATTGTAGAAACTAATTTTTCTTATTTTTCAATCGTTAGCTTTGCTTCTCAAATGGTTGGTTGGTGTTGCATACTTTAGGGCTTTTTTCTTTTTTACGTTGTTAAAGTCTGATTTGAATAGAGAGACGTTTATTTTTCTTGTTGAATTATGTTGAACGATGTACTACTTAGGTTGCTTACAATGAAACACACTTTTAGTTTAAACGATTTTATTTTAAAATGTCTTTTACCGTTTTCAAACACCTACAAGCGAAAATTATGAAGAGTGCTGCTCCTTCTTTCAGTATTCTCGTAATCAAAGGATTTTTATCAAATGTTTTCGAAAATTCCAGAACTTATGTGACAATCCCAAACTTTTTGCCATCGCCACAAAAATACTCCAGGAAAATGACTAGTCAATAGTAGTAAGTAGCACAGCCTTTGAAATGTACTTTGCGTGCCTCCCGTTCTCTAGATGCAGTATCAGCGCGTGTCTTGTGTGCCTAGGCGGTAAACACATCTCTTTCCGGCCTTCAATAATCAAAGAGTATCTCAATGAGATATGCAGGTTCACAGGATACTTGAAAGAGTAGGCTTATGTCAGCTAGTCGCAAACTAATGGTGAGCTGAAAAACAACACAACGACATAAAATGTTTGGTAATTTTAGCAAGTATTATTTTTCATACCTTCTGTGCCGATTCTAAAACTTCTACTGCAGCTGATTTGATTACTTCCTCATCCGTTCGTTTGCATAAGCAGTCATTAGTTCAAATAGGGAAGATACTTTCGGCCTATCCTCTTACACTTAAAAGCAATCCACGATTGACTCTCAAAATAGCCAATGTATCAAAATCCCTTCATAAAAACATCTACTGGAATAGTCCAGTCATTTGATACGAAATATCTTTGCCACTATGCCGTCAGGAAAGGACCTGTGCTTAATACCGAAAAAATGTTCGTTGGAATAAAAAAAATAAGCATAGTACTGTTTCAGTCCCTTTGAAGATTTGAATACGCCCCGTTTGTCCAGGCATTGAAGGTTCCTTCATGAACGCAATGAATTGTTAGTTACTCTGTATTCATAATGCCCCAACATCATCCATTCAACTGAGAGGCATTTAGAAATCTGCAATTGTGAGCTCCAATACAACCTCCAAACAGTGTTGTTTTTTTTTGATTCTGCCTACATTTTTTTTTTGCTCTTTTCTTTGGAGATGAAGTGAAAGGCTTCAAGTTTGCCTATTGAAATCTTTGAGCTGCCATCATAAAAGAACATTTCTACCTCCAACAGAGAGTTGTATCCAAGGACTGCAACGCATTTCGCAAATTGATTCGTGGGGATCTGCTGCTCTGAAGCCGCACTGGAACTGCTAATTTCAACATTTTCTTTTCATTATGTTAATCGAAAGGCCTAAAAAAAAAAACAAAATAAAATAAAAATAAAACAAAATCTGACCAGCAAACAAGAGCACAGCCCATTATGGCACTCATCTATCCATCCAACCGAAAAATACATCAGCAATGTTTCATTAAAATAAATATTTTTGAAAGACCCGACCCAGCAGGGAAAAAACAGACAAAAGCCGTTGCCATGCTATGCTGCCGTAGCATCAGCGTATGGCGTGGCTAGTCGTGTTTTTTGGTCATGGACAACATTTCTGCTGGAATTTAATTTTATTTAAATTCAATTTTATAATTTTGATTGAATTATTTTTTAATAAAACACGTTCATGTGAACACGGAAATATACAAACATTAAGCTTATGAGCTTTAGCTCAAACCCGCACTACTCCCACACGGAAATTATTATCATTATTATATTTTGCACTCCATTCTTTTTGCTGTTGTATGTTTAATTTTTTTTTTAATGTTTTTCTCTTCTTTTGATCGAAATCATTAAGTTGAATATACGTGACAGAGGAAAATAAGGGGGAGGAGATCAAAGTAAATAAACATATCGGGTGTGAATTTTTCAATAACAGAATCTATAATAGAATAAAATACTAGGATGTTTTTAACGATTAAAAAATAAAACCATTGGCTGCAGATGTGCTAAATGAAATAGAACAGAAGTTTATTAAATAAAAGGATTTTTTATGTATTAACTGATTAAACTTTAATGCCTTGTGTTTTGAATGTTGATTCGGATAAGATTTAAATAATAAATCGTGAAACTCGACTGCACTTAAATCGTGAAAAAAAAGAGGGAAGTGTTCTTAGCTCCAGAGTTAGACGGCCCTATCGTGGTAACCGTCGGAGCGGAGTTTTCTCCGCAACGCATTTTTTTTTCAGAGATTCAATTTTGCTTCGAAGTAGTTATCGTCGTAAGAAATTTTTTACAAATGCGGCAATGTATTGCATTCCCAAAACTAAAATCCCCGCAACAAAAACTTATCGGAGAACGTCGGATCGTCCGATCGGAGAACTACCACGAAGCAAAATGTCTCCGATCGGAGAGAATTCCGCTCCGACGGTTACCACGATAGGGCCGAGAATGCGTTAAAATCATCAGAAAGGACCTAGAGCTCAATTGGCATACTTCTCCAAAAAGAACTTGTCATATTCAAATTTGAATAGCTTCGCAAATAATTCGAGTTGAAAGCCCTTTCCATACTTCTAATGGCTTGATAACTCATATGGCGATCATTTAATTGCAATAGGATTCATGTTGAGATCTTCATGTACATTATGTCCCCTGTTGGAGCCTAGTGCATTCCTCTCGACCATTCGTGATGAGGAATGGATGATATCTACAGATTTTTGTTTATTGAAGTCAGATAAATAAAAAAGTACCTTTCATGACATTGTAATTACTTTTTAAGTATACTTGCCAATACCCCGCGAAAACTTCCTGTGTGGAATCTGCCTGCCATCGAGCCAGTTTCTCCATCATTGTAAACATACTTCACAATGGCTCCAAAAAAATTCCATCCCTAGTGGGTGCTGGTCGAGCCCTGTTGTGCCACCCTATTTATTAATGGTTCATTTGTACAGTTTTTCAATCATCCACAATTGACAAAGCAATGAAGGCTCTCCTTAGCACCTTAACGAACAATCACATCACAGGTGCCGATGCAATTTGGGCTTTCCTCAAAAACAAACTTGACGTCAAGCCTCTGCTGCTGAGCTGAGCTCTTGTATTTCTAATGAAGAGAGTGAAGCTGGGGAAGAAACTAATTAAATATTGTTATTCTTTATTGTTGACACAGTTCATTATTGTTAAGAAAACAGAAAACACTAAATTAAAATATAGAAAACAAAAGAAGTAAATCCCTTTAGTTCGGTCCAATAGATCCGATAGATTCAATACCTCCAATGATTGTTTTTCGACATAAAATTAAAATCTTCTATCGCAACTTGCTACACAAAACAGCACTTCAAAATCGATGTCAGAATTCATCAAGTCACCGATCATCAGAAGGTTATAATCCATTGGGGTGATCTAATGGATGAAATTAATCTTTAGGCGGTGATATGGAAGCAACACAGAGTAGATTTTCATCGAGCCCCGATCTTTCAAGAACTTTCCAGTGCATGCATCAGTAATCATTTTAAAGATGTCGAATAAACATCGATCGTTTCAAAGACTTTTAAAGAAAAATCAAGATGCATATAAGACTTTGGCTGAACTCCTAAATTCAGTGCTACTTAACGGTACAAACAAGTCTGATCCTTAACAGGCTAATTGGTTTAAAATCAATTGGTTTAAAATTATATAAAATAAAATAAATAGGGTGGCGCAACAGAGCGAGGAGCCCTTGGGCCTAGCGCATTTCTCACAACCATGCAAACTTAAATCAAATAAGACTGCAGGTGCAGATGGCCTTGATGCCGAACTTTTCAAGGCAGCTGGAGACCAGTTGGAAAGGAGCATGCACCAGCTGATCTGCATGATATGGTCGAAAGAAAGCATGCCCGATGAATGGAACCTCAGTATCGTATGCCCGATCCTAAAGAAAGGAGACCCTCACAATTGCGCCAATTACAGAGGGATAAGCCTCCTTAACGTCGCTTATAAGATCTTGTCTGCTGTAATATGTGAACGTCTGAAACCCCACGTCAACAACTTGATAGGTCCTTATCAATGTGGTTTTAGACCAGAGAAGTCCACAATAGACCAAATTTTCACATTACGGCAGATCTTGGAAAAAACCCGAGAACATAATATCGATATTCACCACCTCTTTATCGATTTTAAGGCCGCGTATGACAGTATTTACAGAGACGAGCTGTACAGAGCCATGTCTAGTTTCGGCATCCCTGCAAAACTCGTTAGGTTAGGTTAGGTTAGGTAAAATGGGCTGACGGTTGATCTTATTACCGTCACACTTAGATCAATGTAGATCCTTTGTGATACCCTGGCGTATTGTAACGTCCTAGAAACCTATGATTTTATGTCTGTTCAGTATTTAGCCATTTTGTGGCCTTGGTGAAGTTTAACAGGCTGCTTTTTGGAGCGCCTGATAGTTCTTCTAGTTCATTTAGAAAGTAATTTCCTAGAAACTTTTTCCTGGTATGGCAGAGTGCTGGGCATTGACAAAGGAAGTGACTAGTGTCTTCATGTTCATCTCCGTCATTGCATCCTCTGCATATGTCATCGGTGCAAAGACCCATTTTCTTTTTGTGATAACCTAGTAGGTTATGTCCAGTTATGATACTGATAAGCATTCGCAATGAGGGTCTATTCAATGATAGCAGCTTTTCAGATTCTTTTTTATTGTATTTCGGCCATAGTTTCCTGGAAGTAACACAGGAATCTAGGCATTCCCATCTTTCATTGGATTTTAGCATTATTTTGTTACCAATGATTTGTTTCATTTCACATGGTGGAATCCTGATTGATTTATCAATGAGAGAAGGGTCAAGTGTTGATCCTTTTCTCGCTAGTTCGTCCGCTTTTTCGTTTCCCGGTATACCACTATGACCGGGAACCCAGCAGAGTCTAACGTTATGCTGCGTGCCAAGAACCCTTAGCTCTTCGCGACAGCAAGAAACAAGCTTTGATTTGATAAGAGTGGCAGAAATCGCTTTTATTGCTGCTTGGCTATCAATGAAAAAAGTGATATCAGCATGTGATAGCGCCATCATGGACACCTGTTTAGCAGCGTTTGTAACTGCCAAGATCTCGGCTTGGAAGACGCTGCTGTGATTTGGAAGTCTGAAAGAACTGGCAAGATTTAGGCTTTCTGAAAAGAAGCCTGCTCCTGTTCCAGCTTCCATTTTTGAACCGTCGGTATATATTGATATAGACGTCTCGTTCAAGTGAGGTGTTTCATTCTCCCAATCCTGTCTATTGGGGAAGCTAGTTTTGAAGGATTTTTTAAAGTCCAGGTATGGAGTTATGTAATCCGTGCAGATGTTGTTTTCTGCGTATCGCGATAAGATCTGTGCGTGTCCTGTTTGGCTAGTTTTCCAGACATTACACTGGTTTAGTCTAAGAGCACTGTTTGCTGCCGCTTCCTGAACATAAAGATCAAGAGGTGTGAGATCGAGGATTACTTCCAAACTCGCGGTTGGTGTAGTTCTCATTGCACCAGTTACGCAAATACAGGCTGATCTTTGTACTTTGGTTAGGGTTTTTAAATGCGTGGATTTTTCCAGCGCCTTCCACCAGACCAAATTGCCATAAGAAAGTATAGGTCTTATAATGGCAGTATACATCCACAGGATGATTTTGGGATTTGGTCCCCATTTTTTGCCAAAAATCCTGTTACACGAATACAGTGCTATCATAGATTTTTTGTATCTTTCTTGTATATTGGGACCCCAATTTAGTTTTTTGTCTAAGATCACTCCAAGGTATCTGGCTTGATCAGAGATCTTAAGAGGGATCCCATTTAGTCTTGGTAACTCAAAAGTAGGTATTTTTCTTCTATTTGTAAAGAGTACCAGCTCTGTTTTCAGGGGGTTAACTGCAAGGCCGCATCTTTTTGTCCAGGCGCTTACCTTGGTTAGTGTATAATTCAATTGTGCGCTATTACTGCAAAACTCGTACGACTATGCAGGATGACTTTGGAGAATTCACGCTGCTCCGTCAAGGTCGGAAAAGAACTCACCGAGACCTTTGATGTCGAAAAAGGCTTTAGGCAAGGCGACAAACTGTCATGCGATTTCTTCAACATCATACTTGAACAGATTGTAAGAAACTCAAACGTCAACACCAGAGGAACAATCTTTCAAAAGTCTGTACAATTACTCGCCTATGCAGACGATATTGACGTAATGGGAAGAAAAAAGCGTGATGTCATAGGTGCTTTTGCGAGTATTGAAACAGAAGCGGCAAAAATGGGTTTGATGGTTAATGAGGGCAAAACGAAGTATATGCTGTCATCAAACAAGGACACAGAACATCGACGAATTGGACAAAACGTCACAATAGACAGACATAACTTCGAGGTAGTACAGGACTTCGTCTACCTAGGATCCGCTGTAGACACGGAAAACAACATGAGTGCGGAGATCAAACGGAGAATAACTCTTGCCAACCGTTGCTTCTTTGGGTTAAGAAGGCAATTGAGAAACAAAACCCTCTCTAGAAAAACCAAGGTGACCTTGTATAAGACCTTAATCATCCCAGTCCTGCTGTACGGCGCGGAAGCATGGACCTTATCGAAAGCGGATGAGGAAACTCTTGGTCGTTTCGAAAGAAAAATTCTCCGAATGATCTTTGGTCCCGTATGCGAAGACAATGTGTGGAGAAGAAGATACAACAACGAGCTGTATGAGCTGTACCGCGACATGGGCATAGCCAGAAGAGTACGCATCGCGAGGCTACGATGGTTGGGCCATGTAGAGCGGATGGACCCAAACGCTCCGGCTCGTCGGGTTTTCGAAAGCACATTGCAGGGAAATCGCGGAAGGGGAAGACCTCGTCTTAGGTGGCGCAATCAAGTGGATGAAGACCTCAACCGACTTGGAGTGCGAAACTGGAGAGAGCTCGCCCGAGATCGAAATCGTTATAGAAGGATGTTGGTTGAGGCCCAGGTTCACCCCGAACTGTAATGCCCACCTAAGTAAGTAAGTATGCCTTGTGAGGTAATTTAAAATTATATAAATTATAGAAAAAAGGAGTAACGATGGAGAGTAGTACATACCGCATTTGAGAATTCAGCCTATATTCGAGTGGCAATGGTTATTGTCTACCTTATTTGCTGTAGATATTTTAAACTTCATCGAATCGAATGTCGTAGGAGGAAATGGCTTCTTTTTCTTCCTTTACGAGATTACGAGCTTCGTGATCTCAAATAGATCACAACTCTCTCACTTAACAGCTTCACATTATTGAACCGACCTTGGGGTACTTCGCGTTTAACTTAGAAAGCTTTGGCAAGTCTCTATGTTTGGACTGTTTCATGTCAGACCAATTAAATGCTGATTCCTTGCATACCAGGAGTGTTGTGGTCTGTCTCTCGTTTTGGTTCTTCGATAGCAAATAGCTATTATTTTATTTATGTCCGGTGTTAATGAACTTCAATAATAGTGATCCGATTGTCACAAAAAAGTGTATCCAAATACTTGGAACAATTTAATTTCTAAAAAGTCTATGGCAAGGAATAGAACCCATTACAAAAAAAAAAAAAAATACTATAACTTTTTACCTTCATGTGCTTTCCATTAAGGTTTTTTGCTGAACGTCAAAAGATGCAGCGTACATTTGTGATAAATAAATTCATTTTAAACTTTTCAGAAATGGTGTCGACGACGCCGACGCACGCCCACGAATGACTTGAGAAATACCATCCGTTTGTAGATAAATCAGCGACATATTCTTCGAGAGCCGTCAATCCAGCCTTACGACTTGGTGACGACTTGAGCACCATTCGAAAGGAAATTTTGAAAAGAACCTGTTTCGTCATTTAATACCTTCAGATGGAGCAACGCCGGTGTTACGAATAGATGTTTTTGAAAATTAGCTGGATCCCCCTCAAATGATTTGGTGTAGAAGTGAAAGCAACTGAATTTCAGTACACACCTAAAATGTGCAGTTTGATTGAGCCTTACTCCGTTTTCAAGTGTAGATACGAAATTTTTTGTCCAATCCTTAGAGGTTTTTTTTTGTACTTTTCCATTATAAAGAAAGCTACACAATCAGCATTTTCGGATGGACAAAATTATTTGTCAACCTGAAATAAGAAGAATACAAAATACACATGAATGGAGATCGACAAGGGCGATAGCTTTAATTTAAAAATATGTTTTATTGGAATCCTGTAGTGATTTTACAGATCAAAAAGTTCAAAAAGTTATTCAAAATTGATAAGGCGTGAAACCTGATAAAATCATTTTCGAATACCTAATATAAATGCCACATCGCGTTCAATTTATCAAAGCACTTATTGGTGCTTAAGGGTAAGAATGCCTGTCTGTTATGTGGGAGTTCAAGGTTCGAAACCCAGAAACATTCAACTATTTTTCTATATCGCCTTTTACAATAATTTGGCAAGTCCTTCGAAAGTAATGAAACTGTCATGAAAAGTGCCTCATCACTTAGTAAAAAAAAAAACTTGTAGATCCCCTCTATTGCTCACAAGCTTTGATTGAGAGAAATGCGCTGGCTTCTGGTGCTCCCCGAGTGCTTTTGTGCCACCTTATTAAACTTTTTTTTTTTCTTTTTATTAAAAGGGGAGGGGTATATGCTAATCTGGAGAACTCAGACCTAATTTCCGGTCCATTGTACTACCAGGGTAGCAGCCTTCCTTTTTTTTGTGTTGCAGTAGTTGGATATAAGGTGTTAGTAAGTTCACATATAATCTCAAGGGTGGCGTCCATATAAAACAGGGAGGGTGAAAGAAAAGTAGATGCCCAGAGCGGAATTCGAACCCACGCGTCCGGCCTCTCTACCACTGCACCACGGCTGCCCTTGGCCTTATTAAACTAATTTTAGTTATTTGTAGCCATTCTTTGACTTGAAAGAAAACCACGTAAAAGTTTTGCTTGTTGAAGCCCTAGGCTTACTATCTTACTTAGGTGGGCATTACAGTTCGGGGTGAACCTGAGCCTCAACCAACATCTTAGGCCAACAATTTCGATTTCGGGCCAGTTCTTTCCATTTTTGCACTTTTCGTCGGTTCCACTTGATTACGCCACCTAAGACGAGGTCTTCCCCTTCCCTGCAATGTGATTTCGAAAACCCGTCGAGCCGAAGCGTTTGGGCCCATCTTCTCTACATGGCTCAACCATTGCAGTTTCGCGATGAGTACTCTTCTAGCTAGGCTAATGTCGCGATACAGCTCATACAGCTCGTTGTTATTATCTTCTTCTCCACACATTGTTTTCGCGTACAGGGCCAAAGATCACTCGAAACCCTAGACTTGCCATCTTTTAAAGAATCAGAATTCCCCTGAAAGTCAAACTGAGTTTTAGGCTTGTCCTAAGCTTCTATTAGGGCATTTCGATTTTCCTGATGGGACGATTTCAAGTAAATTACAGGACTTCACCTGCGTCCTGCATTTATTATCAAGTGACAAGCATAAGTTGTGGATTCGTAATTGAACTTCCTTTTTGTCATCCGGTGTAAGTTTTTAAATAGACATTCGGTAAGAATATGTACCGAGTAGTGTGGGACTCTTACCGCACTAAGTCCATCGGTTATCAGAGCATATCTACGAAATTGACAAATGATTTTTCTTTCTTACTTTGTAATTCACATCGGGAAAGTTTATACTTATAACACTTTCCCATAGCATTAAGACCATTTGATTCTTCTCAATCTCCGAACGTTGGTCTCTATCATGAAGTATATCAATTCCGGACTACGAATACCTAAAAGAAAGCATCACAGAAGCTCTCGTAGTAATCGTTTTGTTATGAAATTTTTCACTGATGATAATATTATTACCAGTTGTAAATATCTGCTCCAAAACATTGATTGCAAAGATGAGTCCTTTCTTTTGGCATTCGTAGTCCAAACTTGTTGCGACGGGCATTGCGAAGGGGTGGTTTGATTGTCTCTAAATGTAGGAAACGGTCTTCATTTCGGAGTGGGTATGACTTTGCAGTCGCAGTGATACAGTGTGGTTTTTAATCACTACTAACCATTTCAATTTGAAGGTCATGATCTAGATCGACTTCAACTTTAACTATGACTTCAAAAAATCTAGGGCTCAAGAGAAATGAAGTTGTGGTCCGTTCTGATGCTGGATCGTCTTGCACAAATTTACCTTTCTTGAAAGCACATGATTTGACTGCAACTTGAGGCATTAACAATAATTTTATGAAACTCTTCTAGATTGGAGAACTCAGAGGATATGAATTTCAAAGGTTTTGATCAACTCTGAAATGGAGTCCGTATTAAATACGAGAGGCAATGTTCGGAGATTAAGAAGAACCAAGCAACACGAGCTAATGGTCTAAAAGTCATGGGAAGCATTAAAAGTTTAAGCTTCCCCTAAAGCGATTATATTATTGAGAAAGAAAAATCTGTTGTCGATCGTTCATAGATTGGTTCTGATTACGAGGAGTTTTTAGTGAGGTAAGAATCCCACACTACTTGGTGTCGAATACTGCCAAGTGTCTTTTGAAGATTTCCAAAAAAGGTTTTGATTGAAAAAAAATTTATAATCACCCCTATTACCGATGTCGAAATCGACCGACGCGACGTCGAAAAAAACGACACGACACAATTTTTATTCCATAAGTTGTTTTCGATCTTGTACAGTCGTTTTTATGTCGTGTGCAGTCGTCTGTAAACGTCAAATGTCGTTGAAGGCAGTTATTCTTCATTCCATTCGTCGAAAAAATACGACGACGACGAAAAAAACGTTGATATGTCTCGTTGAAAAATTCGATCGCTAAATAGAAATGAAAGACCGCAAAACAGCAAGTAACCTTGTTAAATGATTTTATTTTGAAAAATTTTATAACTAATAAAGCATTTGTTTGACTTGTATTAGAATTTGACAAACCAAAACCAGTTTGAGACGCTCGTCGAGTTGATGGGGAGGAACGTAAAGTTAGCTAGAGGTTTTTTTTGAATGGAATTTAAAGAACCGATGTAAAAAGGAATGGACTGCGATAGCGGAGCAGCTTAAAAGCAAGGGTCCTCCAGTAAGTGACGGAGACGTTTGGCTAAAGGATTGAATTACTTTATTTAAAATACATATTTATACATTTTTATATATGTTTGCTTTTATCAGGTTTGGGCCGACATGAAGCATAATGTAAAAAGAACAATGATACACAAATCAGGATTTTATGCGACTGGAGGAGGTCCAAACAAACTAAAGATTTTATCTCCACTGGAAGAAGCTATAGCAAATTTATTACATATAGAAAAAGTGGTAAGTCCGAGCGGAACGCCATTAGTATATCGCAGTCCATTTTGCTTCCTAGCCCCTTGGCAACTGCCACATCAGTTCCTTCATCATCGCAAACGCAGACTGCATACACATCGAGGTGAAGTTATGGAGAGGGAAGGGCAACATCAATACATCCGATGACACCAGGAAATCCCGACATATTGAAAAGTAAAGCTTTGCTTCTGATTTTTCGGCCGGCGTCATTCGAAATCGAATCCATTTTGGGCAAATATGTTTTTCTATGACGTTGATAATTTCTTTGAAAAATTTGCTAAGTGTTGGTTGAGCTAGTCCCAAAATAAAGTCATTCCCGGCGCCGGCGCCGTGTTGGGGTAACTTCCCTCAGCTAAAATTCTAAGGATGACTGCAAGTCTCAAATCCTTATTTAATCACTTATTTCATAAACAAATACTTAAACGCTTCTTTTGTCAATCTAAAGAACTGCTTAAATCTGTTAAAACGTACAAAAGATTTATTTAAAAACAACTTTTGGGATAAAAGTGTGAACTCACTTTGAATCAGGAAAGTCGAATGGGTTTGAATTGTGCCGTATCTGTTTTCGTTTTATAATCAATTTTTCTTTCCGGATATTTTCTTCTACGTCTTCTTCACTTTCACTACTAGTGCTCTGTAATACATTTCTATACTTATAATTTTAATATCCTATTTATTTAGGTGCTAATAAATGTACAACCGCATTCGAGCTCCACAATGATTTTTTATTCAAACTTTCTTCCAATATCTTTTGATTTTGACAGATGTTTATTAGTTTTCAGTCGTTTTAAAATCTATTACGTATTTTTCGTGTCGAAGAAGATATGGAATGCCATTTAAAAAACGACACGACAGAGAAAACGAGAGTTGACGACGAGACGAGACGAGATCGGTAATAGGGGTGAATTAAATAAACAGAGTATCGCAACATAACACGAGGAGCATCATAGACTAAAGTTCGGGGACCCACAATTTTATTCTGATTCCGAACGGTTAAAGCGGTGAAATGCGCTTTCCATGGAAATGTTATTACTTTCGGAAGACTTGACAATTCCTCGCAAAAATTTATTTAAAAAAAGTATCAGAATATTGAAAACTTTCACCTCTTAAATCGATTTAAAAAAAACGACTGCTTAGGTACGTTAAAAATGTACACTTTTACCTTTTTTATTCAACAGAGCAAAAATCTCATAGAACAACCACTTTTTTAAGAATAAGAAAGAAAGTGCCAAAATGCGATTTTAAACATAAACACAAAGACCAATAAGAGGATTCCAACATTAGACTTCCCCTTGTTTTCCTTCTTAACTTGAGTCTAGTTTAAAAGAAAAAAGAAAAAAAAACACTAAACGCTTTGTTCATCCATTAGTAAAAGAATCTTCTCTTGTCGTCCACTGCTAGAGTATCAACATTCAAAGCTCAAACGGTGTCTTTTTGTCTATCTCCAAACAAATCAGTTCACTAACCCCTGGCGGCAACCAAGCGTAAAATAAAATATTCACCATCAACAAATCAGGAAATTCCGTGCCAGCATCACGCCAAGCATATGCAAGGATCTTTACTATAGGCTCCCACCCAACACGTCGTCGGTCGTACCACCCATACCGAATGCCCATACCTAGAGCACCAGCTTCAAATAGGAATGTCAGTCAAACGCTAGCTCAAATGCATTTGTTTACGGGTGTAATGGCACGGAAAAACTCCCATTCAATGCCAAAGAATAAAAGTACTTCGCACTTAGATATTTCTTGAAGTAAGCTCTTCTGCAACAACAACTTGCAGTAGGTAGAGCATGGTGGAAACATTACATGTTTTTCTTTCTGTTTTCAATTTCCATTTACAAAGCTTTGTGTATACAAATATAGCGGTACAAACGTTGGAAGGTTATATTATGTGCGACTCATCGTGTATATTCCATAATTGAAATAAATGTCAAAAACCTGCTTCGTGTTCTACTGAAGACCTTTTATTTACATTGAAATTCAAATTAAGTGCTTTTATTTGCATACATCCTAGCGGTTTAGTTGGTGTGTTAATGAAACCCTTTTTTTGTGCTCGTGCCGCTTTTTTTCATTCATAAATATTTGCATAAGCGTATAGGTGGGAAGAGGTGTTCGTCTTCCTCTTCACCAGGTGTGAATAACAATAAACCAGTAATTAAGCTTGCCTCGCGGTTATCCGCGTGAAAGTCTTTTTATTTATTTACATCAATTGATTGACATTCAATGAACACTACGTTACAAAATTTATGGCAGTGCCATCGGTCAGGTCATGGTGCAAATGTTGAAGCAGATTTGCAATTTAAATTTATTCTTTTTAATCATTAAATTTGATAGACAGTCTACTATTTTTTATAAGTTGAAATGCATAAATTACTGCTTCGGAGTAAGGAGCTTGTCGGGAGCCTTAGTGTAGTCCTTTCAAATACTCCTGAGAGGTGTAACCTTTCGACTTCTTTCTGGATCAGCAGGCGCTTCCTTTATAAAAAGAATTCTCTTCTAGAAGGACTCGCCAATTCCTCCCAAGGAACTAGTTTGGCGAAAAGGCTAATGGATCCAACTAAGAATTGAACGGACTACTTATACCACACCTTTATGATTAAAGTAAGAAAACCTTTACCCCATTCTATGCAACTTACACAACACAATTGTTATCTAAGTCATCTGCATACTTCTAACTGACATTGGATTCTCTGTTATGAGAATTCCAAAAGAATAAATTTTCGATTTAAATTTGCAGCTTATCCACATCATAATAATATGCATTTCATTCTACCTATCCTATTTCTATTTAAAGTCCACAAAATCCCATTTCCAATTTCAAAGACCAGGACTTTGTCATGTGCGGCATGCACTCACTGGGATGCTATTCATAATCGTATGGCATGGACATCATGAAGGTGCACGTAATCGAGTTTCAATAAAAATTCCAAAGGACAAAAAAAATTATAAGAAAAAAAAAGTACTAAAATTTGAAGATGACGAAAATGACCAAGAGAATTTGCCTTTTCTTGTTGTGATAGAAGGTGTCGCATGAAGTTTTTTGGAATATTGCTAAAACTGACGAAATTATGGTTTGTATTTTTTGTAAGTCTGTTTTTATCCTTCATAGGACTTAATTTTATTTTATTAAAAAAGACTGGAGGTTCGATACCGAGCAGGATCGCTCTAGAGGCCCAAAACAATGATAGCCACGATGACGATATAAACTGATTTTGAAAAACGAAAACGATAGCGAAACGGCCTCCAACAGCAAGGCCGTAATACCAATAACGATACTCGCAAAAAGACTCCTCGTTATCGTTACGTTGGGATGACGTTTTCTGTCATTTGCGACTGGGCTCGTATTGCGATACACGAAGCATAAAAAAACAAACACAAACAACTAAGCTACGACTTAGACCGACAGAGTCTAAGTCGTCTTTTCAGATATGAAAATGCTAAAACGATAGCGTTACGACCTCCACGTATAACGATACTCCCAAAAAACTCTTCTCTGTCGTTACGTTGGGACTACTTTTCGCTATACTTGATGTTATTTACGACTGTTTTTGGCAATCGATTTGTTATCGTTGACATTTTCATGGATCCAGCCTCATAATACATAATCGGTTTAAGTCGTGGCTATCGTTTCATTTGTCTGCCTCGCGTTTCGAAATACGGGTTCACTCCAGTTATTGGTTTTCATTACTGCTTTTATGCGGTGAAGTAGGAGGTAGAAAGCATGAATGAAGCGTTGTCTGTGGCGGCATTGTAAGCATATCTGCCTTTTACGTGCGAATTCAAGGCTGGAATCGCCAAAACATTCGATTACTTTCCCATGTGTATCGCCTTTTGGGAGGAATTGTCGAGTTCTCTAAGAGCATTTGCCATGGAAAGCACTTTCTAACTTCACCGCTCAGAATCGCCCAAAAGTTTTTGGCACCTGAAATTCACTAGTCACGAGGTTCCCTCAATCTGTTGCACCATTCTAATTACTGTATTTTTTTTTTTGTAGAAGATGGAGGTCAGTGTTCCAAACCTGAACCGGTTGGGGCAAATAAAGTCCGCTTTTGAGGAAAAAATAAAATCTTCTGCGACGCTCCGATTTGTCGAGAGGATTTTGGAAATAAATTTAAATTCCAGATACTCATGGATCATTGATTGAAGTTCTTGAAAATGACATTAGGTTCGTTCGTTGATCTTTGATTTGGGTTGACCCAGGTTACCTTATGAATTGTCAAGAAAAAAACCGAGTTATTAGTTCTCAAAAAACGCTAATTTAAAAAATCACCACACATCACTGTCATTTGAAGAAAAATACATGCTATTTTACAGCCCTGTTCATTAGCCGAACTCGTCCCAGAAAAAGCGTAGGATCTCACTCTTAAAGCTGCTTCAGGGCGAGTTGAAGACAATCCCAGGGTTCAAAAAAACACTCAGTTTGACATTTAAGGCGAGTTAAGGTTTTTCAAAAAACGGTTTTTTGCCAGCCTCATTGCTTCAACGAACATAGTAGGTTTAGGTTGATTACATAACAACGAAATATTGGGCGTAGCAATACTCTCCGAACCTTGCCTAGAGGGTTATCACATTGTCACTCTAATTTTCCAAGACCTTATTGATGGTTCTGGACTGTAGCTCATGGATTTATGGGATTGTATTGGTCTTAAGTGTTGTTATCTTTTCCAAATTATTGGCACAATTCGCCACAAAACAAATTCAATGGGGTCACTCACTGCACAGACTTGCTTACAGCAGGGGCAGTGGGTGCTTCTTTTCGGCCAAAATATCTTTCCAAAAGCATAATATTTCTCAACATTTCCCAACTCTGTTCAAGCGTAGAGACTGAGACTTAGTTCGTTCCGCGGAGGTGTGATACTGACTTTCTGCCAGGAGCTCGATTGGGAAGCAGCTGTCAGTGTCGAAATAGCCAATGATTTCAAAAGAAGCACCCTTAACTTAAATAAACTTTTCTAAATAAAAATTTTGTATTTGTCTTGGATCCTGCAGCTTTGCATTTTTTTTGGATTTTTTTCAAATTTGTTCCTAAATTCTATGACTGAGGTTCGATCCCTGATTGATGTTAGATGGGTGGTGTTTCATTTTAAATATGGCATGGCGGCGGCGGGCGTTCTGGTTCGTGTTGACACTCAACTTGAAATTAAAGGAAACTCAATGTTGAACTTGAAGTAATAAAGTTCCGTGTATCTAACCAAAAACATCACTTCACATCACAGAATTCCACTCTCCTGGTGCTACACTACTCACAATGATCATTAAACACGAGATTTTATGATAAAAAAAATATTTTGTCTCAGCTAACAACACTCAAATTAAAAAAAAAAAAAGCCTTTGGCCGATTGTTTATTTGATGAATTATTGAACTTCTCTAGAAGCAGTGCAAATTGTACATAAGTGAACTATAAGCAATATTAGGTTTTTTTTCTGTGAAACCAATACTGGATGCCCATGCTGTGATGCAAGATTTTTTTTATTGTGTGTTCTATCAGAAAAACACACATGTGCATTACAAGTCTTAGTCTATATATCTATGCACTTATTTGAACAAGTGTAAGTGTGTTATCCCTTCTTTGCAGCCCATTATACGACCAAAGAGAGATTTTCCTTGAAGTTATATTAGTTTATATCTGGAATTGACACAACTGCAAAAAGTGTATAGGTACACCTACAATACTATCCCTGTGGTTGAATATGGAACAACTAAAAGGATTGTAAATTGTTCTTATGCTTTGTTACGACATGCTGAGCTCTTTTGCATTAAAAAGCCAAGGAACCGACTCATAAACTTTGAGGATGTGAAGATAATTTCTACGAAATTGAAAAGACTATATAGTGTTTTCTTATTTCGTAGGAGTTTTTTTTCTTTTGGTAGTTCAAAGAAGCTTTTAGATGAGATAAGACGAGTTAAAGAAACTGCTTTACAAGTACAACTAAGGATTTTGAGTTAAAATTTTTGTATATTGTTTAAGTTGGAAAGGATCTCACTCTTAAGGAAAAAAATATTCAGGTATGACCGAACTTATTGGTATGTTTTTGATGAAGAACTAAATGAGATTCAAATTCCGAGAGAATTATCAAAGATCTGTGTAGGGATGTATTGTTTCCGCAGCTCTCTTCAAAAATAAATACGGCGGTACATCATAGCGAGGAGCCCAGAGGCCTAGGACATGAAAGAGACCTCGAATTTCGCTCCGATTCTGATGAACAGCTGTCAATTCCTCGCGAAAGGGGACACCCGTTTGAAAATGGTTTTGTTTTCTGTTGAGATTTGAACCCTGAACTTATCACGTAACATCTACACATGCTAACCATTACGCCACGGGTACCACATTTTCTTAAGGGTTTCGGTGAGAAATTGCCAAGTCCCACAAGAGCAAACACAACCTCGTTGTCAGAACAGAAAGACAGCTAGAGATTTGGTATTCCCCTGATTTCACACACTTCTTTAGTTTTTTTTTTGTCTTATACCCTCACAAGGTAACGTAACGTAACAACCATCACTTAATGCAGAATATAAAAGACGCATTGTCAAGTCAAATTTTTAGCTAACAATGTTTACTCATGATGACGGATTATGATTGATGAGAAACCAAAAAAAATCGCTCGCAATATATTCTTCCAATTTAAAAGCAATTCTTTCAACCACTGACTGCCATAAACGAGGTGCGTGTACCAACTAAACTCGAACTACGTTGTTGGTACAAGCTAAGCTAAAAGCTAGCTTTTCCTAAAAGTTTGAAATTGAGAGTATACTGCCTCATAATTTGTATACGCCTATTGGCAAATTAATAGATGATAGATAGATAGATAGATAGATTCTTTATTACATCAATATTCGTAACAAATAGTTTTCTTAAGAATAAGGACATGGCTTTACTGCCGTCTGCCTGAAATAACATTTCATTTGATTTCAAAAATAAAGAAAAATATAAAAGTGTGAAGCTTTATAGGTAATATTTACATAAAGTCTTATAATCATTTCAAACAAGTTAAATATTATAAATTAGAAACACATTGAGAAAAAGAATAAAAGTACAGTAGTGATTCTAAAATTTTACGAGTTCTACTTTACATGAGTTAAAAAATAGAAAGCGTAGTAAATTATCCATTTTAAAGTGATTGGAAACACAAAAAAAGCATTTTGAATGGTTTGTAACATAAATTGTTATACAATTTTCAATTTTAACGTGATTTGAAACACAAAAGAAAAGCAAAAAACAATTTTAAATGTGGCAAATTAATATCTGCGTTTCTACGAACACATTTGGAAATATTGGACAAATTTTCCAGTCTCAGATACGAGGCTTCCAAAAAGTTCGTACAAAAAGCAAATTTTTGCATTTAACTTGACTAGAAAAGTCCATTTTGAGACATTTACCGTTTAACAACTGTAACGCTTGTTCGTTTTGTGCTGCTGTACTCGCCGGATCCGCTCACTAAAACTCCGTCTTTTGACGATTAGCTTATTAGCTATCAACATCAACTTCAACAGTAAGGCTTATTTTGAAATTCTATTTCGATATAAAGTTAGTCGAATTCGAAAGAAGTGCATTTCGAAACTCGAACGATTCGAAAGTAAACATGTAAATTTTCGAATCGGTCGAGATCCAAAATGCACTTCTTCCAAATTCGACTAACTTTATATAGAAATAGAATTTCAAAATAAGCATGAGTCTCAAATGTTCTTTTTCATAATGTAAGTGGGAAGCAACTACTACTTTGCTACTCATTTGCACTTCGATGTTGTACGAGACGATCACTCTTTGAAACCTCTTTACTGATGCTCTTCTCCTTCTTTCACCATATGTTGGACCCGCTTTTAAGGAACTCGTTGGAATAAAAGTGAATATTTGTACTCCAAATCTGGTGTTCCGTGCGATCCAAGGCAGGTCCGCAAAGGCTTTAACGTCATGGGACACCCAAAGACAATCTTTTGGCTTGGAAAAGCCATGAAACATATTTTTTTTAACCTGCTATCAAATTGAATATTTTCTGCCGGTTCCCAACGGCTAATTGAGAAAGCGCTTTTCATGGCAATTAACGGAGGACTTGCCAATTCCTCAAAGGCGATACCCGTGGAAAAACATTTTTGCCTCTGCTGGGATTCAAACCTCGAACCTCTGAAAATAACCACAATGCCATGAAAAGTTGGGAGAGAGATCCAGATAGCTAAATCTTGGATGACGAGCCCCAAGAGAAAATGAAGGCAATATTTATGTTTCGGGATAATTGTGAGTCTTCTGCTTCATCTTCTTTCTTTTCGGCGTTGCAAGCATAGCGATCTTGAAGGGATCACTAATCCCCCACTTTCATATCTCGCTACACACTAGTGACTCGACTGGGATCTGAGATATTTGCGAACACTTCTTTGCTTGTCTGTTGATGATCGTGTCGATAACTTTTTTTCACTAAAAGAGGAAGCTAATACTTAGCTGGGAAACTCAGCTTAATCAACGGCCTACTGTACTACGATGCAGGAACATTTTTTTTTCATGGCGAAGTAAATAAAAATAAATAAATAAATAAATAGGGTGGCGCAACAGAGCGAGGAGCCCCTGGGCCTTGCGCATTTCTCACAACCATGCCTTGTGAGGGAATGGAGGGGACCTACAATTTTCTGCCGGTTCCGAACGGCTGATTGAAAATGCGCTTTTCATAGCAATGCATTTACTAACGGAGGACTTGCCAATTCCTCGCGAAAGGCGATACCCGTGGAAAAACGTTTTTGCCTCTGCTGGGATTCGAACCTCGAACCTCTGGGTTAGCAGGTGCAGGTGGACATGCTAACCATCACGCCACGGATACCACGAAGTAGATGGCGAAGTAGATGGAAATAAGTTGATTGTGATTTCACTTGTAGCTTTAAAAGTGGCTCTCTGATGAAACTGGGAGTCTGCAAGAAAACTAAATACCCGGCGCGGGCTCCAAAACCTAATTGTACGGCCTATCGGCTAAAGGCTCTATTACTGCACTGCCCCCCGCTCTATAAATGAGATGAAAAAATTTTGGGGATTCATTTTCGAAAAGAGCAGATCATTATGCTCTTGCCCATCGTAGTTTACTGGTAGGAGTAGGTTGAACGTCAGTAAAACATTATTTTTCAGAACACCATTGCACTATGTCATTTCGTGTCAAAAATAGAAGTATCCGGTAGTTTCCTTACTCTCCCAAGGGAGAATGTTCTCTGTACGCTTGTTCGTTCGAAAGCGCCACACTCTGCCTTTTTCCAAGATTTAGCTATCTGGATCTCTCTCCCAACTTTTATGGCATTGTGGTTATTTTCAGAGGAATTTGACAATACCTTTTCACACTCGACTCGAACCTCAAACTCCCACGTAACAGACAAACAAAGCAACCATTTTGACACGGGCTCCACAAGAACGCTTTATTCCTAAAAAAAATCAAAAACAACGTTCGTTTACAGTTTATAAGGTTCTATTTGTTTTTTTTACGATTCAAAGTGTAGTCTGGTTGAGGACTGATCAAAATTTTCAATTACAAAGACAATGACACGAATGCACTTCTTCAATAAAAAGCACGAACACAGAATTTAATTTATCGAACTCCAAACAACAAATGAATCAAAAAATAAAACGAGAAATTGTTAATAATTTAATTGCAAAACCACTCAACTAAAATAAGAACAATTGAATAAAATAAATATTAACATAAAGTTTAGCGTCAATTTAAAACTTAATAAACCCTATCATGATTGGAATGACTGACGAAAACGAACACGAAAAAAAAATATATAAATAAATAAAAAATATCCAAATAATCCTCTTTTGTAGTCGATCAACTGAAAACCAAACATACCTCAACGAGCATCATTGTCAAGAACGGATAAAATACAATTTCTCCTTTTAAATTAGTTTAATTAATTTCATATTGTTATGATACACGTTTATCCCCGTTGGTTGTTATTTATTTTTATGTTCATACACCATGTCGATAATGTTTTTTTTTTTCTTCCTTTTTTGTTTTATTTCATGGACCACATCACGTCCTAGAATTGAGTTCGTGATTTCCCAACCAGCATATCATTCATAGAGTATAAGAGTCTACGTAGGTGTACATATATTTACGAGTATATTACGCTTACGTTAATAAAAATATCTCTTCACAAGGTGAACGAGGATGGGTGCAATTAACGCAAAAATTTTATTAAACGATTACTCATTCTGCACGCGCACTGATAATGCGTGTGTGTCCTTTCGGTACGCTTAAGCCGTCCAATAATCGGATTCCGTTTTATTCTGATGTCGATGTTACATTTTGTGTTATTCTTCGTTCGGCATCGGCATCAGCATCAGCATCGGCATCGGCATCCTTTGGAGCGTAAAACTGAACAATATTATGAACCCATTTCGAGCACACCTTCCCACCTTCAGGGAAGTTAAATTTTTTGGGATCTTATAAATATATGTACGATGGAACGTGTGTTCGTTCGGTTGAACTTCAAAAATGCAATCGGAATTTCGTCATATCACATTTTTCTGTGATACAAACACACAGATGGGAAGGAAGAAGAAAGAAAAAAACGCTCCAAAATTACCAAACTGCCTGATGCGAGCCTCTGGGTATCAATAATGATTATTGCCATTATTGCTAGTGACAGGATATATGTATTAAACAACATGTTCCATACAGAATATAGCGTGTAAGCAGGACAAATCCTAACGCCCACAATGGTAGCCAAAGGTGGAATTTTGTAAAATATTTGAGCACATGTGAAACGGGCAGGGGTACACAGCATGGGAGCTGTGGGTGATGGTAATCGATCAATAACACCCACGAGCAGGACTTTGGGCATTATTGATGTTTAGGCGCTATTACTTCAATAGTACTTTTCTCAAACTCGGCTATATGCCATTTTGCTGGAGGGAATATTACAGTGAAATTGATTGTTGGCAATAAAATCGTAATGGATGTAATTTAAAAAGAGGAAACAGCACATGAAAGAGATGCAGACGCTGACGACGACAACGAAGAAGAAGAACAACCAACGGACACAGCAGCAGTACATACTCTATATGGCAACTGGACTGAGGTATGGGTCTCTGTCTCAGACTCTGTATATTATTGCTTTTAATGCCCAAGACAAAGGGCAACCAAGATAAAGATTCAGAATGACAAAGTGTTTGAGACACTGAATGTGGATGTGTTGAATTCTATTTACTTCAAGGTAAGAAATCAACTGCTTTTCAAGATGCTGGCGTGCAGATAGTGTGGCGGATAAAAGATCTAAGGGAGGAAATTGTGTTTAATAGAAAAGGATAAACTCGCTCGCTCGTGTTTTGGCAAATTGATTTAATTTGTCAAATAAATGGTTCTGTTTTGTATAATAATGGCGAAAGCACTTTTGTTTTCTCTTTTTTTTTGTGTAATAATTTATGTAACTATTACTTAAGTGTAAGTAAAAGATTTATTCTCGAAGAGGACATAAGAAAATGTTTTAAAACTGTGACCAGTAAGTGACCTTTACAAGCATTTTAACAAAGGCTAACTTTCTGTAAGTGTAAGTGTAAGAGACACTAATGCAAATCCCGCTTAAGATCCCAGATTGGACAAATTCACGATCTAAATTTTATGATTTGGAGAAATGACCGAGATAACTTCGTCTGATAATCGTGTTGGGAAGTGGTCTTAGGGACATTGTTGATAATTTGGTTCATTCCCTAGGCTTATGTTACAATTTTGTTATCATCTAAGTAGATACCTTTCCCAAAAGTTTGTCAACCAAATGGAGAGGTAGTCAGCTAAAGGCACTTTACTTCATCATAACAATCAGCATAATTATAAGTTCCACGTGAACAGTTTTTCGCCCGGAACATTTTTGTTCGCCCGGAATTTTAAAAGCTATAATGAGTTTCCCCTGAACAAAACTCCACTTGGAATCAGAAAGTTCACTTCGAAAAAAGACCACGTTCATTTGCATCAAATTTCCCGTCATTGCTCTCAACGTTTTCACATTTCACGGGAAAAATAGCTCATAATAAGAGAATTTTTGCGAATATGGAAAATTTTTCCCCCGAAACTCATGATAAGGGAAAAGTTAAATGGGATCTTTTTCGAGGGGAATTAGTTCACGTGAAACTCATAATAAGGCTGAATTTTCAACTAACTTTCCTTTCTAAAATTGTCTTCGAAAAAAGTCAGCATTCAGTGTGAACAGTGCCTAACTCCAAAATCTAGGCAACTGATAGTTCGCCCTCTAAAATAACTTACTCTAAGGTAAAATTCTACTACATTTTGCTAAAAAGTGTTTCGTCGCATAGCGACGGCACGGCATTCACATGTCAACCATCATCGAGAAAAGTTCTCTTTTAATTTTTTTCTTGGGCCTTCCGCCATTGCTTTTTTTGGCTTTAATTTTGATCTTGTCTAAATTATAAAACTTCATTTTTCGGTCTAAAGTACATGTAAATCTAAGCTAAACTTACTCAACGAAATAATAAAAACAATCCTACGTGCTCAACTTTATAAAAGCATTGAGTTTTATTTTGGAAGAGGCGCAGTAATTGTGGTGTGCAGAAGCATTTGCCAAAACGGTGGTCGGCATCAACATTTTTTAGTCTGGGCTTCATCATCATTTGGTGCAAGTTTGGATGTTCAAGTGGAGGTAGCGGTGGTTCAGTTCAACATTTGGTCCTTCGAGCCGGATTGGCGCACGCCATCGACAAGACCACGCTGCGCAAAAGTTTTTGGCTCCAGACCACGCGCTCACTTGGCATCGTCAAACCACACTATTTGCCTGGCGCTCCAGACCACGCGCACAACTTTGCGCTCAAAACCACGCTGCGCTCAAATTTTTGCGATCCAGACCACGCTATTTGCCTGGCGCTCCAGACCACGCGCACAATTTTTGCGCTAAAAACCACGCTGCGCACAAACTTTTGCGACCCAGACCACGCTATTGCCTGGTGCTCCAGACCACGCGCACACATTGCGCTCAAGACCACGCGCACACATTGCGATCAAGACCACGCCAGCCTTTCACCACGCGCTCCAGACACGCTGCGCATAATTTTGCCTGGCGCTTCAGACCAAGCTACAAAAAAGGAGGGCACAATCTTTGCCTGCAACGCTGTGGAATAGTGCCACGTGGAAGTGTGCCCATCGTCATCGTGGGACCAGACCGAAGCGGAGATATCCTGTTAATTTTTCATCTTAACTTGTAAAATGTAAAGGGTAAGTGAAAATTTCATTTAATTGGCAATTTTTAAAGAATTTGAGAAAATTTGTGTTGCACCCCTGACCACCATTTTCATTTTCCTTTTTTTTTAACAAGCAAATATATATATACGGTAGTTCTTTGTGTTGAAGTGGTTCTCAGGCATTCGCTTTCTATCGCGGTAGTGATAGACTTTTCAGTTAAAAGCAACTTCGATAAACGCAATTTGGTTTTGTTCCCCAGCTTTTTTTTTGGTTTTTTTAGGAAATTTTAATTAACTGTCTTCCTCTTTGAAGGAGTCTGCGTTTTTCATCGCGTGTTAATTTTTTCTTTCGTTCGTGCAGCACACATCGTTCATAACGGTGTATCCAAGCCGGGGTGGTTGGCCCCCAGTAGAATCTATCAAGCCGTTTGAAGATTCTAGAGCTTCTAAATTTTGACTTTTTTAATATTTAAATTTAAATTTTGACCTTTTTTGAAATTTTTTCTCTCGTTCGTTACGGTGTATTCAAGCCGGGGTGGTTGGCCCCCAGTAGAATCTTTCAAGCCTGTTGAAGATTCTTGAGCTTTAAAATTTTAATTTTTTTTGAAATTTTAGAATCTTTCAAGCCTTTTGAAGATTCGTGCGTTTTTTAATTTCTGGCTTCTTTGGGATTTTTTTCCCTCTCTCTCGTTCGTGCAGCACACATCGTTCGTAACGGTGTATCCAAGCCGGGGTGGTTGGCCCCCAGTAGAATCTTTCAAGCCTGTTGAAGATTCTTGAGCTTTAAAATTTTAATTTTTTTTTGAAATTTTAGAATCTTTCAAGCCTTTTGAAGATTCGTGCGTTTTTTAATTTTTGGCTTCTTTGGGATTTTTTTTCCCTCTCTCTCGTTCGTGCAGCACACATCGTTCGTAACGGTGTATCCAAGCCGGGGTGGTTGGCCCCCAGTAGAATCTTTCAAGCCTGTTGAAGATTCTTGAGCTTTAAAATTTTAATTTTTTTTTGAAATTTTAGAATCTTTCAAGCCTTTTGAAGATTCGTGCGTTTTTTAATTTTTGGCTTCTTTGGGATTTTTTTCCCTCTCTCTCGTTCGTGCAGCACACATCGTTCGTAACGGTGTATCCAAGCCGGGGTGGTTGGCCCCCAGTAGAATCTTTCAAGCCTGTTGAAGATTCTTGAGCTTTAAAATTTTAATTTTTTTTGAAATTTTAGAATCTTTCAAGCCTTTTGAAGATTCGTGCGTTTTTTAATTTTTGGCTCTTTGGGATTTTTTTTTCCCTCTCTCTCGTTCGTGCAGCACACATCGTTCGTAACGGTGTATCCAAGCCGGGGTGGTTGGCCCCCAGTAGAATCTTTCAAGCCTGTTGAAGATTCTTGAGCTTTAAAATTTTAATTTTTTTTGAAATTTTAGAATCTTTCAAGCCTTTTGAAGATTCGTGCGTTTTTTAATTTTTGGCTCTTTGGGATTTTTTTTCCCTCTCTCTCGTTCGTGCAGCACACATCGTTCGTGACGGTGTATCCAAGCCGGGGTGGTTGGCCCCCAGTAGAATCTTTCAAGCCTGTTGAAGATTCTTGAGCTTTAAAATTTTAATTTTTTTTTGAAATTTTTAGAATCTTTCAAGCCTGTTGAAGATTCGTACGTTTTTAAATTTTGGCTTCTTTGGAAATTTTTGCCTTTCGTTCGTGCCACATACACCGTTCGTATCGGTGTATTCAAGCCGGGGTGGTTGGCCCCCAGTAGAATCTTTCAAGCCTTTTGAAAATTCTTGTGCTTCCAAATTTTGATTTTTGAAATTTTTAAATTTAAATCTTGACCTTTTTTGAGAGTCTGCGGGTTTTGAGTGCTGTAAGCCACGAGTTAGTTTTAAAATCTTCTTGGTTTCGTGTCGCTTCCTTGTCATTTATACAATTTTAAACGCACTTTGTGATGGCTTTGATGGAAGACTTCATTTTCGCGACTGATCAATTGGTCAAGTTTCACCAAGCGGCGAGAGAGGTGCCGGATCACGGGCACACACTGTCCGCTCTCGCAGTCAGAAAGTCAGAGTTAAGGGAACTGTGGCTCGGAGTCAAAGAAACCTATGCCCTATACATAAAAGGCGGCCCAAAGACAAGAGAAGCAGCAGTAGACCTTGAAGCCATAGAAACCAAGTATAAACTGTGCAACGAAAGTTATGTGGCATGCTCAGCACTTTTCCTAGATCACGAAGCACGACTGAAACCTGAGGGTACTGGCAAAAATTCGATAGCTGAACCAACATTCGCTCCTCGTCACCTCAAATTACCTCCATGTGAGACGGAGGTCTTCAAGGGGGATTATATCTCCTGGCCGGTTTTCCGAGATATGTTTGAGGCAGTCTACATTAAACACCCCCAGTTGGGTGAAGTAGAAAAACTCTTCCACCTTAGAGCCAAAACCAAAGACGAGGCTTATCGGATTGTCAGCCAATTTCCGCTAACCAATGCCAGCTTTTCTCTAGCCTGGGAAGCGTTGCGGGCTACGTATGAAAATACTCGGATCTTAGTCAACAATCAGGTAAAAAATATCTTTAACTTGCCAACAGTACATGAAGAGTCGGCCAAATTGATCCGAGCCCTTCAGAGTACTGTAAATGATTCGGTATCAACGTTGCAAGCGCATAAGGTTATAACACAAAACTGGGATCCGATTCTCGTCTTTGCGTGTTCAAGTAGACTGCCCAAAACTACCTTGACCCTTTGGGAACAATCCCTGGAGGACCCGACGAAGGTTCCAACCTGGCAGCAATTAGACTCGTTCTTAACGTCTCGCTTTCAGGTGCTGGAGTCCATTTCGGACACCACGTCGACAAAAGGCACAGGGCTTAATAGACTACCCAAAAAGGAGACGAATGTTCGAAACAATAATAGAGTCAACACTTACCTTGCCAAAACAGGGGGGGGGAAATGCAAAATCTGTGCGGCTGCGCACTCCATTTATGAGTGTGCCAAATTTTCGGCAATGTCGATCCCAACGAGAATCCAAACGGTACGGCAGCACAAACTGTGCAACAACTGTTTAAGCGCGAGTCATACAAAGGTCGCTTGTACGAGCAAATATTCTTGTAGCCACTGCAAAAAACGGCATCACTCACTGTTGCACCTCAACGCTAACGAAAACGGAAATAAAATACAGTCCACTAATCTCCCTAGTGCAACAACAGCTCCTCAAATATCGGCGTCGTCACTTCCATTCGTGCCTCAAGCGTCGTTTCAAAACTTTCATGTCGGCGCTCCCAAGAAAATATTGCTTGCAACGGCACTAGTTTGCATTGTTGGCAAAGAATCCAAACACATAGTTCGCGCTCTCATCGACCCTGGTTCCGAAATATCCTTTATCTCAGAGGCAGTACAAAAGCGTTTGAACTTGCCCGTAACGGATAAGAATACAACCATTTCCGGAATCAGTGGTAATCTCGCCATAACGTCGAAAAAACTCTGTGCGTTTGCAATCACGTGCTTAGATGAAGCCCAGATCACCATTTCTGCCCAGGCAATTGTGCTTCGATCATTGACGAACAATCTGCCAAGTTCATCGTTTAGTATCATCGATCCTAACCTTTGTGGCGGCCTCAAACTGGCTGATCCCACGTTTAATAAATCGTCCCAGGTCGATCTGCTGATCGGTGCGGATTTATACCCATCGATCATAAGGAACGGTCTCCAACTCATCGCAGATTCCCTCGTAGCTCAGAACACAATGTTCGGCTGGGTACTGTCTGGACCAGTTCCGGAGTCGTTCCAATCGTTCAATACATTCGTAGTATCGAACAGTTCGAGTACTTCCAATTTGGATACTCAACTACGAAAATTTTGGGAGCTCGAGGAACTGCCGTCCACAGTCATTCGGTCAACAGAAGACTGCTACTGTGACGAACTATATAAAAACACAACTTCGAGACTTTCGGATGGGAGGTATGTTGTTCGTTTGCCGTTCAAGGCACAATCGTCAAAGGGCAAGTTAGGGTTCTCTAGGCACATCGCACTAAGGCAGTTCTCTAGAGTCGAAAGATCGTTAGCCATGAAGGCGGAGCTCAAGTCTCAATATTCAAGCGTTATTTCGGAATACCTCGCCCTCGGCCATATGCGGAAAGCGCCTCCGGTCGAAAAGATTTCCAGAGGTCAAGTAAACTCGTTCTATCTGCCACATCATGCGGTCATAAAGCCTGAAAGCACGACCACCAAAGTGAGGGTTGTTTTTAATGCGTCTCAATCGTCGTCGAATGGGGTAAGTTTAAACGATTTGTTGTATCCAGGGCCCATATTGCAGCAAGATTTACCATCTCTCATTCTCCGCTGGAGATTTTATAAATTTGTCTTTAATGCGGACATTGAGAAAATGTACCGCCAAATCTTGGTCGACCCTAGAGATACTCCATTTCAACGAATCCTCTTTCGCAGTTCGCCAGAGTCCGAAATCGAAGATTTTGAACTTCAAACCGTCACTTTTGGTGTCAATTGTGCTCCATATCTGGCCATCCGCACCCTCTTGCAATTGGCAAAAGAAGGCAGAACCGTGTATCCCCTAGCGTCTAGAATCATTCAATCGGAGTTCTATGTCGACGATGTTCTATCTGGTGGTCATTCTCTCAGTTCGGCTAAACAGGCACAAATCGAACTTATAGCGTTGCTTAACTCAGCTGGGTTTCCACTACGTAAGTGGACCGCAAATTCGTCTAGCTTACTTAACCATTTGCCACCAGAACATGTGCTGAACGAAAGTTTCTTGAAGCTCGATGCTGACAGCACCACCAAAACACTAGGGGTACGATGGAATGCCAAAGAAGACAATTTTTACTTCACCACGCAACGCATTCCACTGTCGACAAATCCGACCAAAAGAGAGGTCTTCTCTCAAATTGCTCGTCTTTTCGATCCTGCGGGGTGGTTGGCCCCCGTAGTGATCATCGCCAAAACATTGATGCAACGCATTTGGGCTGAGCACACTGAGTGGGACGAGCGTATCAGCCCTGAATCATTTGCCACTTGGAAAGAGTTTGCAGAGTCATTACCTGAAATACAGGTTATAGAAATCCCACGTTGGGTTGAATACTCACCCACTGTGGAGATTCAGTTTCATGGCTTCTGTGACTCTTCCGAGAAAGCATATGCGGCAGCGCTTTATATACGCGCAAGTCACCCTAATGGAGAAGCATCCTCCTACTTGATGTGTGCGAAGTCCAAAGTTGCCCCTCTAAAGACGGTCTCTTTACCGCGTCTTGAGCTGTGTGGAGCACTTTTGCTTTCCAAAATGATAAAGTTTTACTTACCCAATTTTCCAGTCCAGACATATCAAATCTTTTTATGGACAGACTCATCCATAGTTTTGGCCTGGCTCAAAAAACCTCCGTGCGTTTGGAAAACCTTTGTTGCAAACCGTACCAGTGAAATACAGGACAATGTCGGCAACGCAGTTTGGAAGCACGTCAGATCTGCCGAAAATCCCGCGGACTTGGCCACTCGAGGTGTAATGCCCTCCGATCTGAAGCAGAATCGTATGTGGTGGCAGGGCCCAGCATGGCTCTGTGAACCAGCCTCTCAATGGCCGGTGGCATTACCAGACGCTCCACGTACTGAAGATCTAGAACAGAAAGAGGTTTCCTCGTTAGTGGTCCAGCCAAATTTTCGGCAGATCTGACGTGCTTCCAAACTGCGTTGCCGACATTGTCTTCTATTTTAATTGAGTGCAAAAAATTTAAGATAAAATAAGAAATTAAAACCCCATTTAAGTGGCAGTTGAATGAGAAGTGTTTCGTTGCTTGCCCTCACCATTGGTAATGATCAATCAAAATGAAGTATACGTATTCAAACTGTGATGCCGTTGGGGTAATGGTTAGAATGTTTTTCTGTTAAGTGTGAGCTTCGTGCTTGGAAAGCTGTAAACATCAATAAAAAAAAGAAGTTTTTTTTACGAGTATCGCCTATCAGTTTTTCAAGTCCTCCGAGAGTAATCAAACATTGTCATCAAAGGCACTCTCTAGCACAGCCATTCGTAAACGGCATAAAGTTGTTGGCCCATGAATTGCGTTAGATCTCGAGGTTTCTATCGCTTTGTTCTGTTACTCTTTTTATTATTGAGATGCTTGTTCCTTTGTGATCCCAATCAATATCTCTTCCAAGCTTGACTTAGCAACAAGAAACAAGATTGGCTTAGCAACCAAAAGTTTCATTCAACAAAACCAGAAATGCTTAAATAGTGATCCACTTTGGACATTATCCATGGTTTTCTTCCTTTTCCTGTGACAGTGTTATGAGCATATTGATCTCAAAATTTATAACAACTGTCACATTTTTCTACTTCACACTTCTGATCCTTATCCACATCTAGGGTTGACCTCATTTGTCTTTTTAATATGGCTGCCAAGATCTCTCCTTTGAACATAATCAGCCTTATCGGGAATTCATTGGGAAATATTTTTCCCAAAAAAAGTTTCCCTTCCTGGGAACGAGTTCTTACTATCGGGAATTCCCCACTGATTTTTTCCCCATGAGAACAAGTTTTTGGTAAGGAAAAACACAATATTTCCCATGATAAATGAGTTCCCAATTTCGAAAAGAAGTTCCCGATACCAATTTTTCGAATTTGGGAAAAAATCCATGGGAAAAAAAGTTCCCGATAACCCTGAATGGCTCCTATTACACGGCCCGTTCTTGAAATTTCGTACTACGAACGCCAAGAAGGAAGCATCATAGAATCTCTCGTAGTGAATGTTTTACTACAAAATTTGTCTTTGTTGATAAAATTATTCACAAATTCTAAATACCTTTTGCGAAACATTCATTTCGAAGATGATTAAAGTCCTTTCCGTTTGGCATTCGTAGTCGGAATTTGTTACGACGGGTTTTGCGATAGAGGGGGATAATAGCTTACCAGGTTTCGCTTTATATCCATCATTATGGTATTCTTAACATAAAGACTTCCACTGATCTTCCTACTTTTTATTCACTCAAGCTTTGCTACTCCTGATTACCTCTGCTACTCCATCAGCTTGCCATTGTCATCCACGCACATATTTCCACCCATCGTGGTAAACCTTTGTAATTTCTTCTGGTTTGAACGGATTTGCTAATATCAGCAAGTTGTTGTTGACTTACCAGCAAGAAACCTTGGTCATCACTCATCAGATATCTATTACATTTTTTACAGTGCGACATCCAATATCCGGCTTAAGATATTAAAAATCTCGGACATAACCTTGATCGAACGGTAACAATCACATGTTAGTTCATCTCCCTTCACTTTGTATATTTGGGAAGATAATTTTCACTCCATTGCAGAAGCAGACTAGTACCTTCTATAAACTTGTAAATCAAAATTGTGATTCGTAAGTCATCTAATAAAAAATATCTTCCATCTTTTTTTCACATGGTTTCTGGCCTGGCTCCGCACTATCGTCTTTTGTTGATGCTTGACTGCGTCACTTTGTTCTTCGACTTACATATCCGGTATTTCCAGTGAGCTAGGTTCAGTGGTTGAAAAGCTATTTTGAGGAGATTGTTCAATATGTTATCACAATACGACCGACCCCAGAGGAGAGTTTGTCGTTTTTGAACATCGTAAATAAGCTTCGCGAACAAAACTCTTTATTGAAGTTGTTTTTCAAGTTTGATTTCCATTGGAAGCCGGGCAGATATTTTGTCCAGCTGACGATGCTTTTGCTTTGGGCACACTTCTTCTTCGCTTCTTTTTTGAAACTCCTAAATTCCACTAGGGTTGAACCTTTTCATTTGAGGAGCACTTTCGCCCTTTGAAAGCCGTGTTCTTCTTACTTTGTCCTTTTGAAACCGTTAGGCAAAGATTAGGCTCTCTTTAAATAAGATTTTGCTACGCAATTCCACATACTTTGTGCTGTGCTCCCTGCATTGAAGACTTTGTATGGTAGAAAGGAGGTATTCACCTTTTCCTTTTCCGGATTATACGACTTGGTTTTTTTAAGAAGCTCTTGTTCTTAATTTTCATTAACACCCAGCAAAAGACAGTGTTGCAGAGTTACAGCTTGTCCCAGTATCATTCTGCAATTTTGAAGTTTTTCACCCGAGAGTTCACGAATTTTATCAATTCGGGTTTTATTCTTACCACTGATGTCGATGACATGGTGTCTTTGGTGAACACTAACACGATTAGACAGCTTGGCTTGCACGAGTTATATAACTGAACGCTCACATTACTATCAACATGAGATTTTGCTAATTTGATCTTCGAATTGATCTCTTTCGAAGATTCTTGCTCGATCTCTTGCTTACGATCAAATAATACAGGCAGATAGTAAATGAGATGATTTGTGTGAGCATATTATTTACATAATGTATTGATGACTTATTATATAAAATGTAATAGATAAGATATAGAGGTATGCTGATCATGTCAAGTTAAAGTGTTCAGTAGTTGGTACGAAGCAGAGTAATAAAGAGGTTATACCAAATAATAAGTTGTCTTTTCAATAAAGCTAAAAGGTTTTTGCTGAAGTGAAGTAAGCACATGTAACTGGCGCAGTCGATTTTTCCATCTGGATTTATAAGTGAAATCACAAGTTAAAAGTAGCTTTAATTAATACCAGATTTGAAAGCAAACTCTTTGACGGAATATTGAAGAGGTAGTTTTAATACTTTCAGTGCTAAGAACCTCGCCTTCGAAATAAATTAAAACCAGAGACTTATAATACAAAGACAATAAATCTCTTATCCAAAATACTCCTCCGTGCTGCCTTCTATGAAAGAAATGAAAGGAATAAAATCTCACTGAGTATCCTAACTATACATACGGAATATACCCACGTGAGAACCCATCAGAATTGTATGAAACTATAACCTATCGGCAAATTCAAAAACGTGTGTCAATAGCCATAGATCAATAAGCTGCAAAACAATTTTATTTGTTGAAAAAAAAAAAAAAAAAAAAAAAAAACAGTTATTACATATTCAATCCAAAATTTCCAAAAATCTATAAAAATAATAATTATTGAGTGTAAATTTAGAATGATAGCATTTTTTTCTCTCCTCCTCTAGAATAAATCATCAATGTAAAAAAAAAAAAAAAAAAATCCGAAATAGATCGAACCTTATGAAAAATTGTAATCTTTACTTTGATGCTTCATTATTACGATAAAATAACCATTCCACACGTGAGGTAAGTCCTTATTTTAAGCTTTCTTTCTGGGTCATGTCAAATACAATAAAAACAGTTAGACAGAAAAGTAAACCCTTTAAAGTTAATTTGCAAAAAATAAGAACCTACGATTTTTTTGAGTTCAACAGTTTAGCTGGTAATAGTAACAAAGTGCCTAGGAAATTAACGCTTGAATCGATTCCAGAAATGAATCCTAATACCTCTATTCCAGTAATGAATCCCAATCCTGCTCTAGAACTTTTTAATTCACTGCGAATTCCGGATGCAGTCAAAGATGTCCCGAAATTCGATGGCAATCCACGCTTGCTATACGATTTTATTAACAATGTCGAAGAGATCTTAGCTTTAATGCCACAAATTTCTAACACAAACTACGCAAACATAATTTTGAGAGCAATTCGAAATAAAATTGTAGGGTCTGCAAACGAAGTCCTCAACATGTATGGTACTTCCATAGACTGGACCGAAATTAAAAACAATTTAGTCGTTCATTACGCCGACAAGCGAAATGAAACAAGCCTTATAAGGGATTTGCACCAAATGAGACAAGGGCCAGATAACGTTGAAGTATTTTATGCGAAGATTATTGAAATTTTTTCAACAATTATGAATCATGTAAGGTTACATGAAAAAGAACTAACTGTGGTTGAAGCAAAAAAGTCACTTTATCAAGAAATGTGCCTAAACTCATTTTTGTCAGGACTAAAAGAACCACTGGGGTCTACAATCCGTGCTATGAGACCGTCAAAATTGACTGAAGCTTTTTCTTTTTGCTTAGAGGAGCAAAACAGGTTTTATTTTCACGAGCAACAACATTTTCAAAGAATGCCTCAAACGAGACAAAACAAAACTTATGAATCTCCTTTATACCCACGGCCTTTAGTTGTAGCTTCTCAACCTTTGAGATCCGACTTCAGATATATTCCACCAGCACCTAGAAATTATAATCCTTCACAAACAAACTATACACCATCAAGACAAAGTCTCAAATCAAATTTTCCGTCCTATCAGAACCATAATAGTTCCCATGTACTGCAAAATAACAATTATGTCCCTACTTTAAGACCGAATTTAAATCCCAGAGCTTTTCCTCCTCCAGAACCAATGTCTGTTTCCAATGCTTACACTCAAAGACAAACTACCAGCATTCCTCATTCGAGCAAACAACAGCTACACAATATAGATGCAAATTATTTTATAAATGAAAATCTGTCTTTGGATCCAGAGTTGCAACAAAATTGTTCTGTCCAAAACGACAATCACTATCTCGAGGATCCTTGTAGTTCAATTCTTTCTAGCGAAGCAGAAATCGACGATACAAATTTTCGGCTACCTGCCTCGGAAAAGCCATAGGTTATGTAGACGTGAACAACTACAATTCAAACCTTTTACCTTACATCAACATAAATAGTATTAACGGTAAACCACTAAAAATTTTGATTGACACTGGTAGTAACAGGTCATTTTTATGTCCAAGTGTAGCTATTCATCTTAAACCAAGAACTATTGAACCTGTTGAAATAAAAACTGTTTTCGACACCAAAACAGTAAATAAAGAAGTAGTTATAGAGGGCCTGCCTGAATTGTATACCAAAAATCAAATCTCCTTTCTTGTTTTTAAATTTCATGATTATTTCGATGGCTTGATAGGAGTGGATATCATAAAAGGCCTTGCAATGACAATTGATATTAAGAACTCCACTTTAAAAATAAATAACAATGACATTCCGTTAGTTTTCAAGCCAAATTCAATGTCCAAAGTCTATTTTGTTCCGGGGCTTAGTAAGTCGATTTGCTTGTTACCGGTCAGTATTGAGTCTGGCAGCGTGTATATAAAACCAACTCATATAACGTTAGATTTGATGATTTCGGATGGAATTTATGAAGCTAAAAATTGGTACTGCTTCATTGAAGTTATTAACAAAGCAAGTTCTGATCAAACTTTCGTTATTGAGCAACCGATTATAGGCCAAAGTATAAAAAATTTAGTTGAAGTGCATAACTATGCAATACAAAATACACAGAGCAATGAAATTTGCAATTTGGGCCAAGTTCTAAAGACCGACCATCTTAATATGGAAGAAAAAACAGCAATAAGACACCTTTGTTTTGAATACGAAGATATTTTCTTTCACGAAGGTCAAAACTTGACGTTTTCTAATTCCATCAAACATGAAATAAAGACGACTGATGAAATTCCGATTTATTCCAAGTCGTATCGCTATCCTTATGTACATAGAGAGGAAGTACATAGACAAATCAACAGTTTGCTCAGCCAAGACATTATTCGTCCTAGTTTTTCGCCCTGGTCATCTCCTATTTGGATAGTCCCGAAAAAGAGAATTTCAAATGATAAACAGAAGTGGAGATTAGTTGTCGACTACCGAAAACTAAACGAAAAAACTATTGATGATCGCTATCCTATTCCTAACATAACGGATATTTTAGATAAGTTAGGAAAAAGCATCTATTTTACCACACTTGATCTTGCCTCGGGATTTCATCAGATCGAAATCAAAAAGGAAGACATCCCTAAAACAGCGTTCTCTGTTGAAAACGGACATTATGAGTTTATCCGTATGCCTTTTGGACTCAAAAATGCTCCGTCTACCTTTCAGAGGATTATGGACAATGTTTTAAAGGATCTTCAGGGCAAAATCTGCTTGGTATATATGGACGACATAATAGTGTATTCTACCTCACTACAAGAACATTTGGAAAGCTTGAAAGCTGTATTTCAAAAGCTGAAAGAAGCAAATTTAAAGGTCCAAATTAGTAAATCCGAATTTTTACGCAAAGAGGTTTCATTTTTAGGCCACTTAGTTACATCTGAAGGAATTAAGCCAAATCCGGAAAAAATAGCTGCGGTTCAAAAGTTTCCTATTCCGACTACTCAAAAGCAAATAAAATCATTCCTTGGGCTCCTTGGTTATTATAGGAAGTTCATAAAAGACTTTGCCAATCTAACGAAACCTTTAACTGAGTGTCTTCGCAAAGGAAATAGAATAGTACTCGATTCAAAGTATATCGAATGTTTCGAACATTGCAAAAATCTTCTATGTAATGACCCAATTCTCCAATACCCAGATTTCCATAAGCCTTTCATCATTACTACAGATGCTAGTAATGTCGCAATAGGTGCAGTTCTTTCTCAAGGTTCTGTAGGTTCTGATAGACCGATTTGTTTCGCAAGCCGGACGCTATCAAAAAGCGAACAGCATTACAGTACGATAGAAAAAGAACTTTTGGGTATAATTTGGGCAGTGAAATATTTTCGGCCCTATGTTTACGGCAGAAAATTTAAAATAGTAACGGACCACAAACCTCTTACCTGGCTTTTCTCAATCAAAGATCCTTCTTCAAAACTTGTTCGATGGAGATTGCGTCTCGAAGAACACGACTATGAAGTCGTATATAAAAAAGGCACCAGCAATTTAAACGCGGATGCACTTTCTCGTATCGAGGTCAACGTCAATGAAGCAGGATCTGAAGACTTAGACACTATTTCTATGCAAAACAACAATGCTACTTCAAAGACTTCAACTATCCATTCAGCACAGGAAAATTTGAATGTTGGCATTCCAATATCCGAAAGAGCAATAAATGAATTTTCACATCAAATAATAATCAGACGTAACCCAACAAAAAAAAATATATCTTCCAAACTGCTGATTCTTTTCAAAAGGAAAAAACGCTTCGTCATAGAGCACAGTAGCCCAACAGATGAAAACGTTGTAACATCAATTTTAAAGCAATACCTCAACACAAAAAGGCAAATAGCTATTCTTACAGATGATGATATATTTGTAGTAGTCCAAAGAGTTTTTTCGAAATTCTTTCATCGATCTCGAATAAAGCTAGTGAGAGCTAATATTTTGCTTAAGGACCTAACGACTAGGGACGAACAAGAAAGCATTGTCAGAGATTACCACCAAAATTCCAATCATAGGGGTATAGTGGAATGCTTGTGCCACTTAAAACGCGACTTTTATTTCCCGTCAATGAAGCATATTGTAACAAAAGTAATAAACAGTTGCAATATTTGCCAGAGATATAAATATGACCGAAATAATGAAAAACTAAAATTTGAGCTCACTGAAACTCCATCTAAGCCCCTTGAAATAATTCATATAGATATCTTTTCGATACACAAAACCAATTTCCTTACAATAGTTGACAAGTTTAGTAAATTTGCAAGCGTCTACCCATTAAGTGCTAGGACAAGCATCAATCTAATTAAATGTCTCCGCCACTATTTTTCACACCATGGCATCCCAAAAAAAGTAGTTTCTGATAATGGAAGCGAGTTTGTGTGTACGCTGTTTAGAGATTTCTTAAAGCTCTATAGCATTACTTTTCACAACATTTGCGCAAAAACTTCAAATGGCAACTCTCCCGTTGAACGCTTTCATTCGACATTAACTGAAATTATACGCATTATAAAATCGCAAAAGAGGGATGCCATAATTGAAGAAGTAGTGGATGAAGCTGTACTAACGTACAATAATTCAATACATTCGACAACAAAGCTAACTCCATTCGAAGTTCTAACGGGACACATAAGCCATACACAACCTTTTCCATTAAAAACAAATTTTGTTACGGAGCAAGAATATCTACAACAGCATAAAGATAACTACAATAAATTATCTGAAATGATACATGCACAATGTCTTAATCGGAAACAGAGTCTTATTAGTAAATGCAATCAGTCCCGTAAAGAACCTCCTATATATGAACCAAATGAAGTCATTTTCGAAATGGATGACAGGCGCAACAAACTGGCACCTAGATTCAATGACCATATTGTAACTCAAAACAATAAGATCACAGTTGAAACAAACAAACGAAAGGTTCATAAGCAAAAGATAAAAAACACAAAACATAAATCATAATGAAGGGTTTACTAAATTAACGAAAAAAAAAAAAACATAAGCAAAACACCCACCAAGTGAGCTTAGAATAATGGATAAGTGCAGACCTTATATTATTTACTCGCTGCTTTATCTTAAATCCCACAAAAAAAAATTTGTAAATGTATATAGCTTATAAAATCAAATCGCGTAAGATATAAAAAAAAAAAAAAAAAAAGGAGTTCACTTCTTCATAATAATGTTGCACAAAATGAAAGAGAATATACATAGTCATATGTATACATTTACATATGCTAACTAAAAAAAAAAAAAAAAAATTTTTTTTGCTATTGTAAATAAGAAGCTAGAATATTATGTTAACTTATAAGCAGGTCTGTAATGAACTTACTTCTTAAGTTCATTCTTTGGGGGGGACGAGTTATATAACTGAACGCTCACATTACTATCAACATGAGATTTTGCTAATTTGATTTTCGAATTGATCTCTTTCGAAGATTCTTGCTCGATCTCTTGCTTACGATCAAATAATACAGGCAGATAGTAAATGAGATGATTTGTGTGAGCATATTATTTACATAATGTATTGATGACTTATTATATAAAATGTAATAGATAAGATATAGAGGTATGCTGATCATGTCAAGTTAAAGTGTTCAGTAGTTGGTACGAAGCAGAGTAATAAAGAGGTTATACCAAATAATAAGTTGTCTTTTCAATAAAGCTAAAAGGTTTTTGCTGAAGTGAAGTAAGCACATGTAACTCACGCTGATTAAGATTTCGTCACCATGTGAATTTCTAGTTACGTATCCCATGCACACATGGGAGCCTTTAAAGTCGTTATTTCTCTTCCCGACATGTCCAACAAGCAAAACCTTTTCTTTGAACATATTCTTGAAAATATTGTAAATTAACCAAAATGTATCTTTTCTCACCTACTCATATCCAATTCGGCGAGCCTAAGCGCACTGACAATATTACACACCTCTCCTTACAGCACCAATTTCAGATACATCAAAAGGTCACTAGACTTCCAAATACTCAACACGCTATTTAGTAGCTCTTCCGCGAGGGATGATACCTATTCCGATTTACCCTGATCCACTCCCTAGTAGGCTTCTGTCCTTACATCCAAGAAATGGAGCTTGTTTCTAGTATTTTGTCATTTCATTTCTTAAAAACACAAGAAGCTCACTTTCCTCCTTCTGCACCACCTCTTTCAGTTCTAAGCTTCAACAGTCATACTTCCAGCGTTCCATCTCCTCGTCCAACATGTTGCATTATTTTGCTAGTCCTCAAAATCCGTGTAGCTCAATTTCTAAACGTTGCGATGCAAGTATTTCCTTAAAGCTCCAACCTCTAAATCTTATGAAATTTCGCCAAATGTAGGAATTAGCGTTTTTCGACACATGCGTAGGTACTCCATTAGTTATCAAGTCTCTTTTTAAAGTACATCTGTCAGTGATCTCCAGTCCTTTAGGCTACGAAAATCCACGTGCACACCTGTGTGAAAAATTGTGAGGTGTGACGGTATTTAATTACTGTCTATGGCTAGGTGTGATTTATCTTTTATTCGCCTCTTATGACAAATAAAGAGTCGCTGCAGTTATGAGAAGCACGATCACCAGCATATTGAGGGCTCATTAAATGGGCTAAATTTCTCAACTCGATTCGTTAAATAAATTTTATAAACATCAACATCATGTAATAGTTCCCACCTCGCACATACCTCATGACTTTCTTGAACCAATGCTCTGTAATTTGACAACTAAAGGACATACATCAGCGTATATGACAAGGCCTCCTCATTGATCTCATATGATTTGATTTAGTTTCTAAATAAGCTGCTAAACTTCATCAGACAATTACGAGTACCTACGTAACATGCTGTGTTCAGGTTCACCCATGTAATTAAAAACAAATTTATGAAGTGTTTTCATTTTGTGTCGATGTCATGTAAAAAACCCACAAGCAAACAAACAAACAAACAAACAAACTGAATAACACCAGACTGTTCGACAAAACTTAATATCCGGATATCCATTACAACTGTAAGCTGGGTCGTCCATTAAGTTTTAGCCAACATGGACACAATTGAATCGTCACACATAATGCCGCAAAAATGATGTGTTTTTGCCTACGGGCGAGCACTGGCACGGCTGTTGCAATATCCTGGATTTTCTTTTTATTCTTGGTTTGTTTTTTTGTTGTATTTTTTTTGTATCTCCTTGGTGCGCTGTAATCTGTGTGTATTTTAATGAATCCCCGGTCGTTAGATGATAAACAATTTACATAGGTTTTTCTTTTATTTTCCTCTTTTGTCCATTCCAGTCGTGCAAATAGAGATAAATATTTCATTTTACTTTTTTTTCTTCCTTTTTTGCAATAACACTACAACGCGGGTCGTCGTCACAGCTGGATACACATCTGCTAATCAACGTCAGCACGGGCGCCGCTTTGACAGCCAAGAGGGGTTAACTTGATTGAAATGGACAAAATCGGAACGTGACCCACTTGCATAATTTAGCTGCACTTAAAATCGCTATTTCGTATCTATGAATTCGCACGTTCACATCGTGAAACTGTAGTCGTAGATGGCTACCGAATCACGGCGCTGCGGGCGGCCGGCGCGGCGGCCGTCGCGTCGGCGGTGAAGTGCACAAATGTGGTAAAGCACTGTTTTCGAATGAACGGCCATCACTCTCCAGATGAAAGCACGTTGCGTTGGAGGCATTCTTTTACATAGAAATGGGTCAAACGAGATATAGCCTTATGGATTATTCCGTGCGTAGTATTGATTTGGGGACGAACATCTACAATAAAATTTATGAACATGTCAGGAATGGAGAATAAAAAGTCGTTACCATTTCAGAGCCAAACGGATTGATTTGACTGACTGTTATCCAAAGTTTTTTAATTCTTACAATTAGGTAAGAAAATGCGAAGAGCTCGTCCAGTAGGATGTCTTGGGTCTCAAATTCACCCTGAAGTCGTCTTACAGAATTCTTGGGAAAAGAGCTGAAGGAAATTGATTTTTCACTTCTAATTCTTATTAAAAGGATTTCGAGAAAAGCAAAAAACAACAAAATACAAACGGTAGTAAGATTCTGCAACATGGTCGTGTCTGTATCTGTATCATGTCTCTCTCTAATACCTTTTCGGGCATTTCCCTTACAGTGAATTATACTCTTACAACTAACTGAACAAAACTTCAATCACAGAAGAAAATCAATCGCTTTTGTCCAGGTTGCCTCCTGTTGCGTTTTACTTCACATCCCTTCCATCCATTGACCTAGATTAGTTGTGAAACTACATACCTAGTTGCGACAAAACCGCACAAAACAGGTGCAAATCTTGATTACAAATTAATTATCTCATGCACTACATATGCCAATTATCTAAAGAATACCTGTGATGAACAATTCGTTAAATGAAAATAAAGCCTATGACAACAATCTTGAGGTTAATTTCGGGCAATATGAAGTTTTGTCTAATAAATGGAGAATGAGGGTGCCCCACAGTCCACAGATGTAAGTTCATTATAAATAATAATTGTCAGTAAATTCAAATATTGGCTAGCCACAATTTCGGTCGATTACTTTCCTATCACTCTATTACTTATCTGCACAATAGAACTTATTGAATGTCTTTCGAAGTGCACCATCTGTTGAAGACGCATATGAAAGATGATTGGGTCGAAAACATTGAAGATGGGGTTGGAATGTAACCAGAAATTGTTTTTATTCTGAAACGGAAGTGAAACCTTTCTTACCATTTTCTTGCTAAGACAATTTTTTTTTTGTTTAATTTTCAACATCTGAAAGCGCTCTTTGACTTATCATCATGTCATGTCATCAACTTTGCGAAGGACTTTTTCGATGGCAACACCATTGTATATCTTATCTATAGTACCATCGGAAACAAAAGCGTTCCCTGAAAGCCATCTATGTATCCGCCGGCGTACTAACATTCCCCTGTAATTTTTAGAGCGCCGGCGGATGCATAGATGGCTTTCAGGGACGGATTTCGTTTTCGAAAGTACTATATATGGTACAATGGCAACACTTTTGACTTTGGTGGCCATTGACATATATATCTTGGACGACTCATAGAAAAACAACAACATGGACGGACAGACAAATTCCTCTGTTGTTTCCCAACCTTTGTATGAACATTAAAGCAGTAGATCGCCGCTACAATGAAAAGCGGAATGGTCGCTGTCGACTATAATTTTGCAAGATTTGAACAGAAAAGTTGTTTTACAAGCAGTCAGTATATCACCCCTGTTCTGATTTCCGTTCGGATACCATATCCTCCCGTTTTAGTATATTTGCGGTTCTCAATTCCGAATTCGTTCGTTTTCAATTCGCTTATCATTTTGTTAGCGGAATTGAATCCGGTTGATGGTTTCTGTAGAACATTATTTATTGATAAAAATCAAAAATAATAAACTATATTTGCATATATATGTACTGAAATGGTAAACAGTAACAATGAACACAAAAATTTAATTTTCAAATCAGTAGTGAATCCGTTCGGAAATAAGAACACATTTTTCAAATCCGTACCTACGGATTCAATTTCGGTTTCCGTTTTTAATCCGGTTGAAAATCAGAACAGCCATGTATGTCAATGAGATTAACACGACATCAAGTGACAGAAAAATGTACATTATTATTATTACTTATGATTTTCATATGCTAGAATATTGGTCTGAAAGATTTTTCTAATGAATCCGTGGATTTGATAAGTGTGGATACAAACCAAGTCGAAATAAATCATATACAAGAACCTAATGTTCGGAAATGTTTGGCTGGTACCATTGTATATAAAAACTATAGTATTATTATGTAGACTTTTGAACTGGTGGCGAACCTATTTTCTCCGATCCAACTTAGCAGTCTCCGTTCCAAACAAACAATTGGTTTCACCATTGTGTGTAGAAAAGTGAATGCTGCGCTATCGCGTTCCTCAGGTCCATAACATTGTTAAATCGCGTTTTGAACTTACTACAGTTTCTAGGTATATAAATACAATGCTGGTACTAGAAATACCAGGACATTCTTATAAAATGTTTCTCACTGTTTATAATCACGAGACAAAGCATGGCTAATACCAATACTAGTTCTGGATTGAATTATGTTGTAGGTGACTATATACTAAAAAAGCTTGAGTGTCTATAAAGGGTAGAGACATCTCCTCCGAAAGGAATCGACAGGTCTTCTTAGAAAAAAGAGTCATGAAAAATGTTTCCTGGCTTACGGCTCGCGTACACTGAATCCGAATTATCGGCCGAGTTCGGATCGGAGCTGTTCGGGCGACAGTTTCGTTTGCATACAATTCTTCCGTTCTCTGACGATAACTGACATATTGTTATTGAATTTATTTCTTGACGGGTTTCGACAAATGTGTTTTTGTTTTTCTATTTTTATTTTTTTATTTTATTTTTCTATTTCTGCTTAAAATTTATCCCACAGTGGTGTCCTACTAAAAACGAAATTTATTAACTTTTCACTATCCATTGCTTGTATTCTTGTGTACTTCTACTGGGAAACTGACGTACGACGTACAATAAATCCAAACAATTTCGGATTTGTCGGTTGATCGGTTGTAGTAGGACGAGATCGGACGACATCTGACGTTGTCGGTTGGAGTGGTGTTACGTGCTCTCTTTGTTTAACAAATGTTTGGTTCGATCGTCCGAGTTCGCCCGACAACAGCTGATCATAATTCGGACGATGTCTGATTTAATGTACGCAAGCCGTTAGACGTTAGGAGCTGGATACGGTCAAAGAAGACGGCCGGTAAAAATGCACTTGACTTGCACCAATTATTTGTTTAACCACCTCAAATGTGTAACAAAAACTATGGGTAGAAGCGGTCTATTGGTAAAAAAAACTGATAATAGAGAAATTGGATACTAGATTGTAAAATTGACCTCAAAAGCTTTATGTAATTAAGTTACATGAAAATATATAACACTGTATCTTCCTTCAATCCTCGCCAAAAGTCTTTCCACAAGGTTTTATGTTGAAATGAAAACAATTTTCAGTCAGTGGCCATGACATAGTAAGTTCGGTGAGCTTCGAAAGCAGAAACCCTCATTGCAAAAACACAATTTTTTTGTAAAAATGTATGACCAGCAGCAGTTTTGTTTCAAAGTTTTCGCAAGTAAATATTTTCTAAAAAAAAACAACACGTTCACTTGAACGATAACATAACAAACAGTAAGGTAAACCACTCCATAACTGAACTTGATTGTCTTAGACAATGCACACCAGTTAATGAATTCGTTAAAGAGAAAGACATTAAAAACATTATAAATAGTGTACAAGTCAAGAAAACAGGAGGACAAGACAAAATAAAAAATGCTTATTTGAAGAGCCTTCCCAAAACTGGAATCGTTTTTATAACGTTCTTAATTAACGCTTGCCTTAAAAGAAGCAAAAATTATTCTGATACTCAAAGCTGGTAAGCCTCCTGAAAGTACTTGTAGTTACAGACCTATCAGCTTACTGAGCAACGTAAGTAAAATATACGAAAAGGTTTTGAATGAGAAAATCACTAAAATATTAATCCTAAAATCCATTCTGCCGAACGAGCAATTTGGCTTTAGGCAATTTCACAGTACCTCGCACCAAGTTCAAAGATTGTGTAATACTATCAAGCAAAATCGGGATCAAGGAAGATCAAGTGGAATGGTTCTTCTTAACATCGAAAAGGGTTTTGATTCCGTTTGGCATAATGGTCTGATTCATAAAATGATACAATTTCAATTTCCGTCCAAAGTTTCTTGACCGGTCATTGTTTTTAAATGCACGTAAATAGTGAATATTCGAACATAGTATTTTTTAGTTTTGGTGTTCCCCAAGGGTCAGTCTTCGGAACACACTTGTATAATATATACACTTCAGACTTTCCTAGTCTTCCAGGCAGCGTTGCAGCAGTAAATTTTTTTAATGTGCCATTTTCGGTAACGAAAGGTGCCAACTGGGTGCCACCAGCCCTTCAAAGGTAGAGATATATTTAAAAACACAAAAAACAAATACTTTCCCGTAAAGTATCATTACGATTGTTTGGGCATGAATAAGTACACACACACACGATATGTATGTTTCACTACTTGAAGAAAAAACATTCCTTACAGTCGTTTTTGAATGACTTTATTAAGTTTTCTTCATTAAAATGTATCAAGCTCTTAAGGTGCCAAATGAGAGCTAAAGGTGCCAAGGTGCCAATCGAGACTGAAGGGTGCACAAAATGGCACAATTGTGCCACTTCGGCAACGCTGCTTCCAGGCTGTGAGTCAGCCATCTTTGCTGACGATACAGCAATAATATCATCACATAAGTTCGCTCTCAACATTGAGAGTAACCTTAAAAATGCTTTAGATATATTGAACGCATATCACAGATGGAAAATTAAACTGAACACTGGAAAAACTCAAGCCATCTTTTTCTCGAGGAAAAGAAAACCTTGTTTTCTTCCGGCCAATCAGCTCCAAGTTAGTGGAACCAATATACCGTGGGATACCACTGTGAAATACCTCGGTATTTATCTCGATTCAAAACTCACCTTTAATTAGCATATAAATCAAACCCTGAAGAAGATAGGAATTGCAATAAAAATGCTAAATGTCAGCTACTTAAAATGATGTTAAGACTTACTTGGCATCGTTCTACTTCTGACCTCCACATTAGAGCGAATGTTGAATTAATTGCTGAACGAATTCTAAAACTGGACGCAAAATTCATTCAAAACTATGAAGCTTCCGATAACCTACTTATTAAAAATCTATATTCTTGATCTGTGATACAAATATTATTTAAAACATATTATTTATTATTTGTTTTTTGTTATTTGTTTTTTGTTATTTATTATTTATTATTTACTATTTATTATTTATTATTTATTATTTATTATTTATTATTTATTATTTATTATTTATTATTTATTATTTATTATTTATTATTTATTAATTATTATTTATTATTTATCAACTGATCTGTGACAATTCAATTTATTTTACTTCAATCCTTGGTAACTTATTTTCATTTGTAATCATTTATTCTTATACTTTGGTTCATATAACTGTAAGACAATTTTGTGATTATTAAAACTCATCTCTATGTGTTCATTTAACTGAATATACACAGACATATTCCATATTTATGTATGTGTAAGCTCATATAACTTTCTTTTTTATTTTGTATGAAGGTTTTGCTCGAGTTTCCTTCAAGATTATATAGAATATTTAACTCGTTAATTTAAAAATAGTAAAAGATAATATTTAAGAAGAAAGATAAAAGCTATCACATCTCTATATTGTAAAATGTGCGGTGACAAACCTTTGCAAAAATATTAAACGAACAATAAAATATATATATATAAAACAACACAAAAAGTCTGTGCAATAAATGAAAGATATTTTTATGATATTAGTGCTTAAAACGGATTTCTGTTACTATATGAACTAAGTGTAAGCGGGAAGTCCAATTTTCGACCACTTTTTCGGGCAACTTGGGGGGCTTTATATAAAATCTGATTACAAACATAAAACTTAAAATTCTTGAATTATTAAAAACATTTTTTATTAAACGCAGTAGCAAGATGGCTGAAGATAGATGATAGATGACAGATTCCAGATGATAAATGACAGATGACTAGTGAGAGATGAGAAATGACAGATATGAAAACAAACAAAAACATTCTACTGGAAAACAAAATCATTCTACTGGACGAAAGACATGACATTAAAACTAGCAGACCCGCCCGGCATAGCTCAGGCCCAACGGTTCTCGAATTGAGTAAATTAAGTAAGGAATTTCTAAGATTCCATTCTAGTGGGTAAATGGAGATGAAATATGGTCTATGTTACTCAGGGTCAGTGAATACTTTTACGTTGACAGAAATTTTAGAATTGGTTCAGTTATGTTCCACTTTCCCGTTTCGTTCCCGTAGGAATATGGTGATGAAATATAGTCTATGTTGCTCAGGGGCAATGAAGCATCGTCAAGTTAAAAGAATAGATTGTAAATTTTGGAATAGGTTAGGTACCTAGTACCAGGTACCTAGCTATGCTCCCGCTCCCGTTTCCGTTCACGAGGGAATATGAAAAGGAAATACAGCCTATTTTATGGACGAAATATATTCTATGTTACTCAGGGGCAATGAAGCATCGTTAATTTAAAAGAATAGGTTGTAAAGTTTGGAATAGGTCCAGTACTTTCCAGGTATCTAGCTATGCTCCCGCTCTCGTTTCCGTTCCCGAGGGAATGTGGAAAGGAAATACAGCCTATTTTATGGACGAAATATGATCTATGTTTTTCATTGGTAATGAAGCACTCTACCGGTGAAAGAATTTCCGCAATCGATCCAGTATTTTCCAAATTATCAGTTATGTTCCAGTTTCCGTTCCGTTCCCTTAGGCATATGGGAATGAAAAGTATTCTAAAGGTGAAGAAGTATTCTTAGTTCTCATGTATATTCCCATTCAAGTTTCTTTGGGAATATTGAGATGAAATATACATATAAACCTTTCTCTTGGATCACTGTATCTTTAAAAAAAAAAACCGCATCCGTGAAGTAGTTTAAAAGATCTAAGCATACAGACAGACAGCAGAAAGTGTTTTTGTTTTATACTATGTAATGATTAACCAAATATTCCCCAAGAATCAAAAATATTCTTCCGCATCAGTTTGTATTGGTTTCAATAAATGAACAAGAAAATCTCATCTAAAGATTAATTTTAAGTGGTGTTAATAGTATGCGCCAATGAATATTTAATTGATTGAGAGTAGCTTCTGCACGCCTCTCTGGCGTTTGTTTACTCAATGCATTGACATATGTAAGTGTGAAAAGTAAAGGGAGTTTTGGTTGAAAGGACATAACATCATGTGAAGAATTAAGCGTTACTAGAACTATTCAGAGGCTTTTTGTGGGTTCGGATTCGAAGTTCGAATGTGAGAAGAAATGCTGGAGTAGGTGCTATACTAATTCAGGAGCATAGTTGGGCAAACTGGTCGTATCTTAAGTCTCAAGCTCAGATAAAGATGTCTCAATCAGGACCAGCAAAAAATTTTTAACTTTAAAAACACTAACTCAAAGAAAATGGTGCATGACCTACTATCTTGGTAGTCTAAGGCTTATGGCCTCTGTACATACAAACTCGGTCTGGTGCCAATGTTTGTTCATAGCGAATCCCACTACGTCGATAGGGCTTATTATCTTGCAAACAATTATACGGGCTCCCATTAAACGAAATGCAAAATAATTTTGGTATCACGCTATTTCTAGAAAAATCAGTTCTTAAAATTCAGTTGAAAACCTAGTGCAAGGCCAAACACCAAAATCACTCATATAAAGTAGCTACTTTTATCTTAGTTTGAAAAAAAAAAAAAAAATAGAATATCCAATTATTAATCATTATTCATTTCAGTTAAATTGAGCAGCACCCTTCTGAGTCGGATTGGCTTTCTCTGATGGAACCTCTGTTAGAAATGACAGCGAAATTAAAGAAACACAGAAAGTCTTTTTTTACCATTTTGATTCCCCCAGAGTTGCTCATTTGAGGGGAGTTTTACGAAAGCTTTACAAAACACACCCTCAAAATAGGTCGAAACTCGAAACTCGAAACTCGAAATCCAGCCCCAGCCCCCAGCTGTCATTTTAAATATTTCCCTTAAGCTTTTCCCCACAGAAAGTACATTTCGCCATGTCCGTTTGGCTCTCAATTTATTCTCATTTCACCACTAAAATTTATGTAGTATCAAAACTGTGCAGTTAACTTTTATTTTTAAGTTCAAAGGAGCTTTTTTGTGACAAGAACGCATGTTAAATTGTATGTCGAGTAATTAATAAACTTGTATTTTTTGGTATTGAGTACTATATTAACTGAAGTGGGTTGCTCAATGACGCGTGCGTCGGTCGTCGTGTGACGAAAACATATTCTCCAAGGTGCTGATAAGTCCATCCTCGCCTTTGACTTTAGTGGTCACATAGCAAAAATCCAATTGTTCCTACCACTTTTCATTTTCAGATACTTTCAAAGATCTACATTTTTTTAAACAAAACCAAAATCAACTTGAATTTTGAAAACAATAATTGAAACTCTACATCATCCTTTTTTTATGTTTCAGGTTTAACTGGAATTCCTTTTAAGGATGATGCGTTTAAAGTGACATTTTTAATCATTTATCTTTCTCTATTTGCGAAGATTGCCTAAAAGTTTTCAATTTTGGGATGAAAGAGCAGTTGTAGGTGTCTGTCCCATTCATCATGATAAATTGTGGACTTATTCAAGAGGGTCTCTATCTGTGTATGTATGTGTATTTAGATGAAGTAAAGTTGAGGTAGGAAATTCACTGAGGTTTCTGCTTCTTTAATCTCTTCATCTTGTGCTTAAGTGGCACCAGTGATTAAGTATCAAGATTTATTCGAACGAATATTAGCTAACGGTGTCTCTGCACCTAAGTATGTTAAATGGCCACCTAACATAGGGATATGTATTAAGGTACCTTTTGGTTTCATAAGAAAATTATTATAGTTATAAGACGTGCTCATTTTTCAACATTGAGTATTTTGAAATCGATGCTCGATGCTTGATTCACACATTCGCTTTAACGAGTGCCGTCGCGTCGTAATCGAGGAAATGAAGAGCGTTTGAATATTAAGGCTGATCAAAACCAAAGCTTTTTTGTAGCTGCAATAGCGACATATTAAGCTGTCAAATTGTGTTTGCCTTGCGAAATATGAGAGATTCCACACTAACGCGACAAGAACGTTGCAGTTGCCAACATCGTTTCTGACGCTTCAGCCATCGCTGAATCGTTTGGGTTTGGGAGCTCCTTCAAATTAACTAAACTTTTTTTTTTTTTTTAATAAAATAATCAGCAACTTTATCAACCATTTTCTGGAATAGGAATAGAATCCCACCACATTTTCTCTTAAATGAGACACATCAGACATTTGTCTCGCTGTGCATTGTCGATTTTAATTTTAATTTTTTGCATAAAAGCGACGTTAGACATTGGGGGTTGGGAAGGGATTGGGGCTCTTGTGTTGTTTAACAGATTGAGTGTAATAAGAAAAATTCACGCTGATTTCACGCCAAGCGTTTAAGAGAAATTGTGAATTCTGCCGGAAAGAGTTTCCAGAAAGGTGAGGATCATGTGCTAGATGTGCTCAATATTGATATGTTCTTGTATTCAGTTGTTGGGAGGAACACTCATTCTTAGAAACTGAATACGTCCATCTTTATACGAACGGTTCAAAAACAAATGAAGAAGTAGTTTGTGGTGTCTATCAAGACGAAATGAAATTAAACATATCGCTTCGTCTTCCAGATCAATGTAGCGTGTTCTAAGCGGAGGTGATGGCAATCAGCGTCTTGGCTCAGAGTAAACATGATATTCAAACAGGATATATACATATTCTCTGTCAGGCGGTCATCAAATCCTTGGCATCAAATTCTTTCAACTCTATTCTAGCCCTTAACTGCCGATCATCTCTCAGGGAACTGTCAGGGCAGTTTAACATTCACCTGTGCTGAGTGCCTTGGCATAGAGACATTCTAGAAAACTGCAAAGCACATGAACTCGCCAGAAACGGAACACACCCTTCTCTTCTCACTTATAACGGAAAATATGGGCATACCAAGTGCTACACACAAACTTTTGCTCAACCAGGACGCATAGAAAAAAACTAATCTGAGATGGTCAAGCAGTTTAACGTGTAACGAAACGAAATAAATCTGGCCCAAGCTAGATCTTAAGCAGTCGAGCGGCTTGATCTCTCTCAACAGAAAACATATAAATGCGATGATAGGCGTCATTACAGGACACTGTGTTATTGGAAAACATACCGCAAGGCTAGGAGTCGCCTCAAACGATTTTTGCAGAAGCTGTATGGTTAAGGAGCTGTATGAGCTGTACAGCGACAAGGGCATAGCTAGAAGAGTACGCATCGCGAGACTACGATGGCTGGGCCATGTAGAGTGGATGGACCCAAACGCTCCGGCTCGACGGGTTTTCCAGGATACATTGCAAGGAAATCGCGGAAGGGGAAGACCTCTTCTTAGGTGGCACAATCAAGTGGAAGAAGACCACAACCGCGACTTAGAGTGCAAAACTTGAGAGAGTTCGCCTGAAATCGGAGTTGTTATATAAGGATGTTGGTTGAGATCGAGGTTCACCCCGAACTGTAATCCCAACTAAGTAAGTAAGTATGGATGAGGAGGAGAAGACTATTATCCACCTTATCTGCTCATGCCCAGCTTTAGCTCACAAAAGTAAGATACACCTAGGTTCATTTTTCTTTAACGACCTTATTGATTTTACTTACATCGACGTCCTTTCTCGTCCTCTCCCGCTTCATTATAATCTCAAAATGGTTCCATTAGGATGAGGATACATTAGATCCATTGTGGTATCACAATGTGCCCAACGGGCCTAAGTGTACTAACCGAGCTGACAGCCACTTTAACTCACCTAACCCAGCCTAACCTATCCTGTATTCAGTCGTAAAATCCATTGCTGAGCTAATTATAACATTGCTTAGTTGCAATAAAAAACGCATCTATTGTCGGCTTTGATGCTCAGTAAATGACTATAACGGCCCTAAGCTTTTCAGAAGGAAAATATCTCCTAGAATAGAGGACCAAGCACTCCTATGTCCAACTTAATTGATGACCTTGCTTCTGAAAATCCAACTCACAGTTTGTGTACGATCTCATCAAAACGTCATAAAGAATGTTGTTGAGTTATTCTAAAATTCAGAAGAGTCCGAAAGAATGGAAAATCTTTTTCACGAGTTTAATTTGATTTCTTAAAATGTTTTTCCACATCGCTGATGCAATCAAATCAACACTGTTAACTGCTTTGCCCGGAGTTGTATAAGTACCTACCTACCTACCTTCTTGAATCTTAATTCGTTGACGTTTATTTTTACCACCTCCTTAAACTTGAATGATCCAAAACCTTTGCTACCGTCATCGTCATCATCATCCTTATCCTTCGTTGGAACAGTAATTTCATTTTGCATACGAGTATCTCTGGTGTATATTTTCATGTTCAGGAATGGCACCTCACACGCTGGCGAATAACAACGATTGCATATGGTTATAAACGAATGACCAAAGACCGTGCAGTTTTAAAGCAAACAATTAGGAGCTGTGAAATTCAATTAAAATTATTTGAACAGAAATCACCGTTGCGCTGGTTTTCTAGAACAGGTAAGTGGGACGTTATCAACCCCCGTAGAGCTCCTGGTTGAACAGCCAAAAGGACTTTCAATATTTTTATTTGCATATTGAATGCTGACTGTGTTGGGTAATGCTGCATGCATCCGTCGGCGTCGGCCTCGCGTCGTGTCGGTCGGTTGTCCTGTCCTGACGGTTACCATGAGCTTAGAACATTGGTTTTGGATAATTTTGAAGTTTTTTTTTTTTGCAAAATTTAATTAGAGTGTTGTTTCAATTTAAAAACGAATAAAGATTTATTATTTTGATTTGAAATCGACTGGACATGGGCATGTTCTAGTACACAGATACAAATCCACACAACATACTCATACATGCTTAGAGTCCATATATGTACCATTCCCTGAATATGTTGGAAAATAGACTTGATTAAGAAAAATACTTGAAACTAACGACTCTACACTCGGATCTCCAAGGTGGAACGTGGATGATGGGGCAGGGATCTCTCCTTAAGGCTAACAGCTCATGTTTCTTTCTGTTTTTTTAATAAGTAGACTATAAGACTCAAGACTCTTAATTTGAGAAATGCTACACTTGGTTTGAATTCTCCTCAAATTTACTGGCAAGCAAAGTCAGTGCAGTGTAGGTAGCGCTTTTCTAGTCGACTTGAGCTTGAGTAAACTAAATGAATGATTTTGTTATAAGATTGGAGCTATATTTCGAATTACGTAATGCTATACAACAACAGCCACGACATAGAGCGATTATGAATTACGAAAAGGAACTTATGAAAATGTCAGACCGATAACAAAAAAATCACCAGAAGCAGTCAGAAATGACAATTGTGAATCGTAATCGCAACTTATCGATAACAAAGGGATTTTTACGAGCATCGTGGTTTCTAATACGGGCGGGCTCTGGTTCGGGGTTACCCGAGAATAGTTCTGACTTGGATAACTCATTTCAGACGGATTATCCAAATGAAAGACTTTATCGGAGGGACACGTTTTCTGCGTTTGCTTTCACGAAAATTTCTGAACAAAGCCATTGAAGAGCTCTTTAAGAGCAGATCAGCAGCTCATCTACCATAAAAGCCAAAGTCCTTGAAATAACAGCTACTAAGTTGCCGGGAAATTGTCTTTGACTTGAAGTAGGTTAAAACAAGATAACGGTGTGGCATTCACATCGATTTACTTTCTTACGTCTATTTTGAGAACATAGAGAAATCGTTTTAGCTGTTGGTAATTTATAATGGGACTTAAACGAAAATCATCGAACAAGAAAATACTGCATTGAAGAGTGAAGTGAATAGTTTCTTGTCGAAAGTCCTTTGTTTCAATTTTATAGGACATACTAAAACACCCTCGATATTTTCAGTACTGACATTGTTTTTAAGACCTTATATTGATTTCTTAGTTGATTTTGGCCTCTCACTGAAATCGCCATGAAAACAACTACACAACGTCATAACCTAAGGTTCGTGTGTTAAGAAGTAGGTACTTGCTAAAAAAATTCGTTCGGGTTCCTCTCAAGATTTTAATTAGATTTATTCCAGCTTGACTTAGATTCTAGGAGTAGAAGCAATCATCATTCACAGTCTTTAGAAAATTGTCTCTTAATACCGACGAGCGTCTTTAAAGGGAAGTCATCAATCAGATGCTTATTTTATAGTAAAGAGGATAAATATATAGGGTGGTACAACAGATTGGAGAACACTGGGGTTTAGTCGATTTCTCTCAAACATACCTTGTGAGGGATTAGAAGGGACCTCCAATTTTTTTCCGTTTCCGAATGACTAATCGGGTATAATCGTTTTTTATGTTATGAAATTACTATCGGAGAAATTGTCAATTAGTCTCGAAAGGCGATAAATTTGGTGTTTCTGGGATTTGAACTCCAAATGTAACACACAGACACGCCAGCCACGGGCACCGATTTGTAAAAAGGATATGCACCAAGAAAGGAATGAAAGTGGGCGCAAGTGTACGCTCATATCTTTTTCTTGAAAATTTCAATCACCGATTCGCACATTTGCGGGAGCATACCCTCGGTAACTTTACGAATCCCATCTTTGAGCACTTGAATCAGTTGTGGGTTACTGACATAAATCTTAACTTTCCAAAGAAAAAATTACTCAAAAAACTTTTAAACACTTTATAAATGATGAGATGCGTGTATTTGTATCTGTATACTATTTTTAAACCAGAGTGAGCTAAAATGTAATTTTGTGGAATGTACAAAGATCGATAAAAATTTAAAAACTTGGGGTTTTTTCAACACTATGGCCAACAAAAGCAATATTGTCAGTTGTTCTTGAGCGGCATTCAATTCTTCAAATTGCTAACTTTCCCAACAGCTCAATTTTTTGTGATCAGTTTCAGAATTACAATTCCTAGTTGTGACCCTGAAATTTTCACCATTTTTGTAATGGGTTTTGCAATTTCCAATGCGCTGCTAAATCGCATATCGTCCCACTTTCATTAAAAGCGTAGTTTTCATTTGTCAAGTGACAAGACAGCCTGGCGCTTGTCAACGGTGGAAATTGCGAGCAATTCAAAGTGAAACCCTTCATTGGAAGACACTTTTACGTTTGACTTGTTGCTTAATTAAGTCATTAGGATTAAGTAAATAAGTTCGGTTAGGGTCGGTTGTGTCTATACGCAGCCATCACTTACACGAGTGACTTAAATTTTACCGTGTATAGTTCTTTTACGTTGGTTTAAACCGATCGTTTTGAGTAACATATGAGAAAAAAAAACCAATCGTGTAGCTCGTGTTGGTTTGTTTGAAACGAAATCACTCAGCCATATTATGGTTGTCAACTATTAATCAATTGATACACGATAAGTGCTATCAATCAATTGATAAATCGGCATGTCAATTGAAATATTTTCTTCCATTATGAGCAGTGTGCTCGTACTAAGCGTTTGACACACCCCACATCTAGGTACAAAGCGGTCATTTTAATTTCCTTTTAATTTAATTCAGTGAACGCTGGGCTCATTTAACTTCAAAAAGAAATTTTAAAATAATTTTGGCCATACGGCACAGAAAAAACACTTCACAATATAGCCCTCTTGCTAGTCAACCACGTACCTGTGTATTGGTTACCCAATTCCAGTAAAATAAACCAAAAAAATATCTATCAACGACGAATTTGCAATGGACTGAAAAATTGATAGATATCAAAAATGTCGATATCCATAATACCGAACAAAAGCAACCAAAGACGTTCACAATAAATCGCAAGAGAAGAAAGCATTTCAGTCACAACTGATCAAAAGTTCTGATGGTTGTTGTCCGTAATACCAATGAACCAATTTCATTGATAAACGAACAAATTTATCAAGTATCGTGTTGATATTTGACAACCATAATAAGGCAGTCAGTCATTTCTAATAAAAAAGTTAAATCAAAAATGAGCTCATTGCAGTTGTATGAGTTGAAAACCTCATGGTTTCGCCAGAGTCTCTTTTTAGTTTTGTCATTGAAATGAGAATTTAAAATAATTTTACTTCTTTAATCACTCAACTTGCTCGAATTCTAGCAAAGCCATGCAGTTTTCAACTAAAATGACTAATTTTTGATTGACCAGTAGGAAACCAGTTTCATAAAAAACTAAAGTGATCTCGTTTCAAACGAACCAACTCGAGTTGTTGAAAACAAATTTTTTAAAAACAAATTTATTTCCAACTCGAGTCACACAATGTGTCTTTTTTTCCATCAAATGATTCCAATGAGGTCGTGGCGCACAATCTTACACGACTCGCACCGTGGATGTGCATATAGACGCTTGAGTTTGAGAAGTGCATTGTTAAGAATACATTTTATTGTACGTTAAAACTTTTCTAAAAATCCAAAGTATGCAACTGCTTGTGGTGTAGGTGTAGGTGTAGGTGTAGGACAAACAAATAAATAAATTGGCTAATAGAGCTCGGAAAACCTTAAAACAAATAATCTACTCCATCTGTTTTCAAGGCGTTGAAAACTCAAAACTCAAATTAAAGAGAACAAATGAATTAAAATAGGTCTTTAAAGATGCAAATCTTAAATCAAATTGAAACTGCAATTGCAATTGATTCCTGTTCGAAATCCTTACAATATATTTTCATCTGCCATATTCAAGGAAAAACGATTTGATTAGTGTCCAGTTTGCTTTACCACAACGAAAATGCATTTCACAATCGTCAATTCATCATCGGTTCACTGGAATCATTTCATTCTTCTCGTTAACTCAGCACCAAATCGATATACCAAACGCTGTCCTTTTGAAATTCCAACCACAAATTGTGGTTTGTAGAGCAGCTGTATCAGCCAAAACGAATTAATATTGCCTTAAGATAGGCTTCTTTCAAACTCTGTCTCTCTCTTCCTATCTCTATCTCGTGCATATACCATGCTCCATGCCCTTAAGGATCTTTGAATGAAATTGTGTCAGAACTCAGAATTATGGTGAATGCCACAAAAATTTCCACAATGCAGAAAATGTCATTATTTAATTTTTCATGATTTTATTTTGAATCGTAACGTAAAGTGCTTGCGCTTGAAATTCAATTATTTCTACCAGTTGTAACTACAGAAAGGAGAAAGTGTACTATTTAGCTTCCAATTGCAAAAGTATTAAATTGAGTTAATCATTTTCGCAATAATTTCGAGAGCAACATTCCATGGCTTTTTAAAACTAAAACTGAATAAAAAATTGTGTAGAGGTGAAGTTAAAAGCAATGTGTGAATGAAAAAATATCGAGAGTTAGGCAACAATTGTTTTATGAACAAAATAAAATGTGAATATGGCATTTTGTGCAATGAACAACACAGACCGCTGCGATTTGTGTAAGCTTGCAACTGTCATCGAGCAAGTCATTTTATTCTACGAATACCTTCATTTTCTGCGTGTTCACATTTTGCTCCATTTTGAAATAAATGTTTTACTATGGAACTATTACCTTAGAAATGAAATAATATAATAACTCTCTACATCACTGCTGTATTGCCGGCAAGCTGTGTCAATTTGTTGGATACTTTTATAACGAAATAAATTTGCGCAAATGTATGCAGGTGTTGTTCGGTTAAATGCCGGTGGGTGCAGGTGTCAATCATAATTTGGCCAGAAGAGGTCAATTTTGCTATACCGACAATAGCCAACATTGAGTTTTGGAGGCGTTAAGCCACCTTTCGAACGATTCTTTAACTTATTTAAATATCAATTATGAGAAAAATGTGTGTACTGTAGTCAGCGAAACAGTCTTTTAGATCAGCAGTTGAAGAAAGAAAGAGATAAATGAATCGAGCTGACGATGACGACCAAATGACTTAAATTAGTCAAATAATTTAAATATAAACTGGGCTTCATTGATAAATAAAACAATCTATTTATTTCTTTATCATTAACAAAGAGACTATGTGCGAATAATTATGGACATGTACGAGGGAGCAGTTACAAAAGTGAGATGCCCAGCTGGAGTCACCTAAGAATTCCAAATAACAGTAGGTGTACATCAGGGAAGTGTCTTGAGTCCACTGCTCTTTATTGCTGTTCTGGATTATTTGCTCGAAGGAAAAGTAACGGACAATAAAGTACAACAATTATTCTTTGCTGACGATAGAGCCATCATAAGCGAGGATTCTACATCCCTGCAACGAGCACTTGCCGTTTGGATTGATGTTCTGGAAGGAAATGGGTACACACAGAAAAATAATCCTTTACCACAAGCGGAAAAACGCTAACCACAAGAAGAAAAAGGACCAATACCGCAAATAGCTTATGGTAAACTATTTTAGACTTCTGTGGCAGTAGCTTTATATTTTAGCGGCAATATACATAAATGCTTATTCTAAAAAGAAATGTTGTTTAAGACAAACGAAGATCTCTATTCTGATAATCACGTTATGTAATACATAGAGCCTTATCTTAAACTCTTTTGTTGATACTACACAACGATATTAACGATTAATTCTAACTCTAAAGTATCTTGAGGTAAATTCGAAAAACGTTTGTGGCAAACTCTAAAGAAGATTGAATCCAATACCAATATCGTTTATGACTACTGATAAAGCGTTGATTGCAAACGCTTTGTAGATGAGAGTCAAAGTTAATAGTGCTTACTTCATTCATTCCATTCACTCAAAAAGAAAGATTTCAATGGCCATAATTTGTTTTTTTTTTACAAAGCGTTAACCACAAACGATTTTATAGTTGAGGTTCAAAGTTAATATACTTGACCACTACAGTGATTCCCGTTCGTCATCAAAGGTAAAGTTGTTGCTCGGAAGCAGATTTGTTATTAGAGGGAAATACTACTTCTTTCACCACAAACTCTTAAGAAAGTCCACCTTAATGGCAATATCGTTAACCACAAACGATTTTATAGTTGAGGTTCAAAGTTAATATACTTGATCACTACAGTGATTCCCGTTCGTCATCAAAGGTAAAGTTGTTGCTCGGAAGCAGATTTGTTATTAGAGGGAAATACTACTTCTTTCACCACAAACTCTTAAGAAAGTCCACCTTAATGGCAATATCGTTAACCACAAACGATTTTATAGTTGAGGTTCAAAGTTAATATACTTGATCACTACAGTGATTCCCGTTCGTCATCAAAGGTAAAGTTGTTGCTCGGAAGCAGATTTGTTATTAGAGGGAAATACTACTTCTTTCACCACAAACTCTTAAGAAAGTTCACCTTAATGGCAATATCGTTATCCACAAACGATTTTATAGTTGAGGTTCAAAGTTAAAGTTGTTGCTCGGAAGCAGATTTGTTATTAAGGGGAAATACTTACTTCTATCAGCACAAACTCTAAAGAAAGTCCACCTTAATGGCAATATCGTTAACCACAAACGATTTTATAGTTAAGGTTCAATGTTAATATACTTGATCACTACAGTGATTCCCGTTCGTCATCAAAGGTAAAGTTGTTGCTCGGAAGCAGATTTGTTATTAAGGGGAAATACTTACTTCTATCAGCACAAACTCTAAAGAAAGTCCACCTTAATGGCAATATCGTTAACCACAAACGATTTTATAGTTGAGGTTCAATGTTAATATACTTGATCACTACAGTGATTCCCGTTCGTCATCAAAGGTAAAGTTGTTGCTCGGAAGCAGATTTGTTATTAAGGGGAAATACTTACTTCTATCAGCACAAACTCTAAAGAAAGTCCACCTAAATGGCAATATCGTTATCCACAAACGATTTTATAGTTGAGGTTCAAAGTTAAAGTTGTTGCTCAGAAGCAGATTTGGTATTAAGGGGAAATACTTACTTCTATCAGCACAAACTCTAAAGAAAGTCCACCTTAATGGCAATATCGTTATCCACAAACGATTTTATAGTTGAGGTTCAAAGTTAATATACTTGATCACTACAGTGATTCCCGTTCGTCATCAAAGCTAAAGTTGTTGCTCGGAAGCAGATTTGTTATTAAAGGGAAATACTTACTTCTATCAGCACAAACTCCAAAGAAAGCCTTTTCAATGACACCATCGTTTATCAGTTTATCACCCTTGATAAAGCGTTTACTTCAAACTATTTGCCATTAAAGAGAACTTTCTTTGGAGTTTGTGTTGATTGAAGGAAGTATTTTCCTTTAATAATAAATCTGCTTCAGAGTAACATCTATGCCTTTGGTGACAAAAGGGAATCACTGTAGTGATCAATTAGTGTAACTTTGAATCTCAGCAGTAGAGATTCACATAGAATGTTTCGCAATGGAGTAGAATACTGAAATATATGCTTTTTCCTGTTTCAAGCGATGACGCTTAGTAAAAAAATATTTCATTACATTAACATTTTTTGATATATTTATATAAATAATAGCAATAATATGAACAAAAAACAAAAATATTTAGATTCATAAGAGATAAAAATAAATAATTTTAAAATTTCACATTTTTGGTTATTTATCTAATATAACTTTTTTTATATTTTTTACACATTAAAAACGAAAAGAACATAATGCTTTCTATATATATATATATCTTTTTTATGATGAAAATGTGTTAAACACATTGAATACAATTTATTTTATAACCAAACGAATCATTATACATGTATGAAAATATTATATGTAGACATTTAATAACTAACAGTCAATATAAAAGTCCTAAAATCAATTAATTATTTTTAATATTTTTTTTTATGTAATAACAAAATAATAGAATGTTTTTTTCAGCATCCATTTTAAAGTGCCATGAATAAAAATATATTTTAGAATAAAGTGTATTCATTACAAATACAAAATTTAAGAAAGATTTTCAATCTGTTTTTTGTTTTTCTGAGCATGAATATTATTATTAACCTGTCTTTATAATTAAGTTAAGAAGTTAAGTTAAGTGTAGGAAGGAAGTAATCTGAATTTATCAATGATAAGTGAAAGTGTTAAAAATCAAATATAAACTATATAGCTTAAATCAATTTAAAAAAGCGTTTGAAAACAACTATTCCCCTACATTTAAAAACATTATTTTCACTATCAGAACTTTTTCGCATTAGCTTAACACAAGCTAGTTTCTACGACCAACAAAGCTCATCATTTTTTGCATTCAAAACAACGGACTGGAAAAGCTGTCACTTCTGAAGTTTTGAGTGAAGCAATCGAAATCATTTTCTAAAACGTTTTCATTTTGTGTGTAAAATTGATGAGGAGTAGAGAACAGTGGTAAGAAATTAGCTGCTCCAACTGCTTTCGTTGGACGTTTCGATGTGGTCGAACCTTTCTTAGCCTTTTAAGCTTTGACGGGGAAAAAATATTGAGTATAGACACATAGAAGTTAAGAAGTTAAGTGAAGTGTAGGAAGGAAGTAATGTGAATTTATCAATGATAAATAAACATGTTTGCATGTGCATGTGCAAATATGAAAAAACTAACCAACAATAAACGCAAAAAGTATGCATTCATTGAAAACCAAAATGGTTGAATTTCAATAAACCTACACAAATTCCAAAAAAATTGATTTTAATCGGGTCTGGACACTGTATCCTCCCAAATTATACACTCACGAAATATGATTTGTGTGAAATAATAAAAATAATGTAAAATATGAACAAACTAGGCTTCAAAACACGAAAAATATATTTATTTAATGAAAATCAAAAGGGTAGATACTCATATAGATGGGTATTGGCTTTGCCGATTTGGTCTGAGCACCTACACCAACACTAGACCCTAACCTGTCTTTATAATTAAGTTAAGAAGTTAAGTTAAGTGTAGGAAGGAAGTAATGTGAATTTATCAATGATAAGTGAAAGTGTAAATAATCAAAGACACATAGAAGTTAAGAAGTTAATTGAAGTGTAGGAAGGAAGTAATGTGAATTTATCAATGATAAGTGAAAGTGTAAAAAGTCAAATATAAACTATATAGCTTTAATCAATTTAAAAAAGCGTTTGAAAACAACTATTCCCCTACATTTACAAAACATTATTTTCACTATCAGAACTTTTTCGCATTAGCTTAACACAAGCAAGTTTCTACGACCAAGAAAGCTCATCATCTAGTGTCTTGTTATATAAATGCAGAAAAGAATACAGTTTATAATTGTTATCTCCACTTCTCAATGATATCTAAGATAATAAGGACATTGAAAAAGGACCTACACCAACACTAGACCCTAACCTGTCTTTATAATTATTGAGTATGGACGCATAGAAGTCAAGAAATTAAATGAAGTATAGGAAGGAAGTAATCTGAATTGTAATGTCCCCCTCTAAAAACTTGTAGCGATTAAAATATGCCCTGACTCCACTGTCGCAAACAAGTTTTCTACGACAGCAACAGGATGCCACAAATCGAAAAACTCTTCATCTTCAATAAACATAGCTTTAAAAAAAAATCCCAAAGGAAATAACGACACTGAAAACTTTTTTCTGAAAACTAATGTTTACAACAAGTCAGGACCTACACCAACACTAGACCCTAACCTGTCTTTATAATTAAGTTAAGAAGTTAATTAAAGTTAATAAAATTTCCGCTAAAATATCAAGGCGTTTTGATATTAAACTTATATTTAGATCAACTTTTGTTTGGTTTTTTCTCTCTTGAGAAAAAATAAGTTTCTGTGTCTGAAAGAAGCTAAAAATAAATAAAGTTAAATAAGCGAGATACAAAGGTATACTTTTCGTTTTTATTTTTCAAAATTACTCAACAAAAAATTAAAAAATACCAATTGAATTGTAATGCCCCCCTCTCAGCTTTTTCGGCAGATAAGTGTAGGAAGGAAGTAATCTGAATTTATCAATGATAAGTGAAAGTGTAAATAATCAAAGACACATAGAAGTTAAGAAGTTAATTGAAGTGTAGGAAGGAAGTAATGTGAATTTATCAATGATAAGTGAAAGTGTAAAAAATCAAATATAAGCTATATAGCTTTAATGAATTTAAAAAAGCGTTTGAAAACAACTATTCCCCTACATTTACAAAACATTATTTTCACTATCAGAACTTTTTCGCATTAGCTTAACACAAGCTAGTTTCTACGATCAAGAAAGCTCATCATCTAGTGCCTTGTTATGTAAATGTAGAAAAGAATATATTTTAAATGTTTTGGGCCCATAGAAGTCAGGTTCTTAGACCGAATAAGTTGTTTGATTGTATATATGCATACATATGCATATGCATCGAACATGTCAAAAGTTTAAGAATTTCCAGTTGACAAATAAGTCACCATTAAAAATTTTTGTTAATTTGGATGTAAATTCTAGAGATATTTCATTAAAATTGAATATATGAAACACATCTAAAATTTTAACTTTAAACGCTTGATAATGTTGAACGAAACAACATGTTTCAAGCAATTGGCACACAAAATAAAATTCTTCTAAATCTGTGCAAAATATAGTTTTTATAACTGCAAATTGAATTATATCCTCATTATTACAGGATGTTATTTCTATTACGTGATTATCTTCCAAAATAGTTTCATTGGATTTTAAGGACCTGATTTTATACATTTTTTCCATTTCTTTTTTAATAGATATTCCAAATTTTTTATGCAAGTGAAACTTGGTTATTTCATCTAACTTTTCATATTTCAACCCATTGTAATCATAACTTTGCATTAAAGAATGTGCTGTCTTGAGTTGAACCTTGATGGAGATGGTTTTAATCAAATTTTTACGATTTTTTGAGGATCTCGATATATTTTTTAGGGTTTGATGTTTTGATTCAAATCTCATTGCCCACTTATTTTTAAGGGGTCCAATGTTTGACATAATTGTCGGATAATGAAGTAAAATATGGGCCTTAAACTTTAAAATCTCTCCAAACAATCTTATAAATAATTTGTGATGGTCGGTTATTAAGCTTTTAAATAAAATTGGAGTGTAATATACGTATTGTTGCTCTAGAACAAGACTTAAAATTTTTTTTAATAGTATTATTAGTTGCCACTCTTGCGAATTTGAGGGTATAATATCACCAATAATCAGAGGTAGATTAAGAACAAAATTGAGCATTTCTGCTGCTGTAAACTTTATTTTTTTACATTCTAACATTGTTTCTGTGATAACGTATGGTCTATTGTTAGTACCGAAGTCAAATTTCTTTATTCTAAAATTAAGGGTTTCTAAAGAAAATACTTTTTTTTTAATTAGGGTTTCAAATACTTTGCATAGATCTTCATGTGCAACACCTTCCAAAATATCATGCATTATATCAACGCAAATATTTTCTGTTACATGAAAATATTGAAGACGATTCCAAACGCATATTCCTTTAATGCCAGTTTTGGACAAATCATTGATATTTAAATCTTCTTCGTAATTTTTCCTGTCTCTCATAGGAAATCTATTATCTATACAGTATTTAAGCGAGTTTTTATCAATTTTACAAATTCGGCATGGAAAGTTACAAATAAAGCATTCAGAAAAACCTGTAACTGCGTGTATCCCCAAGTTATCAACTAGCAAACTTACGAATACAAATTTAACTCTTTTATATTTCTCATGTTGTATTTCAATGCCTTCATTTTGAAGGTAATTCAGTTCTTCGATTACAAATTGGAACATAGTTTCGTTACCATATTTAGTACGGTCACTAGAGAATAATAGTGAACCGACAAAAATGAAATCTAGTTTAGATTGCAGACATGGAGGCAAACAATCAATTTTAACGTAAAAACCTCCTATTTTATAAGCTCCAGCATGTGCACCTAATGCATTCATTGGTTCAAAGTCATCAAAATATCCATCTATTGGAAGATACAAAACCGAAGGATTTTTCGGAAAAGTTTTTAACTTCTTTTCCCAATATTCAGAACTCATAACGTTTACAATCACACCTTGAGACTTTAACTCTTTTATTTCGTTCATGTATTTAAGTACTGTATCCAAAAAACCAGTATCACTAAACAAAGCTTTAAAAATTTTTCGCAAAGGAAATAACATAACTGAAAACTTCATTAACTTAGTTTGAAGTAACTCATTTTTGCTTTTAACATCTAACCGCTTTTCAATAGTCTTTTCTTCTGGGGGAAAGTAAAGATCAAAATCTTCTAAAAGCTTTAGAAATTTGTATTCACTACAAGTAAAGATTTTAGAATTTAAGTTTTTTATTTTCTCTAAATTTTCAAAAAAAAATTGATTATCTTCCCTGGGGACAGTGGTTCCGAGATAGTTAAAAATTAGTTTATTTTGGTTATTAATTTGAAACAGTAACTCTTTAGATTTTTTTCTAGATATAATCTCGTCAGAATATATAGTAAGAATGAACTTAAAAAGATTGTCGCGATACTGGCATAAAAATGTATTCGCATCTAAAACATTATCTATAAGATCACTGCATATTGCATTTCTATTCATTTCATTTGAAACTTCTACGTTTTGAATATCTGAAACAGATTCTTTTTTAAAACAATCTTGTCTACATGATTTAAAATGTGTTTTGATGTGCTTTATTAAGCCTTTGGATGTGGAAAAAATGTGGGACATAAAACACATTTAAAAATTTTAAGATATGTATGAGTACTTAAGTGTTTTCTGTAGAGAAATAGGTTTTCAATTTTTTTTTCGCATTCAAAACAACGGAGTGGAAGTGCTGTCATTTCTGAAGATTTGAGTGAAGCAATCGAAATCATTTTCTAAAACGTTATCAGTTTCAGGGTTTTTATTTTTCCATTCATTTAAAATTTCTTTTCTTAGTGAAATATTTCTTGAAACCTCACCCTTTCTATCTTGTGTAAAATAGAGTTGAAACGCGGTCTGTTGTATTAAAATCCAATAATTACTAGAAGCATTAGGATATTCTACATCTAATGCAAAAAAACTTGCAAAACAGAATTGAAAAGCTTTCTTAAAACTAATGAAAACGAATCGCTTATCCTCAATATTTACAACTGTTATTAAATTAGTCACCTCTTTTTCTTGTCCAATCAGATGAATTCGTGGCGTCTCGATTTCATTTTGTGTATAAAATTGATGAGCCTCTTGCTCAGTAGAGAACAGTGGTAAGAAATTAGCTGCTCCAACTGCTTTCGTTGAACGCTTCGATGTGGTAGAACCTTTCTTAGCCTTTAAGGCTTTAACGGGGAAAAAATATGGCAGTGAACGGAGCCCAAATATAGTACACAATTCTGATATATACAATTAAAAATAATTTATAATGTATTATTCTAAAAGTGTACTATATAATCTTACCTTTATTTCCCTTGTTCTCTTCAGAATAAAGCCACCACTTTTTCAATTCCGTATTTTTGCTCTTTGACGCAAATTCTAATAAAATTTCCGCTAAAATATCAAGGCGTTTTGATATTAAACTTATATTTAGATCAACTTTTGTTCGGTTTTTGCTCTCTTGTGAAAAATAAGTTTCTGCGTCTGAAAGAAGCTAAAAATAAATAAAGTTAAATAAGCGAGATACAAAGGTATACTTTTCGTTTTTATTTTTCAAAATTACTCAACAAAAAATTAAAAAATACCAATTGAATTGTAATGTCCCCCTCTAAAAACTTGTAGCGATTAAAATATGCGCTGACTCCATTGTCGCAAACAAATTTTCTACGACAGCAATAGGATGCAGTCCACAAATTGAAAAACTCTTTGTCTTCCACTGAGCTAAGACGTAAACTCTTCTCAGCTTCTTCGGCAGATATATTATTCAAAATATCTAAGGATGTACAAAAAACATTTCATAGTAATAGTGAATATTTCATTTTGATCGATTTGGTTTGAATAACAGAGAAAGAAGAAAATGCGAACGCACTTGGGGGTTTATTGCTTATAGTTGTTGTTCCTGCAATCGGTCTCCGGTCTATCAATCCACATGCCTTAAGCGATGTTCTTGTGTTCGTTAAAGCTGACAAAAGTTTTCCCCCCGCTTTAACTTTTCCAACAGCGGGCGAATAAAAAGTCTCCTTCTCCTCTGTAGGAAATATTTGACACAGTAAAGTAGAAAGATGAATATATTCGTGTTTTTGTAGCCTAATTGTCAAAAATTTGGAAGATAATATTGTTATTTAAAAAAATTTTGAGACTATTTACAGTCTGTCGAATTTATCCAATAAAAGAGTGTTGATAATCACTTTTGCTATTTTCGATCTATCTGATTCGTCCAACGTTTTTTTTGTTTCGTACTTTTTTAAAATTATTAGGGTTTCCAAATTGAGTTCTAAGCAGTCACTCAAAAGGATCTAAACAAAATTAAATTTAAAAAAACTTTAAGATGCAGAAAATTCATATAGTGTTTACTAATGCAAATACATTAAAAGTCGAGGTATTTTGCAGCAGATTCATATTTTATAAAGCAAATCCAAGTTTTTTATTGTATTTTATTTTAGGAATTCTAGGTTTTTTTTTCTATTTAATAACATTTGTGTGAGATTTAAAATTTATGGAATATATACATTAGACTGTTTTAATTTTTTTTTTTTTTTAATTTTCTCCCAAACAGGTTTAAAAGTTTCGTTTAAGTATATAAAGACTCCAGTTAAAATTTAAGATTTTAATAAAAATATTAGGGGTTTTTTTTTTGTAGAGCTTTCAATTTCCTACAAGAATATGTATTTTCATTTTCGTTACGATGCTTCGTTCGCTAGTTATAAAAATCAGAAGCAGAAAAAACAATGTTTCCTATGTTAATCTTATGGGAAAACGAAATGTGCGATGCGCCACCCCTAAATATTTTTATTAAAATCTTAAATTTTAACTGGAGTCTTTATATACTTAAACGAAACTTTTAAACCTGTTTGGGAAATAAAAATTTTAAACAGTCTAATATACATATATAATTTTGACTTTAAAACTATGAAAATATGCAGCCGAACACCTTTTTAAAATTATTTTAAAACCTTATGAATACCGCACTTACATGCTTTAAAAGTCAAATACTGCAAACCACTATAGCGCAAGGGAAAACCCCTAGCAATTAAAACAAAAATATTAATTAGTGGCTTTTACTATGTATACTAAAATCAAACGTAAACTGATTTTAAAAACAGTAACAACAGAAGTAAGAATGCCAAGCATAAAGCTCTGAGTTTAAAAACAGTCATTTACGGTAATATTAAACAAAAATCTACAGACAAGTAAGGTACACATAAACAAGGAAATAAAATATTTAGAATACATTTATGAATACACAATAAAAACTAACAAAACTCTTTCGTAAAATAAAATTTGGTTTCAGCCGACAAACTAAACGACAAAAAATTTGAGTCGACAGATATGGAACCTGAAGACGCCATTATTAAATTTACGTCTAAAAAAACAGCAAAAAACATTAAGGTTATTAATTTAATATTGAAAAACAATTTTAATGAATAAGTGCTCAATTGGTTAATATTTGGTTATTAAAACTGCAATAGTGTTTTTTTTTTTTTTATTTAAACTGAAACAGAAATGTCCCCCAAATAAAACAACCAATTCGGTTTTTTTAAATGTTTTCTAGAGCGATTTTCCGCTCAATCCGGTAACATTTGGAACGAAATATCCGTCTAGCGACCTAGATTCGTACCTTATCTCTCTGTTTAGCCATTAACATTCAAATTTCATCAGCGGATGACAGAGAGATTGACGGATTAAAAAACCTACTTTTTTCCGTTTTTTAAGTGTCTTCTAGATCTATTTTCAGGGCATGTCGCCATCTGGCAAACGCCGAGTATACACGTGTGCAAAGAGTGCGACCTTATAATTTATTTTGAACTGTTAAATTTTCCGCAACACGCGGTTTTCGATTTACTAACTTAATTTTCATTTTTCAAACTCGAACTAATACTTTTAGAAGGAAAAGAAAAACATTAATAATCATGCCTGGGCATTCCCCCTTCTTCGATAGTATCTTGATAGTTGCTGTGGCAACCTAGCCTAACCTATGCCCTCAAAACTGACCCCAACACGACGAATTCATAGATTTTGTTTTTATTATTTGGAATTTTAAATGGGCTGTATCTCCTAAATTATAAACCCACGAAATATAATGTGCATGTGCATGTGCAAATATGAAAAAACTAACCAACAAAAAACGCAAAAAGTATGCATTCATTGAAAACCAAAATGGTTGCATCTAAATATACCTACACAAATTCCAAAAAAATTGATTTTATTCGGGTCTGGACACTGTATCCTCCCAAATTATACCCTCACGAAATATGATTTGTGTGAAATAATAAAAATAATGTAACTTTCCGTTTGTTTTTCGTTCTCTTGCAATTTTTAGTCCTTTTAAATTTATTATTTAAGCTTTCAACTTAAAATTTTTCTTTACTTTATTAATTTTTTAATTTCAAATGGGCTGTATATCCGAATTTCAAATGGGCTGGGGCCCTACTCTGTAATTCGTTTCGAAAGCAAAAATTTCCGAAAACGAATATTTTGTACTCTTTATTTCTAAAGCGGATTCGAATCTGTAACTTTCGGAACGGCAAATCCGAAAACGATTTTTTTATTTCATTTATTTATATTTTTACTTGTTTGTAATTTGCTTTGATATTATTTTTTTGCTTGATTTGACAGACATCTTGAGAAATGTTACAAGACTTCGCAAATCTATTCCTTTAATGAAAATACTAACAAGTACTTTTTTCGATTCCAAAACGAAATACAGAGTACGAATTCATAATCGGATCGAAAATCACTTTCGAATAGACTTACGTTTCGAAACGAAATACAGATTAGGGCCCCTGTATCTCCTAAATTATAAACCCACGAAATATATTGTGCATGTGCATGTGCAAATATGAAAAAACTAACCAACAAAAAACGCAAAAAGTATGCATTCATTGAAAACCAAAATGGTTGAATCTCAATATACCTACACAAATTCCAAAAAAATTGATTTTATTCGGGTCTGGACACTGTATCCTCCCAAATTATACCCTCACGAAATATGATTTGTGTGAAATAATAAAAATGTGCAAATATGAAAAAACTAACCAACAAAAAACGCAAAAAGTATGCATTCATTGAAAACCAAAATGGTTGAATCTCAATATACCTACACAAATTCCAAAAAAATTGATTTTATTCGGGTCTGGACACTGTATCCTCCCAAATTATACCCTCACGAAATATGATTTGTGTGAAATAATAAAAATTTGCAAATATGAAAAAACTAACCAACAAAAAACGCAAAAAGTATGCATTCATTGAAAACCAAAATGGTTGAATTTCAATAAACCTACACAAATTCCAAAAAAATTGATTTTAATCGGGTCTGGACACTGTATCCTCCCAAAATATACACTCACGAAATATGATTTAGATGAAATAATAGAAATAAATTAAAATATGAACAAACTAAGCTACAAAACACGAAAAATATATTTATTTCAAAAAAAAAATCAAAATGGTAGATACTCACATAATGGGTATTGGCTTTGCCGATTTGGCTTTAAATTTTTTCTTTTTTAATTAACTTTCCGTTTGTTTTTCGTTCTCTTGCAATTTTTAGTCCTTTTAAATTTATTATTTTAGCTTTCAAATTAAAATTTTTCTTTACTTTATTAATTTCTAATTTTCAACGAAAAAAAAGCGCGACACAAAACCTTTCACCTTTCAAAATGTAATTATCAATGGCATGACATCATCTTTTGTAGCTGCAGACGCGCCAAAGTGGAACGACGTGAACTGAGACATTTGATTCATTAAGGTGGAACGACGTGAACTGAGATATTTGATTCCTTAAGGTGATTACACTACAATGTGCATTAAGGCTGGCACACATTGTTATTGAACATGAAATTGTATCGTTTCAGACTTGTTTTTCGACAAATAGTAATCCGTGATTTAAGACAAGTGATAAAGGGAGAAATTATTTATAGAAGAGATTTATGAGGGAAATTTTTTTTTGCAGGTGCATTGGTTTTCAAATGGAAAACTGGAAAATTTCAAAATGGGTTTTCGAATGGAAAATTGAAAGTTCTTGATAAAAATCTCAAAAAACTCATTGGTTTTCAAAGGGAAAATTGCATATTATTGCAGCTGCATTGGTTTGCAAATGGAAACAGGAAAATTTCAAAGTGGGTTTTCGAAGGGAAAATAGAAAGTTCTTGATGAAAAACTAGGACATTTTATTGGTTTTCCAAGGGAAAATTGTTATTGGAGCTAGTAATTAATAAAAGCGTATGAAACAAATGTTTTTTGAGGTATTTATTAGTTCTCAAAAAATATTCAACCCATCCGCATATTTTTTCCAAATATAATTGCTATAATCTCTTGTAGCAAGCTATATCTGCTTAGCATAATAGTTTGTACCACTTGAAATGAAATACATTCACTCTTACCACAAAAGATATAATGTCTTTTCTCATGATTACTTTTATCGTTTGTGGTTAATGGTATTGCCGTTTGGAAGCAGAATCTTTGTCTTTTGTGTGAATAGTTCGGTTTATTCTACTACGGAACTGTTGGAAAAGGAATATAAATAATACTTTAAGGCTAGCACACACTGTTATTGAACATGAAATTGTATCGTTTCAGACTTGTTTTTCGCCGAATAGTAATCCGTGATTTAAGCAAGTGATTAAGAGGGATAATCTATATCTATATCTTTATATTATGTATATAAAAATGAAATCCTGTTCGTGTATGATCGAATAACTCATAAACGGCTGGACGGATTTGGCAAATTTTTTCTTTATTTTGTTCGTGTTAGTCTGTAGATGGTTCTTGGGGAATTTTTTTTTAAATTATTGCAGGTGCATTGGTTTTCAAATGGAAAACTGGAAAATTTCAAAATGAGTTTTCGAATGGAAAATAGAAAGTTCTTGATGAAAATCTCGGAAAACTCATTGGTTTTCAAAGGTAAAATTGCATATTACTGCAGCTGCATTGGTTTGCAAATGGAAAACAGGAAAATTTCAAAGTGGGTTTTCGAAGGGAAAATAGAAAGTTCTTGATGAAAAACTCGGACATTTTATTGGTTTTCCAAGGGAAAATTGTTATTGGAGCTAGTAATTATTAAAAACGTATAAAACAAATGTTTTTTGAGGTATTTATTATTTCTAGAAAAATATTCAACCCATCCGCATATTTTTTCCAAATATAATTGCTATAATCTCTTGTAGCAAGCTATATCTGCTTAGCATAATAGTTTGTACCACTTGAAATGAAATACATTCACTCTTACCACAAAAGACATAATGTCTTTCCTCATGATTACTTTTATCGTTTGTAGTTAATGGTATTGCCGTTTGGAAGCAGAATCTTTGTCTTTTGTGTGAATAGTTCGGTTTATTCTACTACGGAACTGTTGGAAAAGGAATATAAATAATGCTTTAAGGCTAGCACACACTGTTATTGAACATGAAATTGTATCGTTTCAGACTTGTTTTTCGCCGAATAGTAATCCGTGATTTAAGCAAGTGATTAAGAGGGATAATCTATATCTATATCTTTATATTATGTATATAAAAATGAAATCCTGTTCGTGTATGATCGAATAACTCATAAACGGCTGTACGGATTTGGCAAATTTTTTCTTTATTTTGTTCGTGTTAGTCTGTAGATGGTTCTTGGGGAATTTTTTTTTAAATTATTGCAGGTGCATTGGTTTTCAAATGGAAAACTGGAAAATTTCAAAATGAGTTTTCGAATGGAAAATAGAAAGTTCTTGATGAAAATCTCGGAAAACTCATTGGTTTTCAAAGGTAAAATTGCATATTACTGCAGCTGCATTGGTTTGCAAATGGAAAACAGGAAAATTTCAAAGTGGGTTTTCGAAGGGAAAATAGAAAGTTCTTGATGAAAAACTCGGACATTTTATTGGTTTTCCAAGGGAAAATTGTTATTGGAGCTAGTAATTAATAAAAACGTATAAAACAAATGTTTTTTGAGGTATTTATTAGTTCTAGAAAAATATTCAACCCATCCGCACTTTTTTTTTAAATATAATTGCTATAATCTCTTGTAGCAAGCTATATCTGCTTAGCATAATAGTTTGTACCACTTGAAATGAAATACATTCACTCTTACCACAAAAGACATAATGTCTTTCCTCATGATTACTTTTATCGTTTGTAGTTAATGGTATTGCCGTTTGGAAGCAGAATCTTTGTCTTTAGTGTGAATAGTTCGGTTTATTCTACTACGGAACTGTTGGAAAAGGAATATAAATAATGCTTTAAGGCTAGCACACACTGTTATTGAACATGAAATTGTATCGTTTCAGACTTGTTTTTCGCCGAATAGTAATCCGTGATTTAAGCAAGTGATTAAGAGGGATAATCTATATCTATATCTTTATATTATGTATATAAAAATGAAATCCTGTTCGTGTATGATCGAATAACTCATAAACGGCTGGACGGATTTGGCAAATTTTTTCTTTATTTTGTTCGTGTTAGTCTGTAGATGGTTCTTGGGGAATTTTTTTTTAAATTATTGCAGGTGCATTGGTTTTCAAATGGAAAACTGGAAAATTTCAAAATGAGTTTTCGAATGGAAAATAGAAAGTTCTTGATGAAAATCTCGGAAAACTCATTGGTTTTCAAAGGTAAAATTGCATATTACTGCAGCTGCATTGGTTTGCAAATGGAAAACAGGAAAATTTCAAAGTGGGTTTTCGAAGGGAAAATAGAAAGTTCTTGATGAAAAACTCGGACATTTTATTGGTTTTCCAAGGGAAAATTGTTATTGGAGCTAGTAATTAATAAAAGCGTATGAAACAAATGTTTTTTGAGGTATTTATTAGTTCTCAAAAAATATTCAACCCATCCGCATATTTTTTCCAAATATAATTGCTATAATCTCTTGTAGCAAGCTATATCTGCTTAGCATAATAGTTTGTACCACTTGAAATGAAATACATTCACTCTTACCACAAAAGACATAATGTCTTTCCTCATGATTACTTTTATCGTTTGTAGTTAATGGTATTGCCGTTTGGAAGCAGAATCTTTGTCTTTAGTGTGAATAGTTCGGTTTATTCTACTACGGAACTGTTGGAAAAGGAATATAAATAATGCTTTAAGGCTAGCACACACTGTTATTGAACATGAAATTGTATCGTTTCAGACTTGTTTTTCGCCGAATAGTAATCCGTGATTTAAGCAAGTGATTAAGAGGGATAATCTATATCTATATCTTTATATTATGTATATAAAAATGAAATCCTGTTCGTGTATGATCGAATAACTCATAAACGGCTCATATTGGAGCTAGTAATTAATAAAAGCGTATGAAACAAATGTTTTTTGAGGTATTTATTAGTTCTAGAAAAATATTCAACCCATCCGCATTTTTTTTCCAAATATAATTGCTATAATCTCTTGTAGCAAGCTATATCTGCTTAGCATAATAGTTTGTACCACTTGAAATGAAATACATTCACTCTTACCACAAAAGATATAATGTCTTTTCTCATGATTACTTTTATCGTTTGTAGTTAATGGTATTGCCGTTTGGAAGCAGAATCTTTTTCTTTTGTGTGAAAAAACAATCGCATTTATTCGCACGAAGCTTCAACAAATCGACCAATGTGAACTTCGTCAATCAACACGAACTGGTGAAACTTCGTGCGAATAAAGCGAATGTTTTCTTTCTCTGTCACACACATTGGTCGGTATTGACATCATTCCCATATTGTTTCATGAAAGTCAAACCATTTTTTTTTCTTTTTCCTGCCAAACAGTCATTTGTGTCGTGCATTTGTCAGTTTTGAGGTGTTTGGAGATTTTCTTTTAAAGTTAAATTGCCTGCAGAGGTCCCGAGAAAATTGGTTGGTTGAAGTTGTGCGTTCGGTCTACGATCTTGATAACATAAATTTGGTTAAAATTGAAGGTTCAGTACACAGCGAGTTTGAATTGGAATACCTACTATTGGAAGGCCACTGCTTTGATTCAATGACGGGTGCACCACCGAGAGGCCTGCAAATAACTCTTGAAACAAACGATAATCCTACCGTGGTGGATACTATTGTGATGGCCAACTTGGGCTACTAATAATTAAAAGCGAATCCTGGTATATGGGAACTGCGTTTGCGCGATGGAAGGAGTTCTGAGATCTACGAAATATCGAAGTAAGAACGTAAAATTTTAGAAATTTTGATATAAGAATAACTTTAAAGGTTTTTAGTGCTGAAGGACCAAACACAATTCATGTCAATAATGTGACGAGAGTGATGATAAGTTCATTACGATCGCAGGTTATCAAACTACGTGTCAACAAGAAACTTGGAATGACTAATGCCGATTTACTTGGAGACGATGAAGATAACAATAAAGGAATTTGGAACTCAATGTTACCCTTTAAAGTTTCCTGTAAAGTTTTGGTTTTTGAAGAACTACCTATCGCCTCAATTTACCAACTTCCTGCCATATATATGGCTAAGGAATATAAGTGGATCCGCTGGTTGCATCAACAAACTGAAACGCAAAGAACTATCTGGGGATACAAAATTCTGTTTCTTGACGTACTTCGTACTCTTTCCCTTAAATATTCGGAAAATAATATCTGTCGATGCTGATGCGGTAAGTTTTTATTCATTATGAAAACTATCAATATGAAATCACAAATATTTTCACAGATTGTTCGCGCAGATATGAAGGAATTAACACTACACTCCCTTCTGTGATTCTCGAACAGAGATGGAATGTTTCCGTTTTTGGAAACAAGGCTATTGGCGAAGTTATCTAATGGAAGACGTTACCATATATCTGCCTTGTATGTAGTCGATTTAAAGCGTTTCCGTAAAATAACAGCTGGTGACCGACTCAGAGGACAGTATCAGGCTTTAAGCCAAGACCCTAATAGTGTGTCTAATCTTGATCAGGATCTTCCCAATAAAACATGATTCATCAAGTTAACTTTAGCAATTGCAATTAGCAACTAGCAATTGCTATCAAATCCCTACCAGACGAATGGCTTTGGTGTCAAACATGGTGCAGTGACAGTAATTTCAAGAACACAAAGGTAATTGATCTCTGCAACAACCCACAAACAAAAGAAGCAAAATTAACAGCTGCCCAACGCATTGTCCCTGAATGGAAAAACTATGATCTCGAAATAGAAAAACTAATGGTTGAAGACCACGAAAATAGCGAACATGATGAACACTTATGTTAGTGACGAACAGGAAGAATCATCACATCTAACCAAACATAAACTTCAATTTTCCAAAAATAAAAAGAGAAAACCTTTCTTTGAATTTAGATCATTAAAAATCTTTATTTTTTTTTGTTTAACACGTTTTTTTTTCGTTTAATTTATGTTTGTAACAGGTTACTATTTAACATTGTCGTGATTGAGAGCCAAACCCTAGTCCGACACCTCGCATTGTATGTGTGACCTGCCACGCAACCTCATACTGCTGCTCCATGCTGGAAAACATTGCTTGTCTTGACTTAACGTCAGGACCGTTTTCTACTGCCGGGGAGTCCGTTGCAGTATTTGATTCTTCTTTATGCTCAAACTTTTGGTGTTAGAGGGAGTTATTTTACTGTATGACGGGTGCTCTTTTGATGCAGAACGAGACCTTGAACGATTTCGATTACGAGTACTGGATGTACTGTGGTCTTTACTGTTTTGTATTGGCGATTCAGATGCAATATTTAATTTAATAGCAATAATTAGATTTCTAAGTGGTTGTATAATAAACATTTGCAGCTCTTAAAAATATATGCCAAATATTCTTATGTTGATTGTGTTTTTATTAGAATGAATGTATTGTCTTTACTAATGTCCTTAAGCCACGTTACGAACAATGGATGGACGGGGAGAAGTATCTGTGTTTGCAGCGACAGCCAAGCTGTGATTAAGGCCCTTCTCAACCCTCTAACAACTTCGAAAGTGATCCAGGAACGCAAGAGCACTCTCTGAATGCCGTCGGAAGATTAAATTCTTTGAGTCTCATTTGGGTTCCAGGCCATTACACCGTCGATAGGTGTACCAGCGTCCTCAATGAGGGCTTCAATAAACGATTGGATCTGCGAAGAGCACAACCGTAGATGGCAGGCCTCCATTGGATGCAGATAGACCGAACATATGCTCCCCAACGTAAATAAGAATTTTGCAACATTTTTGCTATCTTGTAGCAGATAAAAGACTATAGAAAGCTTATTGGCGTTGCCAGCGGGCACTTCTCTTTTGCCAAGCATTCAAACGTGTTAGACTTAAGTGAATCTAGGCGCAGACATGGTGAGAGCTGGTAACTTAGGCTCCTTATCATGGCAGCATCTTTTGTATTTTCTCCGTTCCAAAGAGCTTTGTTTAGCTATTTGTGAATTACATTATATCAACACAAATGATTTCTTTTTTCTTTAAAAACAATCGTTATAATCGTTTGCAGCTAACGACTTTTCGCTTATGACAGACGCTTTGGTCTCTTGACGCAAAATACTTTTCACGCTTCCCTGAAAATACTAATTCTAGAATAAATCGATTAAATAGTTTGTGATAAGGGGTTTTAAAGTTAGTCTCGAATTATGCATATCAATGGCCTTGAGTTCTTTTTTCTTTAACAATAATCGTTTTTATCTTTTGTGGCTAGCGACTTTTCACTTATGAGAGACGCTTTGGCCTCTTGAAGCAAAATATCTTCCACGCTTACCTGAAATTTCCAAATATTGAACCACCATCGATTTTGTAGCTTGTGGTAAGAGGTTTAAAAGTTAGTCTCAAATTATGCATATCAATGCGAATGATTTGTTTTTTCTTTAACAATAATCGTTTTTATCTTTTGTGGCTAACGACTTTTCACTTGTGAGAGACGCTTTGGCCTCTTGACGCAAAATACTTTTCACGCTTCCCTGAAAATACTAATTCTAGAATAATAATCGATTAAATAGTTTGTGATAAGGGGTTTTAAAGTTAGTCTCAAATTATGCATATCAATGGCCTTGATTTCTTTTTACTTGCGATTATAGGTACTATAAGGCAAGTCTTGCAATCGTGCCGGAAAAAAATTTTGAGATAACAATTAAACATGACATTACGATCATAGAGAATACAAAAAAAGTGGGTCCTGCAATTCTGTCTGTCTGTCTGTGTGTCTGTGTGTCTGTGTGTCTGTGTGTCTGTGTGTCTGTCTGTCTGGATGTATATGGATCTACAGCCTGAACCGCTTGACCGATTTTCTTCAAAATTTGCAGTTAGGGTTTGTTTGGCATCCTACAGAGGGGTTTTTGGAATTGGGTCTCTAGGTCTTGAAATAACGGTACCTGCCATACAACCGATATGATAATACTTATTTTTTTCGAAAACGGCTCCAACGATTTCGATAAAATTTTGTGTGAAGGATTAATTTAGGATTGTTTTTCTTATGATGTAAGAAAAATTTTTGGAAAAGGCCTAAAAACGGTACCTCCCATAGTACCGTTTTTTTTACAACCGACTTTCTCGTTAATGGCTGACACGATCTTGACGAAATTTTGGACTTAAGAAGTCGTAAGCTGTTAAAGAAAGACTGCATATCAATATTTAAAAAAACTTAGTTTTGGAAATTTTTATAAATTTTTTAAAAAAATTTTGATTTTCGAAAGTTACTTCGAAACTATAACTTTGATTTTTTTCAAATTTTTTCTCAAAATAACTCCTGTTAAGATCTAAAACCTTGCATACTCGACTTTTAAAAAACAGTTTTTAAAAAAAAGTGAAAAATAAAAAACCGTTTTTTGGAAAAACTGCTCCAACGATTTTGATAAAATTTTCATCATTCATGTGTATTAGCGATTGCAAAAGAATGGCGTTTTTAGATTTTTGCTTGAAACCTTTGGAATATTTAATTTAATTTTTTCATTATTTTGCGTGATTTAATTCAATTTCCATAATTAATGTGTAGTTGGCAACCCTGTACCACAAAATATATTATGAAGAGCTAATACCAAAACCTTTAACTCAGCCTTTAGATTTTGATATCGTATTTAAAACACAATCGCAAGTTCGTGCGACCCAGTCGTGCCCATTTTTTCTTTAACAATAATCGTTTTTATCTTTTGTGGCTAACGACTTTTCACTTGTGAGAGACGCTTTGGCCTCTTGAAGCAAAATATCTTCCACGCTTACCTGAAATTTCCAAATATTGAACCACCATCGATTTTGTAGCTTGTGGTAAGAGGTTTAAAAGTTAGTCTCAAATTATGCATATCAATGGCCTTGATTTCTTTTTACTTGCGATTATAGGTACTATAAGGCAAGTCTTGCAATCGTGCCGGAAAAAAATTTTGAGATAACAATTAAACATGACATTACGATCATAGAGAATACAAAAAAAGTGGGTCCTGCAATTCTGTCTGTCTGTCTGTGTGTCTGTGTGTCTGTGTGTCTGTGTGTCTGTGTGTCTGTCTGTCTGGATGTATATGGATCTACAGCCTGAACCGCTTGACCGATTTTCTTCAAAATTTGCAGTTAGGGTTTGTTTGGCATCCTACAGAGGGGTTTTTGGAATTGGGTCTCTAGGTCTTGAAATAACGGTACCTGCCATACAACCGATATGATAATACTTATTTTTTTCGAAAACGGCTCCAACGATTTCGATAAAATTTTGTGTGAAGGATTAATTTAGGATTGTTTTTCTTATGATGTAAGAAAAATTTTTGGAAAAGGCCTAAAAACGGTACCTCCCATAGTACCGTTTTTTTTACAACCGACTTTCTCGTTAATGGCTGACACGATCTTGACGAAATTTTGGACTTAAGAAGTCGTAAGCTGTTAAAGAAAGACTGCATATCAATATTTAAAAAAACTTAGTTTTGGAAATTTTTATAAATTTTTTAAAAAAATTTTGATTTTCGAAAGTTACTTCGAAACTATAACTTTGATTTTTTTCAAATTTTTTCTCAAAATAACTCCTGTTAAGATCTAAAACCTTGCATACTCGACTTTTAAAAAACAGTTTTTAAAAAAAAGTGAAAAATAAAAAACCGTTTTTTGGAAAAACTGCTCCAACGATTTTGATAAAATTTTCATCATTCATGTGTATTAGCGATTGCAAAAGAATGGCGTTTTTAGATTTTTGCTTGAAACCTTTGGAATATTTAATTTAATTTTTTCATTATTTTGCGTGATTTAATTCAATTTCCATAATTAATGTGTAGTTGGCAACCCTGTACCACAAAATATATTATGAAGAGCTAATACCAAAACCTTTAACTCAGCCTTTAGATTTTGATATCGTATTTAAAACACAATCGCAAGTTCGTGCGACCCAGTCGTGCCCATTTTTTTCCCTCTCAAAGTACTCAAAAAGGTCGTGTTAAACGAACGAAGAAGAACTTGACGAAGCTCGTGCTAGGTGCATATGCATATATGCAGGCACGTTTGAAAAAGCAATAAATGTCGAACTGACTACAACGGCAATATGAATTGTTAAATATTATGACTCATTTGAACTTATATTAGCCTTTCCTTATTTCATATAAAAAGAAAAATAGTTTGACTGAATTTTGATGGTTTCTCTTATATCCAAACATAAAGAAATAACTAACTAGTGAATAAACTTTGCAAAATAAATTGAGCACTTGTCCAAATATACTCCAAAAGAAAATCCTTTGGACTTAAAAACAGTTGCCTGTAGTACTTTAAGGGTTTGCTAAAGCAATGTGGTGTAATAAATACGACATAACAATACACGACATATAAATATGACAAAGAAAAAACTAATTTTGCTGCTTTCTATTTTTAGCATTGTTGCTCTGTTCAATATGGGTGTCGTACAGAATCTCCAAAAAAAATTATCCCCATCGATCAAAATCCCCAAAATTTTTTATCCACCTAGTTAATATCCCCATTGAGATATTGCACATTGATGAAATCCACACCTAAACAATCTTTTTTGTCAAAATCCCCACGAAATCTCCAAATCCCCAGAGTCTGTGTACATATAAATTATGTGCATTTAGTTTTCTCTCTTTCGTTGTTTTTGTAATTAATAAATGATAACGATTAACAGTTTCTTAACAACAAATTACTATAAATGCATGATTGTATCCTTTTTACTTGCGATTATAGGTACTATAAGGCAAGTCTTGCAATCGTGCCGGAAAAAAATTTTGAGATAACAATTAAACATGACATTACGATCATAGAGAATACAAAAAAAGTGGGTCCTGCAATTCTGTCTGTCTGTCTGTGTGTCTGTGTGTCTGTGTGTCTGTGTGTCTGTGTGTCTGTCTGTCTGGATGTATATGGATCTACAGCCTGAACCGCTTGACCGATTTTCTTCAAAATTTGCAGTTAGGGTTTGTTTGGCATCCTACAGAGGGGTTTTTGGAATTGGGTCTCTAGGTCTTGAAATAACGGTACCTGCCATACAACCGATATGATAATACTTATTTTTTTCGAAAACGGCTCCAACGATTTCGATAAAATTTTGTGTGAAGGATTAATTTAGGATTGTTTTTCTTATGATGTAAGAAAAATTTTTGGAAAAGGCCTAAAAACGGTACCTCCCATAGTACCGTTTTTTTTACAACCGACTTTCTCGTTAATGGCTGACACGATCTTGACGAAATTTTGGACTTAAGAAGTCGTAAGCTGTTAAAGAAAGACTGCATATCAATATTTAAAAAAACTTAGTTTTGGAAATTTTTATAAATTTTTTAAAAAAATTTTGATTTTCGAAAGTTACTTCGAAACTATAACTTTGATTTTTTTCAAATTTTTTCTCAAAATAACTCCTGTTAAGATCTAAAACCTTGCATACTCGACTTTTAAAAAACAGTTTTTAAAAAAAAGTGAAAAATAAAAAACCGTTTTTTGGAAAAACTGCTCCAACGATTTTGATAAAATTTTCATCATTCATGTGTATTAGCGATTGCAAAAGAATGGCGTTTTTAGATTTTTGCTTGAAACCTTTGGAATATTTAATTTAATTTTTTCATTATTTTGCGTGATTTAATTCAATTTCCATAATTAATGTGTAGTTGGCAACCCTGTACCACAAAATATATTATGAAGAGCTAATACCAAAACCTTTAACTCAGCCTTTAGATTTTGATATCGTATTTAAAACACAATCGCAAGTTCGTGCGACCCAGTCGTGCCCATTTTTTCTTTAACAATAATCGTTTTTATCTTTTGTGGCTAACGACTTTTCACTTGTGAGAGACGCTTTGGCCTCTTGAAGCAAAATATCTTCCACGCTTACCTGAAATTTCCAAATATTGAACCACCATCGATTTTGTAGCTTGTGGTAAGAGGTTTAAAAGTTTGTCTCAAATTATGCATATCAATGGCCTTGATTTCTTTTTTCTTTAACAATAATCGTTTTTATCTTTTGTGGCTAACGACTTTTCACTTGTGAGAGACGCTTTGGCCTCTTGAAGCGAAATATCTTCCACGCTTACCTGAAATTTCCAACTATTGAACCACCATCGATTTTGTAGCTTGTGGTAAGAGGTTTAAAAGTTAGTCTCAAATTATGCATATCAATGACCTTGATTTCTTTTTTCTTTAACAATAATCGTTTTTATCTTTTGTGGCTAACGACTTTTCACTTGTGAGAGACGCTTTGGCCTCTTGAGGCGAAATATCTTCCACGCTTACCTGAAATTTCCAACTATTGAACCACCATCGATTTTGTAGCTTGTGGTAAGAGGTTTAAAAGTTAGTCTCAAATTATGCATATCAATGACCTTGATTTCTTTTTTCTTTAACAATAATCGTTTTTATCTTTTGTGGCTAACGACTTTTCACTTGTGAGAGACGCTTTGGCCTCTTGAGGCGAAATATCTTCCACGCTTACCTGAAATTTCCAAATATTGAACCACCATCGATTTTGTAGCTTGTGGTAAGAGGTTTAAAAGTTTGTCTCAAATTATGCATATCAATGGCCTTGATTTCTTTTTTCTTTAACAATAATCGTTTTTATCTTTTGTGGCTAACGACTTTTCACTTGTGAGAGACGCTTTGGCCTCTTGAAGCAAACTATCTTCCACGCTTACTTAAAATTTCCAAATATTGAACCACCATCGATTTTGTAGCTTGTGGTAAGAGGTTTAAAAGTTAGTCTCAAATTATGTATATCAATGGCCTTGATTTCTTTTTTCTTTAACAATAATCGTTTTTATCTTTTGTGGCTAACGACTTTTCACTTGTGAGAGACGCTTTGGCCTCTTGAGGCGAAATATCTTCCACGCTTACCTGAAATTTCCAAATATTGAACCACCATCGATTTTGTAGCTTGTGGTAAGAGGTTTAAAAGTTAGTCTCAAATTATGCATATCAATGGCCTTGATTTCTTTTTTCTTTAACAATAATCGTTTTTATCTTTTGTGGCTAACGACTTTTCACTTGTGAGAGACGCTTTGGCCTCTTGAAGCAAAATATCTTCCACGCTTACCTGAAATTTCCAAATATTGAACCACCATCGATTTTGTAGCTTGTGGTAAGAGGTTTAAAAGTTAGTCTCAAATTATGCATATCAATGGCCTTGATTTCTTTTTTCTTTAACAATAATCGTTTTTATCTTTTGTGGCTAACGACTTTTCACTTGTGAGAGACGCTTTGGCCTCTTGAAGCAAAATATCTTCCACGCTTACCTGAAATTTCCAAATATTGAACCACCATCGATTTTGTAGCTTGTGGTAAGAGGTTTAAAAGTTAGTCTCAAATTATGCATATCAATGGCCTTGATTTCTTTTTTCTTTAACAATAATCGTTTTTATCTTTTGTGGCTAACGACTTTTCACTTGTGAGAGACGCTTTGGCCTCTTGAAGCAAAATATCTTCCACGCTTACCTGAAATTTCCAAATATTGAACCACCATCGATTTTGTAGCTTGTGGTAAGAGGTTTAAAAGTTAGTCTCAAATTATGCATATCAATGGCCTTGATTTCTTTTTTCTTTAACAATAATCGTTTTTATCTTTTGTGGCTAACGACTTTTCACTTGTGAGAGACGCTTTGGCCTCTTGAAGCAAAATATCTTCCACGCTTACCTGAAATTTCCAAATATTGAACCACCATCGATTTTGTAGCTTGTGGTAAGAGGTTTAAAAGTTAGTCTCAAATTATGCATATCAATGGCCTTGATTTCTTTTTTCTTTAACAATAATCGTTTTTATCTTTTGTGGCTAACGACTTTTCACTTGTGAGAGACGCTTTGGCCTCTTGAAGCGAAATATCTTCCACGCTTACCTGAAATTTCCAACTATTGAACCACCATCGATTTTGTAGCTTGTGGTAAGAGGTTTAAAAGTTAGTCTCAAATTATGCATATCAATGGCCTTGATTTCTTTTTTCTTTAACAATAATCGTTTTTATCTTTTGTGGCTAACGACTTTTCACTTGTGAGAGACGCTTTGGCCTCTTGAAGCAAAATATCTTCCACGCTTACCTGAAATTTCCAAATATTGAACCACCATCGATTTTGTAGCTTGTGGTAAGAGGTTTAAAAGTTAGTCTCAAATTATGCATATCAATGGCCTTGATTTCTTTTTTCTTTAACAATAATCGTTTTTATCTTTTGTGGCTAACGACTTTTCACTTGTGAGAGACGCTTTGGCCTCTTGAAGCAAAATATCTTCCACGCTTACCTGAAATTTCCAAATATTGAACCACCATCGATTTTGTAGCTTGTGGTAAGAGGTTTAAAAGTTAGTCTCAAATTATGCATATCAATGGCCTTGATTTCTTTTTTCTTTAACAATAATCGTTTTTATCTTTTGTGGCTAACGACTTTTCACTTGTGAGAGACGCTTTGGCCTCTTGAAGCAAAATATCTTCCACGCTTACCTGAAATTTCCAAATATTGAACCACCATCGATTTTGTAGCTTGTGGTAAGAGGTTTAAAAGTTAGTCTCAAATTATGCATATCAATGGCCTTGATTTCTTTTTTCTTTAACAATAATCGTTTTTATCTTTTGTGGCTAACGACTTTTCACTTGTGAGAGACGCTTTGGCCTCTTGAAGCGAAATATCTTCCACGCTTACCTGAAATTTCCAACTATTGAACCACCATCGATTTTGTAGCTTGTGGTAAGAGGTTTAAAAGTTAGTCTCAAATTATGCATATCAATGACCTTGATTTCTTTTTTCTTTAACAATAATCGTTTTTATCTTTTGTGGCTAACGACTTTTCACTTGTGAGAGACGCTTTGGCCTCTTGAGGCGAAATATCTTCCACGCTTACCTGAAATTTCCAAATATTGAACCACCATCGATTTTGTAGCTTGTGGTAAGAGGTTTAAAAGTTTGTCTCAAATTATGCATATCAATGGCCTTGATTCCTTTTTTCTTTAACAATAATCGTTTTTATCTTTTGTGGCTAACGACTTTTCACTTGTGAGAGACGCTTTGGCCTCTTGAAGCAAACTATCTTCCACGCTTACTTGAAATTTCCAAATATTGAACCACCATCGATTTTGTAGCTTGTGGTAAGAGGTTTAAAAGTTAGTCTCAAATTATGTATATCAATGGCCTTGATTTCTTTTTTCTTTAACAATAATCGTTTTTATCTTTTGTGGCTAACGACTTTTCACTTGTGAGAGACGCTTTGGCCTCTTGAGGCGAAATATCTTCCACGCTTACCTGAAATTTCCAAATATTGAACCACCATCGATTTTGTAGCTTGTGGTAAGAGGTTTAAAAGTTAGTCTCAAATTATGCATATCAATGGCCTTGATTTCTTTTTTCTTTAACAATAATCGTTTTTATCTTTTGTGGCTAACGACTTTTCACTTGTGAGAGACGCTTTGGCCTCTTGAAGCAAAATATCTTCCACGCTTACCTGAAATTTCCAAATATTGAACCACCATCGATTTTGTAGCTTGTGGTAAGAGGTTTAAAAGTTTGTCTCAAATTATGCATATCAATGCGAATGATTTGTTTTTTCTTTAACAATAATCGTTTTTATCTTTTGTGGCTAACGACTTTTCACTTGTGAGAGACGCTTTGGCCTCTTGAAGCGAAATATCTTCCACCCTTACCTGAAATTCCTAAATCTTGAACCACCATCGATTATGTAGTTTGTGGTTAATGCTATAAGAGTTAATCGTGAATTACAAAGAGTCTTTCGCACTGATTTGTATTTCCTTTTAAAATAAGGGATTTTACCTTTTGTAGCAAACACTTATATCTTCTGAGAATCGCTTTGAGCGTTTGCTATCAAGTACATTGTAACCCTTATCATTAAGAGCCAAATCTATACACATGATGGGTTATACCGCTTACAGTAAATGGTTTAAGATTTAATCACAAATTTCTGAAGGATGTTTGCAGTGAATGATTTTATCTATGAAGACAAGTGTTTTTTGCATTGTTAGCAATCAGTTTTCTCGGTTGAGATTGTTGATATTTGGTTTTGTAACAAATGGTAATGTAGTTATCGGGTAATAGATTATTCTCTTATAATCATCGGTGGACGCTTGTGCCTATGGGTTTTAGTAATAATTGTAAGCGATATTTTCATGAATTTCAGGTAAGACGATAAAGCGTTAACAATAAAAGCTATTCGTTTACGGCAAGCGATAACTGTTTAAAATAAGCGATATTCGTTTACCATAAGAGTTCCTTATAGCATACTGCTTGCAGTTAAAGCTTTTTTTTTTGAGTGTACCGTATTAGCGATAAAAAGACAGAATACCTGTGCTGCCCTTTTTCTGATCCAGACAAGCCTATTCCAGACATTTATTTGAATGGAAATGTGCTTCCCAAGTGTAAAAAGTTTATTATTATTATTATAATTTATTAACATTTGAATTAAAATTACAAAGTTAATATTGAAAAAAAAGAGCACTAGCTACTATGGCTTTCAGCTCTGAACATAAATAATTTGTATTAGCTCTATAAAATAAGTTATTTAGTTACAAGAGATTTATGTATGTAGAGTTAAATAGTTATTTGTTTACAGATTAATAAAGAAAATGAAGTATTAAGTGTATTTATACATGTAAGCTTGTTTTGAAGAGTATTTCGTTAATTTTCAGGATGTTTGATTCGGATGGATCTATAAGCCAAGAGGGTTCTACAATTCGTCCATGTTATTGAAGAAGCCTTTGAAGTTCCATTGCAGAATTTGGTTGGATTGACGACACAAGTTCTTTCTTCTAGCAGAAGGAAGAGTGTGATTAGTAGTTTTGAAGGTTTTTTTTTTTTGTTGCTTGTTGAGGTTGGTTTCGTTGGGTTTGTGGTTGGCATTGTATGTTGGTATTGATGTTCTGACCCCGCTGACTTCTGGTCGAGGTGCTCGGACCACTTGCGTGGTCCGACCATCTCGACAAGCGATCAGCGGGGTTGGTAATTGCGGGTGATTGTTTATTACTTGTAGATGTGTTCATGATTGATGTTTGAAGATTCGGGCAAAAAGTATGCGTGTTGCTGTAGGAGGCTTTGAGTTATATTTGATATTGGTGAGCGAGGAGATAGGTCTTCTGAATCGGAGTCAGAGACGTTCATTTTTTCATTTTCTTTTGCGGTTTTCATTGTGTTATTAGTTGGAATTGAAGTTATGGTTGATTTGTTTTGATTTTCTTTTGTATTTGATTCTGTGGTTGACTGTTTTAGGTTATTGGAGATTAGTTTATTAGGTTACATGTTTGTTGGAATCGATTTTGTTTGAAGGTTGAGTGAGTTAGAGGGAATAGATGATATGGTAGTAGAAGTTGCTGTTAGTGTGTTAGAAAGAGAAGTTGTATTCTTAGTTTTTGACTTTTCATGTGAGATGGCATTATCTTTTGATGATATGTTACCGATTTTCGCTATTTCATTGTAAGGTGTTACATTTGTGTTTGATTCAGCTGGATTATTGAGATGATATAGGCGTCTCGCTTCAGACATGCTACATTTGTTTCTAGTTTTGATTGTTAGAATGTCCTTGTTTTTTATATATTTGGGGCATTTGATAGAGGAGGATGGATGCGGTTCTGCGTTTGGTGGGCAGTTTGCACATGAAACACGTGTGCAACTTTCGGGGGCATTATCATGTTTTATAAGGTTGCAGGTAGAACACATTTCCTCTTTGATGCATCTTTTTATTGTATGTCCAAGGATTTGGCATTTTCGACACCGCATTGGGTTAGGGATATACTCTTTAACTTTTTCTTTGTAGAATCCTATTTCAACCGAGGCTGGGGCTTGGTATAAATCGAAGGTGAAGAGCATGAGGCCGGTGGGGCGTTGTTTTCCTTCGATGTTTTTCGTGAACTTGTATACCTCAGTAACACCTTGGGCGGACATTTCTGAGATTATTTCATTTTCTGGGACGTTAATCAAGCATGGCGCGAACACTATACCTTTACTTGAGTTGAGGTGGTCGTGGTATTTTGCGGATATTGAGCAATTATTGGCTAAGGTGGAAGTCGCTATGAATTTTTCTGCAATTTTTTTTGTTTTCGCTAGGATTAGTATGTTTCCATCGCGGAGTTGGGTAATACTCTCATATTCCTTGCTAATTGCGTCTATGGCTTTTTTCAAGAAGAATACACTCACACTTGAGAGAGGTTTGTTTTCATCACTTGAGGATATTACAATAAATTTTGGGTTTTTAGGGTTGGTGAGAACCGGCATTTGGGGGTATTGATCGAGGTTTGTAAATTGTTTATATCGTTTAAGTGGTGGAGGATTGATGGGCGGTGAGTTTAGGGGTGTATCCGGAGATAACCCCTTAAATCTGTTCCCATTCATTTTAGCCCGTCGGGATGGGCTCACTGTGGGGAGGTTAATCACTATAGATCGGGGAAAATTAGTATTAACGGAGTTAAACAACGAGGTTTACCGGTGTAAGAGAGAAAGAGATAAAGCACTAAAGGATGAAAAGCCGCTGATTATAGAAACGATCTTATCGCAACGAGTGCTAGACGGTGACTGGTAAAAAAAAAAAAAAAAAAAAAAGTTTAGATATCTGGGATCTATGATCAATAGTGAAGCAACTTGTGATGACGACATCAATCATCGAGTAAGCGTAGGGTGGATGAAGTGGCGAGAAAACTCCGCTATCTTCTGTGATCGAAAAATGCCCCCTAAGCTGAAAGGAAGACTCTACACAGCAGTTGTCCGTCCAGCTCTGACATACGGTTCACAATGTTGGACAATGTACAAAAAGTATGAGAGCAAATTGACGGCAGCCGAAATGAAGATGCTTCGGATGACAGCAGGAGTAACAAAGCTTGATCGAATTAGAAGTATCAAGATCCGTGGAAGCCTTCATGTCAAAAGTACCATCTTGGACAAAATTCAGCACGACCGGCTCAGTTGGTATTGTCATGTTCAAAGGAGAGATCCGCAGAACCCCGTCCAAAAGGCAATATCGTACAACGTTTCAACAAATTCGCGACGAAGAAGAAAAGGCAAGCCAAAACACTCCTGGTACAAGCAAATGCAAAAACAGCATCATTTGGTTGGCCTCAGACATAGAACAATCCAAAACCGGGAGGCTTGCCGACGCTTTCTGAGAAGAAAAGTGGGAGAGTTGTGATCGCTTCAAGATCACTACTCGTAACGCCGGAAATGAAAAGAAGAAGAAGAAGATTAACAAAGAGACTAGGAGACACCATCGAACCCCTTGGCACACCATCAATTTATTGTAAATGCCAGACTTAAATCCGTCAATCACGACTTGAATTGAACGACTAACCACGAATTAGTAGGTAAGAAGTGATTGATCGATTTGCAAAGCCTGCATCAAAACAAAAGAACACGATATCTAAAGCTAAAATATAATTCATTAAATAAGATGCCTTAACAAAGCTCGGTAAGTCTCGAGGCTTAGAGCATTTCAGTGCCTTATAACTTTATGCTGTTTTTGAACGAATTAGCTCTTTCCAGAGTTATTACTCTCGGACGACTTGCCATACCTCGCGAAAAGCAATAAGAATTTCTGTTTATTAAGTGGGAGGTTCGAATCCTAACAGAAAACAAAAGAATTGTCAATTCCCCCGAAAGTATTTTCACTGCCATGGAAAGTACTTTCTCGATTAGATATTCGGAATCAGCTGAAAATTGTAGGTCCCCTCCATTGTAAGGACAAGGTAATGTGAGAAGGGTTCTAAGCACCAAGGTTCTCCACCTCGTTGCGCCACCCGATGTATGTATTCGCTGCCAGTAATGAATGGATTGCCGTTCTTTTATTCATTCATATTTTAAGATAAGAGTAGAAACAAGTATTGGCTTCAAGAACATTTAATAGAGTTGATGTCTTTTAAACACCAGCCTTGCTTAATTCATCCGAAAGCAAATTGAAGTTCAAAGTTCTTCGAAATACTTTCAATCTAATAACTTGCCAGCATTTGCATAGCCTTTGAACGAAGGAATATCAGCGATGGTTATAGACAAAAAAGATTGACCAAACTGAACAAAACTATTGAAACAAGTACAAAAGGATATCGGAAATAGTCTACGAATTTGATATGACAGTGTCGAAAAACACCCTTTTACAACAAAAGCAATAAAATTATCCTGTCGAAACCTCTCAAGACACTTGCTGAGGTGCGAGTCGCAAGGAAGATTAGTCAAACGAAATTATTTACTAAAAGAAGTCATGACACTTTCGGGAAAATTTGAGTTTGCAACAAGCTCCCTCGAAACACGTAGAGATTTAACAAAGCAAATCATTGAAGATGTTTATTTACTTCGAATGTCCGAATCGTTTCGAAAAATGACCCAATGAAGTTGTTTTTTTGTTTTTATTCTCATTCTCTATCGTATCTACTTCCTTAGGTGAGAAAAAAAAGTCCAGAATGGACGATAGCTTTAATCAACGGGCACCCTTCAGCCAGTTCGGTCCTTAGCAAGTATCCTCCAGAAACGCACTTTGAATTTTTTGAAGTAGATCTGTACTTGTCGGGGTACTTTATGTGGAGTCACTTCTGTGTTGTCCCTTCGGCATAGAACCGAAGTCTTGACAGGATTGTGCGTTATAAATACGAACTGCTTGCCCCAGCCGCCATATCTTCGTTTTAAGCTTTATGAACGTTATGAATTGGCAGCTTTGCTGCTTTTATTCTCTTATCCTCTATCTTTGAGTGAAAATTACAGCCAAAGATGCACCAAACCCCTAAACCAACGGGCACCCTTTAGCCAGTTCGGTCCTTAGAAAGTCTTCTCCAGTAACGCCTTTGGTGGAGTTACTTCTGCGTTGTCCTTTTGGAGTAGAAAAGAAGACTTGACGGGATGGTATGATATAATTACGAACTTCCTGCCGGTTAATCATATTTTAATTCTAAGCTTTATGAACTTTACGAACTTTATGAAGTGTCAGCTTCGCTGTACAGATTTTTCGATTCCTTGTTGAATTTTCTCCTGTGCATATTCCACCAACATAGCCTCTACAGATCTCAATAAAGAACCTTTCTTTCGAAGCAATCCGGCAGATGCTAGTTCAATAATGAGGAAGCTTATGCTTCTGTCTGATGGAGCAGGCTCAGGTCGGGTTTAGTTTATTGGGGTATTTTGGAGCATGATTTTTGAGCAAAAAAAAGTGCATTGAATGTCTCCTTTTCTGATTCAAATTTGCAGATGTTACGCGATGTTCCGTTGCCAGATTTCGCAATAGTAAATTTTAGTTGAGTACACAAAAAAGTGTGTGCACTCTGTTATTTGAATCCCACAGGGTGATGAAGTATTACGAATTACGAAACGCGAGGTAGAAAATCGAAACCCAAAAGAACGATGGACCGATTAAGAATAACGAGAATGGATCCATGAAAATGTTAGAACGAAAACAAAAGGACCGCCGAAAGCAGTCGCAAATGAAATCGGGTATCATTAACCGAAACGACAACCAGGGGATTTTCGAATATCCTTATTCGTAATACGGGCCCAGAAGTCCTTAGTCCAAAGCCTCAAATCTTTTCGAGGTCTTCCTAGGCGTTCAATTTAGGAGGAACGTGAGTGTAAGTTTTCAAAATTCAATCTTGCGCAACTTGGGAGACGGGCACAGATCGCGAAGGTACCAAGATGATTATCGCCTATTGTCAACGATTTGGTTAAAAGATTTAATCATGTAATTTCGCTATCAGCGATTGATAACATATATTTCGGTGAACTCTCAGTATGTGATGTTTGGACATAAAACAAAAAATAAAACAATGCCCATTTCTCACAACCATTGTGAGGGATTGGAGGAGATTTACAATTTTTTAAATATACCGAACGGCTACTAAAAAAAGCTTCTTTTATGGCATGCAATAACCATTAGAAAAATTGCCGATTCCTTTCGAAAGGTGACACACTTGGCGCTTGGTGACACACTTGAAAACAATTTTTTTTCCTTTGATGTTTCTCGGTTTCGAACCTCGAACCTCCCACATAACAGGCAGACACGCTAAAATTACCCTTCCTGCACAATGACGATAGTCGTCTTAAAGTTTACGAAATTCAAGCTCTGAAATTTTTTTGTGAGAGCCAGCGCCAGCGGTACGGAAAAAGTCGAAGGTGTATTCAGTTCAACCATTTACGTCAGATATTCGAGGCGGTTTGTTGTCAACAAGGTGAATAAGATCGATTAACTCAGCAAAAATCTTAAAACACATTTCTACACCCACAAGTGCTGTCAAGATAGAAAAGCAAAGCCAAGAAGACGTGTTTGCTTTTAAAATCGCCCATATTGACGACTTCAATGCGAGGATGCAGTGAGACTTGTATGAAGTCAGACGGAGCATTATTCGACGAAAAACTAAATTTCTGTCCGTATTCTTTAATAAAAACAAATTAATAAATAGTATTCATAAATTTCTCTCCATATTTGGTTTTTAATTGGGGATAAGCAAATGTGCTCATATTAATCAAGAATTTGAACCCCTTGAGGTAAGACAAAGAACTGGAGCAAAATTTGTATGGCGATAGTTGAATTTAGTGTGCCACATCATTTCAAATGAAGAAGAAATTAGAAAAGAATAAACGAAACCAAGTCACATTTATGAGAATCAAATTCGTAAAGACCATTAAATTCAGTCACACATGAATATAAATATTCCCATAGATTCCTCTCTTTAAATTTATCACCGATAGCCCTTAGCAAGTTTAAAACTCATGGTAATAGCCACAAAATATTGTAATTGTTATATTCCCACACAAAGGACCTCATATAAATGCAAAGTGTCTGCATAACCCACATGCATCTGCCAAAGACACCATAATTACTATTTGCCCTCAGGTGGTTCATGCCAAAAAAAGAGTAGATATTGTGCATTCTGTAATAAATTCTCCTCTTTCCACTCACTCACTCACTCATTCACTTTGAAGTTCTCATTCAAACTTTTTCATAACAAGAAAATTATTGATTGACTCAGTTCTCATATATCTGTTTATTCCTCTCATTTTTTCCAACATCGATCGTGAGAAAGTCGCATAAATTTAAAAATAACCCAAAATCAAACTTTACTTATAAAGCAAATGCTTCTTGAGCAATACTCAAATGGAATGAGATGTTCAATTCATGCATGAAATGTAGATATACACGTAAAAGCTAATTTCAACAATTATGCTCTTAGTTTATGTGAATTGATTAAACCGATTATAGGGAAGTGAAATGCTTGAAGCGGAAGATTGCATGATTTCATTGGGTATTGGAGTTATAATTAATATAAGCGTAACATTTGGCTTGCAGGTATATTTTCAATCCTGTTGCATAATTACCTACTCATTCGATTCATAATCATTCCTTTGAATTGATTGAGAAGACTCTTCGAGTCAATTGGACATTGTAAATTAAAATGCAATTTGTGGTTTGGTTGTCATAGCTTCAAATGGATTGAGAGTTAAGTAACAAATATTATCGAAGCATTGAGTAGTAAGATGCTTGAATTGGGTAAAGCACACGTCTTATAATTTTATCTTTCAATTATTGGATTATTTTCTACCTCCTTTTGGTTACTGCAGGGCATTTATTGGTTCCTCACAGCCCAACCGGAAATCAGTGGCTCAAATCGAATATAGATGCTATCGACTTTCAGAATCAACGGATGGGTTCAGCTTTATTTAAACCAAAAACTCTTTGAAGGAGCTACTCCAACATTTTCGGCTTTGAAGGTCCTTTGGAGAGAACTTCAATACAAGACCGTGAAACAAATGGGTTATGGCATTATGGGTCAACTCCAGCTCTCAAGTCTCCTATAGGGTATCTGTTTACCAAAATCAGGGTGTTAACAGCGGAATTAATGTTCTGACAGCGGAAACAGTGTATTGATACTGGAATCAGTGTAATGACCCTGGAATCAGTACTGGTAATGGAATTAGATGCTTTCAATTACATATTTGATAAAGGAGAAGTACCAGAAAGCTTTCAAAAAAAATTATCCTTCCAATCTTCAAAAAGGGCGATGTCGAAGACCCAAACAACTACCGAGGAATTTCATTTTTGAACTATGTTATGAAAACATTCACTGGTGTACTCCTGCACAGGCTCAAAAACTGGGCAGAAAATAATGATTTTACTGAGCGAGTTCCAAGCGGGTTTTAGGAAAGGATACTCAACTATTGACAATATTTTTTCACTTGCATGTATCGGTAAATCATATTTGGATAAGAGAAAGAAATTATATGCTTTTTTCGTCGACTTCAAAGCGGCATGTGACTCAGTCAACAGGGAAGCACTTTTCTACAATCTCAGTTGCCTAGGAATATCCTCCAAAATGCTAAAAGCAAATGCCTCTACAAAAACAACAAGACGGCGGTATAGGACCAGAACGAAGGGTTTACTTGGTTTCAAACAACGTCTGGAGTTAGACAAGGCTGTCTATAAAGTCCCCTTTTGTTTTCCCTGTTCCTAGATGATTTTACATCAGTTCTACCAGGTGGTATCAATATTGCTGGCACCAACGTGAAGGCTTTGATGTATGCTGATGATATCGTCATACTATCAGAATCTGCAGAAATGTTACAAATGATGATCAACAAGCTTCAATCTTACTGTCACTTGTGGAGCCTAACGCTGAATACCAATAAATCAAAAGTTATGATTTTCAAATTGGAACGCAGTAAATGAGAAGTGGAAGTGGGAACATGTGGACCTGGAGGTTGTAAAAGAGTACAAGTACCTTGGAGTCATCTTAACACCACAGCTGTCTTTTAAAAAACACCTGAGTGCTAAGCTGATAGAATCAAAGAAGGCCATAAATTGCGGTTGGAGGGGTGTACTTGGTAAAAAATATGTAGCTCCGAGTGCCAAATATAAACTTTTCGAAGCCGTAATGAGGTAGATAATGTGTTATGCTTGCCAGGTATGGGGGTTCCTCCAATATGAAGAAGTAGAAAAGTTGTTGAGGTTCTTCATAAAAAAAAAGGTTCTGGCTCCCGGAAAACACGTCCACGTATATGTTACATCTGGAGACTGATGTTTCGCCGTTGTATATATTTTCACTCAAGATGCACCTTAATTATATTCTAAAAGTTACTGTGCTTCCCCCTCATATCGGCTTCCTGGAACCATTGCAAGGCATCTACTCAACCATAAATCTCAGTTTTTTATTGAGTGGTCAACTTGGGAGCGGACTCACAATGTACAATTACTGGAAACCGGGACGGAGACTTGGAAACATAGCTTTGAGGTGCTGCTTGCTAAGATTGATCAGGACAGCTTCTCTTAATTTACGTTTTTGGCGAACCGGAGGGAGACTCGAAGTATGTACAGGTGCCTACAGCACAATCCTGGATCAAACAATTATTTTGATTATTGCTACAACCTGGAGACTATTTCCACTGTATTCAAAACGAGAGGAGAGTTACTGCACCTTAATTATAGACCATATAGCTCAGAGGAAAACACCGACTGTACTCTCTGTAACCACCGAGTTAGAGAAGATGTGTTCCACTTCCTAGGAACGTGCCCAATTCTTGCTGCAATCAAAAGACAACACTGGGGAAAAAATCTATTAACAATACATGAGGCCAAGGATATCCCTAATGGACCGGATTGGAACATTTTAAGTAGTTACGTAAGAACAGCGCTATCTCAGCGCCGTTACCAAATCCTGAATGAAGTATTTTAATCCAACCTTTTGTACAACAACCAATCAAAAAGACTCCTTTAGATTATGAACGAATCAAAGACTTATTTGCCTATTTATTAATTCAACTTAAACAAAACTTGAAAATGTTAAAAATCTACATAATGTTATACTATAGATATATTTGTTTAGATTATACTCTTTTTTTCTGGCTGACGGCAAAAGCCATGCCATAAATGTGAAATTGTAAAAAACAACAAAAAACCTTTAATTTTTTAAAATAAAATCACACACTACTACTATTACTACTACTACTAATGGAATCAGTGTTCTGATACTGGAATCAGTGTTCTGACAGCAGAAAGGATGTGATGACTCTACAATGTATAGGCACTGACACCAGAATCAGAGTAAAAACAGCGAAGACAGTGAACTGACACCAGAATCTGGGAACTTACACCAGAACCATCCAGGAAAAAATAAAAAGAGGTAAACATTTAATCAGCAAATCACGTGACGCCTTTTCCTTTTAATTGTTCTTAGGGCAGAGTTCCAAAAATTGATATCAGACAAATCTTAGTAATTGAAGAAAACACTGCAAATCTTTCTTTTATCATAAAATTTTCTGAAATTCCATCTTCAGAAAACCCACTTCGTAATTTATGTCCCTACCTCTCCAACGTTTGTATGTGGTTTCGCGTCGCTCCGTGCTGCCTCCAGGACATTGCTAACGCCACTCCACTTGATAGCTTCTGCAATGAATCTTGACGTGTCTTCTTTAATATTTGCTGCAATAAAAGTGGTATTATTGTTTGAGCACCACGAAATGTTGTATGATGGGCAATCGTCATCTAGCGATCGTGATGTGACATACACAATGAGCCAACAAAATGTTTCATATATGACGTACCTCTATTCTTGAGAACTCACTTTCTTACACATCCGAGAAGATTTTTTTTTGAATTATTATGACATTGCGAAAAGACAGAGAGGGAGAGAGAGAAGAAAAAGGCTTTGTAATAAAATGTAATTTACAATCCCACAAAAATTATTACACCTTAAATCTTTTGTTTTGGAGAATGGCAGGACTATTTTTGTTCCATAGTTGTCGCTCGTCGGAGTAGGGATACATTGGCTAGTCTCTCTTTCTCTCAGTATATTCCTACTTCCCTGTTTTTTTCTATTTTTTTATGTAATCTCTCACGTAGCAAAGCCCAGGCATAGTGCAGGTAAGGTCTTATTGGATATAAATGGCTTCAGGACGGTTTCCTTGGGTGAAACGGTTGTGACCATCATACTGCCATTGAACAAATGGGTAAATAACAACAGCTACAACACGACTTGTGTGTGGACGAAAGTTAGGTTACCCAAGTGACTGTATCCATATAAACCTACCTTAATATAAAAGGTGTGTTATGAGTATGCCATCTTAGTGGCTCTAGTGGGTGGGTAATTTAGTGCGTGATATACGAAGCGAGAAAAGGTGTCGTGACATGGCATAAAGATTAAATTAGATTTTTAAGGTGTTTTGATACATTTTTCGTTCGTCCGTCCACCCAATTGTGATATTCTTGGGTAGATAAAACAAAAATATATTTCACCATTCATTACACACTGACTTTTAATTGGTAATAAGGGTTTATTGGACGTGAAGTTGATCTTTGGAATAAGAAAAGCATCAAGAAAGAAAAAAACTCAAATTTGCAGGTAATTCGGAATTCATTAATAACAACTTATGATAAGAGTAATATTTCCAATTTTCGTTAGTCCCCCTCTAAAGGAACGTGAGAAAAATTTTCTTTAAATATTTTGTGATGATCATTAATCAAGTTCAAGTGAGTGGGGGTGGAATGTAATCAAAAATTCTTTAAAGGAAGATAGTTGAAGTGAGAGAGATATTTAATAAAATTAAACAAGAATGTGCAGAAAATAGATGCGAAATTGGTAATTATCTGTTAATCAAGAGACTTACTTGTTATAGCTGCTGGAACATCCATGTGTAAATTTAGTACAAAAAGTGTTTTCGAATCTATTCTCCGATTCTTTTCAAAGGTATGTCCTAAAAGTAAAAGAAGGAAACATTCAATAAGACAATAACAATAAAATTGAAAAAAAAAAAAACAGATAAAACTAAAAACGTAGATAAAAATAAATAAATATAAATAGGGTGGCGCAACAGAGCGAGGAGCCCCTGGGCCTAGCGCATTTCTCACAACCATGCCTTATGAGGAAATGAAGGGGACCTACAATTTTCTTCCGGTTCCGAACGGCTATTTGAGAAATCGCTTTTCATGGCAATGAATTTACTTACGGAGGACTTGCCAGTTAATCGCGAAAGGCGATACCCGTGAAAAAACATTTTTGTCTCTGCTGGGATTCGAACCTCGCACCTCTGGGTTAGTAGGTGGACATGCTAACCATCACGCCACGGGTACCACCGTAGACGTAGATAACGTCGGTAAAATTAAGCGCTTTGGAACGTAAAAAAAATGCTCTTTTTGGATTCCAAAATGCACATGTCATTAAAAGAAATCTTTGAATAACTCAATTTACTATGACAAAGGAAAATAGAGAAAGAATGTTTTTGAAAGTCTTCTAAGACTTCAAGTTTTGTTAAATAAGTAGATAGTGTATTAAGAGGTCGGTAAAGCAGCTTAATACAGAGATCCATATCTTAGCCGCTCAACCCGGATGTGATGTTTTACCCAATTCAATATTACCCACGCATTGCAATGCACAGAAATTAACAAACACTGTACATCTCCTTTCTAATCCTTTGCTTTCTTCCCTACACCTGCACTATGTTTTATATAAAACCAGGGTAGTTTCAACCCCTTGAAGAAGAATTATTAAAAAAGACCTATACTTTTTCAAGTCACAAATTCTTACCGCACCATCGTACTCATGAAGTCGTCTACGTGACACAAGACTATCGCCAAGATGAAAATACTTCACCGAACAGCTTTTATTGAAAAGCGTTTGAGTTTTTTAGTTTGAATTTGAAATCCCACTGCTTAGTGGCACGCCGCTGCGGCGTCGGTGTAGTTCACTATAGCATAAACCTAAAAGTGAAATTATTAAAAAAAGTTCCTTATGTTCTTATCTGACTTGCCGCGTGAAAAGTGATTCATTTGAAGTGGAACCTGTCTTCTACAAAGTTGTTCTTTTGTAATGGTCTACTATACGTGCAATTGGTTGCAATAAGACGTAGTAAGAGTTATTGAAGAGAGAGAGAGATTTCTTAGAAAACCCGTGAGGAAGGATGTTCTTTCTGCAATCTTCCCTGTACTCGTAGACTTATACATCTGTGATCCCCGATCGCGGTACAGTAGTGTCTCGAAAAGCTGAGCATATATAAAACAGGCCTTGTTCAACTTTTGCAATTATTCATATTTCCTAGCATCGCGAGTATAGAAAAATCTAGGTGCTGAAAAATCGACTAATTCCTAAAAGCCGAGCTCAAAATCTTATATTGAATTTTATAAATTATAATCCATCCATCTGCTGCGCAAAGAATTTGTCTCTTGAAAATAGGGTGCAATCCTTTCGTTTTGGTTTTCATCACTTTCTATGATACGGGAACATGTCGCGTCGGTCTCGTAGCTTCAGGAACCATCTATACAACGAGGCTACCATTCTCGGTTTTCCTGATTTATGCAATGTCTTGCGTTTTTTCGCTACAACAATTGATTTTTTACACAGTCTCAAAGTGATTGCCCTACTTTTTATTTTTTATAAATATTAAGCGTGAATATTGCGATTCCATACTTTATTAAGCACTGTTTCGATAAGGCATTCCATTTTTTTTGTCATCCACACACAGCACACTGAATACTTTACACAAAGTGCGTGTAAAAGACGCTCAAAAGTACTAAAGTTAAATACTGCTCCTCAAAATGTATTAACGAGGTACAAGAAGAGAATAGAAGCATTGCATTTAAAGTAATTTGTTAATCTTTTTGAATACTTAAATTTCAACCAGATCATTTTTTGGTTGCAGTGGTGAGAAAAAATCCTGCGTTGACTTTCCTAACTATGTTTAAGTGATTTGTTCGCTATTTTCTTTCTGCAGTGTTCATATTTTTGATTAGCAATGCTAATTGGTAAAAAAAAGCTTTCAATTATAAAATCGAACATTCAGAGTTTAATGTCCAAAGGGAAAATTGAAGATTACTTATCTGTTATTTATAGACGCCGATATCCACTGTCACACTCGGTAATCTATTTATGTGCCAACAAAGTTAAATGTGTAATTTCGTTTGGTCATTATACCACCCCAAGCCTCTATACGAGTACTACCACCGGTCAACAATTCTGTTCCAAACTCGATAAAAATGTGTTTCAAATTTTATTTATTGCTCCTTTAACGGTGGATTTGTTCTTTTATTTGGGGTCTCTCAAATGAATAAAACTCTTTTAGTTGTTTCATATTTCACGATTAATTTCTCAGCTGGCTCTATTACAGATGATTCAAATTACCCAACCAAAAAGTAATGGACACTTTGGCTTTAACAGGCATAAATTATTGTTTTATTCTCAATCTTTTCCCCAAGCATGGGTGGCCATTTTCATTAATCTACTTTTTATTGACTGTTGACTTTGAAGAGTGGTTGTGTTTTAACTGCTTAGCATTTTAAGTGTTGTTTTCTTATATTTCTAGGAAGAGTTAGATGTTATGCCAAACGCCAGCTGTGATGATTTACTTTAGAATGAAGAATTTTGGTTGATGTGACCTGGTTAGTCAGACTCTTTTGCAAGGCATCGTATAGGAAATGTGTGTCCGAGAATCAAAACCTGCCACAATAACTCATTTCGATTTCCTATAAGAAAATAGTTCAAAGCACTTTTAGTTTTGAGTTTTTACATCGTGATTGAACTGCATTTTTGTGTTTTCACAATCAAAAACCTATTCCCATTTTCATTTAAAGTTTTTTGTCCTATAAAAACAGGCTCGTTTTATATTCGGAAGTCCTTGTTAAGGAATTTCCATCTTTTCATTGGGGGTAGACTTTTGTTTCAATAAAACATTGAAAACATTCAAATATGAATATGAGAATAGATATTCCTGAACAGACAGCCATTGCACCATGTGAATGAAGGCAGGCTTTGAAAGTTTAAGAAAATAATATTTTACATTTCAACAACGATCTGTGGAGTGTACACGTACAGAGCATGTCTACAATAAAATGTTGATAGTAAATTTAAAGTGGGATACCAATTTTCCACATGGAAAATATACTTGAAAGCCTCTTGAAATGTTTTCTTCCTTTTTTGTATAGAAGTGCACCTATTGTCTATGATTTAGTACGAAAGGTAAACCTTGCTCAGTAGAGATGGAATTTCCTCGGCAATTGTTTTTGGTGTAGCTATTTTATAAGAATTTCCATTCATCTTTTCTGGGAAATGTGCAGTTGCAAGAATACATTGAAAAGGCACTGTTCAAAATTTACTATAATTGTCCATAAGAATGGGAAATAAATATTTTATGTTTGATTCACTCCCTGGTGTGGTTACCACAGCCTGTGGTAGTGGTTGTCTTATGATGTTGATGTCTCTTATACAGGGTGTCCCGTAATTCATGTTACATACTTTGGGGAAGTGTCTTGGTCATATTTTAAGAAAAAAAATGGGTTTACAGTAAAGTCCGTTTATCAACTTTGACATCACTTTTTGACAATTTAATAAAAGGATAACTTTGGTGCACCCTAATCTGTGTTAAATTCCATTTCTTTGTCAATACTGATGGTAAAGACCTAATTTTAGACTTAATTCTTTGTAGAAACAATAAATCTCTAAAACGGTATTTAAATTGGGCTCCTATAGGCTCCTAAAGGCTCCTAAATGGTGTTCAAATTTTCTTCCCCCAGCATAGTTTTGACTTTGAGGTCATTTTTTTTTTCTTCAGAAAACGCCTGTTAAGCATTGAGTTTCTATATTTTTAACAGATGAACAAAACAATATTAACTAAACTAAACGACAAATTTACGACGATTAATGGCGTACTCAGTTTTTGTTTTTGAGTTGATTTGACCATTTTAAGGGGGTGGTAGTGCTAACTTGACGCGTCAACACTACACTACAAATTAGTTCGCTTGAAACGAAAAAAATCCATCATTTCTGATGAAAATGGTAATTACTCTTTTGCTGTTAGAAAAATAACTGCAAGTTTTGTGATTAAGAAATGAAATTAGTTTAACTTTGCCTTTCAAAGAATTATATCGGTTAAATTCCTCACGATTTATGGCAACACCATTTAAGATTTTTAACTTAAACAACTGCAATGAGCTCATATATGATTTACTAATAGGAAACTTTTTCATAAGAAATGGCTGAGTGGTTTCGTTTTAAAAGGAGACACCAACGGCGCAGGGACATAAGTCCCCGGGACATAAGTCCCAAATTTTATTTTTGGGACTTATGTCCCATCTAAGTGAGACATAAGTCCCTACTTCGATTTGGAAGTTATGTCTCACTAAGATGAGACATAAGTCCCAAAAATAAAAGTTGGGACTTTTGTCCCTCCGAATATACTTTTACAAGCTAAGACATTTTTTTCAGAAGCCCTTCTGAAAAATTGTCTGTGTTTTTCTCAAATTCTTGAAGCTTCTTTTTTCAAAAAGCAAACTTACTACTCATTAGAAAGTAGAGATATGGTTTTCCGGAATTAGGAGACGTTATTTTACTTTTAGAATTTAGTAAAAAAATTTTAGTTTAAAAAAGAAACTTAAAAAATTTTGATTTCCGTTTCGAAGGCTCTGTTTGAAATATGTTGTAAGGGCAGCGGGCGATGGAAAATGTTTACTTTAATTATAGCTGAGGTATTTGCACATATAGTTCCTCCGACTTTCTACTCATTAGAAAGTAGAGATATGGTTTTCCGGAATTAGGAGATAATATTTTACTTGTAGAAGTTAGTAAGATTTTTTTAATTTAAAAAAGAAACTTAAAAACTTAGAGTTTTTGAGTATTTGAGAAAATAAAATTAAAAAATCGCGCGATTTTTTAATTTTATTTTCTCAAATACTCAAAAACTCTAAGTTTTTAAGTTTCTTTTTTAAATTAAAAAAATCTTACTAACTTCTACAAGTAAAATATTATCTCCTAATTCCGGAAAACCATATCTCTACTTTCTAATGAGTAGAAAGTCGGAGGAACTATATGTGCAAATACCTCAGCTATAATTAAAGTAAACATTTTCCATCGCCCGCTGGATGGAATATAATATTTCGAACAGAGCCTTCGAATCGGTATTCAAAGAGTATATAACGATTCTGAGATTATCTAGAAGTTATTGGTTCCATTGCCTAAATCACTTGAGAGAAAGGTGTCAAGGACCAACAACTTTATGGCAAGCAAAAATTGTTTGGTTGCCTAGTAGAAATGTACAACGATTTACTAAGCTCTATTCCTGAAAAGTTGGGACTTATGTCCCATCTTCAACGGAAAAAAGTTGGCACTTATGTCCCGATGGCGTGGGACATAACTCCCAAATCGAAGTTGGGACTTATGTCTCACTTAGATGGGACATAAGTCCCAAAAATAAAATTTGGGACTTATGTCCCGGGGACTTATGTCCCTGCGCCGACACCAACATGAGTCAAAGCACTTGTATTTTTCGCTCTAATGACTCGATTGAGGTCGTGATACACAACATAACACAACCCACACCGTGGGTGCATACAGACAATCCCTTTTCTCGATAAATTGCCGCAACAAATAAACCCTTTGCTCCTTACTTCTCTCTCTCTCTCTCTCTCTCTATCAGCATGAATCATGAGTCTTAAGTTAAATTTTGTTCAAATAGCATAACAATCCCCTCATATCTGCATACATATCCATATCCATATGATGTATTGGAGCAAACGTTTCAATGGAAGCTATTAACTTTTCAAAAGTTCAGTGAATATAAAGTTATTGAGTATAGCTAAAGCAAGTGTTGCTTAATTAGATATTCTCGAAGTATCTAAACTTCTGAGCTCTTCACAAAATGAAATTTCAAAATTTAAATGTGTATACCGCTCACGTGCGTATACATTCACAGTATCTTATTTTTTTATTTGCAAGCAAAGTTATTTCCTGTGTCCATGTGTCTATGAAAAGTTTTCCAGTGAAGCAAGCACTTAAAAAACTTTAAGGACTCAATGTGAATATCAAATAGAAGTTATCTGTTCACATTGAACAAGAAAAAAAAATGGTAGGAAACAAAATGTTTATATGTAATTAATACGAGTTATCTGTAAACCAAATATACGAAACATATACAAAGCTCTGCAAGGAATAAAAGAAAGGTTTAGGAATTGTTAAAAATCGGCCGAATCAGTGTTTGATTGCTTTAGTGTTTTCAGAAGACAATGGGGGCATTTAGCACATTAAGTTTGATATGTTTTGTGACTTGTATAAAAGTCAGTCGTGAAATAAATCACGAAGTTGTTCAGATAATCGTACTTTTTTGGACTTTGATTGGTCTGATTTTCAGATTCAAATTGTACTTCGTTGAAGGATATGAAAAACTGAATTTTGATGAATGCGCCTAAAATGTGAAAATGAGCGCTCTTAAGTTCTGCTTCCTTACACAAAATTCTTTACTTACAAACAGTCCGGTCAAATTAAACCAAAAAAATAAGAGCGAAGCTACACAAATTTACAACAAGCTGAAAATTGGTAAACTCGTACAACATGTAACTATAAATACAATTTGGCAGTTCCCCATCATCAAAAATTTTTATTTAATGTCAAAGGGAAAATAAGTGTTTCGCAATTTTCAGCAAAACGATTAGTTTTATAATAAAAATACCGTCGAAAAAATTGTAGACCATAAAATTATCTACAAAAAATGCAAATATACATTTTTCCTAAGGATAACCGTTTCTGAGATAACCATTCAAAAACTGTAAGTCGTCATAAAATGGGCACGTTTCCACTCCGCCTATCAGGGAGTGTCTGTGGTGTGTTTTTATTGATGTGGTTGCCTAGTAGGCCTTTTCACGTGTCAGCTCTCAGCTATGACCTATGATTTCATATAATTTGAAACTATTGCAAAAAAAACGAAAATTAGTAAAGACTGTAAAAGATAAAGGCGATGTAATCTAAAACAAAGAAGTGAAGTTTATTCCTCTGATTCGTAGTCTTCAAATTCAGATGGTGAATGGATAATGCAGATGGTTACTTACTCATGCGAGCTAATGTGTCATGCATGCCATAGTTAGTTCTGTGGTAGGAGCGATATATAAACTCTTAATTACGTTGTTAGTGAGTTCCTCCGCAATAGTTGAATCCTATGTTGGAGAGCAAGTCGGGAGCACCAATTGTACTGGTTATTCATTGATGAAGAAATACTAAATCATTGCTGATTCCTCCCTGTTAGAGGGTTTGAAAGAGGAGATTAAAAGGATCTTTCTAAGGAAGACCTTTGGGAGCGGAAAGTATGAATCTGTGCTGTATTGCTTCGATTCGAGTAAAAAAAGGTACTCCTTCCGTATTTCCGATCCCGCTATTTTGAAAAAAAAAATAGTAAAAAAATTTATTGAAAGCCAATTGCCTGGCAAATTGTAAGTCGTCTACGCTACATCCGAATCACGGAAAGATTATGTATGTAAGCCGATGGCTTGCCATATCTAGCCGCAGGGTAGTTATGAAAGTAATGTGTTCATTAAATTCGAGGTTGGTACTAAAAAGAACGCCGAGGTCACGGGATCTATAGAAATTAGATTGTTGTGATATTGAATTTTCTCAAATACTAGGATATCTTTTGCGGGAAAAGGTCATCCTTTGGCACTTGGACTTGGAAGTGTTTTAGAACACCAGACAAAAAAACTGTCGATATCATTTTGTAAGAAGTCGCGATCTGAAGCATTTTTGACGATTTTAAAAATCTTCATATCATCAGCAAAGATCAAAATGTTGCTATAGGAGATACAAGAAATTACATCGATTTATGAAAAGCAAGGGACCAAGATGACTTCCTTGTGGCACGCCAGACATAGCATTGAAAGGTTTCGACAAAACGTTTACGAAATTTTACTTCATAAGGCCTATTTTTTAAGTAGAAACTTATCCAAGCAATAAATATACTGGAGGAAATCCAAAAGCTTTTAGTTTCTTCTTTATCTTCATTCTGGATAAAAGTAAATTGCATCAATAACAATTTATCGCATGCCACCTCGTTGGAGTCAAACTAATCGTCCACTGTTGGTGTTGCATCATTGGAGCATGACCGCCACTGACAATTTGTACATGCCAGGGAAGAAAACAGTCCAACTTTTTTACAACCAACAATAAAGTTTGACTTGGTTCTAATGAATTGCTGTCAAACTTCCAACCGCAGTCTGTAGGGTATAGTTGAAAATTAAGCCACATTTGAAAGGGTGTTGATGAGTAGCAACTGAGGTTGGAGGAAGACGAGTTTATTGAACTTGAACGAAACATGCATAAATATGCTTATTTTAACATCATTCTATGCTTTAGGAGCTCACGTTGTTGAGAACTTCTTGTAGAGTTGAATAACTATTTTTGAAAACTTCACTAGACCTTGTTTTTGAATATTTAAAACTGTTACCTTACCCCACCTGTAAAATGCAGATGTCGTATCACAGCTAGTCACATACAAAAATAGGGTTGGGCAACAGAGCGGTGAGCCCTGGGTCTTGCGTATTTCTCACAATGCAAGAATGGAGGGGATCTACAATTTTCTGCTGATTCCGAACGTCTAATCAAGAAAGTGCTTTTCGTGACAATTTATTTACCACCGGAGGATTTGCCAATTCCTCGCGAAATGTCATACCCGTTGGAAAAACATTTTTGGTTTCTGTTGGGATTCCAACCAAGAACCTCCCGCGTAGCAGGCAGACCTGCTAACCATTATGCCACGGGCACCATCACAGCCAGCTAATGTGTGTAAAATAGTTCATGGTTTTGAAAAGAAAAAAGTTTAGCTCTTTAGGTATAACTTAAGGGACTGAGTCAAAGAATCCTGTGATTGATAGAAAATATGTAAACGTATACTATAAATCTGGACATTAATATACGAGACATAGTCATGCATGTGATGACGATTGAAACTTTTTAAAATTGTTGTGTCGTTATATCTCAGAAACGGTGTCTCGCAAGAAAAAAAGGATTTTGACATTTTTTATAGACAATTCAAGGATCTACAATTTTTTCGATGTATTTTTAAAATTAAACTTACCATTTTGCTGGAAATTGGGAAAAACTCAACTTTTTGACCATTTACCTTGAGCAAAACTCAGGCGAAAGATGGACAATTTTTAAATTCTTTTTATATTTGTATTTTGAACGACTTCATCAATTTTCAGCTTGTTGTTAATTTACGTAGCTTCGATTGTCTAAATTGACCGGACTATGAGGAAGAGGAAGAGGAGGAGTGAATGAGATGCAACCCGAAATTAAACCGTTTAAAGGATTCTAAAACGACTATGTATCTGCTAATTAAAAACATAAGAGAAAACTAAAAAACGTACAGATTGCAATAAGCGAACAGCGTTTAGGAGCTTAGCAATAGGAATTAAATCGGTAGCCGTTAAAATAAAAACCACCTCCAGGTTGTACTTAACTGCTGCTGTTAGCTGACTAAGCGGAGTTTTTGTTTTGGAAGCACTCATGTCATCCAGTAAAGCAGATTTTTGGATATATTGTCATGGCGTTAGAATAATACGAAACAAAAAACAAATAATTATGCTCTCGCTAAATGAAAAATCATCCAAGAGAGTGAAGTGGCAAAACACAATCTCCTCATAAAACTTTTTGCTACAAAAAAAAGGAAGAAAACAAATGAAACACTGCCAGTCCAGTTGAAATAAAATGGTTTCCTATTAATCATTTACAAATAGAAAACATGTAACAATTTTTCAGGTTCACACATGTGTACTCTATGAGAAGGAAAACAGAGAAGTAATGTTAAACAACCAGCAACACACTCCTCGACATCAAGAACACCATTTTGGATTTAGTTTGAAACAATTGCTGACACTGGCTTACAGACAGCATTCATTACTCTGCTATTTGTTTCATTATTCCTATGAGAGAATTGTGTTGACGAACCCGCTTGGCTGATTCCATTCCCCAAGTAACCTCGACACTCGACCCCTAACCACTGCTCTGCGTATACGTACCTACTCAACTCCTCTCTGCTACGTTTACTTAACTTAACCAAACGTGTGAATTTGAGGTTGAGTGATGCACAAGAAAACAAATTGCTGGTCATTTAGATAAATGGACAAACCAGCATACAGGATTTGTTGTAGGTTGTAGCTACTGGCTTTTTATTTGATTTGTTTGCCTGAGAAATAAATGTTTAAAAATGTAAGGACAAATGCCCAAAGAGGAAGTGATAGATATCGCGATTATGTAAAGCATAAGTTGAGTTTTTTCATTGCCATTTTATTCTCTTTTTTGTGAATCTGGCCCATCGAACACAGTTTATTAAACTGTTTCTGTTAAAAATTTTCAACACTTTCCACACTCTTTTCCAAAAGCGTAGCTAAAAATAAAAGAAATTGGATGACAAAAGCACAAACACGATAGTTGTTGAATACAAAAAACGAAAACAATAATAAAAAAAACTTTTCAGATAGTTGAAAATTAACCAGCCATGGCGATGAAAGTTTAGTCAAAGCGTTGTCTGAACCGTACTCCACGGTATTTCAACTGTGACCTAAGAAGACAAAGTGGAAAAAGAGAAAATGTTCGCTTAGTAAATTAAAGTGCTGACATCGAAACATTTGCCACTATCAAAGTCTTTTTTCTTTTTTTTTTTTTATTGCGCTGAAAAGGGAATAATGGAAAAATTAGTATTTGTTTTATTGGGCGCATGGTGGAAAGGTTTGTGGATAGTTTATGAGTTATTTTCAAGCCAAACACAACAGATGCTAGGATCAAACTCCTTTTTTGTGCTGCGTCGCGTCAACGTCAATGTCATTTGACAGAGCGCTGTGCCTCCACTTGCTTTAAGTTCATAGATGAATGCAAGAGTATGAGGCTGTTATCAGAGTCTGATAATCAGACATCAAAGCAGCAGCTGTCAAATCGTGTTTAGTGGGAGTTTCGTAGCAACGTTTTTTTTTTATTTGTGCATAGAATGTTTAGGGACTTATTTAGGTGGGCATTACCACCATTCGGGGTAAGCCTGGTACTCGACTAACATGGATAGAATGGCATCTAGTCAACATGCAGAGAGAACATAAACGAATAGGGCTTTTCGCGAAGCTATCTCTTTCTAATTATACCTCGTATTTCTTAAACGTCAAATTGTCACTTGTATGAAAGTATTGCTGGCGGCAGTACGTAGAAATATGAAATATGTAGTTTAAATTAGTTTTTCAAAGACGTAGGTTCATGAAAAAAGGAAAAAAATTGTGTTTATCAAAACTGTGACGTTTTAAAAACAAAACAATATAAAAGTGTTGTGAAGATGCCCGCGAATCGCTGTCTAAAACAATGTTCAAACCATACAATGAAGACAGAAATCCGTAGATCCTATAGTTTTCCTCGAGTATAAAACAGAATTTTTAAGTTCTCTCAGAGGAAAGGCACAGAATGTGGTAAGAGGAAACATCTGAAACATCTGAACACTAAATTGGCTCGTGTCTGTTCCAGACATTTCATTTCAGGAAGGTAAATATCTGGTTGAAGGTTGTATACAAGTAGATCATTAATAAAAACTCCAGGGAAGAATGCAAAACTTTTGGATAATCTAATTCCAGATTGGGTACCAAGCTTATACACGCAAAAATTCAGAAATCTAGATAAACAATACCCAATCTGTATTTAGATTGTTCTTACTAGGAGTTCTTACTATAATCAAGCATCTAATATACCTTATAACCATGTATACATAGTGTTGAGGACCTACTATTAACACCTTACCACTGGTGGGGGGATATTAATAGCATGCACTCAATAACTTTAGCAAACCGTTCTTTACCGCTGGTGGGGAGAACTTAATGAGAAAAACACTGGTTTGATTGCCGTTCTAACTGCAAGTGTCCTTTATTCAAATAATATTCTTCTTTTATACTAATTAAACGCTTACGCGTAACTTAGTTTAGCTTAGGAAATAATATGTACACAAAATCAAATTGCCTAGTAGACAGAAAGTGCAATTTGTGAGAATTGATAAATTTGATATGACCTGCGTTCGTGCATCGGTGCTGTTGAACTCGTTGTTCAGTTGTTGAAATATGATTCTGGGAATGCGTTTTCATATTTGAGTTGTCATCGTTTATTTGAATTGTGATTCCGAATTCGTTCATATTGTTGTCACAACACATAGGTACCTGAAATAAAATGTGTGGAACAGAAACAAGCCAATTTAATGTTCAGATGTTTGATAGGAGCCAACAACGGCCTGCGCCTTTCCTCTTAGCGATTTTTCAATCTAGGAGTTCTATTCCACAGTCGTGGAAAACTGAAGTCTACAGTTTTCTGTGTTCACTTTATGGTTTGAACCAATTTGAACACTGTTTCACACAACAACTAAAGGGTATTTTCACAAAACTTTTATATTATTTTGTTCTTAAGAGTTCGCAATTTCGATATACACACTGTTTCAATTTTTTTATTTCAAATTCACTTCACTAAATAACAATTCTGAAATAATTTTATGTTTTTGCCTAGTACCGCCAAGAATGTTTTCATACAAGTGACTTTAGCTGTCAATTTTTTTTTCTCTCTCTTTTGACAGTGACACTATCGCGAAAAGCCCTATTGGAAAAAACTTTCACGTATGCACAAAAAAAGGTGTTTGTGTGTGAGCAATTGAAACTTCAGAAAAAGTAAAACATGTAGTCGTTTTACGTAAGATGAAGCAAAAAGGAGACGAAAATTATAATAAAGCCTTGTATCCTACCTCATTCTCTCGCTGACTGTGTTGCTTTTTCGTTTCATCGAATTTTTAATTCACACAGCGTTTAGGTATGATTGATCTATACTAGCTAGGGAGCCTTTTCTCTTTTATAAAAAAAGCTAAGGAAGCTTCACTTTTATATTTTATAGCTTTGTAATATGCTCGCGCAAGCACATTTAGTAAAACATAGACTCTTTGGCAGGTTTATTGTCTTGTCTGTGACCTGTGAGGATTCTTCTTAAGCAGCTTCTTTTCGAAATGAAGAGAAAATCGGCTATGAGCGAGTGCTTTTGTGACGAGCTTTTAGTCTTAGGTTAACTAGATAGTTCCAAAGTCTTACTTGAAAAGCACTTACTCTAGTTTCTAGTTTTCAGGTATTTGTTAAAATGAAACTCCTTTCCGCACACCAAACTTAAAAAAATATTGAAAATATAAAATGACTTTGCGTGAAACGAACGCAACTTTAAATAAAAATGTGTACAGTTGAACTGTTCAAAAAAGTTATTTTGCAAGAGCTATCGGAAATTAAAAGAAAAGAAACACATACAATTCAGTTTTCAGTTTTAAATTCATTTTTATTGTATATCACTTATAACTACTCACATGCTAACAAAAATGTTTAAACTAGCTTACATAATAACTTAATTAACTTACTGACCCTAGGCGGGTACTCTAAATTACACAATAACTTATTTCTATTGCCTTTCGGCCTAAAGATACAATATATCTACTTCAACCTAGAACTAATTTTAATAACTAAGAAAGTTTAAAAAACTTAGTTTCATTGATCAATTTTTTCTCTTTTTCTTAAAACACATACAATGCTGAAAAATGCATGAACCTTTTATTTTTTTCGATAGTACGGTCGATATAATTTAATATTTAAAGATTATTTCATGATAAAATTGGTCGCAGCTGCGCCTCTAATGGTGGATAGGACATAAGTCCAATTTTTACATATTCTTTCTAACATTTCGAACGGTATCTCATGAAAAAATGCTTCAATGTTTTCTTCCAGTGCGTCAATCAGAACGGACTCGTCCCTATTAATATGAGCCTTAGCATAGCCCCCAAAAAATAGCTAAGGCGGATAACTGACCGGCTTTAAACGTGAATAAAACTGATCACCGAACTAGCGAAAGGATGAAAAATAACGATAGATGTCTATGATTACGTGGTAATATTTCGGTGAATTTCAAACGCAGAAAGTTTTCTGATATATCATTTAAAAGAAAATTTTATTTACTTTCTTTTTTATAAAGCAATGCCTATACCTCCATACATAGGTGGAGGGACATAAGTCCCAGGAACAGGTGAAGCGCAATAAAAATCTGGTATTCCATGAAACTCTAGCCTCTCCCTTTTCAAGACCGTTATGCGTTAGCAAATAACATCCTGCTCGAGGTGCCACTGCAACTTGCTTACGCAATAACCGAACATAACGGATCTAGACCAGTAAAGGTCGATAAACAATCCGCAAGCCAGTGGTTGTACAGCGACGCCGAAGGCTGAATGGCTAAGGAGCTCTTAGTCGCTAGTTGCGAACTCTGGATACCTAGGCAAATCCAGTTTAAATTGTAAGTCCTTTACGTTGGCATAGGGCTCTGCCAATGGTGACCTCCTTTCCCTATTACTCGTGGGTACAAAAATTGAAAATATAAATAAAAATTTTAAAGAGAGTGATGCTGCTCTAAGTGCATCCACTACAATGGAGACAGGTCTTGACGACATTCCACCTATTGGTTCTTTGGAGGAGGCGAAACTTCTTAACGAAGCTGCCCCTTCAACACACTCTGATCAAAGGATCAAAACAACCCAAAAAGTGCGCGTCAAGCTTTGTGGAGCTGCTCGCAAACTCTTTAAATTCCTTCTGGCTAGCGGCCTTAACGAAGCCGAAGCCAGGGAAAGAGCCAGAACGGCCGTTCCAAAGGGAGAAAAAAGGAATCGCTCTGAATCCTTCCCTAGGGACACAAATCGTGCCAAAATGGCAAAACCCAACACTGCTCACAAGCAGAGGTCTGTTGTTGTGCCTTCCACATCAAATCCGCCTCCAAATCAACAAAAAATAGAGCAACAAAATTTTAAGCAAGCGCTGGAGAGTTACAAAATAGGTATCCTTGCCTCAGACTACCCGGAAACGCTACTTAACACTGACCAAATGACAGTAGTGCAAGACACCATCTTTGGTTTGATTTGTAGCCAAAAGACAGGGGATATCAGCCCCAAATTCTTTGGTACCAATTTCAGACCAGGATGGCTTGTCTTCAACTGCAAAAATAAGGTCACGGCTGATTGGCTAAAAGGCGAAATTCCAAAATTAAAGCCTTGGGAGAATGCCTCACTGAAGGCGGTTGAAGAGGAAGAAATTCCCAAAAACCAAATTCTGGTGGGCCATTTCCCCGTTGGCCCTACATGCACGAACGAGCAGATTCTCACTGCGATCAAGGTCCAGAATGAGGGTCTCCCCGTTCCTGAATGGAGAATTATAAGAAGAGAGGCCAAAGGTGCAGCCTCCATTCTTACCTTTTCAGTAGACCACAAATCCGCGGCTCTACTGAAAACCAAAAAAGAAGTCATAGACTTTAGGTTTGGCGATGTTCAACTCCGCCATCCTTAAGTGACTCACAGAACTGGCGCCCCCAAACCCCCACCTAACTCCCCTGTCAAGACAGCCTGTTTGACTCTGACGACAGGTAATAGTGCTCCACAGCCTTCACCAACGTCAGATCTACAAAACAGGCTGACAGCTCCAACAACCCCAGTTCCTCCCCTCCCAGTTGCTAATGCCACAACTACCTTGCCAAAGGAGTCAGCCGTAAGGCCTTCCTTATCAAAAGGTACCTCTGGCAATGCAACAACAACTCCCCCCCTTCCCTGCTCAACAACCGTCGCCAAAACAACAACAAAATGCGAGAACGCAACACCAGCTGCAAAAAGCAGCACAGCCAGATTCATGGCTCAAAAACGGGATCCCAGGCCCAAAGGTAAAGCTCGGCAGAGGCTATTAAAAGCACCGGCGAGCTTTACCTCAACACCCAAAACAAAATGAATTACACCACCCTAAAATTCCTGCAGATAAATCTCATGCACGCCAAAGCTGCCTCAGCTGCGGCAAGCAGGGAATTTGTCAAGCAGGATCTGGACTGCTTACTAGTTCAGGAACCATGGGTGGTAAGAGGCCAAATAAAAGGCCTTCCAACACAATCGTGTAAGTTAATATACGACAACACGCAACTCCAACCACGAGCTGCGCTTCTTATCCATAAAAGAACTAACTTTCTTCCCATTCCAGAATTCATCACAAATGATCTCGTTGCGGTACTAGCTGAGATCCCCACGGCAAGAGGCTTACAAAACATTGTAATAGCCTCAGCCTACTACCCGGGAGACACTACCTCCGCACCACCTGAAGAGGTAAAAAAACTCGTTAGCTACTGCAACGCAAGGGGAAGACAGCTACTACTTGGTTGTGATGCCAACGCCCATCACACCATATGGGGTAGCAAAGACATAAACAAAAGAGGTGAGTCCCTTTTAGATTTTCTTATGCATTCAAACTTAGATATTCTAAATAAGGGAAATGAACCTACTTTTGTCACCTCCACTAGGAAAGAAGTGTTGGATATGACAGTGGCAAGTTTTGCCATAGCCAACAACATTCTCAATTGGCATGTCTCGAAAGAGATATCATTCTCGGACCACCGGCACATCAGATTTGATCTGTCAAGGCCGAATCACAACAATATAGAAAACAATAGGGTACCAAGACACACGGACTGGAATCTCTATACAGAGACACTTCGTTGTGAATTTGAACCATCCTATCCAAACATTGACTCTCCTTATCAACTTGAAAGGGAAGCAACACGCTTAAGCTCCCAAATCACAATCGCATACGAGTCCAGCTGTCACATTAGACAGACCAACTCAAATCGCGATGTTCCCTGGTGGAACAGTGAGTTGGAGAAGTTAAAAAGAAAGCTTCGTAAGATGTTCAATAAAGCTAAACGAACCAATTCGTGGAGCGAATATCGAACAACTTTAACGACTTACAACTCGATGATAAGAAGGCAAAAACGACTTACCTGGAAAAACTTCTGTGAAAGTATCGATAACTTGCCTTCTTCAATCAGAGTTCAAAAAGCCTTAGCTAAAGATCATAACAACGGTATTGGTCTCTTAAAAAAATCGGATGGTAGTTTTACCCAAAGTTACAGTGAAACTCTGAGCCTACTTTTGGCCACTCATTTTCCTGACTGTATACATACCACTGATCAATCTCTAACCACAAATGTGAGTTACACTACACCTAATAGCACAACAAGAAGTCTAGCTAGAAAAATTTTTAACGAAGACTCCATCAAATGGGCAATATCCTCACAACAGTCTTTCAAGGCGCCCGGGGAAGATGGTATCTTTCCTGCTCTCTTGCAGTATGGAATTGATACCATAATCTGCTCACTTATACTTATTTATAGATCCAGTTTTGAATTAAGCTACATCCCTCAAACTTGGAGAAAGGTGAGAGTAGTATTCATACCAAAAGCTGGCAATAGATCAAACTCAGACCCAAAATCCTTCAGACCAATCAGTCTCACATCCTTCTTTCTAAAGGTCATGAAAAAAGTGATTGATTTACACATTCGCAGTACGGCCTTAATAGCAAATCCTCTCAATGCTAACCAATTCGCTTACCAAACTGGTAAGTCCACTGTTACAGCTCTCCATCAGCTGGTCAGCAAAATTGAGAATGCGTTTGCTAAGAAAGACATCATACTCTGCTCTTTTCTTGATATTTCTGGCGCCTTTGACAATACTACGTACAGGAATACCTCGACTTATGTCGCTAATTCGTTCCGGGAAAAGGTGTCATAAGTCGAAATCGACTAAGGTCGAAGCAGAAAAACAGTGAACAGTACCAGAGCAAACAAACAGTAATGTGAGAAAAGTTTCCTCTGAAAAAACTTTAACTCGTCGGTGTAACCCGAAAAGTGTTTAAAGCTATCTATCTATCCCACCTTAAACTGGGAGTCCCCTTAACACGCTTAGTTTTCATTCTATTTTCATTCCCATTTCCCATTTTCCGTTCATTCATATACTTTTCGGGTTTCACCGACTAATTGTCAAATTTAAAATTTAAAAATCTCACGGCTTACTAATGCATCCGGTGTCTCAACTCGAATTATAAATGACGTAAGTCGAGGTAACGTTCCTAGATTTTTCTGACGTCGCAAGTCGAAATGACATAAGTCGATGCGTCGTAACTCGAGGTGTGCCTGTACTTGTCAATTCAAAACGCTGCAACTGTCAAAGGAATTGACACACCAACCATTAAATGGATTGACTCTATGCTAAGTGGCAGAATCATCTCCACCATACTAGGTCAAACATCAATAACAGTTAATGCTGTGAAAGGCTGTCCCCAAGGGGGTGTTTTATCTCCCCTACTCTGGTCAATTGTAATAGATCAGCTCTTGGACGACCTCAATAAGCTGGGCCTTGATACACAAGGCTACGCTGATGACCCAGTCATCTCTATTCAAGGCAATCAAGAAGCACAGGTCACAAACCGTATGCAAAGTGCCTTGAACAAAGTTAATGACTGGTGCAATAAAGAAGTGCTTAAGGTCAACCCCACCAAAACAGTCATCATTCCATTCACCAGGAGACGTAAAATCGATCTCCAAACACTATCCCTAAATAGTGTTCCAATTAATTTTTCCAAAGAGGTCAAATATCTAGGAGTAACCCTGGATAATAAACTCAATTGGAAACCACATCTAGACAAAACCATAGCAAAAGCAACAAATGCTTTCTGGGCCTGTTCTAGACTCTTTGGTAAAAAGTGGGGACTTAGGCCAAAAATGATTTACTGGACTTACCTCACTATTATCACACCCATTATAACCTATGCTTCACTGATCTGGTGGCAAAAAACAGAACAAGTTTATGCCCGCAAATCTTTGCAAAAGTTACAAAGACTAACCTGTGTAGGTATCACAGGTGCAATGCGCACCTGCCCAACTTTAGCGTTAGAAAGTTTATTAAATTTTCCTCCGCTACATCAAAGAGTAAAGAAGACTGCTGCACTAAGCGGACTAAAGCTTCATCTCACCAACTACTCTAGAAAGGAAAACTTACAAGGACATATGAGTATTCTGCAGGTGCTCCCAATACTGAAATCGCCTGCGGCCCACTCCTCGGACTTTATGCCTAAACGCATAATGTTACATCGTCCCTTTAAAGTAATCTTTCCAAACCGCTCAGCATGGAAGAACCCTGTAATTCTTACAAATAACTTCCAATACATCTGGTATACTGACGGTTCAAAAACAAACAACGGTGTAGGTGCAGGGATTTACGATCTCAACTTTAAATCATCTACATCCCTTGGTAACACAACTACTATCTTTCAGGCAGAGGTAATGGCTATAGAATTCTGTATTAGGGAATGCATTAGAAGAAACCTCCGAAGATCAAGCATCCTAATCTGCTCTGACAGTCAGGCAGCACTAAAGGCTCTATCCTCGACAAAAATCGAATCCAAACTAGTTTGGAACTGCCTGACATGTTTACTTCAATTAGCTACTCACAATAAAATAACTCTTTCATGGGTGCCTGGTCATGAAGGCGTACCGGGTAACGAAGAGGCTGACCGACTTGCTAGACTTGGCTCTCAGTCCCAATTCAAAGGCCCTGAACCCTACTGTGGTCTCCCAATCAGTAGCCTTAAAAACGAATTAGCTACCTGGGAACGACAGAACATGATCAGCACCTGGAACAACTCAAATGGCCATCGTCAGTCAAAACTATTCACTGACTTATCCCACAAACGTATGAAAGAAATTCTTGACATGAGCAAACGTGACGCAAAGTTACTTACGGACTTCTTCACTGGACACTGCTCTCTCAAGTATCATCTTAAAAACATGGGCATCAGCCAAGATGACACCTGTCGTCTCTGTCTTGAGGACATAGAAACAGCTGAACACATTTTATGTGAATGCCCTGCATTAGCTAGATCCAGGCTTAATATATTCAATAAAGGGTTCCCCTGTCCCCTTGATATCAGAAACACCTCTTCCTCGAAGATTCTTAGGTTCTTACATGACCTCAGCTTCGAATGAACAAACCTATACACTATGTGTTTTTAAACCTAAGGGAACAGCACAAGAGATCTTTCAGGTCGACGTGCTTGTAAAGGTAATTCTCACCTTCGCCCTATATAATTTAAAAAAAAAAAAAAATACCTCCATACATGTAACCAGAAAGAAATGCCATTAAGAAAACTGGCAAAACTAAAAAATTGGAAAATTTTGACTTTTTGTCGCGAATTTCAACGTTTTGAATAGAAAACTTTTTTTTATAATTCGAAAGGTGTTTTTAGTAGGAAAATTTGCTCTCTACAAAAAACTTTCGGAATTGCATCAAAATTTTGCTTAGTTTTCTAGTTATATTGAAAAAACGAGTGAAGATGGTTTAGAACCCATATCTCCGATTTGCACATTCTTTTAATATCACTTTCGGTTTTTTCTCCAAAATTAGCCCATCAATCGATTCATGCAATAAAAATCCGCCCTTTTTCGAGTTCCTTTATATGCCCTTTTTTACTACATAATCAATAGACTAATTACCCTTCAACTTTAATAACCTTCTTGAGTTGTTATTTCAGCTACTCATTCGGTCGGAATCATGCCAGCAGCTGGAAAACTTTTTTTATACCATACTCTGTCCAGAAATCTGCCAAACATTCTATCGAGTTTTTCTTTAAAAAAAAACTCATGGATTACACTGGTATAGCCCCTTAAGAAACACTGGTATAGCCCCTTAAGGCTCGGAGCATCAAAAGCTTTGCTGCGCCATCTTATTTTATTTATTTGTTTAGATAAAGACAAGTTCGGTTCGACCCAACGTACTCCGAACTTAAGAAATTGAAGACGATGTACCACAGTAAAGTGTTCTTGGACCAACTTTGTTTCACTGTAAAAAAAAGCCAAATACTGAATGAAAATTTTCGAAACATAGTCCTTCGTGGACCTATAAATGCCCCTTGATATAATTATTAGAAATAGCGATCTACAGTGGAAAAATGCTGTATCTAACTTACAAAATGGAGATCGTCTTAAATGTACGAGAAAATGTTCGGAGATTATGCAGAACCTCATGACTTAATGATCCAAAGGCTATGGGAAAGCACTCCAACCATAACCTTCCGCTATTGTGAACTATGAACTAAGACAAAACGAAAGATCTTTTGAGTCTGAGTCATGCTGATCTTTCAATGGTTTTAATGCGGGTAAGAACCCCACACACTAATCGATACCCATTATTGCTGAGTGTCTTTGGAAGATTTCTATAGGGCAGCTGAAAACAAAAGGAATCTGTAAGAACTATTGCCATTGCCGCAAGGGCACAGTGCTGAAAATATTGAACGTGTTTATGTATATAGAGCCGTATAACATAGTCCCACAAGGTTAACAAGGAGAATTTGGTCACATCGCTGCAAAAAATGTTTAGCACATTACACTTGTTCCCATATAAAGTTCAAGAATTGAAGCCGACATACTACAAGGTACTATTCAAGTGATGATGTGGCAAACGCATTATTTTGGGCATAAGCGGTTTAAGCTGACCTAAACGTTTACTTGATTCGACAAAACGTGTATGTTGACGTTAAAAACCCAAGAGCCCTCTCCCAACTAAAAACCAATATTCGAAATGAAACTATGGCCGTATAGCCACTTCACCGCACTGAAAAAAATATTGTACTTAAAATCTATGAACAGCGTTCTTAGAGCCAAAATGGCATATTTTTCCCGAAAATGTATGAAAAAACGGTCACAAAATTCATGTATGGGTGTTGTTTTTATGAATCTAGATTCCTAAAAAAATTTGTATGGAAGAATTTCGTTTAAAATCATTGATCATAGATTTCATGTATTTATACATACGAGCATGAACGGTTCCTGCTTTAAAAATTGCACTTTTTTATGAATGATACATATGATTTAGGAATGAAATCATAGGTTGTTCTTATAAATTTAGGATTTTAAGTTTGTATGCATAAATTCATGAATTTAATGTCTATTCCTATATTTTATGAATCATGAACCTGGACTTTTGAAATTTTCCAACAAAAACTCTATGAGTTAGGTACCTATTTATATGAAATGAAATCCTAAGTTGCAAGTATAATTCTTATAAATTTAGGATTTTAAGTTTGTATGCATAAATTCATGAATTTAATGTCTATTCCTATATTTTATGAATCATGAACCTGGAATTTTGAAATTTTCCTTTAAAAATTTTATAAATTGTATATACCTATATATATACACTTGGGACTTGACGATTTGGTTTCAGCCTACTGCTTGCCAGACGCATTTTTACACTTTTTAAGTGCATTTTTCAGCTTAAAGCACTAATAACTTTCTGTTACAAATAACCAAGAAAGTGGTACGCCAAAAAATAAGAAAAGTTACCCTCGTTCCAAAAAAATGTGTCTCAGACGATTTGGTTTCAGTCTACTGCTTGCCAGACGCACTTTAACATTTTAGTAAAATGCATTTTTATACTTAAAGTAACTGATTATTTTTTCTTATCACATGTAACCAAGAAAATGGTACGCCAAAAAATCACAAAAGTAGGCTGAAACCAAATCGACTACAAAAAAGTGTTTCCAAAAGGATTTGGTTTCAGCCTTCTGCTTGCCAGACGCATTTCAACAATTTTCAAATGCATTTTTCAATTTAGCTGATAACTTTTTTCTTATTACATTTAACCAAGAAAATGGTACGCCAAAACATCAGAAAAATTCCACTAATTACAAAAAACTCGGTCTCAGACGATTTGGTTTCAGCCTTCTGCTTGCCAGACGCATTTTAACATTTTCATTTTTACATATACTTTCAATAGGATATCAACGGGTAAAAAATAAAAACTCCATGGAAATATTGTTTTTGAATATATATCACTGTTTCAGAACTCCAAATTAAGCTGCGTAAACGAGATTATGACTTCTCGAGATGTAAAAAAATTCTTTCGGATTGCGATCGACGCAATGATGAGCAGAAGAAAAAACAAAGCGACAATAAAGGTGACCAGGAAGAAACCAAGACGGAGAATGATATTAATTTTCAGTTTGTTCCTACAGGTTTCATCCTTGGCTTGCCGTCCTCATAACAAACAACAGCAAGAGGCTGCATTCGCTCAATTCCAACTACATAAATGCAATTCTTAGTCGTTCCGATACACAGTTGTTGATTCTTTCATTGGTGCGTGGTGAGGTCTCAAAGCATGGACTTATAATTCAACTGTCTAATCCGAATCCCAGTTAATCGGAGGCTATATCAGATGTGTTAACTTTGTCTGCCCGCTGCTGGTCAGTTTCATTAGCAATTAGCAATAAATAGCAATCACCATCAACAACAGCAATACTTATTGCAAATCAGTTGCAGAATCTTGCCTAGATGTAGCGAATGAATAAGAGCCCAGTTGCCCAGAAACACTAATAAAGTAGGACGTCTCACTGGAGGTTTTCAACCAAAACCACAAAAGTTGAGGGTTTGGTACGCATTGAAAACAATGTTCCAAGTGCGCTCAGTTCCATTATAATTCATGCTTTAGATTTAAGTTCAGTTCTTGCAGAGACACGCTATTGAGGTGATTTTGAAGAGAGAATAAAATCTATAATAAAAGCGATTGAGGCAAAACCAGGTGCTATCCTTTTTATTGACGAAATACACACTATCATTTTACAAGTGGTAGCTTTCTTGATTCAGGTAACCTACTCAAACCTGCGCTTGCAAGAAGTACACTGCGTTGTCTACATAGGTGCAACTACAAATAGAGAATACAGCAATAGTTTTGAAAAAGATAAAGCATTAGCGAGGATTTTTCAAAAAATTAATGTTAAAGTATCTTTTGTTAACGAAACGATAAAGATACTAGATGGTAAGAAGGGTATCATGGAGTATATTATACAAAGAATGCCATTAGGTCTGCGGCTGGACTTTCGCATAAGTATATTACTGGGCGAATATTACCTGATACAGATGCTGATGTTATTCAAAAAATTATGTCTCGAATATTGCACCACAAATAAAATTACAATTTGAACACAATATTAGCATTTATCTTGATCTTGTTGGTTTACAACACATAAAAATACTCTTTTCGGGAACAATTATTGAAATAGGAGCCTGAGTCGTCGTCGTCGTTAAACTCTTCACCACTTTCGCTTACATTCTCTGTAACGTCATTTGTTAATGGCTTGCTCCATTCGAAGTAAACACCAAATCCATTGTAATTGTTATCGAAACACGAACCTGGAAAAAGATCATAAGTTTTAAGTAAATAGTTAATATTCTTTTTGATTTTTACTTACAGTAACAGTGTCACCATGGCCAATATTTATGATGCCATCTCCACGGCCAGCAGCAACTACCACATTTTAGCTATACTAATCGTCACATAGCCTTAGTTGTCGGAATCCTTTTTCTGTTCAGATGCTAGCGATTGTTTGGAATCTAAAGATTCTGGTTCTTCTGCTCCAACATTCTGCAAAATGTTTGGCGATTTAGGATTAGAGTGCAAGTGCAGTTGCTGCATGTACTGGTGGTATTGTCAACAGAACATCAATCCAGTCTTCAATTGCATCCAAACCATTTTCCCGCTGTTCCAAATTTGTTAATTGAACAATTTCAAGGTACTTCATTAAATCACTGTCACTTCTACTGCCGAATTATTTCCTCGTGGGTGTGAGGCTAGATTATCTTAAAAAAAGAGTAATCACAACAATGTTTTCCTCTTGGTGGTTTCGTTACCTTACCGCCTCACTTGTTATTTATTCATCTAAGGTCTAAAGTCAAAACGTTTCTAATTTTCTATGTATCAATTTCACTTTCACCACTTCACCACTTCATCACTTCACCACTTCACCACTTCACACAAAATTCACAAAATTCACCAAAAAAAGTTTCGTTTACAAAGGCAATAAATAGGTTTGTTCGATGTGCGCTCTGGGTCGCTCTGATTTCGCAAGTTTTTTTCGGGGCGAGAATTTCAGAGGTGTTCAAATCAGCTGTTGACTCGTCAAAGTATAAACGTAGTACGTAGGTATATTTATTTCTGTATATTTCTTGTCGATTGTTGAAATTATACTTAAAACGTCTTCTAACTTCGAACGTCAGAAAAAAACCAAACAAAAAATTGTAAGTAGGTACCAAAAAAAAAAAAAACTGAGCAGCACTAAAGCGTTCGATATGAAATAAACCCAGAGAAATTTTTCAGTTTTTTGACAGCTCCATTCAGTGCTTTGACATACACCGGAGCGCCCCAGTGCTGGTAACATCGAACAAACCTAATTATACATTTTATCAGAGAGTTACTGAAAAGAGAAAGAATCGCTTTTCGTTTAATTTGTATAAAATAGGTAAATACGTTTAGCTTTTTTTCACGATTTAAAAGCCTTTACTACTTTGGACCCTTTTTTCTAAATTAAAAAAGTAAAAAAATACCTTTTTTAATCAAAATAAAAGCTTTCTATCATTTTTATAAGCTTTAAAGTCAGAATTACTATCCCAAAATAAGTTTGAAAATTTTCTTATTTTTACTTTTTACTTTCATTTTTTTTATGGGATTTTTCGTTTGGTGTTTATTTAAGGAGCATTTATTTGCACACCAAAATGCATGCATGTGAAAGAGGCCTTATTTTTGACTTGTTGGTAGGTAATTCATACATAAATCGTAGGAATTAATACTTATATTGCATGTATCTCCGAATTATTTTTAAATTGAATTCATACAAAATATGTATTTCATTCATAAATTAAACGATCAAAAACATTTATTTCTTTAGCATTCATATAATGTATGTACTCAATCTTTCGATTTATGTATGAAATACATATTATGCACGAATTTAATTTTCTATGCAATACATGTATAAATTCCTACGATTTATGTATGAATTACCTACCAACAAGTCTGAAAAATAAGGCCTCTTTCACATGCATGCATTAATAAGTGAAATGAAATAGAAAAGGAAATAACAAATAAGTAAGGCGCGACGCGCATGAGCAGAAAGATTCTTATTTGGAAAATGTAATTAAAGCTGAAATTTACACAAAAATCATAATTATGTATGTACAATTTATATTAGGCGTGTTTTTTCACAAGGATGTTATGTACATAACATGATATCCAAAAAAAACGCTTCGTTTATTTTTATTTGTGGGTTGGTGTTCTTGATCATTTGTCAAACCAATAAAAGTCAACAAATGAATTTTTTTTGCCAAATTCGCACAAAAACGCAAAAAATGTTTGTTAAATTCCTAGAGCAATTGTATAGAGTGGAAAAAAAGCATTCCGTAGTGAAATTAATGCAGGTAAACAATTTTTTTTGTCCATTTTTTGTTAGTTTAGAAATGTCAAAAATGGGTCCGTTCAGAAAGGTAACAAGGATTTTCTCTTGACTCTGTTTACATGCAGGGGTTGTATTCATATGAGATTGTGATTTATATGTGAGTTGGAAGAAATGTTTTGTTACTTGTTTCAAACGAATAAAACTATTAATAATAAAAAAATAAAACCATTTTTATGGCATAATTAACGATTACCTTTGAAAAAATGTCAACATTCACAGAAAAATGTGAAAAAAAATATGCAAAAATTGCTTTCAGTAACTAAATAGACCTTTTTTAATTGCTATTATGTTGTTTTTTTTTATATAAATTTACAAATCTACCTCTTGAAATCAATAAAATTCTAAAAATCAAAAATTTTCAGCAACAAAATTGCGGAGTGTAAGAGTGGACATACGATTTTTTTCAGTTTTACATTTGTGAACAGGCCCTCTGACAACCATTTTGCTTTTGTTGGAGATACATGAAAGTCTCTGGACGCACCAAAATTAAAAAATGAAAAGTCGAAAAGCCCATTCGATACTCGACTAAACGTCAAAAATCTATCCCCGACCAAATCTTGACCATCCATTTATCCATAACATCGGTTGTCGGGGATGTTGTTTTTGCTTTGCATGTAAAATTATGTTTTGTATATAACAGACTTGTGAAAAAAACACGCCTATTGTACCTTTGTGTATACAATGTGTTTTTTTCGTGTGTGTAAGAAACTGTCCATAGTGTATTTTCGCCGTGATTTCCATAAGCATTTCGTTGACGTGTTGGAGAATTGCAGAACACAGAAAAAGGAAGGATTATTTCCTTTTTCACGTATCCAACTGTGGACTCCATGTGAATGGAGCCTTAAAGATTCGAGAAATTAAAAATGCCATTTTACTTTTCTCTTTTATAAATTTCTTAAAATATGTAAATCGTACAGCAAAATATGTAAGGTTTCTTATTAATTATGAAAAAAATCATGCGTGAAAGGAATTCTTCAGAAAATCAAACCCTTAATCATATAATATGTGAATAGCTTCATATTTTCTATGAATTTGATCAACAAATTTATTTGAACAGGATTATGAGAAGAATATACAATTTACTTTATAAAAATTTAAGTTTTTTTTTAAGAAAATACATAACTATGTTATCTCTGGTACAATATTGGAAATGAGTTATTTTTATTAGTTTTTAAATCCAGTCTCAGTAAAAATACCTTCACTTTGGTACATGTAGTGTATTAAAGCCACTAAGCCATACGCAGAAACCGATGCGAGTACCTACATAGAAACATCCATCTCTTTTTTCTTTCTATTTCCATCATCACTTCATTTTCAATTTGATTCACCATCTATACAGGGCCTTAGATACGAAAAAATAAATGTTTCTGAACAGGCCTAATTCATTGTGGTGAGTTAAGAATTTTTGTGAGGAGTATGTATATGTATCTCATACAAAGAGCGTAAGAACGCATACATAAAACATAAGATAGCATACATACATTCATATGTTCCAGACTTAAACTACATGAATAGAACATGGAGTGTAAGAATACATACATTCATGTATGTGTATGGATACATGTTTTTCATGAATATGTGCATATTTTGCATGTATTATGATAAAAGTACCGTTTATTTTAGGACGCGCTTTCGTATTTTTCCGCATTAACCGTTTTATTCTTGATTTTGCTTGTGCAGCAAAACAGATTTCAGACGCTCATTTCATTTGGTCACGAGTTTTTTGAGATTTAAGTGTTTGGTAGTTTGGTTAGTTAAAAGTGAAATAAAATACAAATAAATTAAAAGGAAAAAGCAATTGTTAACAAGAAGAGCCAACAACATAGATATTCGGTAAGTTTTAGTGCATTTTAATAAGATATAATTATTCACATACATATCAATTTCTTTGCTGATTTCGCGTCATTTAAAATTTGTTTGAATCTACTAATCAGAACCTAGGGCTCCGCAAAAGGAGATTATGCGAAACAAAATACAATTTCTTTTGAATATTGTGTTTTGTGAACATTTTTTTGAAAACAGATATGTATGTAAATGCATTCCAAGTTGGTAACAAATTTTCATATACCAATTTTCTTTCTTTTCTAGCAATTCATTTGGTCACGAGTATTTTGAGTAAAATACAAATAAATTAAAAGGAAAAAGCAATTGTTAACAAGAAGAGTTAACAACATAGATATTCGGTAAGTTTTAGTTCATTTTAAGTATATACAATTATTCATATACCTATCAATTTCTTTGCTGATTTCACGTCATTTAAAATTTGTTTGAATCTACTAATCAGAACCTAGGGCTCCACAAAAGGAGATTCTGCGAAACAAAATACAATTTCTTTTGAACATTGTGTATTGTGAACATTTTTTTGAAAACAGATATGTAAATGCATTCCAAGTTCGTAACAACTTTTCATATAGCAATTTTCTTGATGATTTTGCGTCATTTAAAATTTGTTTGAATTTACTAATCAGAACCTAGGGCTCCACAAAAGGGGATTATGCGAAACAAAATACAATTTCTTTTGAATATTTTGTTTTGTGAACATTTTTTTGAAAACAGATATGTAAATGCATTCCAAGTTCGTAACAACTTTTCATATAGCAATTTTCTTGATGATTTTGCGTCATTTAAAATTTGTTTGAATCTACTAATCAGAACCTAGGGCTCCACAAAAGGGGATTATGCGAAACAAAATACAATTTCTTTTGAATATTGTGTTTTGTGAACATTTTTTTGAAAACAGATATGTAAATGCATTCCAAGTTGGTAGTTTGGTTAATTAAAAGGGAAATAAAATACAAATAAATTAAAAGGAAAAAGCAATTGTTAACAAGAAGAGCCAACAACATAGACATTCGGTAAATTTTAGTGCATTTTAAGTAGATATAATTATTCATATATCAATTTTTTTGCTGATTTTGCGTCATTTAAAATTTGTTTGAATCTACTAATCAGAACCTAGGGCTCCACAAAAGGAGATTCTGCGAAACAAAATACAATTTCTTTTGAACATTGTGTTTTGTGAACATTTTTTTGAAAACAGATATGTAAATGCATTCCAAGTTCGTAACAACTTTTCATATAGCAATTTTCTTGATGATTTTGCGTCATTTAAAATTTGTTTGAATTTACTAATCAGAACCTAGGGCTCCACAAAAGGGGATTATGCGAAACAAAATACAATTTCTTTTGAATATTTTGTTTTGTGAACATTTTTTTGAAAACAGATATGTAAATGCATTCCAAGTTCGTAACAACTTTTCATATAGCAATTTTCTTGATGATTTTGCGTCATTTAAAATTTGTTTGAATCTACTAATCAGAACCTAGGGCTCCACAAAAGGGGATTATGCGAAACAAAATACAATTTCTTTTGAATATTGTGTTTTGTGAACATTTTTTTGAAAACAGATATGTAAATGCATTCCAAGTTGGTAGTTTGGTTAATTAAAAGGGAAATAAAATACAAATAAATTAAAAGGAAAAAGCAATTGTTAACAAGAAGAGCCAACAACATAGACATTCGGTAAATTTTAGTGCATTTTAAGTAGATATAATTATTCATATATCAATTTTTTTGCTGATTTTGCGTCATTTAAAATTTGTTTGAATCTACTAATCAGAACCTAGGGCTCCACAAAAGGAGATTCTGCGAAACAAAATACAATTTCTTTTGAACATTGTGTTTTGTGAACATTTTTTTGAAAACAGATATGTAAATGCATTCCAAGTTCGTAACAACTTTTCATATAGCAATTTTCTTGATGATTTTGCGTCATTTAAAATTTGTTTGAATTTACTAATCAGAACCTAGGGCTCCACAAAAGGGGATTATGCGAAACAAAATACAATTTCTTTTGAATATTTTGTTTTGTGAACATTTTTTTGAAAACAGATATGTAAATGCATTCCAAGTTCGTAACAACTTTTCATATAGCAATTTTCTTGATGATTTTGCGTCATTTAAAATTTGTTTGAATCTACTAATCAGAACCTAGGGCTCCACAAAAGGGGATTATGCGAAACAAAATACAATTTCTTTTGAATATTGTGTTTTGTGAACATTTTTTTGAAAACAGATATGTAAATGCATTCCAAGTTCGTAACAACTTTTCATATAGCAATTTTTTTGATGATTTTGCGTCATTTAAAATTTGTTTGAATTTACTAATCAGAACCTAGGGCTCCACAAAAGGGGATTATGCGAAACAAAATACAATTTCTTTTGAATATTGTGTTTTGTGAACATTTTTTTGAAAACAGATATGTAAATGCATTCCAAGTTGGTAACAACTTTTCATATACCAATTTTCATGCTGATTTCATTTGGTCACGAGTTTTTTGAGTGTTTGGTAGTTTGGTTATCGATAATAAGGGAAATAAAATAAAGTTAAATTAAAAGGAAAAAGCAATTGTTAACAAGAAGATCCACAAAAAGAGATAATGCGAAACAAAATACAATTTCTTTTGAATATTGCGTTTTGTGAACATTTTTTGAAAACAGATATGTAAATGCATTCCAAGTTGGTAACAACTTTTCATATACCAATTTTCTTGCTGATTTCATTTGGTCACGAGTTTTTTGAGTGTTTGGTAGTTTGGTTATCGTTAATTAGGGAAATAAAATAAAGTTAAATTAAAAGGAAAAAGCAATTGTTAACAAGAAGATCCACAAAAAGAGATAATGCGAAACAAAATACAATTTCTTTTGAATATTGCGTTTTGTGAACATTTTTTTGAAAACAGATATGTAAATGCATTCCAAGTTGGTAACAAATTTTCATATACCAATTTTCATGCTGATTTCATTTGGTCACGAGTTTTTTGAGTGTTTGGTAGTTTGGTTATCGATAATAAGGGAAATAAAATAAAGTTAAATTAAAAGGAAAAAGCAATTGTTAACAAGAAGATCCACAAAAAGAGATAATGCGAAACAAAATACAATTTCTTTTGAATATTGCGTTTTGTGAACATTTTTTGAAAACAGATATGTAAATGCATTCCAAGTTGGTAACAACTTTTCATATACCAATTTTCTTGCTGATTTCATTTGGTCACGAGTTTTTTGAGTGTTTGGTAGTTTGGTTATCGTTAATTAGGGAAATAAAATAAAGTTAAATTAAAAGGAAAAAGCAATTGTTAACAAGAAGATCCACAAAAAGAGATAATGCGAAACAAAATACAATTTCTTTTGAATATTGCGTTTTGTGAACATTTTTTTGAAAACAGATATGTAAATGCATTCCAAGTTGGTAACAAATATTCAAATATCAAAATGTTGATGTTTCAAAATACCTTTAAATTTTCTTTATTCTAACGGCTTGTCTCTTTAATAACTTGGTGACTTACAGGTGCTACAAGGTTGTGTTTTTTGTTAGTTGGCAGCTGTTGATTAACTTGAAGGTATGTTGCACACCTATGTACATATGTATATATATGTAGATTTATTTTTCAAAACATATTCTATAAAATTTTAAGTTATCAAATTTTTCAAAATTTAAAAATTGCATATTTTCTGCCGTAATGGAGATTATCCAGAAAAAAAAATTATTTTATAGTATATCAATATTTTATTAAACAATTTCGAAAAATCTGATGAAATGCTACAAAATTAGCTAACATTTTCTCTATTCATTTTTATTTAACAGGTTGTCGCTTTAATTTGTTGGGAGCTGTTACCAAGTTCATTAGCTATATCAAACTGTCAGAAACTTGAGGAATCTTTGTATCTATTAGTTTAAATTCTTATAATTAATATTATATTTCTTTAGCTTCTTCGTCAAAATGCTTTGTTTTGTCTGCCACAATAAGTGTACAAATTTTACATTACTCATGCATCATCTTAAAAAGAGACATAATCTTAATTGTTCTAGTACGTATCGTTGCCTTGAATGCAATTTATTGTTTAATAACTCTTCAAGTTATAAAAGACATATGCTACGATTACATTTCACTTCAAGTTCAAACATTTCAAATTCTAGCGAATTTCAAGGACAAGCGTGTAGTATTGCAGAAGATTTAAATAGAGTAACTACTTCTTCAGAAGAATCTAGTTGTATCAACGTAAAAGGTACAAACGTGGAAGAGAAACTAGTTGTTCCATCCTCATTGTCATCATGTCAAAAGTCTTACACCAAAAAAGAGAATTTCGACGAAGAAATCAAAAATTTGCTGGAAAGTGCTTTCAAATTTTCTTTATCATTACATTCAAATGACAATTTCTCTAGAAAAGATGTAGTAAACATTCAAAAAAGTGTATCTACTCAGATAGTCGCACCCTTACTCCAAATCTTTGATAGCTTCTCTAAAACTAGAATTTGCCATGACCATGAGGCTTTAAATGAAATTTCAACTATAATTTGTTCTTGTTGTTTGAGGACTGTTCATCCGATTATCTCTTATTACAAAAACTTAAAAAGAGTGGATACATGAATGATGTTAACGACTTTGTTATAAATAACGAAATGGAAACGGTTTTTCATTGCGGAGAGTTATCTTTGAACGAAAACTTAACTAAAGGCGTCGTTCTTCCATTACGATCTCAGTTTAAACTTTTGTTTGAGACAAACAATTTTCTTAAAACAATGTTACAGCACATGGAAATGTTGGAAAAAAGTGATAGAATTAGAAGCTTTATCAATGGGGAGTTATGGAAAGAAAAGGTCAAAATGTACCCAAATAAGTTATTAGTTCCTTACTTCTTATATGGGGATGATTTCGAAATAAATAATCCTCTTGGATCCCATTCTTCAGTTCATTCAGTATGTAACTTTTATTATTCCTTTGCGTGTATGCCTATTAAAGAGTCTAAATTGGATAATGTATTTTTAGCTGCTGTAATAAAAACAAGAGATATGAAAGCATTTGGCAATAGTAAATGCTTAGTCCCTTTAGTAAATGAGTTGAAATTTCTTGAACAAGAAGGGCTTCCTATTGAGGCATCTGATGGTCAAGTTTATCGCATTCATTTTATTTTAGGCTTGGTTTTAGGTGATAACTTAGGACTTAACTCATTAATGGGTTTTAACAGATCGTTTTCTGGCGTATTTTGCAGGTTTTGTAGATTAGAAAAAGATAAATGTAAAACAACGTGTTTTGAGGATCCTAATAAAATGCGAAATAAACGTAATTATGATGAAGATGTCCTTCAAAATAATAACCAAATAACTGGCATATCAAGCAGTTGTCCTTTTAATGCAATTCCTTCATTTCATGCCGTTGAAAACTACAGTGTTGATGTAATGCATGACTTGTTTGAGGGTATATGCCACTATGATCTTTGCCATATTTTATCAAATTTTATACAAATAAAGAAATACTTTTCGTTGGAAGTCTTAAACAAACGGAAACAAACGTTTGAATATGGTCCTCATGAAATAGGCAATATATCAAATGAAATATCACAGACACATCTCCAAAAGCGACATTTACGCATGTCTGCAAGAGAAATGCTCACTTTTATTCAATACCTTCCAATCATGATTGGCGATTTAGTTCCATTAGATGATGATGTTTGGCATTTTTTATTGAATTTGATAGAAATAATTGATTTAACTTTGTGCTTTGAAATAAATGACTTTTCTATTTCTTCTTTAAGGAACAAAATACAGATACACCATGAGCAGTACCTTTTACTTTTCAAAGATAGTTTAAAACCTAAGTTTCATATTCTCACTCATTATCCTACGATTTTAAAAAAATCAGGTCCACCTAGAAATTTTTGGTGCTTTAAATATGAGGCCAAACATAAAAATTTCAAAATTTACTCACGAACTATTACTTCTAGAAAAAATATTTGTCTAACATTGACCAAAAAATTTCAACTAGGTTTTGCAAACAGGATTTTAAATTCTAATGATGATGACGATAAACATGAATTTTTTAAAGAAAACAAAATTAAAACTGGTCTTTCTTCTTTAATAAGCAAAAAAATGGGTATCCAGGAAGAAAAATTAGAATATTTAAGTAAGACTGAAATCAATGGCTATAAATTTCAAACTGGTTTTTACGTATCTAAACTCTTAAATGATTATAAAATTTTTGTCATAGTAAGTTTAGTCCAACATTTAAAAAAAATTTTGCTTTTTTGTCAGGAAGTAAAGGAAGTACTCTATGATCCCCATTTTACTGCTTTTGATATAAATCCTGCTATATTAGGAGAACATTCTATTATTGATCCCGATGAAATTGTTGGGCCTCCAATAACAGCTATAAAAACAGCTAAAGGTAGAACTATGGTTCGAATAAAAGATTACACTTTACAATAGATAGATAAACATAAGGCCACTGCCGAGTTTGATACAAAAATTAAATCCAGGTGCAGTTTAATCTTTTTAGAACAACAATTCTGTTTCTGTTAGTAAAAAGAATTATTGATATTGGGTCTATGAAATAACTCCCACGAAATAAATCCCATTTTTAAAAACGAAATAACTCCCATCAAAAATTGCTATTTGAAAGTGGGAGTTATTTCGATTTTAAAAGTGGGACTTATTTCGTCAATTGGTGGGACTTATTTCGTTACGCGTTTTTATTTTAAGTGGGACTTATTTCGTTTTGAGTGGGAATAAATTCGTTTTGTAAAGTGGGAGTTATTTCATACCTTCAAATATTTATCTGATAAATAAATGATTTTTTTATGGAGGGGTGCGATAGAGCCATGAAATATAAGACCATTATGGCTTTATTTCTCGTTTTTTTTTTCTTGTGCAAGAAGTTATATATTGGACATTTCGTAAAAGGGACAACCATAATTTTTTGTCCTTATCTCTCATGGCCAAATACTTCTTATTAGAAATCGCATTAAACAATGAAAAAGTGGGACTTATTTCGTTTTTAAAAGTGGGACTTATTTCGTGGGAGTTATTTCATAGACCCATTGATATTACGCCCAAGCAGTATATACTTTTAAAAATAATTGAATATGCAATGTCGAAAAGGGCACATATCTGAATACTTAAACATTCCAGGAAATGAAAAAAACTAGTTATTTTGTAATTAAGTATAATATTTAGCAAAAATATTTCTGAGTTACATTTTAGGGTATCGTAACCCTCGAAAGTTACAGAAATATTTCAATGTTAACGTTATTATATATGTAGATTTCGATATTATAAATTCATGAGATGTGCCCTTTTCGAAATTTACCACGTTGAGTATTCATAATTTAAAAAATAACTTCACCAGGTTTGTTTGGATCAAAAACATATTCATAATAAGTCGATACTTGAAAATTCACTTTTTGATTTTTAGGCACATCTTTTCCATAACTTCTTACTGATAAAGGTTTAGCTTTAAAATTTAGTTGAACCCATTTTTTGAAATCTATTATATCTTCTGTATTTACTTATACGAGGTTAAATTTTTCGGTGTTGCTTAAAACAACGGACTTATATTTAAAAAAAAACAATTAATTCGAAAAGGGCACATCTATTTGTGTGTTGTGACCTTTTCGAAATTATTTCTCTGCGCGCCATAACATCTACCATAGAACGAATATCGGAGATATGCTTTTTTCGAATATAATAGGTGCATACAAGTATTAAGAACACAATGACATGAAAAAAGGTTTTTGACAAAACATCCGAGATGTGCCCTTTTCGAAATTGCATATTCGATTTAAACTTTGTTTTGTTAGTTAATTTAAAAAATGTTATTAAGCAACTGGCAATATTATATTCATACGTAAATGTGTACTTTTTTTGTAATTATATTAAATAAATTTTTTTTTCTTTAATAAAAAATTAATAGAGTAGCTAAACATTAAATATGAAATAAGCTACTTTTAAAATTTTATTTGTTTATATAAAATCATGGGTATGAATAAAATATACATCTACAAAAAATAAAATAATATACTGTTGAACCAATGTTAAGCGTTGTTAAACAATATGTTGGTATATATATATTTAAATATGGAGTCTTAAAGAATTTTAGTTTTTATTTATTTAAGTAATTTGATATAATCTCAAAATTATAAAAAAATCTCAATCTACTTCATTTTTTTTCCTCTGATCTACTTAAATTTTTTCCTACAATTAGTCGTAATGCTGGCTTATAAGTATTTTTGTTGCCAAAAAAGTAATATAACATATCGTGATATGTTCATATGTATGCATATCTCCTTCTTTAGTTGTTCTTCTAAATACAAAATTTAAAAAAATATTTAAATAATTAGAGAATGAACTACTAAAAAAGAGGATATACAATCAAATATTATTAGTTCTGAATATTTTCTAAAAAATACTTTGGGTTTCAGAATGGATAATATAAATGTTATATCATTGGAACAACCCTCAACTCCTCCCGAGCCTGGGGTCGAACGAATAGTTTATAAAATAGTTCAAGAAACAGCAACTATGTCAAATGAGTCGCAGTCCCAGTTGGAAATTAAAGAACTTCTGAAAAGTTGGAATCTTGGACACCTATCAGATTTGTTTATTAGTAAGTCAAACATTTTTTTCTCAATTATCAATTATAGTCTAGTTAGTCTTAGTAGTTCCTTTTCTAAAAAAAAAATAAAAATAAAAATAAAACGATTTTCTATCTGTTTTACGCGTTATATTATAAACTAGGTGTGCCAGCGACTTCGTCCGCAATAATTGGCATTATTTTTTTATTTACCAACCGATTGAAATGAAATAAAAACTAAATGTTAAGTGCAGCTTACCACAATATATTACTGAAAACCCTATCTAGATAGGAGAAGCCGTTTCTGAGATTAGCGTGCAGAAACAAACAAACTGTTACGTTTTTATTATATGTATAGCATAGATATGATAAATAATAATGATAAACGGGAGGCCTCAAATTTTGCAATTTTTCGATCCGGTATTGTAAGAATAATACCTACATTCACATAAATTTGATTTATTATAATCTTCATAAATTTTTCAATAGTTCTTGTTCAGTGTATGAGATATGAGATATTACTTAAAAATTGCTATGTAAAGAACAAGAAAATAATATTTTTCTCCATGCTCATTGACCTGTGTTATTGGTGTCTTGTAGCACAAACACATGTGTTTTCATGTAGCACATCAATTTTTAGTAGAACTTCGATTATATAGCTAATTTTTAATAGCATATGCTGAGATTAACTGAATGACGTATTGATTTTTCAACAGCTGAGCGAATAACGGTTGAAGTCCTTAAAATTCTAAAGGAAAAACATTTTCCTTTGCTTTTCAAAAACAGTTCAGTTGGAGATCTGGCAATGTTTGAACATAAGCTAATGGAGTGGAGATCCTCTCTAGGTATCGAAGAGCAGCAAATTGATATGTTTACCTTGCGGGAAAACTCATACAGCCCATCATTTTCATCGTCGCCAACGTCTTCATTAAGAGAAGATCCATCTGTGCCTGCTACATCCTAATTTTAAAAAACTCTCCAAAGGGGAGAGATATAGAAAAATTCTATGAACAAAACTATAGGCTTCAGGATATACATCGGCAGTCGTTGATCACATTAATATGTGAATATTTCATCGACAACAATCTTCACTTGAATTTATATAATAGCTACATGCTAGAGGAAGAAATATTACAAAGATTCAAAGGGGAAAAGCTTGAGTTTTACCGCACTGGTAAAAGAGGTAAAATATACGCCAAGTTTTGCAATTCGAAGACTTCCTCTAGATTGGCTGTTAAAAGATCCATCCTTCCTAATTCTGATGTAACTCAGAAATCAAAGAAAACAAATTCGAGGGAATTCAGTAAGTTTGTTTTTTATTTCAATTTCTTTTTAAGAAATTAACATTTCAAAAAATTTAAAAATGGTCTTATGCAGTGATGGATAAAATATTTTAACGAATTCATCTCTATTTTTTGATTTTTCACCAGAGCCAGAGATTTTTTAACAATTCAAAATAAGCACCAGTTTGATGATAGTTCCCTCATAGTTTGGGAACAATGTACTCCGTGAACCATGTTGTGTTTATTCTTGAGAGTTCTTGAAAATCATAATCATTTTATTTCCAAAAAAAAAGACTAATTGTTAAGGTATCCCTATTGGGCTTCTTGCTTTGTCCGTCACTGTATATATGATTTTATTTAACTCCGGAATTGAATATTATAATCATACCGGAATTGAATATTACACCTACACTTACACATAAATTTAAATCTAGCTTAAGAATAACGGATTTTATTTACAATTTTTTTAAATTATCTTTTCTTCATCTTTATTTTGCCATCAGCTCCGGAAGTTGATGCAGAAGAGTGTATTAATAGCATCAAGTATGATAGCTTGTCAACTTCAGAGTTCGATAGCTGTTGGCAAGCTTGTAGTCAATTTAGATTGGATCAAATAAATAAAGAGACATCATTACACAACATTTTCGAGGAATGGCCGGATTACAAGAAGCCAGGAGGTTATCGTTTGGTAAGCTTTAATTTCAAAAAATTATACTTAAACTTCGAACCTAAAAATAATCAAAATTTTAAGATTGACAAGGATTTTGGGGTTGTTTTCCGAAATTGTCCAGGAATTCTTTTGAAGTATCCAGAGCAGGCTGATAATCTAAGAAAGTTTTTATTAGATGAAGAGCACCTGCGAGACAAGAATTTGCGAAATATGGTGACCCAAATTGATGAAAATGATATTAAAACTGGTAAGATTTATAGAGGATTAATAGGTATTAAACAACAACGGCAGTATGTACTTAAAATTCCATGCTGTTTTATTTCAAAAATTTGTTTTTTGAAACATAATGGCTGTATGTGTTTGGGGATTTCCAATCAAATCCCGGTAGCTAAGTAGTTCCTTTTTCTGAGCTGCGGTGAGCTGGCAGATAATGGATTGAGGTACCGATAGATAGGCTCATTTCTGTAAACTAAAAGTTCCTAAGCTTACCTTCCTTTGAATTCCAACTCAAAAATATTTTTTTAAGCAATTTTTTATAATTATTCATCAAACTACTAACCTTCTCATAAATTAAGTTTTTATTCTAGAAAATCCTTAGATAAAGTTTAGTTAATCTTTGCCCTTAGTTTAAAATTTAATGTTTTTTTTTTATAGAAAGTGCTGCAGTAAAATTATTTTGGTGTCTCCACGGGTATTTGATACCAACACAAAAAGGCAGCCGAAAAGATAACTCTGGCAAGAGTAGCACTGTTAGATTTACTATTAAAAGCTCTCAAGAGGCTTTCCTATTTATTGGATCAAGCGTTCAAGAACTCGATGACCATATAACATTTTTGAAAAGCAAGTCAGAAAATATACAACCATTTATACTTGCCGTTGGGGATAAGGATTTTGAACATTTTTTGAGCTACTACGTTTACCTTGATGGCATTAAATTCATGTTTCCAAATTTTTTGAGAGCAGTTGATATATGTTTCAAGTGCTTCAACTTATTTAATTTGGAGTATCCGTTAGCGTGCTCACAATTATGGACATTTATTGAGTACTACTTCTACGAACTCAACGTTTCTAAAACAAAATCCCCTAAAATGTTTTTACTCATAGAAGCGTTAAAGAAAAGGTGAGCAATTTTTAATTTATATATGGATTAACTTTTCATGCGAGCTTCTTGAAAATATTTTTTCACTTCAAGATTATGGGCGAGTTTTTATATTTCTAATATGTATGCTTTTAATTATTATTTTGTTTATGAGACAATTTATTGTAGAATTGAAATGCATGCATATATGTTCTATAACTTCTTAAAATCGTTCAAAAGCTTAAGAACAAGTTGAAAGGACTACGATTTTTGTTTTTTTTTTTTATCCATAAGTAAATCTCAGTGTTATTCGAAACAATGTTAGTTCGAACAATCCTAAAACAGAATCCTTGCAAACATTATTGAGTAATAATGGACAATTACTTTTATGAAACGTTTATGTGTATAAATTACCAATTATAAGCTCAATGTTTTCATTGTTGAACACTTGTTTTTTTTTTGAGTAAAACAACTTCTAATAAAATTACCATTTAAAATACAAATTTAATTCTTTTGTTTTTCTTTTCATTATAACAGCGCTCTAACTCAAGATGATGGAGTTGCAGATTCAGAAGTCGGCCTCTTACCTCTGGATGTATTTAATTAAGTCTTATTTATATTAATTTTAATGTTGTGTTTTTATTATAAATTATTGCATTATTAATATAAATTAAATCGTGGCTTGTTTAAGTGTAAAATGTTGAATGATTTCTTTTTATTGACCTAAAATTATTTAAAAAAATGTTTCAGGTATGGTGGCAAGAATCTGTATTATTTACCTACTGAATGACGTAAGGTACAAAGTATATTTATTTGAGGAACAAAAGTAAGTATAGTTTTGAAAGAATGCCAAAATTTCAAAAACCTTGAGCAATTTATTAAACATTTTGACAATGCTCTTTGAAATAATGTTATAGTCTTAATAAACTATAACATTATTTCAATTTGCTAATACAATGAAACGAAATTCTGCTTTTTTAATGTTATAATATTATTTAATATTAAACGAAATTCTACTTTCAATTTTAGATGACTTTAGCCTCTTGATACAAAACTGTAAGGAGATATAGGAATAGGAGCATTTGATGCATCTATAAAGGCTATGTAGGTAACTCATGAATAATATAAATTTTTCTTTATTTCTATTAATATTTAGCCATAATACGTATGCATTTGTAAAAAATTTATGAAACTTCTTATAACTTTTATAAAACCTAAAATTTTGTTTCTTAGCTTTTGTGTCAACAGTCATTATTGCTATGTATGCATTTTATGAATAATATAAATTTTTCATTATTTTCATAAATATTTACTCATAATACTTAAACGTTTTATGACAAGGTATTCAGAAAAATAAGGACTGATTCATATTTTCATGAAAGCAGCACATAGTTTTAAGGAATGCAGTCATAAAATCTTGGGACAGAATTTTGGGTTTTATGTAGAGGATTCATAAATTTCATGTAAAATGCATGCGTTTTATGAATAGGTATTCATAAAAATAAAGATCTATTCATATTTTTCATGAATGCTGTACATAGTTTTTAGGAATAGATTCATAAAATCTAGGGACAGAATTTGGGGTTTTATGTATAGATTCATATTTTTCATGAATGCTGTACATAGTTTTTAGGAATGGATTCATAAAATCTAGGGACAGAATTTTGGGTTTTATGTATAGATTCATATTTTTCATGAATGCTGTACATAGTTTTTAGGAATGGATTCATAAAATCTAGGGACAGATTTTTGGGTTTTATGTATAGATTCATATTTTTCATGAATGCTGTACATAGTTTTTAGGAATGGATTCATAAAATCTAGGGACAGATTTTTGGGTTTTATGTATAGATTCATACTTTTCATGAATGCTGTACATAGTTTTTAGGAATGGATTCATAAAATCTAGGGACAGATTTTTGGGTTTTATGTATAGATTCATACTTTTCATGAATGCTGTACATAGTTTTTAGGAATGGATTCATAAAATCTAGGGACAGAATTTTGGGTTCTATGTATGGATTCATATTTTTCATGAATGCTGTACATAGTTTTTAGGAATGGATTCATAAAATCTAGGGACAGAATTTTGGGTTCTATGTATGGATTCATATTTTTCATGTATGCTGTACATAGTTTTTAGGAATGGATTCATAAAATCTAGGGACAAAGTTTTGGGTTTTATGTATAGATTCATATTTTTTATGAATGCTGTACATAGTTCTTAGGAATGGATTCATAAAATCTAGGAACAAAATTTTGGGTTTTATGTATAGATTCATATTTTTCATGTATGCTGTACATAGTTTTTAGGAATGGATTCATAAAATCTAGGGACAAAGTTTTGGGTTTTATGTATAGATTCATATTTTTTATGAATGCTGTACATAGTTCTTAGGAATGGATTCATAAAATCTAGGGACAAAGTTTTGGGTTTTATGTATAGATTCATATTTTTTATGAATGCTGTACATAGTTTTTAGGAATGCATTCATAAAATCTAGGAATATATTCATAAGTTCTATGAATAGCAACTGCATAAAAATTACATTACATGATCTTAATTCATGCAACTTAAGTATGCAAACATTAGATTTATGAATATCAAATACCTACATTTTATGAATGAATCCTGAATCACAGGATTCGTTCATACTCGTATGAATGAATTCATACAATAATACCTAAATCACATGAACGCGATGTTTAGCTCGTTTTTTATGTATTTATACATGAAAAATAGGTCATAATTCATGATAATTATGTACCTTTTTGGTTCAGTGCGGAAACATAAAATAGCCACCACAGGACATTATGTTTTAAAAGCTAAGAAAACTTTCAAAAAGTTCAAACCATAATGCTTTCTCTGCGTTACCCTTTAGTCAAAAATGATAGCGGTCCTTGAAGCCCTGTTTTGTAACAAACAATCGGATCGTTAACATTAATTGAGAAAAGCTGGCAACCGGAACGAAATCCTACTGAATTTTTAGAATTTTGTTCCACCGTTTATTGCTGGATTCTATCGAGGCGATAGTAACAGAACAAGGACACTGATATTGACCCCCACGCCACCAGTTTACAACCAAAAGATGTCTTCCGAAAATACTACAGAAGTAAGGACACAAATTGTATGTATGTATTTTGTACATTGTTTTCTAACAACTAATCTAAGAAAGAGAAGCATCTAGCGGTTATTTCAGAAAGGAATTCTGCCATCTGTTTTTTATTTTAAAGGAAAAGTTCTTCCTAGCCGAGGTTTTTGTGCTTATGTGAGCTTTCAAAATTCAGTACTCGAATACTGCAACCACTATTGAACTTCGAAGGCAGAGCTTTCGAACAACAACCATCTTCAAACGGACTCTGAGTTGCCAGAAAAATTTACTATCCACATTGGTATAGAAGTTCTTGTGGAAGGCCATTGTTATACTTGTGATGAATTCTCTACTCCGAAAACATTGGGAACATTTTGAAAAATTCAACTTCCAAACTGATTGAGTGTGATTTCGAATTTCGAGAGGAAGATGCCGTTGAAAGAAGTTTCTTGAGCTTACAAACTTCGATGGCATAGTAAATTCCATTTCAAAAGACAATGAAAAAGTGAAAGCTTTATAGGACCTTGGTGCTCTGAAAAATGGGAATGAGTGCCGGGGGTTTTCCCGTTTGGTAGTAGGTCTTTTTTGGAAAAAAGATTCAATTATTTAAATCTGTCTATTTCAATAAGTAAGACATTGGATGCCACAGACTGCTTTTTGTCACTTGAGATTGAGTACTATACTCATAGGATTTCAATCATGAATTTAATGAAAACGAAAATCTATGAACAATGTCCATGTCCTTGTCCTTGTCCAGATTTAATTCATTCAAATTCATTGACTTCTTGTTGTGCTTGTGTTTATGTTTCATCCTAAACATATATTGGTAAGCACAACTTACAGAAAGAAAAAATAAAAAGGGCACGTTTATCAGTTGATTCCAATATGAATCCCTTGCACACACTTGATCACATAATACCTTTTGACCATCATCAGCTAGACAGCCTTCTCTATCCCCATGGCAATAATAAGCAATAGGCACAATGTCAGACTGTGCTTGTCCAGGTTCAAGGCGAAGTAACCGCAAAATTTTAACCAAAAATCTCGTAAACTTTGACAATTTATGTTGGCAAACCATTGAGTGGGGGAGGATTATTGTGGGTGGAAGTGTGGGTGCGTGTAGATGTGTTATGCAGTGCCCTTGCCGTGTCGTGCTCGTTTTATATATTGAATGGATTTATTAAAGGATGGATGGCTATTGTCATTATTGATATCGACTCCACTTAACATTTTGATTGAGGAGTAAAAATGTATATCGATGAGGACTATTCTTACTTACGAGTGCTATGTATGAAGGGGAGGCCCTCAATGTTGCGATGTAATTTAAGGAAAGCTAAAGTCACCCTCTTATGTCTAATGGTGACCGTAATAGAATAAAGAAAAAAGGGTAAAGACCGGAGATAAACGTTTTCATTTTCTCGGTATAGTTCTTTTTATTTTCTTTATATTTTTCTTTATTTTTTTCTTGTCTTTTCTTTGCTTTGCTTTGGCGTCGTTTTTTTTTTGTCCTTTCGTCGAGTTTGTTTAGATGTTTGTCAACAAAACTAAAGGACGACAGAGAGATGCTTCTAAGAAAAGTGAATTTTTATGGCAAACCGTAGGAACGACAAAATCGTGAGAGGATGACACTTGAAAAAGGAACAAGGACGATGGTTAAAAATTGAAGCAATGTAGGTATGTGCTGTATAAATACGTGCTTTGGCAGATTGACTAGGATTTCTATTGGAAAATTGATTGTTAAAAGGATATTTGCATAGGAGTATAGGGAAGGTTAATCCGTTGTTGGGGGCAGCAGGATTTGTGATCTACTCAAACTGATATGGGAATTTCAAATGGATTACACTCTTCTTCTTTTAAAAGAAAATGAATTCAATTCTACTTATATATGAGGAACATGATTAAGCTCAAAATTTGTCAGCTCTGTGTGTGAGTGTGTGTATAAGGAAGGGATTACAACCAAATTTCATATTCATGAATAACCCTTATCCCTATAAATAATTGGGAGATTTGATTTCAGATTCCCCAGTAGCAGAGGCTTGAGTTGAGTGAGATACCTGAAGGGAAATAAGAGGCTAACTAAATCTGGAATTAATTTTCTATATAAGTGGAAATAGTCCTCGTTAGGCAAATCGATATATTAGTCGCATTGAGTCTTAAAAAATAGGCATGCAGAATTTAAATGAAAGCTAGTTGTGTGTAGGTACTTGAAAAGGCTTTGTTGTAAACAACGGAACAGTTTATCAACAATCCGAAACTTCCTTGAGTGGAGCAAATTTAAAAATACCAAAACAAAGCCTTTCCCGAATCTATCTGAAGTTTAAAGAGTCCTCCCTCAAGAGTATAAACTCATACTTGTAAAATTTAAAACAAAAATAAATAGAAGTGGAAATCTTTACAGTCTTCCTGAACAGAAAAAGAAAACAAAAACCCTTGTACTTTTTGGTCTTCGTTGCTATTGGATACAGCATAAACTTTTTCTTAGATAATAAATAACTTTTGATTTTTCCACATCCTGCCGTGGTAAGACTTCAAATTCGAAAAACTTGCTTAGAATTGTCTTAACTGTGGAGGAGTTTCAGAAAAACAAGATAAAAAAGTAGAGAGTTTGATAAATCCTTAACCAGGCCATGGATGCTCTATAAGTTGCATCCTTGCTCCAGTTTAATTGACAGGCAATAAATAAATCCATCCTTTTACTGCACCCACTTGCATCATGAACATGAACACATTTTTTTGTTTTTATGAGTCGAAGGCGTAAGGTAATATCTGATTGCTACTTTGGGGATATGAGTGAATTTTGGTGCAGAGATGTTTAGGAAATACAATAACCATAGGTTGAGGGACACATTTATCATAGATGCATCACTTAAGCACTCCTTGAAGAGAAATTACCCGAATAATACCTTTTCTGATGCTGCACAAACTATTTCCCATTTCCGCTGACTCCAACAGTCAGTCAATTTACTGTGATGGAAAAAAGGAAAATGGGAAAAATATCGCCAATGGAATGAAAAGTACTTTCCCCCGGAAGCGATTTCAAATACATTTTCGAATAGAATATTTTGAATATGGGAACCTAGGCTATGGTTGTAGAGGAACACAAATGATTTATGCACATCATTGCAGTAGCTGAGCATAGAGAGAGGTTATGGAAACGGCTATGAACAGTTCAGTCGAATAAATCTCTAGGCTGTCATTCATTTACAATACGATTGCTCCCGATAGTCTATTTTGTGGGCATTAAACGTAGCGAAAGTTGAATTATATCTTTTTATTGATGTGTTCAACTTATACGAGTAGGTATAGACATTTAGACGAAGATTTATTGTTCTTAGGGAAACAAAGACAGTGAATTACGTCTTGGATATTTCAATTAGCTATTTTTTCAGAGTTCCTATAATTTGAAATTGTAACGTTTCGAGAAAAGTAAATAATGCAAGCTGAAGTTTCACTTTATTGGTCTTAAAATTCAACTTCTAAGAACCCCCGCAGAATGAAGACTTTCAGTCGCCCGAAGACTTGATTTTGATCAGTTTGGAGATGTTTGGTAATGTAATGCGCTTATTACAGGTATCGGTATCCCATAAATAAGTTTGATAGGACTCCCGATTAACGTGAAATTCAACCAACAAGACTTTTTTGTTGGGTCAGAAAGTGTATGGATTCTAAAAAATTTTATTGGATTTTATATCAAATGCGTTCTCCTTCTTTCAATGTACCCATGGCAGCAGCGTGGAGCGTTACGAATGATGTGATCTCCAAGGGATCACAACTCTTTCACTAGTCTGCCTCGTACTGGTGATTCGTTGCGCCTGTCGGTGGGTGCCGCGTTGAACGCCTGTAAGCCCCCAGCTTGGAATAGTTTCGTGGCTGGCTAAGCAAATGCTGATGCCATTGAATTTTGCTTTTGCCAAGAGTGTTTTGGTCTCGTGTTGAAAAGGTCTATCATATCGATTTTGGCGTGGTGATTTTTAAACATAAAAATACTTGTTGAGCCCGCTCGACTGTATATTCTATAGAACGGTATCTTTGACGAAAAGGTCGCCGCCAACACTACCGCCACTGCCACTGCTGCCACCGGAGAAGTTTTTACTTTCATAGCTCAGCTGAACATTTTGCCTGTATAACTGCTCTCTCATACATATTGTCAACGATCACCTGTACAAAAGTCAGTTTCCGATATTACTCTGAGGACAACTCAAGCTAGAGATTGGGAATGCCTTTTAAGAAATCGCAAGATTTTTCAGCTTTCTGATTAGTCATTCAGCTTCATTTCCTGATCGCAGTCGGCTACCAAAAATCCGCTCAGCGATCTTGAAATTGAAAAACATCAGCTTTTTCTAAAGGAGTTATCACAACTCGATCGTCATACTCTCTTCTGCCATTTACACTTCTACCAGACGTTGTGTTCCTCCAGCCGAGGAAAAAGCTACCTCGGTATAGCGTTCTCCTTCTTCTCCTGATATGGCGCCAAGCTAAAATCGATCAATAGGAATGTGAGTTTGATTCCCAGATCTTCCTTAATTAGATGATCAGCAAACTGCCTTAAGGTGCATCCCAACTATGCCGAGCGACAATCATGTCTTTTTCATTTGGTTTGAACTTAGACCGGATCAGCTTTCCGTAGGTAGGAAGGCCGATCGGGACTTGCACACTACTAATTCGGTATTGCCGATCGGCATGTCCCGGTTCGGCAAAGTGTGGGTGTGCCTTTACACGTTAACGTAAAACGCTGGACAGGATCTTACAAACAAAGTTTAACACGTTTTGCCTCAGTTGACATTCGATTTCCTTTTTTAAGGATGTGCAGATTGTTTCCTTCTTTTCAAATAAACGCTACCTTGAAAGCAGAAGGGCAATAAAAAAGATAAAAATTGTTCTCACTGTTGTACCTGGTCGAAACGCACGTTTAAAGTTGAGGTCACTTGATCTCCACTTTTGCTTTCAATTTAATCGTTGTCGTGTTTAAAAAGATCTGCTTTTGTTTGTGTTTAGTGTTTATGGCTATTGTTGGATATTGTTATGGCCTTTCGTTTGCAAATCTAGAGTGATACAAGAAGGGACTCGAAGCAGGGTCGCATATTGTTGGAATTTTGGCTACCAGTTATCTCTTTATGACTTCGATCACCAGATATTTGGAGTGTCCGGGTGACATCAACTGCGTGTGTTGAACAGCGTTACCCTCACAGTCTTTAAATGCCAATGAACCCTCGTGAATCCTAATGTTTATTGATTTCGTTAACAGAGCGAGGAGCCCCGGGACCAAGCATTTCTCGCAACCATACCTTGTAAGGGAATAGAGGGGACCTACGATTTTCTGCCTGTTCCGAACAAGTAATCGAGAAAGCGCTTTTCATGGCAATGAATTTACTAATTGAGTACTTGCTAATTCCTCGTGAAAGGCGATACCCTTGGAAAAACATTTTTGCTTCTGTTAAGATTCGAACCCCGAACCTCTGGGTCAACAGCAGACATGCTAACTATTACGCCTAGCGTACCACTGTTGATTGTGCTCTTTATCATTCCTTTGACCAACGTATAGCTTACCGAATCTTCAATCTGTAAGCCTCCATTTTTGCTTTTGGATTCAAAACTAGGAGCTTCTAAGAAGGTTGTTGTAAGAAACTCATCCCTTCTGACGCTGAGCCCGTTACGGCTTTTTGACGTTGATTTAACTGTCAGTTCATATCAATCGACTATTGTCGTTGATTTTCTGGAAAGGTCAGGAGTCCAAGCCTTTTTTGCACGGCTGTGACGGTTTTAGTCTGACTGCAGACGTCCAACTTTTAGCTTTCTCAGACCTATTTTCTCCGTTTCGTTTTCTTCGCTTGATGCGAACTCTTAAATCTCAATGATGGAAATTTTTGTATTACTTGTCAATTTGATTGTCTTCACTCGGAATTAAGAGTAAAATTTTTTTAAATCGGTCCTAAGACTGGAAATCAGCAACCTAATTGGATATTTGATTCCGAATCGATATGTTCTCTGAACATACATCTTACAAACATCTTCCATGCCAGTAGCCAGAATAGTATCTCCTGTCAACCGTTGACTGATCAAATTCGGTTTAACCTTCTCATTTCGAGTCTGGGTAACCATGCGCTGTCCATCCCTATTCAACGGGGCTTTAGTAGTTTCTGGAAGTGTTGTATTGTTTATTACAATATTCTAACGAAATTGTGTCCTTTTTCCATATTTGGGCAATAAAGTTTCCCAAAAAAATTTCAACGTGATGCTTAAGGCATTGCTTTAAATTTTTGCAAAGAAAGTCGTAAGAATTCTCGATTGAAAAGTAATCTTCCCCTCCTTCAGTGGCACAGTCTTGTGTAGCCTGGCTATTATAAAGGCATATTGAGGTATTTTTTTGTTCTTGTAACCTTTTAGCCACTCAAAACCGACTGCGACTGCAGCAAAGTCTAATAGTACCCGATGGCCTTGACATTAAAAGAGCAATTTATTCATAAATTTTACTAAAATTATTCTTGTACTGAAAAAAATGTTATCGCCTTTCTCTACAACAAACTAAATAAACTACAATAAAATAAATAAATAAACAACTCTAACACAATGTTCAGTTTAGTCCTCTTTTAAATAAGCAAAATCTCCAAGGACATATTACTTCAGTCAGCCTTGGGGCGTTATGAATCAAATTCAACTGGATTTAATTAGGCACTTAAAAAACGGAAGTACAAAAATATGCAAAGTAAGAGAAAAAAAAACATGTAACAAGTGTCCAGTTCAAAGCTATTTCAAACGTCAGTCCCTTATTTCGTGTACATTTGTCCATTGCGAAATAAAAATCGACTTGTAACTTTTTTTATTTGAAACACTAACAAAAAATGTCCTTACTTCACACCCTCGTTATAGACAAGGGCGTTGAGAGCCTTAAATTTAATTTATTACTAACATTCTAACTCGTTAATTAAGTCCGTTCACAGGAATAATAATAACTGACACAATATGGTATCATTACATAGTCCAACTAACACAACCAGCCGCAAGTAATTTTTACGGTGGCTTTATCCGAAAACCATGTGTGGTGTTTGTGCCCATACAATAATGTGGTTGCCTAACCACACCACCAAGCATCCCCATGGAAGTTCAAATTAAATTCAATATCATTTTAAAGGCATTAGTTTAACACTTTGTAGGAAACCACTATCATCTTGACTAGAGTGCAGGAGGCAGTAATCACGTACCTATAGGTTCCTCGAACTTACCGCTCTTGAATGCAATTGTGTTCAGTTTGTATATATGTATATTCAAGCTCAATACACATATTTGTAAAAACTTTCATAATGAATACTTAATTGTAAGTGAAGTCAAAACTAATGGTAGCAGGCAAATAAAGAAACCATCTACTAACTGTGGGCAAATAAAAAGTCAACGTTAACTCACAGGAAAAACACTCTTAACTCAAAGGTTGAATTTATTTTTGTTTGTTACTTCTCTCTGGCACTTTCACTTGATGTGTGTGCATGGAATATTACGTGCCGAAAATTAGCAAAAAAATTAAAACTCCTATTCCCAAGCAAATTTTCTAACATACCCACCACGTAAGAAGTTATTTCAAGAAGGCGTCAACAAAAATGGCTTAAGTCTACACATTATGCTTTAACTACTAAGGCCTAGTACCTACTTAAGACGAAAGCAAAAAGGAATTAAAATTACTTTCGAGTGAAGTGTGTAAAACGTGCTTTCGGTGATTATGCTTCAAAAGTGTGCATTAAAAGAGGGTAATCAAAGGACTACGTTCTTAAGGAACCAACTTGGAGATCATGTGAGCATATAAAGTGCTTGTAATATTTCCGAGTACATTTCATTCAATAATATAAATTTTAAAAACTACATAACTTGTGTAGTCGGTGTTTAAAAAGAAGGGATTGTGCTTAATTGCAGTGTGGAAAATGCTGTAATAGAGCAAACAATATTATGTACAATTAATGGGCTGTGCTTATACGAAATAAAAGAAAATGGTTTACAATTCACGTGGTGTGAAATTTTATTATTCAGTCGAATTACCGCACACGTGATCGAGCTATACGTGATTGAATTATGCGAGTTTACAACTCACATTGTCGAGCAATTTAACACCATAGTTTGACATTCTCTCATCAGTAAGCGAATGGAACTTGATTCGATAGATGGACAGACGAATGTATATTGTGTAACTTTGATCGAATTTTCCAAAAATAAATGGTATTCATTCACTCGATCACTGATGTGTATATACGATTACCAGAGCATCGTAAACACGCAATGAGTGCTGCGCAAGTTGTTCCCGCACGTTTATTACTTTTGCAGGGAAATGAAATGGCAGAATGAGAACAAATAAAACTGCATAACTTTTTCAGTTGATAAATTATTTTTTTCGAAAAACTACACAATATGATATGTAGTGTGACAAGGACAGGCACTCGATGATTGCACCCGCAAGTATGCGCGAACACTTGTTGCGCACGGTAATTAAAAGAAGGAATGATGGAGAACAATGCCGATACAAGCATGGGCTCGAAGAACTCATGACCGGGCTAGAGAAACATGCATGCTTGAGAGTCTCATCATACATCATATTGAAGATTTCGTTCAAAAATGCTTAACTTTCCATTCTTTTGTATTGAGATTCTGCATGATAGTTAAGTTAAAGAGTTGTGATCGTTTCTAGATTATGAAAAAAAATACGATTATCTTCTGCAGAGAATTTCCTTATCTCGAATAGAGAGTTTCGATTGCTTGGAATCGGCTAGATCCAAACCATAAACCTTGATCCGGCTATGATGTAAACCGAGTTGATCGTTAGAAATTTGCATCACAGTTCTTATTAAGTTGTTATTTTCATATGTTTGTTCTCTTTCTCATATGTCATCTGCGTTAAACTCCATAAGGTTGGTGCAGTGTGAAGTGTCGATCATAGACACAATGCGATATATGAGTAACAGTTATCGGTAAGCCAATGTATAGATAGAAATGTATAAAGAGAGGTAGAAAGATTTCAAGGAATAAAGAAAGAGATAGAGAGAAAGAGAGAGAGGGGGGGAGGGTGATAGAGGGAGAGAAATCATGTGTTCATCCGCTTTTTTTATCAATAAATAAATAGGGTGGCGCAACAGAGCAAGGAGCCTCTGGGCCTAACGCATTTCTCACAACCATGCCTTGTGAGGGAATGAAGGGGACCTACAATTTTCTGCTGCTTCCGAACGGCTAATTGAGAAAGCGCTTTTCATGGCAATGAATTTACTAACGGAGTACTTGCCAATTCCTCGCGAAAGGCGATACCCGTGAAAAAACATTTTTGCCTCTGCTGGGATTCGAACCTCGAACCTCTGAGCTCTGGGTTAGCAGGTGGATATGCTAACCATCACGCCACGCCACTGTATTTGAATACAACAATAATCGTTGAAGCAGAATATGCAGAACATGTTACAACATCAGTGAATACGGAATATCCACAAGGTGACGTCTTATCTGGTCTTTTGCTGATTGTCTCTCTACATGGAATGTTTATTTTATTTTACGTCCTCCGAAGCATTTGTCGACGACGTCGCCGTACCTACTTTCGATTGGATCCAGCCTACAGGATATCATTAAAAGAGTACAGGATTCGCTAAACTGTATTGACACATGTATTCTCTTCTCTAACCTGCGCTCCAATGCTGCAGCGCCTCGATGAAATTCGGCGAGTATTTCATCAACCGATGTTATCAATGCGATGGCTACAGAACAGGGCTACTGATATGCTTGGAATGGTATCTCAGTCAATCCTCCTAAAACCAAGGTTGTTCTTTTCATGAGACGTAGAAAATTGACTGATTCAACCCCAGTCACGCTTATTAAAGGCGTCAACATTCCGTGGTTAAACAAACATGACATGAACAAACAAACATCTTGGAGTAATCCTTGAGCAAGCAAGCTTCTTTTGTCCGAAAATGCCGATTCAAAAACTGCTAAGGGACTGTTAGTCTTCTTTGACAAGAGATAGGGTGTGTCACCAAAAAAATCCTTTAGATGACTTCGGCTATGATAAAACCAATCTTCTCATATGCGTCAGTTGTAAACACAGTATTACCGCGTTTGCCAAATTACAAAGAGCTTTGTGTCTTGGATGTACTGGGGTCTTCCCTATCACTCCCAGTGCTGCTCTCGACGCAATGCTTAATGTCCTTGCCGTCGACACCTTCATCATTGGATGTTTTCCCAGGACCATTTCCCGCTTAAAAAGATGAGTTCTATGGCACAACTCGCACTGGAGTTTTGAAGAAGTTCCAAGCAGCATAACTTTTGACTCACGTCTAAGTGATATGCCGTCCGACACGATTATCTGATGGCTAAAACTGCATCAAAATCACAAAACCAGTTTTTCATCGGTGCAAGGCTGGTCCACTCTAGAACCTGAACCACGGAAGGATTCTTATAGTACATTCACGGATAGTTCTAAGACCCATGATGGATCCTGGGGCATTTGTGAAAAGCGATGACATACGTCGCACGCCTCATCACAAGCATATACACGCCCGGCTTCCAAGCGGAGACTTCATCAACATTTTATTTTGTGATCAATTTACACAGAGAAATGAATGCTGATTGTCAAAAGAAAGAAGAAACTACCAACTAGCTAAAGTCGAGTCAGCACTCGAATCCAGCGTAACGAACACCTCAATTCTAAAGCCAATAGAGCAAGAAAATAACAGAAACCAACGAAACAGCAACCAAACAAAATTCAGAGGAATTCTGAAGTTTCATTACACTCATACTTATGAGCTCTGATCCTCTCATGCACAACTCCATTCATAGCTTTTAAGCCAAATGGCTTCTATTTTCCTGCATCATTTACGTCAGATTTCTCTCAAACAGCATGTTGCTCTAAATTCAAAACCATGAAAATGTAATCAATAACTGCACCACAGTAGTGACTAGTGAGAAAAGGAAGGCAACAGTTTGTTGGTTTTGCTTTTCAAATAAAACCAGTCCTTCATAAGAGTGTTTTGGAATCCGATTAGTTTCGTATCCAATGTCTCCCATCTGCTAAATAAGTGAAATTCAAAAGCAAAACGAAATTTCTCCTTGATAATTTCTATGTGTGCTAGTTTTAAAGTTATGTTGCCTTTAATCAGGGGCATTCACATCTGATGAAAGCGTTCTGTGTAAGTGAGTCAAGCCGTGCACATCGTTCGCTACTCTAGCAAATGCTCTTTTCTCTCTTGTACAAATTCTAACAGTGCACTTAATAATTCCGCAAAATCGTAAACGGTTACGGGACTCATCATCGTCTGATGAGAATTCCCTAGCTGCAAAAATGAATCAATCTAAAAAATTGACTAAAAAACCGGGAAGTTCCCACAGTAAATTATCATCATATAATCGCTTCAGTGACCTTTCGGATCTTTCTGATAACGAAGAACCTATGTCGGAATCATTACCACGTGAGAATCTGCCTAAAGCCGAAGAAATCCCTCCTATCAATGTGATAGGTAACAATAGTTCGTTCGTGTTTGAGTGCATGAAAGAATGTGATATAACCAAATTCGAGACCAAAAACATTTCAATTGGGTGCCGTATTAAACTCTTTAATGAAAACGATAGCAAAAAAATAGCAAATGCCCTTCGCGAAAAAAAAGTACAGTTTTTTTCACACAATACTAAAGATCAGATACCATTTAAAGTAGTGTTATACGGCTTACATAAAATGAATCCTACTGATCTCAAAACTGAATTATGTTCCAATCTTAAACTCGAAGTTCAACATATATCTCTTATGAATATAAAAAACCCTAAATTCAAAGACCAGTGTAACTACTTAGTTTATCTTAAGAACAAAAGTATAAAAATGAATGATCTAAAAAAACAAGCTAGGCTTGTCGGGAACGTGTCAGTTTATTGGGATTTCTATAGAAAACATCCGCACTTCGTACCGCAATGTCATCAGTGCTTAATGTTTGGCCATGGTTCCTCATTTTGCAATGTAAAAATAGCATGCTCTCACTGCTCTGAAGCCCACAGCTTAATCGAATGCCGCAACAAAAATAAACCACCGAAATGTGTCAATTGTAATGAGCAACACACAGCCAACGACGCCACGTGTAAAAAAAGGTTAGAATACATCGAAATTCAAAATAGGCTCAAGTCTCGTAATAAAAGAAACCGCGTGGGACCAGAGAACGGTTTTCAAGACTCACCGTTGAGAAAGTCCACAGCATTTAACTTAAATACTGCTGACTTCCCGAACCTATCCCAAGTAAAACGAAACTCAATGATTCTCCAAAGCTCACCTGCAAACAAAAGCTCCCATCTCACCACCAACTCGATGTCAACCAACAACAGCTACAATGCCCCAAAAACAATGAACTCTTTGTCTGTGAACACCAGCACCAGCACCCAGATGTCAACAGCTCCACGATCACTCGGCAACGAGAACAACAATTTATTTAGTTTCGATGAACTTATGTCTCTCAAAAATGAAATGTTGTCTAAATTATCTGTATGTAAATGTAAACAAGATCAATTTAACGTTATAGCTGAATTAAGCTTCAAATATTTGTATACTAACCATGGCCAATAAATTAAAAATTATGTTATGGAATGCTAAAAGCTTAAAGATCAAAGAACTAGAATTTGTCAATTTTCTTACTGTAAACAATATTGATATTGCAATCGTTACTGAAACTTGGCTAAAGCCAAGGATTAATATTCATATAGTTAATTACAGCTGTTACAGATCAGATAGGTTATTAGAGAGAGGAGGAGGAGTCTGCATTTTCGTAAACAAGTTGGTAAAGCATAAACATATTACAAGTACAAAAACTTTTCTAATAGAAACTTTATCAATAGAAGTTGATTGCAGCCCATCAAACAAATTTAGAATTACAGCAGCTTACTTTCCAGGGGGTAGAGTAAATATCGAAAAAAAACGAAAATTCAAAGCTGATACTCTAAAGCTCATAAGAACTAATGAAAATTACCTCTTGTGTGGTGATTTCAATTCTAGACATTCTTCATGGGGTTGTGCTCGAGCTAATCCCTGGGGAAACATTCTGTCAGATCTTAAGGTTTTCGAGAATTTTGACATTGCTTTTCCTTCGGAACCTACATATATACCTTCTAATGGCAGAGGTCTCCCATCAACCTTAGATTTTGTACTAACAAATAAACTTGATAGTATATCTCGCTTAAATGTCATTAATGATCTTTCATCTGATCACAAACCCGTAGTTTTCTACCTCAACGAAACAAGTATCATCCAAACCTCGATTGACCGTTTCAACTATAATCGAGCTGATTGGAAAAAATTCAAATGTTGCATCAAAAACTCACTCTCTGATTTTTCTCAACCCTCTACTTTTAGACTAGAAGAAATTGACGACAAAATCAGAGCATTTGAAAATTCAATCGAAGAAGGAATAAGAGCATCTGTACCCTTATTTCCTACATCTCATCTTCAATGCAATAATAGGTTATTACTTACCGATGATGTAAAAAGAACTATAAACTACAGAAATATAATTCGTAGACGCTACCAAAGATCAAGAGATACGTTTTTAAAATTTCAGCTGAATTTGCTTAACAAATTAGTAATTAAAAAAATTCAAGACATTCGGAACAAAGAATGGAGCAGAATGTTATCACAAATTGATAGACACGACCAAAAAATATGGAAGCTTTCTAAGATATTTAAGAACAAAAACAAAACAATCCCATATCTTAAAAGTAACGGAAAAACACTCCATACAAATGAGGAGAAAGTGATTGAATTTGGAAACTTCTTTCTGTCCAACCATGAAATATCAGATAACTTCAATGACATTCAAACCAATCAATCAGTTCAAAACAGTATTGCTATCATAAATTCATCTTCAATCGAAACCAATATTCCATCGATATCAGTATCCTGTGTAAAAGAAATAATCACTTCCTTGCGTACAAAAAAAGCAGCAGGTACTGACAATATCACCAACAGGGTTATCAAAAACTTGCCAAAAAAAGCTCACCAATATTTGACTTCGTTGTTTGAAAGTTGTCTCAAAGAAGGTTATTTTCCAAAAAGATGGAAAGTAGCTAGGATAATCCCGATACTGAAACCATCTCAACCAGCTATGGAAACCTCAAGTTATCGACCGATTAGCTTACTTAGTTGTTTGGGTAAGCTTTTCGAAAAAATTATATTTAATATAATGAACGAGTTTGTTGAAAATCGAAATCTAGTCCCATCGGAACAGTTTGGATTCAAAAGAAACCATTCATCTACTCATCAGCTAAAAAGAATAACAAAAAAACTAAAAGAATCACTAACAAACAAACAATCTATAGGTATGGTTTCTTTTGACATACAGAAAGCTTTCGACAGTGTTTGGCATAACGGCTTGCTTCACAAGCTATTCACAAACAACTTCCCAATGTATATAGTTAAAATAATCCAAAGTTTTCTTTCAGAAAGACTTTTTTATGTTAAGCTTCACTTTGATTCATCTCCCCTATTTCCTATAAAAGCGGGCGTCCCCCAAGGATCAACCTTATCTCCACTGTTATATAACTTATATACGGCCGACTTCCCAGTAAACTTAGATTGTGAAAACGCTTTCTTTGCAGACGACACAGCCATATACTGTGCGTCTTCTGATTGTCAGACGATACTTTGTAAATTACAAAATGCCTTAAACCACATCGAGAAATATTTTCATCGATGGAAAATTAAAATAAACCCAACCAAAACGCAAGCCTTATTCTTCTCTAGGAAAAGAAAATCTTCTAATCTACCGCAACATAACCTATCGATCTGCAACACACCAATAGAATGGTCAACAACCATAAAGTATTTGGGTGTTACCTTAGATAAAACACTAACGTTTGCAAATCATATAACAGACAGTATAAAAAAAGTAAATCTATTAGTTAAGATTCTTTATCCACTCTTACACAAAAATTCACATCTAAGCAAGGAAAACAAAATTCTTCTTTATAAAGTTGTCATCCTTCCAAGACTTTTATATGCTTCTCCTTGCTGGAGCAAATGTGCAGAATGTCATGTTAAAAAACTCCAAATTTGTCAAAATAAAACCTTAAAAATGATCTTAAGCCTTCCTTGGCATTTTTCTACCTTAGCATTGCATGATATATCTAATATAAAAACCATTAAAGCCAACATAAGTTTTCTTACTGAAAATTTTGAACATAGATGTTCAATGCATGAGAGTTTTATAATAAAATATCTTATATCATAAGTTGCTTAGTTTATATTTAGGTTTTACTATAATACACACACATATTTGTATAATTTTTTTTTTTTTTTTTTTGTATCTATTGAGTTTTTTTAAACTTTTCTCATAACAACTTACACTACCATTCGAATTATCTCTTTACAAAAAATCCTTAGTTGCTAAGAATCTTTATATTCTAATCTCTATACAAAATAATTATCTGCCAATGTTACATATCCAAAAATAAAAATAAAATTTGAATTTGAATTTGAAAGCGTTTTGGTGTGCATCTTTCTAAGGTGAAATAGTTGCTCCATTGTTTTGAGAAGAAAATTAGCCGGCAGTGGCAGTAAATGCGCTCAGGTATTGTAATTTTTTCCCATATCTTGATGAAGTGAACTTAGAGAAATTCTGGTCTCAAATGGAAAAAGCAACGGCTTACACTTCGATGTCTTTTTTTTTTTGAGGGATAACTTCTCAGATTAACTCATGTCAAAAAGGGGCGGTTTCGATTGGCCCTGAATCATTTCATACTTTGACCGCTTCCGCTGTGGGGTGCTGGGTCTAAACGACCACATGCTGTCGGAAATTGCTAACTTGCTCAACGTTATCCAGCTAAAGGTTATGAGACTCATGATGACAAACCCTAGAGAGAGAGTGTAGCACCAATGACAAGCTTTGTCTATTTTCGTCCTTGTTTTTTCCTCTTCTATAAAAATAAAATGGAAAGTCACGATGACGACTTCTTCCCTAGAAAAACATGGTGAATGTGGCAGTGCAATTAAATGAACCCATTTTCAGCTTTGTCTAAAGCTAATTACAATTGCATGAAGGAAGCACGTATGTAACGTCACAAGTAAGTCGCCAAAAATCAGTTCCAAATTATTCACGCTGTGACATCTCTCCCCTTCCATATCGGTTCGTTCTTCTTCGTCTTCTTTACTAAATGAACATATATACGCCAATCGAATCGAATCAATTTCACATAAGCATATCAAAACGTCCCTTTTTGCTTGTGTAGTTTTGTGTTTTCGTCTCTCATTGTCATTCAAATCACATCGACATACTATCCCAACCCAAAGCGATATAACATAGATTCAAAAACAAACAAAGAACATGACTCTCATCGAGTATAGAACAAAATCCAAAGTTATGATAAATTTTACTCAATGCTTGGTCATCGACCATGTCATTATGTCCTTATGAAATATTCATGAGACCACCAAGCGCGTCGTAAAAATGTCCTTGGTCGGTGGGTCGGTGGGTCGGTCTTACAATCACAACTTTTTCTCTCATTGTTATGTTGTTAACAGCTATACAAGCTGGGTGGTTCATATTCCTTTCCATGCACAATGGAAGTTATTTATATTTTTCGACAACGTAAAAATATCAATAAAATATGCCACGACTTTGTTTAGTGTGAACGATGTACTTTTTCTTGCACTCAAATGTGAATTGTCATCATTAAATGAAATGAAGTAACTCAAGCACTTAACCAAATAAGCATGCACCACAGATGAATAACAAAATAAAAGAATAGAGATTCATATTGCTCCCAAATGTTGTACGAAACAATCGAGAGAGGTATTAAAATGTGATTTGGCCTTACGACTCTGGACGTTAGAGTATCGGGTGGGATAATCAAATATACTTTGTTTTGGAATACTTTGGAGTACAGCATTATTCCTTGGTTTGAAAACGGGTTTATTTATGAGTAGTAACACCAGGATCTAATAAGATTTTGATATCAATTATTTTAAGCCTCAAGAGTTTACAAGCTTTGGTTTTACAGCCAAAATGCTTTACGTTTTATCAATGGAAGCTTCTTGCAAATCAGTTTCGATCAATAGGCAAAATAAATAATATGAGTATGGCATAATCGTTTCTTCGATTTATATTAACAAGGCTGCGAAAGCAATCCTGATTTATGTAGTAAAATGTAAGGCCAACCATAGCGGCCCATGACCCAAAGAGTGATTTAAATACAAAAACAATCAATGGTCATCTAAGAAGCCTGGGTTAAGGATGCCAAATTATTGCCTCAATGATCGAGTAAGTGAGTGGTATTTTTTTTTTAAACTGGAGCTAAACTGCACAAAATCCATCGGCTGTCCATCCGTTGAATTTAATTTCGTACGATTACTGATGAGAAAACTACCAAATTGCTCACGAACGTGAGTGGTAAGCTCATGATTCAGTCACGTATAACTCGACAACGTGTGCGGTGATTCCTGAAAAGGAAGCAGCTCGAGAGAGAAGTGAGTCATAATGTTTAATGAAAGAAGACTTTAATTGATTTTTCTACAAACTTTTCTTTTAAATAATCTGTCATTGGTTTTAACCTATATCAGCAACAGAAACTGTGTTCATTAGAAACTTTACACTTGTGAGTTGTCGATATGAGTGAGGTCAGTGTATGTCTACAAAACTACCTGCAAAGTATTTTTTAGAGTATAGGTTTCGAGTGACTTCATTTCAAGCTTAGCTAGCACAAATCAATCCATTTTAATGTCAGTGCTACTGTTACCCATGTCGCGATGGTTAGCATGTCTGCCGATTTTTGACGGCCGATTTTATACCGATCGTCCAAATTCCAATAGTGGGCCACATGTGAGAATGGTACCTGGCACACATTCCGACCACTGAACGGTGCCTGTAAAATGACGGTGAACAGCCGTCCACTGTCACTGTATCGCCGGCAGTACCGGGAAGTAGTGACGAACGTGATTAAATACATGCTTGCGCACACGCACCGATTGTTACCGACCATTCATGCATGGAGAGAAGCTAGCTGCTCTCGGAAAGTCGATTTTTAGATTTTGAAGGATAAGAAAAAAAAATGCATTACCGGCAAAAACCCGGTGAGTGTGCTAGCACCCAGCTACCGATAAATTGTCAGCCGATTTTATACTAGCCGACCGAAATCGGCGTGTGTGCAACTAGCCGAAGGTTTGTGCTTCTTATCCCAACAGAAACCAAAATATTTTTCCACGGATATCACCTTTCGTCAGGAATTGGGAAATCCTCCGATAGTTAATTCTTTGCTATGAAATAAGCACTTTCTGGACTAGACGTTCGGAACGCACTAGGCTCCGGGGCTCCACCCTCTGTTGTGCCACCTTATGTATGTATGCTACCCCACAGTGTATAATGTGCATTCATCTTTCAACCAGTTTCGAGGTTCAAAACTGGCCAGAAGGTTTCATGTAGACCAAGGCCGATTTTATTACGATCTCTGGAAATGGAGAACCAAAAAAGAGCTTTTAAAAAACAATGTCTAAATGTGTCATTAAATGACTTATCTTTGCATATGTGTGATATACAGTCTATGGTTGCATCTAAGCTTAAGTCCATAGACCCTGAACTCCAACGTTCTTCAGTCAAGAAAGCATCTCTCTTTTTACAGGCGCCCGTATAAGCCCAGCCAAAATATTGGTGCAGCTTTGTAGATAATCCCATCTCTAGAAACGCAGAATTTTTGCTAAAATCAAACTCAACCATCATATTTTCCGGGTGTTGCCCCAGAGTTGCATCAAATAACTCGTTTTTACTAATAAAGATGTTGTTGCGGTGCCTGTTTTACCCCATTTTATTTAATTTTATTTTTATTACTTAGTCGAAAAGGGAACCAAAAATGCTGTCTTTTGAAATAGAAGATCAGGTCGACACCAATGATTTGGGGTTTTAAATGTGATTGCCGATATCAGGGAAACATTCAGCTCCACTACGGCATTCATATAAAATTCATAATGTAGTATTCCCACACTTATATCCCACAGGCAACTAAGCTGTTCAAACTGACACCAGTCACATTCTGCCAAGGACAAGCAGTTTATTTGGCCGTCATTCGAAACCACAATGAGTGTGGGAACATTTATTTAATATTCGCTTCATCATGATCGAGATTAACAAGAAGGCATTCAATAAAGAACTGTCAACGAACAAAGAAGTGTTTTACATTAATTCTCTACAATAATTTTCCCAATTTTTGTCAACGTGAACTTCAGTTACATAGAGGATTTTTTTCAGTGCCGTCTAACCCGATGAATTATCATAAGAGCTTCAACACTTTCAACTGCCATCTTAACTTGAAAAAAAAACTGAGTCAACGCTAAAGGTGAATGCCCTGTAAAACAAATCGTATTTTTCTACAACTTCCACTTAACAAGCAGACCTGCTAACCATCACCTAATGGGCATAATTAGAGTCAGAAACGACTATTGAAAGCTGGACGTTTGACAATAGAATTGATGAATATATGGAAGAGAGTCGGAAACAATTCGGAACCTTGCGGCACTCCAGCATTTATTTTATCTGAGTTGAGAGTTGAAACAGTCCCAAGCAACTATTGACGGTCCAAGCAATAGATATTTTTACAAGCTCACATCTCACAACAACGGAGATTCGAAACCAAATGAATGCATGTTTAATACCACACTTCTACAAAAGCTTTCAAAGCTAAATATTCATTCTGTTTGTTTCTGAACTTCAATGTCCAAGACCTTATTGATGCAGTCTTTTGGTAAAATGCATTGTCGGAAAGAAGCAAATAAGCAAATAGTTTAAGTATGTGCTTAGTTAACTAAAAAAATATTAAGCCTTAGAGCATTTTTCCAGTTTTTGTAATCTTCGTCCTGCTTTTATCTTCTTTAGAAAGTAAGTAAGAAGTTCCACTCATTATGAATGTTCTTAATTTAACAAATAAAAGTATCCCAATTTGTCGTTATTTTTAGGATTCTTAGTTAAAATTCTCAAATCATCAACAGTACAACAGAACTTTGATTGAAACAATTTGATACTAATTTACAACCCTGTTAAAGTAGTGTTCTCTCAACAGGAAGACTTAATGATTCCCTTCTTATATGAAAGACCTTTAATTTTATTTTAATCTCCTTTAATTCATAATGATTAATTGGTTTTTGCAGCAGGTTATCGCACTTGTTCCGGTCACTTGGTCTTTGTATACTAACGCATACCCACTAAACAAGACGCCCTTATAATCATGTTCCCGAATTTCTGAAGGATAAAGGTTAATTTATGTATATGCATTATGCTTGAAAGATTTTAAGAGAATGCCCAAAATTAATTTCTCTCATTCCATACAAAGTACTCTCCATTAAAAATGACGGATTAGGGTAACATTGGATACGACAAAACAAACACCTGTAATGTTCTTCCACTCCATAAAAGCAAATATCACGGTCTGTTATACTTGTGTATATATGAACAAAAAGGATTAATGACGAGGGTCAATGTGAGCACAAGCTGGAATAAACTCGCGTGCCAGTCTACGACCAAAACGACTATACGCAACGCACGACCGATGAAATACCCCAATATATATGTCAAGCTCGATGTGGTAGAGGATAACGAGGAAAGCAAAAGTGAATATGCTTAGGAAGGAAAGGTTGGATAGTTTACGGTTTCCTGTTAGCATGAAAACATACAATATATACTTTGAAATCACGGAAAACACCACGCTGGCGCTCATATAAAGTCGATATTTTAACGTTGGAGTACATTGAAGTACTCGTACCTATACCTGACTTTAAAGTGTTATGTCGACATTTGGTTTGGAATAAATTATTTTCGGCTTTAATTCAAGCCGGATTGTGTGTTTTCTGTGAACATAACGGAAACGTGAGTGGGTCCTAATTACAGCAATGACGTCAGTACCTATCAAATATATGAGTGTTTGGTTTTATGACACAGTTCACACGCTTGTATATAAATTATTTGTTTATTTTCAACATTAGGGTTTTTTTTCGGGATCGAAGAAATGCAAATTTTTATGAGGTAAACTTATATTTTGGAAGTAAATTAAATTTGTTTGACCTTTTTTGTCAGCTTGAATTGATCTTTTGGCGGATAATGACGTGTGTGAATATACAGTGGCGTTCAAAATTTTTTTTTTATCAATCTCTGGGCTATGTCCACACTTAAAAATAAGCTACTTTTCATTCCAGGATGGTTTGAATTAACTTAGTTGTGTTCCCACATGAAATACCTAAAGTTTGTATTTGATGTTTTGGTCTTTAGTTGAAAAGAGATATACATAAAATGTGAGCAGGGGCGGAATCAACGCACACGTGATCGGATAATACGTGAGGCTGCGGAGTTTTGGAAAATTGTTAGGAAAATTAGTAAAAAACAAAACAAACTAGTCATTCCACCCATTGAAATCGACGATCTTGCAAATCACTTTGAAATGTTAACAAAAACAGTTTTTCTTCAACCTTTCAATTTGCCAAACCTTTATATGAGAATGAAGAATTGGACGCAAGTTTTTCTTGTGAAAAAGTTCAACTTGTATTGAAGCAACTTCAAAGCAACAAGTCTCCAGGAACAAATGGCTTACCTCAAGAATTTTATAAAGTACTAACCCCAATTTTCATTGAAACTCTAACAAAAGCCTTAAACCAAGCGTATGATTCAGCATATCTACCACACTGCTTTAAAGAAGCCATCATTTGCCTAATTTTCAAAAAAGGTGACAAGGAAGTGGCCGCAAACTATAGAGGAATATCACTATTGAATTCATTAATGAAAATTTTCACAAAACTTCTGTCCAAACGGCTCTATGATTGGGTTCATAACAACAACTTACTGAGCGAGTTTCGAAGCTGGTTTTCGAAAGAATTACTCGACAATCGACCAAATCTATTCGCTTACCAATATAGCTGAAATCTTCATTGGATCCAAAAGAAAACTACGGATTTTTCGTTGATTTCAAGTTAGCCTTCGATACTATAGACAGGAATGCACTTATGTTGAAACTGTGTAATAAAGGAGTAACATCAAAGTTTGTAAACGTCTTGGAGCATCTTTATAGCTCAACGACTTCTGCAGTCGCTTTTGGAAGCAAAGTATCCCAGCAATTCGAAGTAGAAATAAGTCTGAGGCAGGGATGTAATTTGAGTCCCCTATTATTTGCCCTATTTATTGATGACTTAGTGGAGATTTTGCAAGGTGGAGTTCGTGTTTCGGAAAATCTTTTAGTTAAGGTTCTTATGTTTGCGGACGACATTGTGGTGCTAGCAGAGTCGCCTGGTAGTCTCCAGCTAATGACCAATAGGTTGTTTGAGTAGTGCAACAAGTGGAGGCTCCAGGTTAACCTAGACAAGTCCAAAATTATGATTTTCCGTAACGGTGGAGGCCGAAACTGCCGCGCTGAGGCCTGGAAATTTGGAACTCAAAGCATTGAAGTTGTAAATGAATACAACTATCTTGGTATGCGGAATCTAGGAATTTGAACTGGAAAAGACACATGCTTGATAAGTTGGCTAAATCAAAATACGCATTGAACGCCACATGGAGGACTGTGGTTCATTGTAAGGACGTTGAATACGAATCCAAGTATCGTATTTTTAAAACCACAGCTAAAGCAATCATGTGCTATGCAGCTCAAGTTTGGGGCCATTAGGACTTCGATGAAGTGGAGCAGCTTCTGCGTTAAAGAAGTTTAAAGCTACCAAGTAGTTCTGCAAATCACATACTAATGTTAGAGACTGGTTTTCCAGCTTTATTCATCTCAACTCTAAAAACACAAGTGGACTACATTTTAAGAACTATTGCAATGGATGATAGGAGACTACCGAAGAAAATCACAATGCTTGTGATTCAAAAACAAATATCATGTTTCGAATCTTGGAGAGAGCTAGCCGAGTACTGTGGACATACACTTCGACTCCAGAACGACAGAATGGATACGTGGAAAAGCTAACTCTATAGCCTAATAACGTTAATCGATGAAAAAAAGAGAGAGGACTACATTCTAAAAGTCAGAAGTTCATTACACAGGGTCATATACGCAAGGCTCAATTATGACCTGCTAACAGACAATTATTTCCGGGCGGAGTATCCTACCGATCTTATGTCACTGGTTTTAAAAGCATGAGGGGAGATAGAATGATTTGGACATAACATGTGGACTCTGTAATCTAAATGAACGTGAAAACGTGTTCCATTTCTTGGGAAAGTGTCCTGTTTTAGTGGAAACAAGAAGGAATAGGTACACTTGGTGTAAACTACCTTAATGAAGAGGAAATCATAGGAGTTCTAAATGGAGCCATGGACTGGGAAGCCCTCTACAATTACATCAAGCTAGCATTTAACTACAGGAAACGAATCTTAGATGAACTTTTTTATAGTTTCAATTATATATTAAACAATTAAACTTTCGTATATGTCCCTGTGTAATTAAACAGAATAATAGTCAACTAACAGACGGCGTAAGCCATGTTAAAAAATGAAAGGTAAACTAAATTATTGTAACTTTTATGAAATATAAATCATTTGAAAATAAAAAAAATAAAAAACTAATAAGTGACTCAAATATCTGAGTGTGACATTACTTCTCACGTTATCGAAAAATGGACAGCAGACTTTTGAAACTGCAATTTCACGCACTCGATCACTGATGCGGTAATTCGACCCCAGAACTTCACCGACGTTTGAGAGATTCTATTCTCCCTCCACTCACTTCCTTTAACTTCAAATTCACTGGAATAAAAGACATAGTGCGTTCAGCGTAGTTGGTTTCAAGAAGGTTGAGATGAAACCCAAGCTAAAAAGGTTTCATTTTGTATGGCAAACCACTTAGTTTTCATATATGTAGGTTTGGGATCGTTTTGAGTTGAACAAGTTTAAGTGCCACGTGAGGACATAGCATAAGACAGTTATTTCAATAACTTTTAACTTAGGAGCCTTGTTTTCATCTATGACTTCCTTGCCTCGATAATGACAAAATCTTCGTTGCTTTTTTAGAACGAAGTTCTTTAAAACGCTTTGTCCCCAGAAAACAATGAGCGCGTCAGTGGTGTAATAGCTTTTAAGGGTGCCAACTCGGAGCTCTGCTGGGTGTGATTTTCAAGAACAAATAAAACGCACATAGTTTAATGCTATGTCCAGGGCCAAATTTAGGGGAGGGCAACCAGGGCAACAGCCCCCGGGCCTCCACATAAGTGGGGCCCCCACAATAGAGACTTCAAAAAACAAAAAATTCAAATTGAGACTAGTAAACATAAGTAAACAAAAAACTTTTGCTTTCATATTTTTTTTTCTCGTTGTACCTTTACCTACAGTACTTTGTACAAACATCAGGCAGTCAGTGAAATATCAAAATCTCAAATGGCCCTGATAAGCACTCGCAATTTTCGATGACGCGCTTCCACGACTGCACGTGGGTTGCGCGACGGATAAAACATAAGGTACATAAGGTTTTTCTTAGTCTACTTACCCTTTGTAGCGGATGCAGGGATACAGGCTCTTATTTTGGAGAAAAATCATTTATCGGCGTTTGTACCGTGTTGTGGTCATTCTATTAATTCAGTTGGAAAGGCAGCTGTCAACTCTTGTCCATCAGCTGTTCATTTCCTTGATTTCGCTCAGAATTTATATACTTTTTTCACAGCAAGTACAGAACGATACGGAATTCTGATCGATAAATTATCGAAGAAAAAAACGGACAGTTTTACGTCTTGAAAAAGCTTTGTGACTGGTCTTTTCAAGCTGAAGCTACGAAAGCCATGTTGAAGCTACGAAAGCCAAGTTGACGGCTATTCGGAAATCGAAGAAGCCCTTACCAGCATTACTTCCGATAAAGAGCAAAAAGACATGGCGATGAATGAAGCAGCGCACCTTCTACAGAAGATGCGTGGTCTCTAAATTGCTTTATTTGCAATCTTTTGGAACGACATCTTGGAGCGATTTAACGCTACAGGCAAGATGTACAAGACCCAAAAACGATTCTTGAATCGGCAATGCGTGCATTAGAATCATTGAAATCATTCGTGGAGGAAGCTGCCAAAAAAATATCTCAGACTGACGAATACGTACAATCACGTACCAGAACGAGAAATGTGGGGCTGAATCCGCTCGATTACGGCAAAAGCACAAGACGTAAATCTGCCACCGAAGGAAAAATACAAAGTATCAGCCATTATCCCAATGGTCGACCAGTTCTGTGTTTCTCTAACCAAAATATTGCATGTCTATGAAGCTGTACGTTCGAGATTTGGATTTCTTCATCAAATCGAGAAGATTTGAAAAATTGTACGCTGCAGCAGAGGCATTGGTGAAAGTTTACCAGGATGATTTGAAACCTTGTCTTGGTAGTGAGTTGGTTCAATTTGTTTCTTTAATTGATTCATATAAAATTGCATTGAGAATGTATTTGGTTTTGATGGTATCAAATTGAACTGGAGAGCGCTCATTTTTAAAGCATTTAAAAACATTCTTCGAACCACGATGTGGCAAAAACGTCTATCAAAGCTTTCTCTCCTGAGCATTGAAGGTTATTTGCTTCGGGAACTGGAGTTCAGCGAAATGATCAACGATTTTTAGGCGAAAAAAGCTCGGAAAGTTCCGTTCGTTAAGGCTAAAATTTAATTTTAGATAATTCTTGCTTCCGATTATATTTATGGGTTCGTTAAACAATGAAATAATCTATACTTGGTTTCACAATAAATTATTTATTTTAAATTTTTTATTTTATTTGGAATATAATTTGGGGCCAAGGGGCCTCCACCCCTTTGATGCCCCGAGGCCTCTACACCTTTAAATTCGGCCCTGGTTATGTCAGAGATTTCAAATTTATAATTAGGGTTGGCGATTGTTGTTCAGAAATGATTGCGGGCAATTGTCCTCCGCGACTGGCTCGAATAAACTTTAGCCGAAATGCCTAGTTTTCGACCACTTTTTACAAAGTTTGGAGTATGTCAACAACAACAACAACAACAATCCGCCGAGTATTTTCCTCCCAAGCTTCAATTGTCTCAGGCTTATCTGCGTAGACCCAATCTTGGATTCACAGGTTTAACCGCCTGGGCTAAGCAATGACGAACATTGTAACAGATAAACAAGTCAGGAGGCAAATTTATTAGTTGGTTGCAGGTGAAACAGCTAAGCTAATAGTGAAACACCATGGATCTCGAACATTCTGGAATTTTGGCTACACCTCCCCTTCACCATGAACAATAAATTGTGTAATTGAAACTGTGTATCTGTATACCCGCTTACCTGGTCATTGGCCGAGCGGTTAAAACTCAAAATCATGTAAAAATTGGTGTCCACAACCAATTCGTTTCGAAATAATTTATCGAAAGAACAGCCGTCAAAAAGACCAACTCCGAAAAAGTATTGCCAGAGGGAAAACCACGCGCCTAAAAAAACCTTTGGGCGATTCATTGTCTGGGTTTCATAGAAGAGAAGACCTAAAAGATTCACAATGATACGTCTTAATTGGGATATCCCAAGACAAGCTAGTGACCTCAAATTATATTTCATAACGCTTCGTTAAATGCTTCCTTTACAAGAAAATCGTTTCTTATTCAACTAAACCATCACTTTGAACGTGAATATTTACCTTGACTAAACATAAACAATAGCGGCATTTTAATCCTCAGGACCTTATTAATTTCACGATACATCAAACAAAACTTTATTGTTTTCACTTTACCTTTGTCTACCTCCGCATTGTTGCGGTTTATTCCGAATTCCCTTTTTCAAATCAAGCCATCATCATGCGGCATCTAACGCAAACAATACAAAATTAAATTTGATATTCAGGTGTATAAACATTGAGGCCAAAAGCCACCGGACACGGAGGTAGACAAAATTCAATATATTTTAATTACAAGGTTAGTCCTTTTTCCAAAACCACATCGGTTTCAAAGACTATCTATCTGATGTACCATCGCTATGCTTTAGCTTCACATTTGAATATTTTTTTTTTTTCGTATGCACTTCATTAGCATGCAAATTTTAAATGCATTTTGTGAAAACTCACAAACTTTGAGCATAGAGTTAGACAGGAACATGATAGCATCGGAAACCGGACATCAATTGTTTATGTCCCAAAACATTTATTACGCAAGAACAAACGAGTGAATTAGCAAATAGTTTGAACCAAGTACGAAGTTAGATTGGCATGTCGCCAGATTAACAAAATGAATTTATTCTCACACCTTTCTGGTCTTAAAGCCCACATTTGAATGCATGAAAAAGTCGTTTTACTGCTGCTCCATTGTTTGACAACTTATCAAGTTTGGTTCTACCTCTGTTTGATAAATCTTCAATCTTTTTCAAGCTCTGATTCTAATCCAATTGAATTTATTGAATATTCTCTTGAATTTCTAACTATCTGTCTTTCATTTCAAAGTCATTTTGTCTGTGTAGGATGATGGGTGGTAACTTCCTTTTCTTGCACAAATTACTACCTTGATCTTCATCTTGTGAAACATAAATCTCAATTTGCATTTACACGATGTAGGTACTTTTTCTTGTTTAACTTGACGATGTATGGGAACGGCATGGCATCCTCTTCCTTTGTCTGTATCGCACAAGAAAAGAAATGAAATTTGTCTAGAATCTGTGAAGGACTCTTTAGTCCTTATTTCATTTTCATAGTTTTAAGGAACATACATCATACTTCTGAGCTGGAAAAGTATGCATAATCATACGTCTGTATATTTGCATGTCTTCATCGCCTGAAGCGGAGTATAAAGGAATTTTATAATGCAAGGCAGATGAATAATGATTGAGATGGAGAAGATTGCATGCGTGAGGCGTCAATGTATTTTCTTTTTATTTCTCCTATTTGAATTAAGGATTGAGTCGAATGAAATATTGTGATAGAACTGTGGAATGATAGATGGCTTTCTTCTTCTTCTTGTTTTTTTTTTCATTTTGTGTTACGTACTTTTCTAATTAATCATGCGACTAATGATATGGTGATGAAGGAGTTTCCAGATATTTATGCAGCAGAGACCTACATTTTGTTTTGCATTTCGTTAATGGGATTGCTTTGCTATATAGACCAGAGGCGGATCTACGATTTACTCAATGGAAAAAGCTGTACGTGAAGCTTGGTTTAGTTCATTAAATGAAATGCTTTGTGAGCTTATCACGAACTACTATTTGAAAGTGGCTATGCTTATTGAATAGTAAGGTTCAGATGGTCTCAACCCTTTTGCCTGGCTCAAACGCAGTGTATTTACATGCGAAGAGGAAATGCACCATATTAGTTTTGTGTTTCTCTATAATTTTTAAGCCGAGTTGTGAGCAGTTGGATAGATCACTTTATTATGAAAATCATAGTGTCTTGATTAAAAAAACAGGAAAACATGTGTAACGGACCGATGTGCGAATCTTCGAAGGTTTTATTAAGTGGAGCAGTAAAAGCAATGTATAGCCATGTAGGATTTACAAAAACACATCGTTGATCCAATCAGCTGACAATATAGCCTCTTGATCGGGCTTTTCTGGACCAAGTTCACCCTCAGTTCGTTTTGAAATTGCTTATCTCGGCATAACGATCGCTTTTGGATACGTTTATTTAGGATTTCTTAAGCAGGTCTCTAAAATAGCATTACCAACTGTTTAAGACTCCTTTACGGCTTTTTTAAATAATTTCAACGCCTTGACGTGTCAAGTCAAGATCTTCGATTTCAAAAGCCGTGGCAAGTTTTTTGAAAGTAAAGGGTGATTTTTTAAGAGCTTGAGAACTTTTTTTAAAAAAAAAACGCATAAAATTTGCAAAATCTGATCGGTTCTTTATTTGAAACGTTAGATTGGTCCATGACATTTACTTTTTGAAGATAATTTCATTTAAATGTTGACCGCAGCTGCGTCTTAGGTGGTCCATTCGTAAAGTCCAATTTTGGGCAACTTTTTCGAGCATTTCGGCCGGAATAGCCCGAATTTCTTCGGAAATGTTGTCTTCCAAAGCTGGAATAGTTGCTGGCTTATCTCTGTAGACTTTAGACTTGACGTAGCCCCACAAAAAATAGTCTAAAGGCGTCAAATCGCATGATCTTGGTGGCCAACTTACCGGTCCATTTCTTGAGATGAATTGTTCTCCGAAGTTTTCCCTCAAAATGGCCATAGAACCGCGAGCTGTGTGGCATGTAGCGCCATCTTGTTGAAACCACATGTCAACCAAGTTCAGTTCTTCCATTTTTGGCAACAAAAAGTTTGTTAGCATCGAACGATAGCGATCGCCATTAACCGTAACGTTGCGTCCAACAGCATCTTTGAAAAAATACGGTCCAATGATTCCACCAGCGTAGAAACCACACCAAACAGTGCATTTTTCGGGATGCATGGGCAGTTCTTGAACGGCTTCTGGTTGCTCTTCACTCCAAATGCGGCAATTTTGCTTATTTACGTAGCCATTCAACCAGAAATGAGCCTCATCGCTGAACAAAATTTGTCGATAAAAAAGCGGATTTTCTGCCAACTTTTCTAGGGCCCATTCACTGAAAATTCGACGTTGTGGCAGATCGTTTGGCATGTTTGGATGAAATGTCAAAGCATACTGAGCATCTTTCTCTTTGACACCATGTCTGAAATCCCGCGTGATCTGTCAAATACTAATGCATGAAAATCCTAACCTCAAAAAAATCACCCTTTATGTACTGACACCGAGTTACTCATGGAAGCCTACCATCGACATACATTGCAGCAACTATGAAGTTTTATTTGTGTTGGAAGTTGGTTTCAAGTTAAAACCACGATGTACTCCATCTATACTTTCTGATGCAACTTACGTAATATTTGTCTTAGAGCCTAAAGTTTCTTCCTCAACTTTCGTAGCCTTGCAACATTTGTAAAAATTATTCAGCAGGTTCCGTGTAAGCCTTTTTTTCAGCCTTAACTCTATCGAGTGGGCAAAGACAAATTATAACTATATCCATTACAGTTTCTGCAATTGAGCTGTTTCGACAGTCACGGATCCCTCTCCAGATACCGCGAAAGTTTTCTTGGGTTTATTTTATACCAGATTCCTTTCGATGAATTTGACATATGAAGGATGTTAAATTATGAACGGATTTTAAATCTACGAAAGGAAAATTGATCACCGTTTGCACCAAAACTGGCCAAAGAACATCTGTTTCACTGACATTTTGTGGTTGGGAAAACTGCTCAAAGTTGACCTTCAAGTTTAACTGAATCAGGAGAAAATTGACTGAATCAGGGCCTGTAGCACGAACTAAGAAACGCATGGGAAAATAACGACAGCCGCGACATAATACGATTATGAATCACGAGAATATATCCATGAAAATGGCAGAACGATAGCAAAACTACCACCAAAAGCAGTCGTAAATGGCTGGGGGTCTGGGGGTATAATGAAAAGCAGTTGATACGTAACGATAGCGATAGCTTTTTTCGGAGTACCGTTAATTGTTGTGCGGGCCAAACACATATCTTGACATCTTTGCCAAGAGTCGAATATTGCTTTCAGATACACCGTTTTGCATGGAGACGTGGGTGCGTTGTTTGATACCAAGTTCTTGTCTACTCTACTTTTCTATAACTTGACGCCCCTCGTTCTCAGAGCAGTTTGCGCCTGTAATAGAAAAATTCGTTCCGTCGGCTGTTTCAATCGATGAAAGTCACAAAACACTTCCCATTATCAAATGAATACGTTTTAGTGAAACCCAAGACATCAGAATCTCAAAACCCAAAACCTTTGTGAATCTCTGGGATTGTATTGAAATATGTAGTTATAATTTTTCGCCGAAAATCCAACAGACCAGGAAAGAAAAATTCAGGTTGAAAAAATCCTGCCACACGCACAAACGTATCCGGGTTTTCCAACAAAAAGTCGTATTCTGTTCAAAATCATATAAGGTTTGCTATCGCGTTCTGAGGTCGACCAGTTGCAATCCACAGTCCGGTGCTCAGACCAGGTTTGTCGTCAAATTCCAAATGATTTTTTTTCTACACGAACTTTATTAGAGAACCCTCTTGACCATAGTACAATTGTCTGACTCGATTCCCAACCACTATCACCTCGCCACCATTTCTGTCACGAACGACTAACCTCATCTTGCCGAACGTGACGGCGATTTTGCTTGGGCTGCAAAAATTTCTCGCTGATCTTCCTTTTCGGACCTACTTACTCATGCCTTCAATGTAGTAGTAGTAGTAGTAGTAGTAGTAGTAGTAGTATGTTTTATTAAAATTTCTTTTCTATAATAGTAATACATAAATTTCATACTAATTTCCTTATATTATTTATATATCTTAAAAGATAGGTTTAAATAACAATAAGATATTTTGATTATTTTTAAAACAAATTTACAACAATGACTTTCGTCGTCTGTCGCGATCTATCGCCAATAATTTTTACAAACTCTTGAATTCTTTTAAAATTTTTTTTTTTTCTTAATAATTAAATTCGTCGATCAAGTCGATATTTGATTGCCATTTCCAGATATTTTGTAAGATGACACCAATCCCTTTCTCCATCCAATAGACTGACTAATGGTGTTCTCATCGAGTGTCGCGGTTCCGAAGCAGTTTCTGCGTATTCCTCTTAGAACTGGACAAATTCCCATAAAATGCATGTATGATTCTGTTTCATTCATGTTGCAAAATGAACAGTTCGTATTTTCTTGTGGTGTTCTTGATGTTCCATTTAGCCTCATGAGTCCTGTCCTTGCCTTGAATATCCATCTCGTAACTGACGCTTTTAGACCATCGCCGACATAGCTCCTGCCAACTTCGTAGTTAAGCTGATGGTACAGCCCATGTGATCTCGTCAGATCCGCTCTTTGAAGTGCCTCTTGGCGATCTTCGGTAACAATTTTTTGAGTTGTGTTCTCAACAAACATATGAAAAAGGTTCCTGTTTGCCACAAGTCCTTCTAGGTTAGTGAACCCAAAACGGTCAGAAGAGTTTTGCCAAGCTTCGAACCAATAAATTTGTTTTTCCTCAACTCTCCTAGCCAATATTTTTGGTAGTCTGTTTTCTTCATAGCTTTTCCTATATATTTCATGTGGCACCGCATCGTAAATTCGAGAATGCGCTTCATTTGGCATTCCAGCGTTAGCGCGTAGTTTGGAGTTACTCTTGGTAGGCCGAGAACTTTTTTTAAAAAAATACCTTTGTAACTTCTCCTCTTCTTCATATTTTGTGTCCCCAGGCCTGTGCTCCATATGATACGACGGCTCTGGTGACTGCGTTGAAGAGTTCTATCTTTGAGCAGAGTCTTACATCCTTGTTGGCTATGAAATTTGACCATGTCAAATTCAAATCTTACCTGGCCAGCTTTGTCCTCTCCTTAAAATGTTCGGTCAAACTCAAACTAGGGGTCAGCCATACACCAAGATATTTATATTTTGTTACGTGTTCGTGTGTTCGTTGTTAAGCTTCCATTGTTCCTGTGCACTTAACCGCCCTCCTCTTTTTCTAAATACAACAATTTTTGATTTTTCGAGGTTGATTATCAGGTTCCAGCATCTGCAGTTTTGCTGAGTAATCCTGTCTATCATTCCCTGGAGAACAGTTGCATTATCAGCCATGAGCACAATATCGTCTGCGTACATGAGTAAGCGTATCAGAGTTCCATTCACGTCGATCCCACCACCAATATACTCGTGAAAATCGTTGATGTATAGGGTTAAGAAGACATCCTTGCTTTACGCCCATTGATGTTTTAAACCACTCCGAAAGTTTCTCTCCATCCCAAAACGCTGACGCAGTGTCTTCATGCCTTCAATGGGGCCTTCAATGGGGGGTCCGTGTTAAGGTTGCGGTTTCTGATTCCTCATCTACATATTCTTTTTCAGGATCTGCGTCAGTTATGCAAATTCTCGAATCTACTGCTTTTCTTATCCCAGCATCTTCTCGGTCATGTTTTTTTGATTGATTTCTCCGATACTTTTGTTCATTTCTGGACGAAGAAGTTCCCATCTACTGCATTAGAGCCCATATTACGTATAACGGAACGCGGGACAAAAAAATGGAGCTCTAACGAACGATAACTCCGACATAATCGGTCTAGATTATGTATTACGAGAATGGATCTATGAAAATGTTAGAACGATAACGCCAAAAATAGTCGCCGTAAATGACAGAGAGTATTGTGAAACGTTATCCCAACGTTGACGGCAACGAAAGGTTTTTTTCCGACTATCGCAATTCGTATTATGGGCATAGCGTTGTCTGTCAACAAATCTCCGTTTTGGCATTGTATTGTAAACTATAGTCGAATTGTGTAGACTTTTGGACTTGTGGGGAAACTGTTGTCTCCGGTCCAACTTAGAAGTTTTCATTCGAAGCTCTTGGTTTCACCATTGTTTGTATAAAAACGATTGCTGCGTCACCGGTGTCCCCCGTTCATAGGATTGTTTTGACTTACTTTAGTTTATATATACAATGGTATTGGCACGAAGTGCTTCTTCAACTGTTTCCAATCTTGTGCAACAAGGTGTTGAACTGCACTATTCGAAAGTTCTCAAGCTTCATCTTCATCTTCAGCGGCGTCAAAAGGCAAAAGAATTATTGAAACAAGATTAAAAATTGTGGTAAGAGTTCGATTGCCAAAGAAATTCGCTTTCGTTGGTGTTGCTTTTAGCCATATAAGTTGACAAGTGCTACGATAGTAAAACTCCCATTCAACATAAGTGAGTAAAGAATGTCCATCCGCATCTAGTTGCCATTGAACATTTCTGTTTTTTGTTAAAAATAAGAACACAAAAAACATGCAACTTCGTGCTCTCAATACTGTTTGTCATACATATCCTCATATGTATCATAACTCTTCCCCTTTGGCTTGGTATAACATTTGTATGATACACAGAAAATCAATAAGCTAAAGCCTGAGGTCCTGCATCTACTTACCGGTGACTAATTAACAAACGTGTATATCAAAAGACTAATTAAGTCGTAATAACTGAAGTGCCACATTGTTCCATTTACACCGTTCTTTGTAATTACACAATAATCTTCTCTTTTTTTGCAGCAGCAGGAGATTATATTGCCACATTGAGCATTCCCGGCTTTAAAACACAGTCTACATTGCGAGTAATTAGTGTTTCAGATTAACAGAACCCGAAAACCAATTTGAAAGGATAACATCTAATGCATATGCGGAATGTGTAGATGTTTGAATGTGATAATAACATTAATCACAAATGTGTGATAGTTTTGCGTATGCATTATGAAGTTACGAGCTTTGAGACAAAATGCATGGCATTAGATGAATAATTAAAGGATGGTTGCATCAAATTGAACTAAAAAAACTATTAGACGACTTTAAACAAGTCGTTGGTAGCTTTTACTTTCTAAGGGATTATGGAAATGCACTGCTTAACCCTCCTTTACGAACCGGCAAAAGTCGTGTCCACCCGAACTGGGGTCCAATTGGACCCCACGATCTTACTTCGAATTTTTTTTTATTTCTGACTTATATTGTTCAGTTATAGTTCCTCTGGCTATTGTATGAATTGTTTCTAAGTATTTTATATAGCAGTGATAAAGAAATTAAGGCAGAGATGTCATTATGCAGGTATGTAGGAGGTCATCAATAAAATTTTTCAATTTTAAAAACGATGGAGTTGCCTAATTTTGCAAATCTGGGATTCCCGCTTATCCCTTTCGATATGTCTGTTTTACGTAATTACTGATTGTAAAATTCATCCATATCAATTGTTCCTGTCAGGTATGCCTATCAAAAGAAAAAATAGTCATTATTTCAGTTTGTTCAGGTCATCAAACAATTTTATGACCTCAAAAAGGATTGAATTTCCCCCATACATGCCAAGCAAGCCTGCCAAATATGGCTCGAAGTTTAGGTGGCTGAATGAAAGCTCAACAGGATATACACTGAAGTTTCTATCTCCACTGGTTACTTTGACCAAAGTACAGGACTTGGATATCCACGACCATGTGGTGATGTCGTTGATGCCATCATATTTCAATTCTGGACGCAACCTCACTGTTGATAATTTCATTACGTCGGTGGATTTGGCATTGAGGTTGCTGGATAAGAAGATCACTATCTATTCTTGGCACGATTCGGAAAAACAAAAGAAATTTTCTTAAACCTTTTGTAGCGAAGGAGGTTCTTGATGACCAGAATTTGCCTGTAAAGGTCAATAACAAAAAGCAGTATCGTCCAGTCCACTCATCCATCTTCGGATTTTCTGGAAAAATGGCGTTGGTGAGTTATGTTCCGAAGCCAAACAAACAAGTGGTATTGCTATCAACACAACATAACTGTGAGAAAGCCACTTCCGGCCATCAAAGTAAGCCTGCAATGATACTGGATTATAACCGCACCAAAGGTTGAGTCGATGTATTCGACCAAATGGTATCGATATAATTCATGTACACGTCAAACAAATCGCTGGCCGATGGTTGTATTCTACAACTTACTGGACGTAGCAGCCTAAGCAACTGTCATCATTTTCCGATACTTCAATCCGCATAGAAGAAACCGGCAACACAATCTGGCCTTGGAAAATGTTCATTGGATGCTCTCTGTATTTTGGGGAGAGTTCAGGAAAACTATCAACAGCAGCGTTGCCGAAGTGGCACAATTGTGCCATTTTGGCACCCTTCAGCCTCGATTGGCACCTTGGCACCTTTAGCTCTCATTTTGGCACCTTAAGAACTTTGTACATTTTAATGAGGAAAACTTAATAAACTCATTCAAAAAAGACTGAAAGGGATTTTTTTTTTCAAGTAGTAAAACATACATATCGTGTGTGTGTGTGTACTAATTCATGCCCAAATAATCGTAATGATACTTAATAGGAAAGCATTTGTTTTTTGTGTTTTTAAATATCTATCTACCTTTGAAGAGCTGTTGGCACCCAGTTGGCACCTTTGGTTACCGAAAATGGCACCTTGAAAAATTTTACTGCGGCAACGCTGATCAACAGTCCCCGAAAAGCTCTCTTGTAAAAGCAGCAGATGTCACCTTTGCCCAAGAGCAGACGACAATAAAACCAGAACCACCTGCGATGGATGTGGCAGATGTTGTTGCCCTTGCCACACTAAAACCTTATGTGTTAAATGTCTGGCGGAACTGCCAACAACTTCAAACTAAATAGTTCTAAACATAAACTATGCTGCTTTTGAAATAAAATAATTAATTATTAGAAAAAATATGACTTTTCATAGAATTTCAGTAGTGGTATTTTTTAGTTTTAGCTATTTTTGTATAACAAGCTTACTAAGTAGCATTTTGCAACAGTTGCATGAAAAAGTAGCTCAACTGAAGGCTCTTCCACTGTATTGGAGAAATTTTTTTTTAAAGTTCCAAGGTTTCAAAAACCCTGATTCTCTTCATAGCAAAAGATATACAAACTTTCTGTTGTCACAGCTAAATCCACGTTTCCGAAACAAAATAACTTACATGTTATTGTTTATCGCTCTTCAAGACCTTTCGTTTGGCGTTCATTTCCCTGAATGCACATTCAAAGCAACGGGGAATTCATTATTGAACGACATGACGAGTCAATACAAAACGTTGAAAAATTGAATAGCAATCGTGATATCGCTTTGTGTGTTCATGTCCCACGCTGCTTGCAGTTCCAAGTATACTCAAGCTGAAGCGTATTTTTTATTTATTCGTCCAGGTTTGCTCGTTGGAAAAAGGGCATGTCAAATAGAAACAGAGGTTTAATGTTCATTTTGTTTGGTAAAGGTACTCTTTTCGCATAGTTTATTGAGACTTTTGCTGTGATCACAAAGTAAGAACAATAAGAGGAACATTTACTTCTCTTGTCCCGCAATTTCAATTTATTTGTGTAGGTAGTTGTTTTTATTACACGAAATTTGGCTATGGATAGCTGTGAAGCTGAACTCAAAGAAGTGTTGGTGTAGATTATTTTTTAGTGGCAGTTCAAAAACTGAACTTAAAGTTTTATTAGTAAAATCAACTTCAAGGGAAGCACGCCAGTATGAATTCCTCTTATTCTAGTTTCTCAATGGCTGTGATTCAAATCAGAGAAGAGTATGCTCGGACACCTTGAGATTTAAATAGATGCTCTTACATATGTACGCACTTTAGAAGTATTACTTCTTTGGGATAACATAACCAAAAGAGCTCAAGATCATCCTTTATACCCATTTCACTTTCTAAGGCCAGCAATACAGTTTATGGGAAACCTGAGCATCAACCAACAAATAAATAAATAGGGTTGCACAACAGACCAGGTTACAAATCTTTTGCCAATTTCGAACGGTTAATTGAGAATGCGCTTTTCATGGCTGTGTAAAGGCATTTTGTTTTCCCTTTTGGGATTTGAACCTCGAACCTCAAACTTTCCACTTCGCTTACTTACATGCTACGCCATACAGGCATCACCACAGTTCGCAAAACTAAAGCGTTTTTAGGTCGTCGTAAGACACCTTCACGGACAGTAATTGTGAACTTATCGAACAATTTTAGCCGGTGGGACAAAGTAGTGAATTGTGCAGGTCCTTCCAAAATATTTAGGAGTTGCGAATAGTGTTAAGCAAAGCTCAGATTTGTCCTGTTCACGCAGATCTTAAGAGTTGGATACCCACCAAACGATACGACACCGAGTTTTGAATAAGGGTTTGGGTCTTGAAGCTTCAAATTCAGTTAACCAAATTTAAAAAAGCCTATAACGTCTCCGTCTCATCGTGTCTTAGTTGTTTAGGATTTTTGAATTCATCAAATCATAAGGAGTTTTATTGAAAAAACTATTGAAATTATGGGTACCATTTTCTCCTAACTCATTTCTAATAACTCATTTCACATTATGATTTTTACTGTCCAGTTAAAGGTAGTTCAGTAGAGGTTAAACATTTTTACCGCTCCCTTCACAGTTCTTAAGCCTTTGTTAGGAGATTCCAAATCGGCAGCCTCTTACTTTAAACGATTCCGTGGAGAATCAAGTGATTCCGAACACACAAGTTGTGGAGGAATTAATGTCGAAGGAAAAGAAGAAGAAAAGGAAGATGGAAGGTAAGTGTTTATAAAAATTAAAAAAATTGTACTAATTTTAAAATTATTAGAAATGAGTCCAATTTTGAAGAAGAAGAAGAAGAAGATCGATGTAAAGGAGGAAATGAAGTTGGCAACGCAAATTTAGGAGAACTTAACGCATATTTCGCTTCTATCTTTGTAGATGATTCTGTGGACCAAAGAATTTTTGCTAGAGATTACGAGTACCTTAGAGATTTTGACGTGTCTTTCCTTGAAGGAGAAGCAGTACGAAGCGAAGAGGAATATACTTTTACTGATGGACTCCCTTCTTTGTGTTCAAAATACGCTGACTCTCCAGAAACGAGTATTAGGAACGTGTTCTCTAAAGCATTTAGTAGTTATGCTGTTAAACAGCGAGTGTTGCACGACGTATTTGGAACCCAATTTAAGCATGGAAACTTCAAATTGGATAACGAATACGTATGTCGAAAATTTTCAGGGGCCGTCCTCATTTTTGCGCACCACGGAAGCCACATTCATGTTATCCACGACTGCAACTTCTCAAACAATTCGTGTAGAGGTGCCTTCACAAATTGTTTCCCTAGATCTAGAAGATTCGCTAGACGAGTTGTTCCAAGTTGGAAGTTCACGCTCCAACATTGGATCAATCTGTCAATCTATCTCCAGAAGGATTCCAAGAAGTACTTATACTTCAACATCGCCAGGAGAACGTGGTTTCCAAGTCGTGAAACTAGATGTCTACGATTTTTCCAAGATCTGCAAAAAGCCCTAAAAAGAATGGTGGAAGGAAGCGAGTTATCGTTCAACGTTTATAATTCAATCACCTTTGGATCCGAATTATCAAACAGTTATGAAGCTTTTGGTAGAAATGTTTCTTTTGTCTTTGTACGAAGAAGAACGCACGGAATTAGTATCTTTTCGTTAGTATTTGCTTGGGGGAACCATGAAAAAGGAATTTTTTGAATCATTTACCCTGTGCTAATAATTTCTTCTACATAAAAACAAAACAATTTTCGTGTTTGTCAAGTCTCAGAAAGCATGTAAGTGATTTACGTGAAGTAATACGTAGGTTTGTTGACATGTTAAAAATTTGGTTTTTTCCAACTCCGTCAGTACAAAACAATTTACAATAAAAGGAGCCTATAACAATGACAGTATGAACACCTCTCTCACTTTGTCATGTCACTGAACGCAAAAGAGCTTCTTCCGTAGGCAATAAAATTTAAAAATGTTCATTAGAGTACACATATGCAGTCAGGACAACTGGTGTGTAGTAGCACACGACTCGTAGTCACAAAGTTAAGTGAAAAAATACACAAAAATCCACGAATTCTTTTTTAATTTAAATAACAAGACAATAAAATAAAATACAAGAGCAATCAAAATACTTTTCAACTTCATATATCCTTTGAAGGTTTAAGCCTTCAAAAAACCTCTACTGCTTTTAATTACAAATTCAGCTACACCAAGTTTGTTTCAGCACATTTTTTTGTACTAAAAAATACAAAAGAAATTATTATCATTACAAGAATGTTGTTGTCTCCTACCATCCCAATTAAGGACCTCCATAAGAAGATGCCATTGTTTTACATCCTCGACATTATTTAGAACAGAGTTTTTTGTCGAAAGCCCAAAACAACATGTTGCACACACAAAAACCAAATAACTAAAAACAATTTCAAAACACCCATAACAATGAATCAACAAGCCACCGTAATTGTGTGCTAATAGATTTTCTCGTAACAAAAACTTTGTTTGTGTGTAGAGAACACCAAAGAAATCCGATTTCATTTGAATTCGTGCAGTCCTGATCTGGTGCCAAGAACTAAATAAAGCGATAAAGTTCACTTTTGGAGAGATAATAGCTTTTGGCAACACACCGCAGCGCACTACAGATTTGTTTATGTGTAATTGAATGAATGACTTTAAACAGGTTTTGCGTTGTAAATGACCGAAAGTTATTAACTTATTCAGGGTAGGAAATTTAAATTTCCGGCGGTGTTCGTTTCGTTTGAGTTTCAGAAAAAAAAAGAAAATTTTTTACTGAGGATGGAAGAGATAGTTAAAGAAAAAAGTACTTTCACTGTCGGTACTCCGAGGACATTTATATTCTGACGAGTATACCAAGCTTTGGAGCTTATAGTCGAGAACATTTTTGAGAAATTAGGTTACTGTGAAGGCTTCGACACTTCGGAAAATGAAGTAAATAGCCGAGTTCACACTGTTGGACAGATTTCGTTTGACAGATGTTGGATGGTCGGATGTAGTTTGCGTTCAGACTATCAAGCTTGTCGTCCAACTTTATGTCATATGTTCCTCCGCTCCTTCCAACTTCAAAGTTTTCAAAAATATTTGAAAATCTTCCAACAAGCTGGTCTAGCGGTCGTCTGAGGGTTTATATTGCCAAGCATTGGTCGTTCAAGTCAAAGTCTGTCCAACTAATTGCATAGTGTGAACTCCGCTAATAGGGTGGCGCAACAAAACGAGGAGCCCCGATGCCTAGCTCAATTCTCACAACCTTGTTTGGGAATGGAGGGGACCTATACAATTTTCTGCGAATTCCAAAAGGCGAGTTGAGAAAGTACTTTTCATGGCATGGAATTTACTATCGGTGAGCTTTCCAATTCACCGCGAAGGGCGATACCTACCCGTGGAAAAACATTTTTGCTTCTGTTGGGACTCGAACGGACATGCTAGCCATCACGCCACGGGTACCCCTCTGGACCAGAGTGAAATCGCTACTGGATTGAAAAACAAACACGTCTCATATAACGTGTTGTTCTTGAGGCCAGCAACCTTCAACTACGTGTAATAGGTGAGAAGAGGCCTAAGAAGTTTTTTTTTTCAGATTTATGAAGATGTTTAAAATCTTTACTCTACGAAATCATTTTAATGTTTTTCTTAAAGTCCTTTCAATTTATTAAAGACGACATAATTCTGCTCTTTCAATCTAAACCCCGAAAATATTCGTTTATATTTATAAATCGTAGCATTCTTTATTTAAGATGGAAAATTTATCAAATAATTTCCGGAGAAAAAACTGACTTAAGTAATGACCGCGTAATAAGGAGTACCTACCTACAAACGAATATACTCAGTCTCAGATGAAAAAATGTTTTCGCCAGAACTGTCTTCTTTATAACAGGGAATCGTGCAAGCGTTTATTAAAAAATGTCATTGAACCGCTTACATTATTGGAATTAATTTCACCTTGCAGATTTGTTCGAGGAAAAAACTTTTATCTGTTGGAGGTTTTTTCCCACGATGATCGATTGAGAAAATACTCAAGACGTAAGCGATGAATGGAGAAAGCTTCGAGTGATTAAATTACCTGAAAGTGATGCCACCAAAAATACAAATACGTAGACAGTTCTTGGAATTTGGCTATTTCATTGAATCGCTGAGATGGAAGCCAGAGTTTCCCAAATCCCCATCAACATTTTGTCATGTCGAAATTTTGGTATCTTTCGCAAATGAAGAACGTGTTTCTTCAAAAAACAAAGTAAGCGGCTACATGATGAAAATTAAATTTGTTCTTTTAGTCTATTGATTATGCCGTAAAAAAGGGCATAGAAAGGAACTCGACATTGAATGGACTTTTATTGCATGAATCGATTAATGAGATAATTTTAGAGAAAAAACCAAAATTGCTATTAGATTAGAGGGTGCGATTCGAAGATATGGGTTCTAAACCATCTTCATTCGTTTTTTCATAATATCTCGAGAACGAAGCAAAATTTTGATACAATTCCAAGGACGTTTTTTGTAGAAATTAAATTTTCCCATCGAAATGTATCTTCTAAAAAATTATAGAAAAATATTTTTTATCGAAAATAATTAAATTCCCGACAGAAAAAAAGTAAATTTTTTCCAATTTTTGAGTTTTGGCAGTTTTTTTAATGGCATTTCTTTCTGGTTGCATAAATGTATAAGCAATTCTTCATAAAAAAGAAAGTAAATAAAATTTTCTTTAAAATGCTATATCAGAGAACTTTCTATATTTCAGAGTTGTAAAGACTGCAGTCTTTTTGGTACTAGTACTTGTGCAGTCGCAGTTAATTAACTTATCGTTTGAATGCAGTTAATCTACTGTGACCAGTCTTTTAACTGCAACAAAGCAGTCAGCAGTTAGTACTAACTTTTTGACTGTGCAGTTAATCAGTGCAGTTAATTGACTAAAAGTTAATTAACTGCAGTACATTTAACTGGTCTTAGTCTTTTTAGTCAATAAAAATTCTTTTGTACTGGTGTGATTAAATTTTTAGTCAGCAAGTCTTTTGACTGTAGTGAATTAACTTTTAGTCATTTAACTTTTTTTTAGTCTTTTGACTTTTTTTTAGTCATTTAACTTTTTTAAGTCTTTTGACTGCAGTTAATGTTCCTGTGGGTCACAGGAAATATATAATAGTAGATCATACAGATTTCGTACAAAATTTGAATAAATGGGATTTTCTGAACTATTCTCGTCAAAAAATAGAAAAAGAAAGAATCAAAGTCTTTCGGAACATTAACTGCAGTCAAAAGACTTAAAAAAGTTAAATGACTAAAAAAAAGTCAAAAGACTAAAAAAAAGTTAAATGACTAAAAGTTAATTCACTACAGTCAAAAGACTTGCTGACTAAAAATTTAATCACACCAGTACAAAAGAATTTTTATTGACTAAAAAGACTAAGACCAGTTAAATGTACTGCAGTTAATTAACTTTTAGTCAATTAACTGCACTGATTAACTGCACAGTCAAAAAGTTAGTACTAACTGCTGACTGCTTTTTTGCAGTTAAAGTACTTATCAAAGTTAAAAGACTAAAAAAATTAGTCTTATTCGTGACTTAACTGCAGTACCAAAAAGACTGCAGTTTTTACAACTCTGCTATATTTAAAATTCACTGAAGTATTGTCACTTGAACATATGCTTGTGTTAAGTGTGAAGGAAAACACGCAACTAAAAACTGTCCATCAAGCAAAGAACAGAAAGCAAAATGTGTAAACTGTCAAGGTAATCACCCTGGAAGCTATAGAGGCTGTCTAGTTGCTAAAAGATTTCAAAAATCCAAAAGCAAAATGACATCCGGTGAAATAAAGCCTAGCAATTCAGCAAACACAAAAAGAACTCCTGAAGCTGAAGATAAAGGTAAGAAAGAACTGCCGAAAGAAGCTGTTAAAAGCAAAAGCGACGAAAATAAATCCTATTCACAGATTGTTAAAAACGTGAGGAAGAATGAAGAAACTTCCATTAAAGAAATTCTTGAACTTATTCTTAAAAGAATTGACAATCAGGATTTGAACATCAAACGGCTAAGTGAAGAAGTCACTCTTAACAAAACAATGATGGACAGAACACTAAAATTGGAACATGGAATGCAAACGGTCTTTTACACCGCATTTATCAGTATTAAAAATCTTCTTAGACATCGAACACATAGATATTTGTCTGGTGTCCGAAACTCATTTCTCAAGTGGACTGGTTCTTGATGATTTAATATCAAACTATATTTGCTACCACGCTCCTCATCCAGCTGATAAGGCTAGAGGCTCTTTTTTATCAGGATTGCCAATCCAATCCTGATAAAAAAGAGCTTAAAACACCATGAAGAAGCTATGTTTACAAACGAGAATATGCAAGTAACAATAATTAGTATTGGTATGAAAAAGAAAGACTTCAAGTTGGCATCAATATACTGCCCGCCAAGGCATTCCCCGACTGAAGATGATTATACAGAACTGCTTAATCTACTAGGACATATTTTCCTTGTTGGCGGTGACTTCAATGCTAAGCACACCCATTGGGGATCCAGACTTATAACAACCAAGGGCAGAAAGCTTTACAAAAAATGCCTCAAATACAATTGCGAGTTTTATTCTTCCAGATCACCAACTTACTGGCCATCGGATACTAGTAAAATACCAGACCTTGTTGACTTTTTCATAGTTAAAGGCATCAAACGAAACCACATAAGAGTCGAAGGTAGTTATGACTTATCATCAGATCATACACCGGTGATTTTATCACTTAATGAATGAGAGATAATGGAAAAAAGTAATCCTAAGCTTGTAAATAATAAAACAAACTGGAGTGAATTCAGAGAAAAGCTTGAAAGCTATATTAATCTCAGATCCCCTATGGAAACAAAAGAGCAAATCGACCTTGAAGTAGAACAATTCATTGCCGATGTTCAACAAGCTGCAGAAGAAGGTACACCAACTTACTCGAGTAGGAAGCAAACTGAAACAAAATACCCTGCCGAGATAAGAGAGTTGATATTGGAGAAGAAAAGAGCTCGAAGAAAATGGCAAAATACTAGATTTCCAGACGACAAAACAGCGTTTAACCGGCCAAACAACGAACTGAAAAAACAAATCTACGAATTCAAAAATGATTCATTAAGTAGATTCCCGAAAAATTTAACGACTGATGCTTCAACCGATTATTCGCTCTGGAAAGCAGCTAAGCGCCTGAAAAGACCGCAGTTACAAAACCCGCCAATAAAACCTCTAAACGGGAATTGGATCGGAAATCCGAAAGAAAAAGCTAACCTGTTTGCAGAACATCTTGCGAATGTTTTTAAGCCATTCCCAGCAAATACATCTGAAAACAGCTTACAGTTTATTGATAAAGTCGATGAAGTTGACATACCAATTGTCACACTCAAAGAAATAAAAAGTATGTGTCGAAATCAACTATCGAACAAAAAATCACCTGGGTACGATCTAATAACTGCTCAGGTTATGAAAGAAATGCCATCAAAAGCCTTCATAAAACTCCAATTCATAATAAATGCATGCCTAAAGACCCAATATGTCCCACATCATTGGAAAATTGCTGAAGTAATTGTTATACCAAAGCAAGGTAAGCCACCAACAGAAGTGACGTCTTACAGACCAATATCGCTTATACCAATAATGGCAAAAGTCTCTGAAAAATTGCTACTGAAGAGACTAAGCAAAGTCATAGAAGAAAGAAATCTAATCCCAAATCATCAGTTTGGATTTAGAAATAAACATTCCACGATAGACCAAGTTCATAGAATAACGGATGCAGTTGAAAAAGCATTAGAAGAAAAACAAGTATGTTCGGCTATATTTTTAGATGTTGCTCAAGCATTCGACAAGGTATGGCATGAGGGGCTAGAGTATAAACTGCAAAGGGACCTACCCAGGCAGTACTACGAAATACTAAAATCTTATATCTCAAACCGGCTCTTCAGAGTACGGTATGATCAAGAATATTCAAAGCTATGTAAAATACAAGCCGGTGTTCCACAAGGAAGCGTCCTAGGACCTACCCTGTATTTGCTATATACAAGGGATATTCCAGTGGACCATTATGGCTACTTTTGCAGATGATACTGCAATTTTGGCATCCAGTAAGTGCGTCGTCAAGGCTGCTGAGAATTTGCAAAATGCCGTCGGCACCGTTAGTGATGATTGATGACCAAAAAATGGCGTATCAAGCTAGCAATGAAGCTAAATCTGCACATATAAACTTTACAAATAAAAAGTTAAGCTACGTACAAATATTCATCAACAATCAAGCTGTACCTTACGCCAATACGGCCAAATACCTTGGGATGAATTTGGATGCAAAGCTCAAATGGAGAGAGCATATCAAAAAGAAAAGGGAAGAGCTCAACTTGAAGTATAGAAAAATGTACTGGTTACTCGGTAGAAATTCTGACTTATCTGTCGAAAATAAAATGATGCTTTATAAACAAGTACTTAGACCTGTCTGGACCTATGGAATCCAATTATGGGGCTGTACAAAGAAAACAAATACTGAAATCATCCAAAAGTTCCAAAACAAAGTCCTTCGTGGAATAGTAAATGCACCATGGTATATAAGAAATAGTGATTTACATAGTAGTGACTGCATAGTCATATCAACTCTGAAATGGAGTCCGTATTAAATACGAGAGGCAATGTTCGGAGATTAAGAAGAACCAAGCCACACGAGCTAATGGCCTAAAAGTCATGGGAAGCATTAAAAGTTTAAGCTTCCCTTAAAGCGATTATATTATTGAGAAAGAAAAATCTGTTGTCGATCGTTCATAGATTGGTTCTGATTACGAGGAGTTTTTAGTGAGGTAAGAGTCCCACACTACTTGGTGTCGAATACTGCCAAGTGTCTTTTGAAGATTTCCTCCTGACAAAAAAAAAAAAAAAAAAAAAACTTGAACATAGACATTTTTATCGTTGTTTTTCATCATTTTTATACTGACTGCATTTATTTTTATTTTGTTGAAGAAAAAAAAACGTTTTTTAGTCAATGGAAAGGTATTTGTTATAAAAAAAGTAATTTATATTCTTATTTTTGGATTTGTTTTTACTTAACAATATAAGTGTATAATGCTGGTAGTACATATTATAATTCTTCAATAACATTTTGAAGGTCTATATCGACATCAACATCTAAGCATCTTCAAAAATGTCCTCTTCTACAATATCGGCTACTTGCCGCTATCGCAATGAACTCCCATACATTCCTTAGAAAATATTGAGCAAGCGATTTGTAGTTTTCTGCTACCAAAGCTTCCATGGCAACCTATTGTGCAACCACCATCAGCCATCCATTTTTTTAAGCAATATCTCTGGTGCAGGAGGTGCAATTGGGCGAATCGGAATCAATCCACAACCTCAGTTCAGAGGATTTACATAAGTGGTTTCCGTGCCACTGTTGGATTTGGAAAAAAGGGAAGCGGGTCGAAATGCTGTATTTTAAAATACGGTAAGGTCAAAATACTGTATTATACTGTATGATACTGTGTGCTCATAATGCTTTATGGTTAATATTCTGTATTTCAAAACACTGTATGTACAAAATACTGTATGATCAAAATACTTTAGGTCCAAATTCTGTATTTCAAAATTCTTCATCTCAAAATGCTGTATGAGCTAAACACTGTAGATATCTCAAAAATCTGTTTGTAAAAACACTATATTTTTGCATAATTCCGTTCTTAAATTTCCATTAAACATAAAGCAGAACTCGATTAATGGGTTTTTCTTTTATTGAAAATCTTAACAAATGTACAACCAAAATACAATAAAAAGTCATAGATAAGTAAAGTATAATAAGTAGAAATTTATCAACAAAAACAGACTAACGAAAGATTCCAAAAAACACACAACGAAATCACAAAATTCCTTGTATTTCAAAATGCTGTAGGTAGGCTGAAAAGTAAAAATTGTTTTGAGAATGTAAAAAAGTGCGCATGCAGCATTTTGAATTACAGAATTTTGAGATACAGTATTTTGACTTACAGTACTTTGATCATACAGTATTTTGTACAAACAGTGTTTTGAAATATAGTATTTTGAGATACAGTATTAAGACCCTTAGAGTATTTTGACCCTAACCCGGAAAAAGTTCACTCATCGCGTGTGTACTTTTTGATAATTTGAAAAAATTTTGGAAACTACAGTTGCTTAGGTCTGGTTCAACTTTGCTACATATAAAGAAACTGCAGTCAGTATAAAAATGATGAAAAACAACGATAAATGTCTATGTTGTAGTGACAATACTTCAGTGAATTTCAAATATAGAAAGTTCTCTGATATAGCATTTTAAAGAAAATTTTATTTACTTTCTTTTTTATGAAGCATTGCTTATACCTATCTGCAACCAGAAAGAAATGCCATTAAAAAAACTGCCAAAACTCAAAAATTGGAAAAAATTGACTTTTTTTCGGTCGGGAATTTAATTATTTTGGATAAAAAATATTTTTCTATAATTTTTTAGAAGATACATTTCGATGGGAAAATTTAATTTCTACAAAAAACGTCCTTGGAATTGCATCAAAATTTTGCTTCGTTCTCGAGATATATTGAAAAAACGAATGAAGATGGTTTAGAACCCATATCTTCAAATCGCACCCTTTAATTTAATAGCAATTTTGGTTTTATCTCTAAAATTAACTCATTAATCGATTCATGCTATGCAATAAAAGTCCATTCAATGTCGAGTTCCAGAAACGACATAATCAATAGACTATTTGAAGACTTGGAAATTGTTCTTGAATCGTGAAATGATTACGAAAATTAATTAAAGCTGCCGAAATCAAACTGTGCATAATTTTTCTACAGATTTTACAGAACAGAATGCCTTCATCAAATCAGGGGCTGAATTACCGCATTAGTGATCGAGTGAGTGAGTTTTATTTTCTCTTTCAAAATTCGCTGTTCTGCTGTTCATTTATCGACTTCAATTCTTTGAAATACTAGTGATAGAATGTCAAATTGTGATATTAAAGTGCTCGATAGCGTCAGAATTAATGCCAAGAACACATAATTCAGTCCAGTATTACTCGAACACGTGTGCGGTAATTCGGCCGCAAATTTATATGAGTTGGAAAAATAAGAATGGATATGTTTTCAGGTCTATGTCGATTCCAGAGGCATAATTCACGCTGCTTCCTCAAGGTCGCTGTCGAAAAACGCTTTCGACACTTTCATGCAATTTTTTTTGAAGATTATACAAAGCTCAAACATCAACACCAGAGGCATAATCTTTCAAAAGTCTGTACAATTACTCTCATACGCAGATGATATTGACTTGACCTAATGGAAAGAAGTAAGCGTGGTGTCATAGATTATTTTGCGAGCATTGAAACAGAAGCGATGCAAGTGGGTTGTGGGTTGAGAGCAAAACAAAGTGCACACTCATAGGCTGTCATCTAACAAGGAAATAGAACACCTACGAATTGGAAAAAAACGTCACAATAGACAGTCATAACTTTGAGGTAGTTGGAGGTAATGTGTGGAGAAAAAGATTCAATACCGATTGCCGAAATCAAACGAAAGAAGAGCTAACCGACTTCAAAACATAGCACGAAACAGGAGAGATCGCGCCAGAAGTCGGAATTGTTTTCGAAAAATATATGAACTACTTTAATTGATCCTCTTATCATATATTGACAATTGGTTACCATAAAACACCATTGTCTGCTCTTAAGTAGTTATTAAAATAAATATAAGTTTTTGAGATGAATTCCATCATATTGGTTTTTTATCAAGAAATATATTTGGATTTAAATTTGCTTACCCGAGGCTATGGATCGGCTTTTCTGTTAAGTCGTCTTCAATGATTAATTGACAATAGGTATTAGGTAGTTAAGTATACTTCTACACTCACAAATGCCAAATCACGCATCCAAAATTCAAGAAATTGAAATTTAAGAGATCATTAATTTGAGCGACAAATTTGACTTTGAGGAACAATTTACACTTTTGGATTTAGTTTTATTTTAACACGATCGGAAAGCAAATTTTATCGATAAAGGAAACACATTTTAAAAGAGAAGAAACTCTAGCAACAATTACATTAAAGAAGGAACAAATCACACTTCTATAAAATTGTTAACCACAAACACTTTTTTATTTAAATGAAGAAGTCCAGCTTACGCGAGATTTTCACAAAACTAACAAACCTGATCATGTTTTTTGCAGCGATTATAAAAAAAGTAAAACTATTGACTCAAAGAGCTCACGGATTCACTGATGCACACAGCCACACACTTTCCCTACCATTAAAACACTTTCACCACGATCAGGGACGATATTTCACATATTTGTAGGTAACTAAATTGAATCAACAGAAAAATTATAAAATTACAAATGAAATGAAAGGCAAAACTTTACAGGCACACTTAATGAAAAAAAAACTAGACGCTACGTGAGAAACTGAACGAAACTGAACGACGCGACACTGCGTACGTGCTCTACATGTGAATATGTAATGGCCGCCATTTCAATAATGGTATCCAAATTATTTAATTTCCTTGAGCGAACACAGAAATATTTAGTAAAAAATTAAATGATGAGTACTTTTCGAAGCAAATCAGAGAATAACACAAAAAACGAGTTGATTTTAAAAATTTAAGCGTAGCACAAAATTAAAAAACAACGGAGAGAACAGAACCAAGACCGAACAGAAGAAAAGAAAATTACAAATGAAAACATTGGCACTTGGCAGCTTGGCACTTGGCAGATCTGCTTTACATTGGACCGTTATAAATGATGACGAATGCAAGTGGATGTGTTGGGCGAGTTCATTAGATTAACGATAAGGAGAGTCAAAGAGTTGATTGTGTGAAACTCTTCGGATTTCGTATGGTTGAACTTTTGATATATCTGTCAAGTGAGGTCGACGCGATGCGCAGCTTACGTACTATTGTGATTTCACTTTAAAGGCTGAACGCATGTTGTTTTTGTTGAATACATACAGTTACAGTGGAGCAGTAGAAAAAAAGTGAAAAGAAGAGTGGAAGCATTTTAAAATTATTATAAAAAATACTGAAATGATATTTTCGTGGTAGCAACTAAATACAAATCCTTTTGCTTAACCCTCCTTTACAAACTGAGGTCCATTTGGACCCCAGAGCATGTTTGAACACTCATAACTTTTTTGTTTTTAATTTTTTTCAATTGGGATTTTTACTCAGTGAACAAAATTCAATTTTTTATTCATTTCTTAAGTTGAAACGATTATCAGATGTTTACAGATTTTTCTGCGATTTTTTTGTGAAAAGAACCCGTTTACCCGAACTGGGGTCCATTTGGACCCCACTACTGAAATTCTATGAAAAATCATATTTTTTAGAAAAAATAATTATTTTATTATAAAAGTAACATAGTTTATGTTTAGAAGGATTAAGTTAGAAGTTGTTGGCAGTTCCGCCAGACATTTAACACATAAGGTTCTAGTGTGGCAAGGGCAACAACATCTGCAACATCCATCGCAGGTGGTTCTGGTTTTCTTGTCGTTTGCTCTTGGGCAAAGGTGACATCTGCTTCTTTTACAAGAGAGCCTTTCGGGGACTGTTGGTAATACTTCCTGAACTCTCCCCAAAATACAGAGAGTATCCAATGCAGGTATTCCAAGGCCAGATTGTGTTGCAGGTTGTGAACGGTCTATTCTGACTCAACCAGTTCCTTCGCCAGTTCGATGAGTTTATCACTTCTGAACAAATTTTTAGTTTCTTCTAGGTAAATTGAAGTGTCGGAAGAAGATGACAGTTGCTAGGGCTGCTACGTCCAGTAAGTTGTAGAATACAACCATCGGTCAGCGATTAGTTTGACGTGTACATGAATATATTGAGACCATTTGGTCGAATACATGGACTCCACCTTTGGTGCGGTTATAATCCAGTATTATTGCAGGTTTACTTTGATGACCGGAAGTGGCTTTCTCGCAGTTATGTTGTGTTGATAGCAACACCACTTGTTTGCTTGGCTTCGGAACATAACTCACCAACGCCATTTTTCCAGAAAATCCAAAAATGGATGAGTGGACTGGACGATACTGCTTTTTGTTATTGACCTTTACAGGCTCATTCTGGTCATCAAGAACCTCCTTCGCTACAAAAGGTCTAGGCAAATCTCTTTTGTTTTTCCGAATCGTGCCAAGATTAGTGATCTTCTTATCCAGCAACCTCAATGCCAAATCCACCGACGTAAAGAAATTATCAATAGTGAGGTTGCGTCCAGAATTGAAATATGATGGCATCAACGACATCAGCACATCATATCCACGACCAAGTCCTGTACTTTGGTCAGAGCTACCAGTGTAGATAGAAAACTTCAGTGGATAGCCCTTTGATCTTTCATTCAGCCACCTAAACTTGAAGCCATATTTGGCAGGGTTGCTTGGCATGTGTTGGGGAAATTCAATCCTTTTTGAGGTCAGAAAATTGTTTGATGACCTGAACAAACTGAAACAATGACTATTTTTTCTTTTGATAGGCATACCTGACAGGAACAATTGATATGGATGAATTTTACAATCAGTAATTACGTAAAACAGACATATCGAAAGGGATAAGCGGGAATCCCAGATTTGCGAAATTAGGCAATTTCCATCGATTTTGAAATTGAAAAATTTTATTGATGACCTCCTTCATACCTGCATAATGACATCTCTGCTTAAATTTCTTGCTATATAAAATACTAAGAAACAATTCATACAATAGCCAGAAGTACTATAACTGAACAAAATAAGTCAGAAATCAAAAAAATTTCGAAGAAAAAGCCGTGGGGTTCATTTGGACCCCAGTTCGGGTGGACACGACTTTTGCCGGTTCGTAAAGGAGGGTTAAAACTGCAAATAGCCTGTCAGTGAATAGTTTTCTACTCATTTATCACATTTCAAACAGCAAACTGAAGTTCTAGAAGTTCGTATTAAACTCTTGCCTGCGAATCGAGGTTCACAAAAGTGCTTTTTTGAGAAAAAACAAAAGTGATCTTGTATCATGATAAAAAAAAGCACTTTAAAAATGTTATTTTGTGTGGAAATGGAAATCGATATTAGAAAGGCCAAACTTATACCTTTCTTGCCGCATTTTTTCTATTTATTAACATTGTTGGTTTTGTAACAAGAAATCGGTGAGTAACAGTAAAGGTTCATCTGGAACAAAGCGATTTTGTAGTTGCGGGCGGCATCGACATGTGGCAACTTCTGCGCTGTCAAATTATGTTTACAAAGCGATATGTGAGAATACCTAAAACTGACGTGACAAGAACAACACAGCGTTTTCATACATTCGCAGTTGTCGCGACGACAGAAATCCTGCCAACAGCGTTCTTGCAACTGTCGCAACTGCAAAGCGATTTTGCAGTTTCTACAAATGTATGGAAACACTGATTCAATGTGGGTATTCTCATATATCGCTGAATAGCTTAAATTCCACAACTGAACTAGCGCTGCCACGACTGCGAAATCACTTTGGTTTGAAAGATCCGTAAAACTGAACTCAAAGTGTTGTTAGTAGAATTTTGTGGAAAGTAGGAGTCCGAAAGCTGATATTGAAGTTATGGCATTTTTTCTGTCAAAAAAATTGTGTAAAGCTAGCCCTAAACGACGAACATACTCTCCGAACATGCTTGTTTGCATTTTTCCCTACGCGGCGAACAAATTTGCTGAACATTAATTTCGTTGATTGTGGAAGTGGTTATTTAAGTGCAAGAAAAAAAAAGAAAACAAATAAAAAAAGAAAGTTGATGAAGGACTGGCTGTATAAACGGAATAATCGTTCGCATGTTAATTTATTGAAACATTTGGAGATAGATTCCACAAGATTTTAAAAATATTTTGCGAATGGATGCCACAACGTACGCAGAAATAACGCCGTCAATACAAAAAAAGGACACAAATAAAAGAGATGCAATCACGCCAAATGAAAGATTGTCTGCAACATTCCAAATCGCACTTTCATAACTTCAAAATTTTATGAATTCGTCTATGGCTGATTGTTGCCATTTTACTTTAAAAAAATAAAAATAAATAGGGTAGCGCAACAGAGCCCCTGGGCGTAGCGCATTTCTCACAACCATACCATGGCCATTTTACTACATCCGCGATATGCGCACGACGACATTCACAGCAAAAATGATGTTTGCTTCATAGCAAAAACAGGTTTGCTCGCTAGCATGACCCTACATGGCGGACATCGAACCCAACGACCATCGACCATGACGAAATCGAAATTTTTCGCCACCAGCTAGCGGCTGGCGACTTGCTCGCTAACCAGCACCTAAACGAAACGAGGAACATGTTGGTCGTTTTAAGCTAGCTTAAGTGAAGCTTCTAGGATGTGGCAGTTGTTTTCTTGTCTTGTCCTTTTTACTTTTGTAACACTAGATTCATGTCAGGGATTGTCAATGAACCATTTACATGATCGTGTGACATTGACAGCATTTAGGGCAGGTTTTTTGAGAAAATTTAACTGAAAACATTTGCACTATTTTTGCAAACATTGTTGAAAGTTGAAAGAAAGTTTGACGAAATAGTTGTGTTTGCCTACTTTTATGTGCACTGAAATTGAGAGCCCAACTAATTTTAGGAAATGGGATTAAGTCTTTCCAAATTGAAAGTCAGTCTAACACTCCTAAAATTGAAATCTGCAGAGTCTTGAGGATCTCCTGAACTAAAGCAATTTTGCAGTCGCAGCAGCGGCAGAAACACTGCTGACAGCTTTTTTGTCGTCACGACAACTGCAAATGTATGAAAACGCTTCGTGAAGTGTCGCTCATATAGCGCTATGTATACGCATCACAATTTGCAAATTTAGGCCACTCCATTCCCCCATAAAGGCAATGGTTGTGAGAAATGCGCTAGGCCCCGAAGCTCCTTGTGTGTTGCGCCCCCTATTTTTTATATTTTCTTAATTTCTCTTCGAAAAATAAAGATCACATAAATCTGACGTGAGGTTATTCCCATGATAGTACATACAATGGAAGGCAATGAGTCGCTGTTTTCCAGCTTTGTACAACCTTCTCTTTTTCAATTAATGTATTTCAATTGTGCAGATATTGAATTCGAAGCGAGTTGAAAACTGCAAATAAATCAATAGGTTGGCTCCACAAAGGTCGGGAAATTTTGGAGCCTAACGCATTTCAAGGACTTACAATGTTGCGGCCACTTCAGATAGCTTTGTGAGAAAGGACTTTTCATGACAGTCTTATTTTTACGAAAGATTTGCAAATTTTTGTAAAAAGACGATACCCGTGAAAAAGCCAATGTTCCGGGAATTCAAACCCTGAACTGATACATCGGACTTCGAGGTTTGAACGTTGAAAGTGTTTTACGGGTATCGCTCATTGCGAAAAACTGGCTAGCTCTCCGCTTCTAATTTCACTGACATTAAAAGCACTTCCGCGCTAGGTTATTGGAGGGAAGCTTCGCATCTGATACACAAAAGCACATCTCATATTCTGCTTTTTTCTGTCATCGTTTTGCACGTCAACAAACTTAAAGACACTATAGGTACAGGCGCTGCCTATACATCCTCTACCACCCTCAAATTAATATGCAATTACACCTCTTTAGGCAATTTTTCTTCCTATTTCTTATTGAGGGACCTTTGTCATACAGTCCTTACTTCAATTGCGATAGTCCCTCAATGTCAAAAAATTTACTTTTTTTTTGCAAAGTATTGAGCAACAAGTCTGAAACAACTTAAAATGATAAAACTTTGTAATGTTTCTTTGCAGACAAGTGTAGATTACACTTCTGCACTTGTGATGTCTTGAGAAAGTACACTCAATAGTCAAGTACCAGTGGTAAAGACTGATTCGTCTGCTAAGTAAAATTTCGACAAACTCTGTTGCTTCAAGAAACACTTCTTCACGCTCGAAAACTTCATTCATTCTTCAGAATTATTGAATCCTTGCAATACGTCCTTTGCAAAACATTTCCTACAGAAATCACGTCGAATATTACTGCCTCCACTTACATCACCAACAAAAACACCTCATCATCCCATGTTTTCTATTCGCACTGTAAAATTTTTTATTCATCCATCTTATCGAATTGTATGAAACTTTAATCAGCGTTATAAAATCATGCTCGTTTAATAAATCTAATACCTACTCCCGGCGAATTCAAAATATAAGAAGAGATGTATACACTCTTTCTGTATAAAAATTACATAGCCCTGAGCTTGTAACTGTGTGTAGGTATACAAAGCCCCTTTATTGCATTATTCCAGAACACGGCTGTGTATTACTTGCCAAACGATATTACTTAACGTGAACATTGCCCTTGAGCAAATGACGTTTTGTGAGGAAAATGTTCGATCCAATTGATTGACGACCCCTATAAAACTTCAATAGAAGACTGAAGTACCATTGTATTGAATGACATTGGGAAGGAGAACATTTTCTGTCCGACTGACCATCTGGGTCGAGGACAATCAAAGCAATTTCAGTCGAAAGCATTTATGCTGCGAAAGTGATATTATTGTTCGCCTTTCGATTCCGTAAAAAGAAAAGAAAGACTCTGTTGGGCAAGGCTCCATACGTTTATTTCTATGTGCGCGCGTATTGTAGCCTGGCGCTGCTGGTGCTGAAGGAAAAAAAAAATTAATTTGCATTCTTTCCATCGTTTCCAATTAAGGAGAACAAGAGTCAAGAACCACTAGAGAAATTTTCTCCGCTAATCAGGAAGATGTTGATGAAGTTGGTTTGCCATGATGCAAGAAAAAAACAAAAATCAAGACTCGCTTTTATTGAAAATGAAGAACAGAAGGCGTCAAGGGTTCGTTCGGGTTCACTATGTTCACTTTTGTTTCCATAGAGTCAATCCTTTGGGCGAAAAATCTTTTGTGTGCTGTGATATGTAAAGGTGGCCGAACAAAAACGAATTATACCTACCTATAGACCGTCTGAAAGTAATTTCCCACCATCGCTGAGAGAGAGCCATGAGCCACCCAACTTGAATGGCCAATATTTTAGTTTGTGGTTCGGTTTCGGTTTCGCATTGTTACAACGTTAGACCGCAATAAATTTTTCTTAGAGCAAAGGCATTGTTTGCCTCCTGCTGAAGATGACGACGGACAAAGCCAGCATAGAGAAAAGCTAATTTAATGTGTGCGAATACAACACATACCTCTCTCACTCTCTCTCTCTCTCGTTCTCTTTACCCCCTGACCCCTGTAACCTATCTACTTTGTGCGTGGAAAATTTATTTCACTATGTTGAACAATTACGATTACGATTCTGCTTTCAGGACTACTGCCGTTGCAAAACTATACAAAAATGAAGGACATTACTTTATGTTGGCCATTCCTGAGGGTGAAATTTTTCACATAAACATAGCGACCAATAAAATGTGGCCAAGGAATTGTTGTGGCTCTTTTGTGCATCGTTTACCTTTGTGTTTCTGGTTTTGAATGTTCTGATTTGCAAATGGGTCGAAATAAGCAAATGGCCTTGGATTTAAAACTGAGGGAGAGATTATTTCTTGACCAGTATTTAAAAATTGTGTTACATTCACTTCGATTGTAAAGAGCGGGAGTGGTGCAATGGCAGAGCGTTTAGTTGGACGAATGGATCGAAACCCCAAACAGGGATTCGGCTTTTCCTTAAGCTTTGTAGTTTCATCTGAACGCTGCACTGCCCTTGAGGTTATAAGTGAAACTACAATCACCCTGTTTGGAACTAACGCACCACAGGACAGGAAAGCTGCTACCCTGGAAAAAAATGCTGTTTTTTTTTGTATAGACGTGTGGTTTTCAAGAAGAAATAAAATGCATAAAGTTTCATGTTATGACCAAGAATTCACCTTTTTTTTAAAGGTAAGGGTTTGCCATTGTGTTTTAAAAACGATTTTCTGCAAGTAGCCTCCGCGGCTGTCTTGCATCCATTTCAGCCAAGAATCCCAATTTTCTAACACTTTTTGCAGCACTTGGCGTTGTACGTCAGCAAAAGCGGGCCAATAATTATCATGGTCATGCGGTCAATTCCTTTACATAAAATGGAAAGCAAAGCTGAGCAGCAATCAAATGACAGCTGTAAAAATGACCAACTGCGAGAGAAGTATTGCTAGATTGAAAAACACACGCCTAAAAAACATTCTTTAGAGTGGACCTGTTCTCCTGCTGAAAGTGCTAGCGTCCGCTTTTCATAAATTAAAAAAATGCATTCGTTTCACAAGAAAATACACTTTCGTGGAATGGAAAAGCTTGTCTGAGTCTTTAAGAATACAATACTCACAGCACCGTCTAAAGCTAGGTAAGAAGAAGCTGGCAATGCTCACCCGAATTCTTGTATGTGCCTAACAAACACCACATCCCGCGTTTTTCAGTTTGAAGGGAACGTGGTTTTTTAATTTATCCAGATTTTGCATTAGAATAGTTTAAAACTTCCCCCAATTTGATATAAAACTCAACATGTTCACACATCAGGACTAATACCTCTTTTCATGGATAGGAAAACCGCACTTTTCGTTTGAGGAATCTTTTAAACTTGCTACCCTCCACAATTCATTCAACAAGGAGAAACATTTCCTCAAAAAAGTAAACATCCCATATTACTTCCCCACTTTGAATGTAAAATATTCCACAATTCATTTCCCCTTAGGACGAAAGGATGAACCCAGCACACCTCACTTTAAAGAGCCTAGGTTAACACAAAAATGATGATAGTCCTCATCCTGGTATAAGAATTGCAAAAGGATAAAATAGACAAGAGGTTTGAGTTGTTGCCTCAGATCAATAACAAGAAAAACAAGTTAAATGCAGTCCAATACTTTCATTCAAATTTCAACAAAAACAAAACCAACAATAGGCGCATTTTGCATTTAATTAAACTCAAACAAATGAATTGTACAAGGACACCGCACTAACATTCAAGTGTTTTTATACTTTTTACGTATAAATTACTTGACAAAATACAACGACTATAAAGAAAATTTGTTTCTCCAAACAGGCAACAGCATCCTGAGAATGAGAATCCTTTTGGAAGTCCTTTGCACTCGCTTGGGCTATTATGCTTTGAGTGCAAAAGAAATGTTCCCAAAGGACTGTCACTATACTACTGTGGCTGAGGCTGTTTTGGCAGCTAAGTAACTCAACAGCCAGGCAATTCGTTTTAATTCGCTGTATACATAGACCTACATACATATAAACCCAGCTATACCCACCAAAAGAGAGAAAAATGGTTGTTGACCTTTTTGTAAGTAAAAGCGAGCGAACAAAAAATTAGGTTGATTGTATGCAGATTTGCCTCCATGGTTTTTCTGTGGAATATTTGAGGTTGGTTTGGTACAGGCACTATCTATATTCACTGTAGAGAGAGGTTTTGTATTATATTGGCAAGTGGCCAGTGTACACTGTGTTCTCGAGAGATTAAAGAAGACAGTTAAAAGGAATAGATGCTTTTAAATTTTTTATGGGCTAAGCGCTTAAACAGGTGTTATCTCAGTTAGGCAGAAGATCAATAAATTAATTGCCTCTTTAGGCATTTTATTTGATATGGAATGGAATTTGTAATTTTTTGCTATGGTGCCTAGTGCCTACATACATATTTGTCGAGGACTTTTAAATAATTCAAGCTCTCAAAATATGCTTTCGGAAGTTCAATTGAAATTAAGGAAAACCTCAAAGGCCTATAATCGCAAATGAACGGATAAATGGGCGCACTTAACTGAACCATTTTGATGAAGCGACGGAAGCATTGGAGGTCCATTTTCATGTGATCACTTAGATTTCCAAGAAAAATTCTCCTAAACTTTTAAGGGAAAGAGCAGAACACGAACAGATGAGGTGTTTCAGAATGAGTTTTCCAATGTAGTGATTGGCATACCAATGTTCATCCTGCTGGTTCAAGTGAGTATATGATTCCATTCCTGGCGAATTGATCGTCTTTTCAATAATATCTCTGTTCCCAGTGAAGTTAAACAGCTTTGCCACTTCCATAGGCAAACGGCGACAGTTTGAGCGGTTACAGTGTTCGTGCAAATAGCGCCGAGTGATGTAAAGACTTCTAGGTTGTCTGTGAAGCTGCTCACTGAGGATAAAACTTGTTTTGCTACTGGCAGGATAGGACATTCTTCTGGTTGTTCTCAACAGCAATGGCAGTAATTAAAGAACGTACTTTGAACTTGGTCATACTTGATGCAGTCTAGCGTGGACTCATTGTCAAGATCATCAAGCGTTTCGAACAAAAGGGCTTCAAATTGGTCGCCATAACATTCATGTGGGCTTCGAAGTAGTTATTAGAGAAGTAATACACGGACTTAACAGGCCGCGCATTCCTCTCCGGTTAAGTAAACGACATGAGCTCTGGCTATAAGAAGTTCCATTGTTGTAAACACCGGTCGCCAGATGTTGGGTGTCAGGAACCCAGCTGACTGACTCTTTGATATCTTCCACGTTATGTGGTTCAATAAAAAGAAATTGGTAGAACTAAAGCAACCGAGAACTGGCTCTGCGAAAAAGATACAACCCTGCTGGTTACGACACCTCGTACTTTGTTCTAAGTATCAAAACTGACAATTGTAAAGTACTTTCAATTTATTGACGTCTTAAAAAAAAGACAGGAAAAGTGCTTACCAATTTAGTCAAGGACCCCTTCTACTTCTGGATTTTCAGCTTAAAACACGCTCTGCTATCAGGGCGACGGAATGAGAGACTTACGTTTAGTCTGTTTAAGTACCTACAATCGGCAATTCATCCACTTCATCGGATCCATCCATAGAAAAATTAATTGAATTATCCCTTCGTACCACGTCTTATGGATCTTGATGGGAAGGTGACTTGAAATTTAAAGTTTTTTATAGATAATCTGCGTTAATGTTGAAAGTATTGAATGAGCGCAGTGATTTCCTGACTTTTCTGGTTTCAATATTAACGCCGCTTGTTTCGAAAAATAATTAAACATCCAAAAATTTAAATAGCCAAGAAAACTTCAACCGCGAAAGCTGGTTCCTAAAACCAGTCAAGGAGTAGTGTAGTTAGAGTGACTTGGAATCCATTTGAATAAATACAGAGTAAGAGATTGACGTTTTAGCGATTGGTCCATTAGTAGATGGCTCTGAGGCTAATGGCTGCGCTTGCGGTGACATGTTTGTTTAAGAAGGATGCTTAGGGTGGCCGATGGTGCTGAACGGACAGCATCGCTGGCAAACAGCCTAATCGCTGGGCTTAACTTGGAATAACCAGTTAAATTACTTCGTCTAGTTCGATTCACTATACTACAACCCTGCAAGAAAGTATCGGTCTATACCCAGTGGTTAATCTGTCGAGTTCACCATTTTTTCCAACGGCTTTTCTGCAAGAAAAAAGCCCGTTGTGGCTTTCTGACTCTTTCTTGTATATTCGATTTATAGATTAGCTTTTAACAAGGAAGGTTCGAGAGAAATGCGCTAGGTACTGGGGCTCCTGCTCTGTGCCGCCACGCTTACTATCTATTTATTAAAATTTTTATTAAGTATGATGCCTAGAAGCTTCATTTTATCTGCAAAGTTAATTGCAGTTACATTAATTGATGGAGGTTGGAGGAACAAGCTAGTTGTACTAACTAACTATCTGAGGACTGATGATTTTCCAGTCCGTTTCTGTAGTTTATTAGGAGAGGTAAGCATTACCTCCGTAAGAATTTGAGGATAAATTTAAAAAAAAATTCAGGATGCCTTCCCAACACCGCAATATCGACGTCATGATAATGTGCAATCACACCTTCAGCTTCCAAGCTAACAAGAAGTTTCTCCACGACTATGTGCAATAAAAGAGGTGATATGACTCCACCTTGTGGCGTTCCTTTTCTGACATATCTTTTTTTGCAGAAAAGACCCCTAGAGTCAACTTTATTCTTTTATTTTTAACATAAACGCAAGTAACCAGTAAGATATCCTCTTTAAGGTTTATCGGAACCACCGCGCCGTTTTTGTAATTGAAGGGTTGTTGATATTGATAGAGGCACCATCAATATCACGGAATGCGACCAGAGTGCGTACATTGCGATGGAAGAAATATTCGATAGGAAGGCGTGTAGGAAAATTTCTACTGATTTTTCCATTCCAAGGTTTGGATCTTTACAAATACGCAGAGGGATATCAATTAATCGATAAACAGTGTTTTTATGGAATGGTGATCTTATGGGACTTACGTGAGAACATTTGACAGCCTTGGGTATGATCACAACTTTGACTTCCCTCCGTTATTTTAAAACGATTTTGTTCAAATTAGTGCATCCATTTAGAATTATTTCAAGGACTGGTAATAAGTTGAATTGCTGCAACTCATGGGGCTTAGTAACGCCCGCAACTGTCGTGGTGCCCGTGGCCTGATGGTTCTTGTTTCGAATCTCAGCAGAGGCAAAAGTGTTTTTCCACATGTATCGCCTTTCGCGATTAATTGGCAAGTCCTCCGTTAATAAATTCATTGACATGAAAAGCGCTTTCTCGATTAGCCGTTCGGAGCCGGCAGAAAATTGTAGGTCCCCTCCATTGCCTCACAAGGCATGGTTGTGAGAAATGCGCTAGGCCCTGGCGCTCCTCGCTCTGTTGCGCCACCCTATTTATTTATTTTATTTACCTGTCGACCTTTTCCTATGGTCATGGCAGAACAGTAACTTTCACCTTTTGTGGTTACCGGCTGGGGTTCAGAGATGTTCTGAGAAATTGCAAAGGCGCTGAATTTGCAGGATGAACATTTGTATTCCAATAATTTGGTGCAACTTTATGCTAAAGCAATCAACAGATGGAGAAACATATCCCGAATGTGCATGGATCCAAGGTGTTGATGGGTTATTTCACTATCCCTCGTAATTAAACCGAATTTATTTGTTGTTTGTAGTTCGACTTAATCGGTTCAGAGCTGCATATGCTTTGAGAGCTTTGAACGTCTATGGAAAGTGAAAATACAGCAGAACATTGGACGTTTCTTCGCAGGAGTTGGTCCAAAAGCCGTTGGCTCTTTCAGTGAGTTGGAGATTGTTAAATTTTTTGAGAGGATTTTTCTCAAGCCTCTGAAGTATCTTCCACTTTACCACAGGTGTGTCTCAAAGTGGTTCTTTTACTTAATTTAGTTTATTGCTGTGAGCTTTATTTATTCAAAAAACTTCCAAGTTGATAATCACTGGATTCTGCCATTTTATTTTCTGTTAATCGAAGTCCAAAACTCTTGCCATGAGTATACTTCTCCTTAAGTCATCCAATTCACAAATAAATGTTTCTCTTCGATTCGCTTTTAGTTTACTTTCTTCCTCATTCTTCACTACAGGGTTATGCTTATTTGTCAATTTCAATTTCGTGGCCACCTATTTTCGCCGGTTCGCCGAGTTGTATATCTTTATCCTCTTTAGAGGCATGTTCATTCATATCATTTGCAGTTTTGTAACAGTATATTTTAATGGTCTGACAATTTATCAGAATGTTGAGCTCCGCTCAAAGTTTTTTGAACTCTTCTCAAATATCTTGAAGTCCTATGAGTTCCTACACCTTTTCATTAAGTCATGATTTGGTATGAGCGTTGTGATCATAAAAGTATTTCTTTAGCAATAAAATCAGTAAAAAAAATTGAAGTAAGAACATTTCAGTGATTTGCAATCATAAGAAAGGAAACCACAAACAAATTCCCAGCGGAAATGAACGCGTTAGCAGTTTTCAAATCCAATTGATGTGTTTGCTATAACATGTCATAGTCGCACTTTCACTTCGAAGATCACACCTTTGATTTTTTTTTTTTTTTTGTATTAAATGCTAAGTTCAATGACAGCACAATTGATGCACACTCAATATCAACTTAAAATTTAAACCATCAAATCAAAATGTCCTTAAAGCTGCTACAGAACAACTCAAATAAATTTTAAACACTCTAAAATAAATCGATACGTACTCGTTCACATGATGTACACATGATTGCATTTCCAAGTGTAACAGGATTGTGAAGTGTTTTCACTAAATCCTTTTCAAAGTTTTGCTCGTGTGCTTTGATATGAAACGCAAACATTGAAATTGCACCCACATTGAAATGGAATACTTTGGTTTGGTTTCGATATTCTGGATATTCTGCATGTGTATGTACTTTAGCTACTATTTGCTCAGTACAATAAGAATTGCTCTTTTAACGAGCTTTAGATGTGCAAGCAAGTGCCTAGCCAGGTATGCTCTTCAATATCTCTATGACTAGCAAAAATTCTAAAATTCATTGAAAATCGAGGGCCATAAGTTTTGAATATCTATTTGAAGTTAGAGTTGTTAATGCTCATTGTTTTGTGTGTCCATTGATAGTAACTTAGCCTGTCATGAATTGAAAGCGTATAGGCTGCAGTCATTAGAAGCCTCTTTTCAGGACTTCGTACTTGAAAAAGTGAACGAGAAACAGGTTAAAAGCCAGTCGGCTCAGGAGAAAGCCTCTTTTCAGTATACCTTTGTATTTGAAAAGTTTCAAAGGAATAGGTGAATGGCCTAGTTGACCTTTTGTTCTCCATCATTGAATCAATGAACCAATGTAAAATTCAACATAAATAAAAAAAGTACTCAGGGTATTAGAAAATATTTTTCAAATGGTTGTCCATATTTGTCTTTGCCACAAACCATAAATTCCCCTACGGGTGCTATTCATTGTATTCGATTAAGAAATGAAGAAGAGAAATAAAAATCAAACAATTATCAGTACAAGGAGAAGGTGCTTGAAAGCTTAAAGCCTCATCTCGTTATCAACGAAAGTCAATAAAAAGAGAGAAGAAATAGAATGAGAGAAAACAAATTGTCTATATTTACTTTCCTACCAATGTGGGAAACACCGCTAAAGCATTTTGTCTATCTCGATTACTTCCGGGACATTTCAAGACACCTGCCAGTCAAAAACCAAAAGGCATTGTGTTTCAACATTTCCAAGTTAAAGAATTTTCTACAGGATGCTCTTTTTCAAAAGCCTATTTTTATGTGACTCAAGATTAAGCATATCAACTCTTCTATGGAATGGGTGTGTGTAGGAATTTTTTAAGTCCTCTTTAGCTGTCGAACGAAATGAGTTTCAAAAAAAAAAGAAGTCTTTTAAATCGAATGTCGAAATGTCATGAGCTAAGGCACATGCATGTGAGAACAGTACATCCAAAGAAAAAGTAAAATCGAATATATGTATAAGACTTTTCCCACTGAAAGAAGCACATAGAGCATCTTCTTAGAAACGAGGAAAATAATTGAAATGGTTTTGTAAGTGATTTCAACGATGACTTTCCATTAAAGATAGATCTTACTTTGTGAATCGAATGTGATTTTTGAGCACTTTGTTGGTTTTAATTTTATGTATCATCAAAGAAATCAAATGGCTTGAAGGACCATGCGTCTTAAGCTGTCTTAAAAGTGTAAATTTGTTTTCCTAAACAGAATAATTGATTTCGAGAAATGACTTTATGCATGCGGTGACTGTGAACACCCTAAAAGATATGAGTAGATTTGGTGCAGGGTAAATTAATTTGTTATGACATTTAAGATGTAACATGAGTGGAAGGAGGGAATTTGCAGAAACACATAGTGAAAAGTCAAATGTGTAAACACAAATATCACCAAGTTCATAACTTTTACTGCTACTGCTTTATGTCAGCACCACACGGGCCTTCTTTCCTTTCACTGACTTTATTGACTTGAGAAAAAAACTGATGCACAAAAAATGAAGGTGCTTCCTTCTCATTCCTGTTTGCACTTCCGATTTTAATGTTGTCAGTTGGAAGACTTACGTCATCCTTTCCATAAATCTGCTCCTTACGCTAAATGTATGGAAGTTTTTTACCACTTGAAACATAAAAGTTGTAATTTTGCTTTTGAAGGTGATATAAAACGAAATTCAATGCATTAGCTTCAGTGAAGCATTTGTTTTGTAGTCCTTGTTATTAAAAATTGTGTGTAAGTGAATTTTCCACCTGTGTCGAAAGACAACCGTTTCCTGTTTTACATCTTATAAGATCGGAGAAGAGAATCGTGAGTCATTTAGGCCCAATGTCTCCCATCTTTTTTTGAAACTCATGTGGTATCCTGTCTGGTTAAGCGCCTTTGCATTCTTTGGAGTTCTGAACTGATTCATTTACTTCTTCTTTCATGTAGAGTTTTTTCTTGAGGTAACGATATAGTGGAGGGCCGTTAGACATAAAAAAGGCAAAACCTAGGAACTCTGGGGCAGTCCACGAATTTTCATGAAATTTTCGGAAATGTGTTTTGAATGGCGTATGGAAAAAGTTAAAATAAAAAATTTCACCGCTCTCAATTTTTTAATTATTTTTATAATTAATTATTAACTTTTAGAATTTTATTTTATTTGTGTAGGGTGTTTTAGATACGGTTTTCCAAAGGCTCAGGATGGATAGGTTTGGTCAAGACAAAAAAAAAGTTGAATGGGAGGGGGGTCTATATCCCTCCGTGTAGGCGCGATTGGCAATTTTATATGATATTTACTCAATTTCTTAAAAAATTATTAAAAATCAACCAAGCCTCTTACTTTCTCATACTTTAGTGTTTTTGAAAGTTATTACTTTGTTCTTTAATAAAAATTTTAATTTGAGTTCACTTAATGAAAAGTTTTTGAAATATCAAGTCAAAGTCAAAATTTTGAAAAAAGAAAATATTTTTTTCTTAATTAATTTTTTTTTACATAATTTTGCCCCATTAAGGGCCATTTTTCTTTCCATATTCAATGCTTTTATTAATTTTTACTCAAAAGCAAAAAACCGAACAGTAAATTTTTGTTTTTTGTTTAAGAGAAATTAAAAAAAAAACGAATGGTACTTTTTTCCAGAAAACAAAATGTCGTTAATTTCCCGAAAATTTCATGAAAATCCATGGAACTAGCCCTGGATTCCTAGGTAAAAAGCTTACGGTCCTCCCCTAATAAGCATTTGAAAAATATCATATTACTAGCTGAGCCGCCCGCGGTTGCTCGATTATAACTTATTCAAAGCCTTGTTCACACAAAACTGCCAAAAAACTAACCAAAAATTGTCGCTAGGCTAATTTTGATTAATTTTAATTTTGGTCGGGCTGTCGCCCCATTTATTTATTTACTAAAAGCTTTAACTAAAGCTTAAACTATTTAAAACTAAATCAAACAAGGAAGGAAAAAAGGACGAGATAATCTTACGTTTCGTGAATTAGTGTTGAATGAGATAATATCTAAAAGGGGAGAGCAGTCGCAGTATTACCAGTGAGAAGCCGGTGAATGAAGACGATGTCAAAGACATTCCTTCGGATTTCTAGGGAGTGGAAATTAATGATTGAGAGACGTTCGCGGTAAGGAGGTAGTTTGAAAAGGTTTCTAACGTCGTCGTGGAGATCCCGAAGAGAAAGAGCAGAAAACGAAGTTGAACGCTTTCGATCCTTGAGATGTGAACCGCTTGATACGGAGCCCACAGTTGCGATGCATGCTCAAGGAGAGGGTAAACATAGGCGATATAGAGTGATTTGGTAACAAGGAAGTTGAGGATCTCTTTGGACCATCTCTTGACAAAAACGAGGGCGGAATTAGGTCTTGATATTACTTCGTCATTATGAGAGCGAATTCTCACAGAGAATACATTAATCTCGGATAAGCTGCACACGATATATGGGAAGGTTCTGAAGACGATAGATGATCTGTGGGGAGGTTTTTCCTTTTTCGAGAAAAAGTTACTGTTTCGCATTTGGCAATGTTTAAATCAGGGAAATTTATACTACACCTAGTGACGAATTAATCGAGGTCATTTTGAAGCTGGAGAGAATCCCGATCAAAGGAGATGACTTTGAAAATGTTTGCGTCATCCACGTAAAGTGAGATAGAAGAATATTGGATGATTTTTTCTACATCATTAATGGATAGGATGAAAAGAGGGGTCCAAGGGTACACCGGAGGTTGGCACTGAAGGTACTGAAAGAGTAGAACGCCAACGAACTCTATATTGGCGGTTGTCAAGATATGAAGAGATCCATTTGAGTAGGATAGGACTGAATCCGAAGAAAGAAAGTTTAAAGAGGAATAGAGTGTGAGAGATTTTGTCAAAAGCTTTGCTGAAATCTGTGGTGATGATGTCTACTTTGTTTCCTTTTTCCATCAGAAAGAGACTCAACTAGATAAGCGGATGTAGACCTTCCCTTACAGAAATCATGGTGCTTGGAGATATCACTGATTTGCACTGGAAAGAAAGTATTTCATACAGAATGCTTTCGAAATGCTTGGGTATATGAGAGAGTTTAGCTATGGGTCTATAGATAGAAATTCGTTTTTTGGGGTTTTTTTATGGATAGGCGGATATTTTTATAAGTTCGAAGAAACTGCACTTAAATTAGTATTAAAGATCACTACATTCCATTGGAAATGAGGCTCAGTTGTAATATGGAGCTGAAATATAGCCTATAGCCTATCTTCTTCAGACTCTAGACTATCTCTGTATTAAATTTCATTCAAATTGGTTCAGTAGTTACGGAGGGAGATGTTGACAAAGAAAAACAGACATTCAGAATTACTTTCGTATTCATGATATTAGCAAGGATTGGTTCCTACGGAAATGTTCTTTCAGTAACCTTTCTCAGGATCTAGAATATTTCTGTGTCAAATTTCATTCAAATCGATTTCATAGTTAAGGGAGCGTTCAAGTATTACGTAACGCAATTTTTGAAGATTTTTGGCCCCCCTCTTCTCCTTGTAACGCACCGTAACCCCTCCCTCCTCCTCTCTAAATGTTACGTAACACTCAAGTGACCATTTTTACCCTAAAGTCGCAAAAAGTTATGTTATAGTTTTTATCCTTGGTATACTTTTAATTGCCATTGCGGTAATCATATAATATTAAATAATACAAAAGCCAATTTGGCAGTTTTTATTCCCTAATTAAAAAAAAAAATGTTACGTAACGTGTTGTAAGAAAGACCCCCTCCCGCACCTGTAACGCATCGTAACGTTTGACGAGGACCCCCTCCCCCCAAATTGCGTTACGTAATACTTGAACGCCCCCTAAAGCGGGAGACGGTAACAAAGAAGAACATACAAACAGAGTTTATTTCGCATTTAGAATATTAGCAAGACTATTAAAAGTTCATATCGTCGGTCCAAAGACAAGACTCACTAACATCAAGTTTGAAAAGAAACAAGGTCTGGTCACTGAATTGAAGGCCTTCTCACAATACCCACAAGAAAATCTAAAAGAAAAGCTTCTTTTCAAAGCAAAATACATTCTGGGGGTAAACGTTTTTGCGAAAACTGCTTTGTTGGTAAATTAGAATTTTCCACATCCGATATGACGCCATTAGAAAAATATTATGTCCAAACTTCACCATTACCGAAAATTATTTTATTGATTTATGACTTTCCTTTATGGCTGAACGTAATGTAATTAGTTTATGTTGGTATATGAATGGGGAGTGCAACCGCAAGAAGCAACACCTCACTCGGATCACGGTGAATCCATTGTACTCTCCAGGATAACGGAGAATAAGAGAGTAAGGAATTGGGGAGGAGGAGGGTGTGATTGGTGGTGAGTGGTTGAGGAGCTTCCTAAAATTATCTGTGGCTTTAGATGAATTTTAGGATGCTGTTCAGTGGCAGATTTAAGATGTAGTCTATTTCCTTAAAAGAAGTTTTCTACGAGGTCTGTTTTCCTGGTGTTGGCCAAAATTGTTCACTCACAGATGAGGCAGAATAACCATCCTCATCGTGGAATTCGATGCATAAATCAGAAGTATGAGCCGATTTTGCTCAATTACAGAGGAAGTGGAATGACCCCATCATTTTGTCATTATCTACATTCTACATAAATGAGAAGCACCCCATAATAACATGAGTACCCAATGAATTGTGACCCGTGGGGATACCAATCAACGGACAGATTCGAGGCCTTGAGAAATGTGTAATCATAACTTCCTGGAATTTGTTGGCAGATTTGATAAAATTTCCGCGAATCCTGTGCTTTTCTTATTAAATGGTTTGAGCACAGAGATGTTTGGCACTCTGGATTCTGGTAATGATTGGATTCAGTTCAAGTGGAAATCTGTTATATCCAAAAAATTGGTCAAGAAATCATCTCTATGATTGGATTCAACCCAGCTTTATTCCCAAAGTGAAGTTACGGTTTTCGTTGCACCAAGCAGTCTTAAATTTGTAATAGATTCCTATGTATTTGTATTTTGTCTTTTGTTGTATTTGTATATGTCAATGCCTTTCTTGATTTATTCGTGCGGCCTTAAAGACTAAGGTCAGAGAGCTTTGTTGACCAACTCATGGTAGGAGAACCTCAACAGAAGTCAGACTCTACTTATTTGTTGAGAGATGGCCGTAGTGATTAGAACGTCAGTCTGTTACGTAGGAGTTTTGGGTTCGAATCCCAGAAACATCAAATTGTTTTTCCATGGGGATACGCCTTTCGTGGATCGGCAAGTTGTCCGACATAAGTGTCGGACGGTAACGTTCCGAATCGGTATACAATTGTATCATTGTATGTCCCCGAAATCTGTCAGACTTCAAGGCCCTCCGGGCTTTGTTGAGTCAGCTTGTTTATTCTTTTGTACTTATACTTATTCTGAGGGCCATTGGATTGAAAACAATCTACAATACAATACACTGGTATCATACTTCGTGAGGAATTGGCAAGTCCTCCGATAGATTCATTCACTGCCAACAAAAGCGATTACCCGATAAGCCCTTTGCAATCAGCACATCATTGTAGCTCCCGTCCATTCCCTCACAAGGGAATATATATATTTAATATAGTCACAATAGTATTGATAATTGTGTGTACATGTCAATAAAGAACTATCGGACACGCCCAGCGTTCGAAGCTCTGGTCCTACGGTGATCGAGTGTATGGCATCGACCTGCAGCGCCGTTATTCGATGCAGTTATGTGACTTAGAGGCATTGTACATTCATAAATTGAGTTAAATATACGTCACAAAAAAAATTTTGGTATTCGAAATTGGGAACATTTGGTCCATAATCTTGCTGAGCTTGGCCTTGCAACACGAAACTCCAAGAACTTGTTATACAAGTCTATAACACAAGCTTACGAATTTGAATGATCTTTTACAAGTGTAATGGACATAATCCTTCAAGTGGCTCTTGACTTGTGGCTTTGTAGCTTTGTGTTACAAGCCTCTGCTCGCAATATGGGGATGAAATGAAATCTATTTTACTGATGACATTGAAGCATCCTAATGCTGAAAGAATTTTTTAAATCTGTCCAGTAGTTTCCCTTTGCGTTTCCGTTTTCGGGGGAACATGGGGATGAAACACAGGCTATGTTATTTCCTAGGCTCTAAACCATCTCTGTCCCAAATTTGCATGAGAACGTCATACTTTGACACTTGGAAGGGTTCATACTAAGACCGTTTCTAGAATCCCACGTAACAACACTGTCGATATCTTTTTGTAATAAATTGCGATCCGACGAATTTTCAAAAGATTTTAAAATCTTTATGTCGTCATTTATTGCAATAATGAAAAGCAAAGGATCAAGGTGACTCTCTTGTGGCACACTAGAAAGACGATTGAAAGAATTTGACAAGACGTTGCTAAATTTAACTTGATAAGACCTATTTTTTAAGTAGGAACTTATCCAAATAATAAATAAATAATAAATCCAAATGATTTTAATGAGACAGTTGGTCGAAGGCCTTAGAGAAGTCAGTGTAAATGCAGTCTAATTTATACCCCTTTTCAAGTGCATTAGAGCATTTACGGTAAAATGAGAGAAGATTAGTAGCTATCGATCTTCTCTGCATAAATCCGTGTTTGCTAATTACAGATAATATTCCTTGCAAAGAAGGACAAACTTACGCAGACTACTTGTTCAAATAGCTTAGGAATACATAAAAGATTTGCAATTGGCCTGTAGTTTTTTATACCTATTTTTCACTCTTCTTGAAAACAGGGGTAATAAAAGACTTCTTCCATAAACTAGGAAATTTTCCAGACTTCAAAGAAAGCTTAAAAAGGTATTGGAGAGAAAAGGCTAAACGTGAAGAACACTTTTTTAAAACGATAGGTGGAATCATATCTGGAAATTTTTCCTTAATATAATAGAGAATAGATAAGGTATAGTTACTTTGTTTTAGCCTGTATCCCAAACTTTACTTAACTTTTTTCTGTAAACAAAGTTTCAAAGCTCGACCTCATTCATTTCGATGTTAAATATTCAAAAGCTGATGTGGTATTCAGACTAACAATTTCCATTCTTCGTTACATGCAACAAACAAAACCGCTTTCTTTTTATGGTAAATCGGCTTTGGCCAAATTTCATTTATTATTAAATCCAACCACAACCACATAAAAGAAAAAAAAATCATCACAGCCTTCCTCGAAGTTATTTTTCTTCATATATTTTTTCTCATTTGCAATTTTTCTTGTAATTTTCAAATTTTCACCTCTTTACCGCATCATAATAATCATAAGAACTTAAATTAACTCTGCAAACACAGCACACACTTTTTTTATAAAACTCATTTTTGGCGTTGGTGCTGTTTGCCAATATGAGTAATAAACCAAATTCCTTTATGGGCTGCAATGAAGGGGCTCCTTTGGGCTCGAAATGAATTTAAGTATCATGCGAATAATGAGGTTTTAATGGAAATGCATTACTAATGAAATTTATGCGCGAATATAATATTCCCTTACTTCGTGTAGGTACTTGGTCTGGATGAAGGTCTTATAATTTGCAGGTACTTCAACACCAAAAGAAAACGTGTAGCATCATAAAAGCGAGAGTGTGAACAGACGTAAGAGATTATTCGTTCTATATGTAGAAGCTTTTTTTGATGAAAAATTCCCAAACAAGTGTTTAAAGAGTACCTTCCAGGAAGCAATTGTGTGTGCTTCGAAGACCAGAAATGTTCGCAGGGATATTAAACGCTTAGAGAAGCTCTCATATATCCTTTGTAAGAAGAGGACCAGGTTTTATGTTTCATGTGTTTATTTTAATGATTTCATTACTCCAAACTACACTGAAACGGACACAGCACACTATATTAACACACTGTACCTCCTCTATCTAGAAAAACATTGTTGGACAAGATTTCAACTGAGGATGAGAAGGGATATACGTTGGAGTATGACGTTCGAAACGAGTTGCAGTTCATGTATATGAGTGTCATTTTATCGTCCCCAGTAAATTATTTTAAAACTTTTGATTGATCAAGCTTTAAAATTTAAATCATTTCGGGAACTTGAAAGAGAAAAATTGAGATTAAATTTACTGACGAGTAAAGAATCTTTTTATTGCTTTTAGCTCGAGGGATCTTCTAGAAGTATTTCGGCCAATGAATTGCTTATTCTGATACAAGTGCTTATAAAAATACCATTGGGAGGCAATAACATAACATGCTATGATTAAACGTTCATGTTTGGTGAGAACAGGAATAAATAAGGCTAAATACGCTTAATTCTGGCTAGACGGGTTGTAAAAAAAGAGATTCGCAACGATTTTCTGTGAGCTCCTCCAGACAGCTCTTAACAAGCTCTGTTACTATACATAGCTCCACGCAGTATAACCACTGGGAACTGGGATGATCCACCCGGAGATGACCTGCTAAAGAAGGAAGTGCGAGTGTTAACAAAGGGCAGAAGAAGAAATAGATCAACGCTATTATGCTCTACGAGTGATGACTGGCTGCCCGAATCTCAGTGGTCTACCAGAGCTTCTTGGGGATATTTCAGTGGATGAATTCGAATTATAGAATCAACGGTGGACTTCTGCAGTCAAAAAAGAAGAAGCCTCTGGTTTAGCTTCTACGAAATTTTTGGTTTAAAGGTCTTTCTAGATACTATAATATGGTATTGAAATAGAGATGGTGGTGGTTGGGGTCCTGGCGAGCCAACAGCAGCTCTCACACCATTGCAGCAGAGTACTGATACCGGGTTATCCGTTTTTTTTTGTCCAAGGAGTTCCCGAAAGGACCTGGCCCCTTAGGTTGGGGTTGTGCGTGTGGTTAACTACCCAACCACGTACGAACAACACGGTTCCGAAACCACCAATAGCCTCGGATAACAACTATGATTTCAATGTCAAGCAAACGAAAAAAGGACGACAAAGACTTCCGGATCAACACGTGGAACGTAAGATCCCTTAGTGGGTTGCGTGAAGTTGGAGAATCAGTGAACGCCTTGGGCTCCTACAATGAAAACATAACCACCATCCAAGGAGTGTGATGAAGTGGGTCGGGAACAAAGAAAATGAAAAACTGCGACATCTACTATGGCGACTTCTACAGACAACAGAAACAGCGCTTATTTGGGTGCGGATTTGTCGATAGAGGAAGACTCAGGGATAAGGTTACTAGCCAAAATCCAGTTAATGAGCGTATAATGACTATCCTCATCAGGGCTTAATTCGCCAACATTAGCCTAAGGATTGTTTCTACGAGCTCCTCGAAAAAACCTATGATCAGTGCCCTAGACTAAATAATAAAAAAAATAAATCGGCTAACGCAATAGAGCGAGGTGTTCCAGGGCCTCACAACCATGTCTTGTGAAGGAATGAAGGGGACCTACAATTTTCTGCCAGTACGGAACTGTTAATCGAGAAAGCACTTTTCATGGCAATGAGTTTTCTTATTGGTGGACTTGCAAATTCCTCGTGAAAGGCGATACCCATGGAAAACGCTGCACCGTGCTCTCTGTCGGCGTTTTTGGGCGACTCCAGTTTTCCTCCACGGGTTTATGGGCGCGTCGTTGGTTGTGGAGCTTACGGCGGCCAGGGTGTCCGGGGATCCATCTTCTCGGTTAAAAGATGTTCCGGCGGTAGCTGTCATCATTGCGGCGGCGGTTTCTGTTGCTGGAAAATATTTGGGCTCTGGCGGCATGGGCAAACGGCAGGCCGAGTCGAAGTTCAACCTACGACAAATTGCGTTTCTGGTGTCTTCAAGTCCGGCGGTGATGGTTCGGAATGATCCCCGAACAGTGCATAAACGGCCACCATGCTGCAGTGAGGGATGTCCCTTGGCGTAACGGGCTGTTCTAGGATCGCCCCATTGCTGAGCCAAGCTCATAGTTCTGGCAGCAGCCTGTATCACTGCCCTCCGACTCACTTCTATTGGATCGAGCTCCAACGGCTTTAGGATCCATTCCATCGGTCGGGTTGGTCGGTTATTCCTCGGTATCTTATCAGCGTGTTCTGGTGGTGGGCTCAGTGGAGAGTCCCGGCTGCTTGTTTGCTGAATCCGGTTTTTCCATAAGTGAGTTGCCTTGCCCTTGATGTCGCGGACCATTGACATGTGTTCCTCGATCGGCGGTGGGTGTCGGACTGGGTGAGCTCCCGGCTTGTCGCTCCCTTTGACGTTTACCCTGGGATCTCGTCGAGCAGGGGGTTGGGGTCTTGCGGGTTGCATTCTGCGCCTTCTGAACGGATCGTATAATGCCGATTCTGAATTGTGGCGAGTATGAAGAACCTGGACGGCGTGTTTGGTGTCTCCGTGTTGGTCGGTCATTTTTCCTCGGACGGGGTTCGTTTTGCGAGGTCTGGTTCTTAGTGTTGACGATATGGACGAGGTAGGTTTACTGGTACCGGAGTGATTAAAAACTGGTTTTACTTCTTTGACTGCTGGCACGGGAATGAAGGTGAACGGACTGGTTCCTTCTTTCTTGTTTTCTGGTGCAGGTGGTCGCGTTTGTGCGAAGAGAGGACCTTTGATGACTGCGGCTGCTTTATGACTAATTATACTGGCGGATGAATTTATTTTAAGTGAATCATCTGTACTAGGTTCGGGTTCTACGGGGAACATTTTCAGGTCTCTCACGTGAGCGCGGGTATTAACAACTGGTCCTTTGTTTATCCCTTTCTTTCGTAGGGCCACCATTACCGGAGTGAGGATTTTTGTAACCTCATACGGACCGTCGTATTGTAGGGCTAATTTGTCGGTAAAACTATTTACTCCGGAGGACATTACTCGTATACGCTTATAAACTTGTTCTCCTACTTGCGGTCGCCAAGGGCGGCGGCGGAGATTATGATGCTTAGCTTGCGTTATTGTGCGGGCACACAGTATGTCGGTACATCTTTGAGTTTTGTCTCTCCAACATGTTACTTCGTTTCCACCTAACGTCAGCTTACAACCGGCTTTGCTTAGCAAATCCATACCCAAGATGGCATCCTCGGCAAGGGTCGGCATATACATTGCTTTTCCAGACAATGTTTGCCCATTAAAACTGAAGTGGATGGGGTAGTATTCCGATGTGTGTGCTGAGCGGCCGTCGGCTAACTCGATGACATGAGCCTGGTTTCGTGCTTGCATTCCCATCCTACAGCATTCTTTGCGTAGGTCTTTCCCGACAAACGAACGGGTAGAACCTGTATCGACCAGAGCGTGGAATGTGCGACTCGGGGTCTTAATTGGCACAAACAAACGGGGGTCGTCCCTGGTAGGCGATCGAGCGGCTGCGACCGGGCTGCGGCGGCACGGACAATCTTTTGTCAGGCGGCCATCTGCGCCACAAAAGGAGCAGAACAGGCGGAACGGACGGCGGCACTCTTTCTTGTTATGTCCCCTCTGTTTACACTGCCAGCAATGGGTTGCGCGGTCGTATGGTGTGCTTGGATATGGCGGCTGGGTGGAAGGCACTACTGCATTGTGGTTCCGTGGACTTGACTGCGGTGGTATTTGAATGCGAGGGATCGGTACGGTGTTAAACGTCTGTGGCACGGTAGAGCGAACGGTTCGGTCTTCTTGCCGGACGAACTCATATTCATCCGCCAAGTCCATCAACTCCTCCAACGTATCAAAATCACGCCGCTTGACGTAGAGTCGATATTCGGGTCGCAGGCTGTCGTAGATTCGGTCGATGTTATCAGCGACCGTCAAACGAGGATGTTGCCGGATTAAATACAAGAATGCGTTGATATAATCTTTGGCCTTTTCACGTGGGCCTTGGTGCTTCCTCATGATCTCGTCCTCAAGTTTGTGGTAGTATCTGGCCGGTAGAAAGTATTGAATGAACGCGTGTCGGAACGTTTGCCAATCGTGGAAGTTTTCACGGTTGATGCGTAACCATTCTAGAGCGGAACCTCTGAAAATTTCGGGAAGGGTACGCACCATATTATTCAGGGGGAGTTGATAGCATTGGGCTAACTCCTCAACCCTTTCTAAGAACTCCAGTGGCTTGCCAGTGGAATCAAACCGAAGACCCCACTTCCGTACTACATTCATCAGTTCAGCCTCGTAACTTACGGGGAACCGGTGCGGGAACTGGGGGCCTGGCAAATTTCCATAAGCAATCCCAGTGTCGGGGTGACGGCTGGTCGGAGGGGCGGAAGTGGCTCGTTCAAACTGTTGCGGGGTAGGACGCGGCCGCGATACCATTTGTGACGTCGACGTCCCTGGAAGCTGCAGAGCTGGCACTTGGAGACTGGATTGGTATATCGGTCGCTTAGCATCCGCGTTCAATGATGCGTTGTTTCCTTGGTCGGTATTCTCGTCGTCTGCGTCGTTGCGGGCTTCGATTTTCTGCTCCCACTCTTCACACAAGTTCTGCGTCGATTTATGCATCCGTTACTCCTTTAGATGCTGGCTTAGACGTTGGCGTAGTTCACGCACGTTGCCTTCAGTGCTTTGTCCCCGTAAACTCAGTGTCTCGACGAGTTCAGGTTTCCTCAAGAAGTAAATAAAGCCGAGGTTCTGGTACGGGCTTGGTTCTTCTCCGGAGCGGTCGGAAGAGTGGTCAGACAAGTCAGGATCTTTCTCGATGTTTGCCATGTCGAAACTTTGTTAGTCGGAATCGGTCGGTTTCGGAATCGGTCGGTGGACGATGCGTTGGTTCCAGGTCACGGTCGGTCGGTAAGTGAACCTTCAGCAAGGTCCCTGCTCGGGCGCCAATTTGTGATGCTTCTTTGGTTTCCCAGCTGGGGTAGGACTCAGCGGGCCAGGGTATTTCCCAAGGAAGCCAGAAGACTTGGGATGCGACGGTCCAACTTCTTGCGTAGTAAATGAGAACTCCGACACGGCAAATGTTTCTTAGAGATTTTCTTTATTAGCCTAATTCAAAATAAAAAGCTTACAGTATTGTTTACAATGGTATTCTTGTTACGTTAATGTAATCTTGAAAAAACGGAGAATTTACAATATTGTTTACAATGATATTCTTTTTACGTTAATGTAATCTCGCATCTGCGTTAATTGCTCGAAAACTAGAAAGTGGATTATTATGCCTGAAGGGCCGAGTTTTTCTACATTAGCTACGATAATAACAAACAAAGAAAATGAATGCGTATATATGAAGTGCTGGCAGGTCTTGCTTATTTTTCACCTTTTCAGGACTTACGGACGACGGTATTGCGGCGAGGTCAATGATTGCCTTTATGCTAGCTGTACTAGGTGCAATCTTTGCTGTAGCACCTGGCGGTCGGTCGTGTGGTCGCGATGTGCTAAAGTTTGGGGATAAACAAGGATTAGTAATGATTAATAGACCTTACAACTTAGTGCCCAATGGGTCCTGACGCTGTGCGGCCGAAATAGACTAGTTTCCTTAAGGACGCGGGAGCTAAGGTTGACTATTAAAGTCAAACGAACGGCGGTTCTTGGTATATTTAATGGATTTAGAGTTGAGGTGTGCCTCCTGGGTCCACCTTCACTATAAAGCCAATTAAAACCAAAATATTTCGGGAGCGGAACGGGGTAGACTGCTAGAGTCGATATGGCGGCAGATTCTGGTGTATTTAATGGACCTTAGAACTGAGATGTGCCTCCTGGGTCCATACTCAATATAAGGCCAATTAGACCAAAATACAATGTGCTGCTAGGGGTTTCTAAGTTGCTATCCTTTTTAATGGACCCTATGTAATGTGATGTTCCTCCTGGGTCCATACACACTCATACGGCCAATTATTTAAAAGGCAACGTTTAATATTCGAGGCTGAGATGGTGACTATAAAAAGTCAAGCGGGGCGGTAGATTCGATATTTAATGGACTTTAGAGTTGAGATGTGCCTCCTGGGTCCATACTCAATATAAAGCCAATTAAAATCAAAAAAAGGTGACTGTGCAAGTCGGCAGAACAGAAATCTTTCGCAATTAATCAGAGTGGTATTCCCACAGCCAATGTTAGCTCGTGATTTCTCTTCTCTTTCTGGGGTCGATTTCACATCTACTTATCATTTTTATGGTGATAAGTGAATGTGAACTGGAAAAAGGAAAAACAAAATGCACACAGAATTTTTCTTTCATCGTACTTGTATAGATGGTTTGCAGCATAGACGATGTATGCGTATTAATGGCTGAGCTCTGGGGCGGCGAAAGTAAAAAGTGTGACGTTTCGTCACAACTTCGATTCGTTCAAATACTGATGAAAGAATGTGAAATCGTGGTACTTGAGTGAGCGATAACGCGAGAAGTAATACCAAAAACACATAATTCAGTCACGTATTACTCGATCACGTATACGGTAATTTGGCCTAGGTTCGATTAGAGGGTGTTCAACTCTCTAATGTCCTAAAGATGGGGACCAGAGGGTGAACTACCTTCTGGTCTCAGTGGTATCACTCACAATGGACACTCTGTGGTCTGAGTGTGTCAGACTCCGTATCCTGCCAGCCACATCAAACCAACCTATTATTCTCGGAAGACCTGAAAATTCTTAGTGAAAAGCTGTACCCGTAGAAAAACAAATCTTTATTTCTAAGATTCTTATCTCAGAACCTGGCAGACACGTCAACCATAACAACACGGCCATTATCGTCAGCAAACTTAAATCAGTAAAAATTCATTTCTTATAGTAGGTTGAAATGGTTGTCAGGAAAACAACTGACACACTTAGACCAGTATTAGGTCCATTGTGATATTTCTTATAGTAGGAATTTAGTGAGTCAAAACGATCTTTTCAGCATTACTTTTCAGAAATCGAAAGCCTGTCCCTCAGTGCAGAATAAGAATGAATGAGTATTGGAACTTTGAATTGGTCTCGACTCGATCTTCAAATGATGACGGTTTTTGGGTGGTCCAACCTACCAGAATGCCTCCTGTAGTCTGTCTATTCTTATACAACTTACAATCACTTTCGCTTTACTATAAAAGATTTTCTTTCTCAAATCCACTCTAATTAATGCTTCTAATTATTTATAAATGCTCATTGATTTAAAACCCTTTGTTAAATTTAGCAAATTTAATTAAATCATTTCATTTTAGCTTCTCGACAGACTAAATGCGCTGGATTTAGATATAAATTTACCTTGTGTTTTCTGACTTTACTTGAGCGACTTCCGACCAATCATGTTTTTAATCATTTTCCATTTCCAAAGACAACCCATTACCACTGAATGAGGCATGGCTTATGCACACACAATGTTGCCTTTTGTTTGAACTTATTTTTCACTGCCATCACACCCGTCTTTTTTCTTTTTTTTTTAATTATCCCTGGCAAAAAAACATTAAGATGTCGTCTTCGTCAATCTGATGATTTTTTTTATCCCTTGTCTAACATCTTACGGTTGCCTTTCATACCATCAAAATATAATAATTCACAGATGAGGTAACCGAAAAGTGAAATGCAAACAGACACTCATCACACCCAAAAGAACGACATACACACTTTTTGTATCCTGGGCTAAAGAGAGTATATGTTACTAATTTATTTCACGTCTTTTCATCGTTTGCTTTTCGGTGGTTTCACAATTCCTTGGTTTTTTTTTGGTTCTCCTTATTTCCTGTTCAAAGTTTTCCCTTTCGCAAGCATTTCAATTACTTCCTGCATGGTGTACCCGGCACAGGTCGTCAACACTTTATTGGTTATCTGATACAGAAGGTACTTATGCCATCATCCTAAAAAGGGAAAGTATTTGCAAAAGGGAACAAAATATTACGTTAAATGACGTGCGGGAACATGGTTTCCTGTTGGCTTATGTTAATATGAAGGCATGCATAAATTTACGAAAGGATTTCCTTCTTCTTGAATACACACAGAACTCTTTATGGTTAACTCTTGTTCGTATGCAAAAAGGAGCATCACCGTTACTTTCGTGGAAAAAAAGAAAAGAATAAAATCGTATAAAAGCCCAAATTTCATTCGAATGAATACCAGATAAAGGACTCTGACTCTGATCCTTATACACAGATATGCGTAGGCAGATAGACATTTACATTTAAATAAAGGAGTTTGACTATATATATAGATCGCAATACTTGTCGTCTCTGATGTCATCATTTCGTCTGAAGTGCCGAATACTAATTAAAATAAATAACAAATGAGCCGTGTTTTAATGAAAATATTTTTCTTTTGAACAAATGAACTCCGTCTCTGAAGTCATTGTTTAACAACTTGCATTATGGTTGTACACAGCCGCATTTATTGTATTACACCTGAGGCAGGATCTTGATTACTTGGGAGATTAAGACTGATTGTAAAATATTCTTTGATTGAAAATCTTCACCGCTAGAGTTTGCAGTGCAGTCTTAAAGTATGTAGTCCTCGATGTATTAACCTCTTCTGTTAATCACTGTTGTCTATAGTCTTCCGTTGGTTGTTTGAAGCTCGTGTCCAGTCCGTTAGTTATCCGATTATGTATTGCGAGAATGGATCCAGGAAATTCAGAACGATATCAAAACGATCGCCAAAAGCAGTCGTAAATGATGTCAAGTGTCGTGAAAAAGTAGCGATTACGAGGGTATTCTTGCGAGTATCGTTATTTGTAATACGGTCCCCTATACTGAGTTATTCTTTGGGTTTAGCTTTGAATACTTGTCAGGGCGGACAGTGTTCAGTCATCCATTTGAAGATAACTTCTTTTACAAGAAGAAAAATGAGAAGTGAAGGATGGGCGACGTATGCCACGCTAGTGTATCAACATTTGATTCCAATATGTCACGTAACGAAACTGTATTCTCCGATATTTTACGTTTCTATGCTTTGCGGTGACTGTACCTTAAGCTTTTGATCTTCAATTCCTTGGTGCCTCTCTATCTCATCTCTACGAAATTTAGTTTGTATTCCAAACAGGGTCCTATTCCAAACGACGACACTCGCAGAAAACCACTTGTTATCGTTACGTTACAATACTTTGATATATTCTCGTTTTTCTAGCTACACTAGCTCATAGGGGACCGTATTACAAAAAACGATACTCGCGAAAATACCGTATATCGTAATCGCTAAGTTTTCACGATACTCGATGACACTAACGATTGCATTTGGCGATCGTTTTGATATCATTTTGAAATTTTCCTAGATTCTCCATTCTCGTAATACATAATCTGTATATGTCGTGAGTCTCGTAGTTTTGCATTCCGTTTTTCTGTCTCGTGTTTCCTAGTTCGTAATACGGGCCAACGTAACGTTACGGCACAAATAAGTTCACTATCATTTTTCAACTTCACTATGCAGTCCATGTTAAAGACTTGTGACCTCTTCCGACTTTGTCAATTCAATGATATGACTGTTGTACGTCACGATGACATAACGTCGCCATTACGTTACTTCACCATAATGTTAATTTAAATCACATCAAATAGGGTCACCTTTGTTTCACTGTTGATCTTCATAGCCATAATTTTTCATTGAAATCATTCTCGCTTCCGTATGTTGAACGACGACCAATTGGCATCATTTCATACGATTACGTTACGTCACATTAGTTAACACTACTATTTATCTTTAAAGTTTCCCAACGAGATCACCATGAAATTTGATTTTAATGACAAAATTACTTTAAATTACAATAAACCTGCGTTGAAGTTATGTAACGTAAAGTAAGATAATTATTACGACAAAATTTTTTTTTTAAATGATAAGGCGACTAGAGACCAAAATGCGACTCTGTTGAGATGCCACTTTTAACCTCAGATAAAAGTGCCAAGTTTAACCATCATAATAAATCAGGACAGGGGCAACACCTCGCGGTTGAAGAGATTGTTGCTGAAATCAGGGACAGGAAATGTCCTGGGTTACTGAAATTTCAGTGAAAACAAACATATGTATATAAGCAAACATTCATGGTACTTGTGTTATGTATGTCCTCGGCTTTATGTCCGTGCAAAGAAACCTTTTTACATTGTTGACTGTTATTGCTCGCTGGGTTGTCTTTTTTCTCAATACTCTCTCTCTCTCTCTCTCTCTCTCTCTCTGTCTCTCCTGCACCGTCGGTTTTGCTTTTGATTGTCATGTTTATCCTGGAAAAAGGATTGCGATCTCCGCGTGTTTTGTTTTGTTATCACTGAAAACAACTTTGCCAGAATGCTTAGGGTGATTGTTATACATAGACAAAGGAAAAAGCAATTTCCTCTCCCACTTATCCCTTGTACTATGCAGTTTTTTTTTTTTTATTTATTTCCCTCTTGTTTTTTTCCTTGTCTGAACATAACTACTAACGCAAGAAAGTGTGAGTGGTTTTTGTGTGTTGTTTTTATGTATAGAGCGACAGGGTAGTTGTGCAAAAGGTAATCATATGTTTTGCATTTTTATTGCAACATTTTGAGGACACTTGTCGTATGAAATGGCAACTTTTTGACAAGGATCCTTCGTGGGGTGTGTGGAAATAGAAAAGCTTAGCTATGTGATGATTGTTTTTTGTTATTACCTGTGCTTTTGAGTGTACTTCTGTGCCTAAGTGATGAAGTTATTGTAATTCTTTCTCTTTTTACTTAGACTCTGTTCTCGTACCTATATATATTTTTTTTGGCAGACAATAACAAAAATATAGCAAACACTGTGGGTTGGTATGTATAATAGAATTTATGACAATAGAAGTTGACTGGGTGAAAATTCTTATATTAATAAGCAAAAAGCAGAAAGGATGACACTCAAAAAAGTTCTTGAATAAATTTACTTGTTAGGGAAATTTGATAACTTTTACTGGTTGCAACACATGTGCTTATGAGTGTGTAAAGTGGTGGTATATCTGTGTAAGTTTTGGCTTTTGTTGTTTATTAAACACTTTCAGAGTACTTGTGAAGATTTTACTGTCTCAAGGTCGTTCTTATGAAGGATTTTCTATGCGAAAAAAGACATGTTATTGCTGTTTGATGTCGACGCAATGTTTTGAAATAGTTTCACATTGGGTGTGGTTGAGTTAAATCGCAGTTGCTTTGTTAACAGACCTACTTACACATTCTGCACAGATCTCATTTTAGTTCAATCATTTTTAGATTTTCTTTCAAATGTGAAACAAGTGCGGAAACTGAGAGGAAATTGTGTTTTTTTTTTTTTGCTTTTATTTAGACACAAGAAAAATTGTTCAGTGGAGCATGAGAGTTTGCCTGGGTTGTCGGAATTTTCTCAAAAACATTGAACTGCCTTTGTATGAACATGAAGTTGAAAAATTGAATGCCTTCATGAAAAATTATCTCTTTTCGATCATGTGAAACGAAGTTGTAAGTGATTGTGGTTTTGATAAATCGTTTGAAACACCTTCAAATGTTTTTAAGATGAAGTTAATGATCTTTTTCACCTTGATACAAATCAAAGTTAAAAGGGAAAACAATGAGGAAAAAACAAAAATGACTGAGTCCTAGATAAATCACTTGGAATCAGTTGGCTTTCATCTTTTTATTAGATAGGAAGGTTTTCTGATAACTGAAACAGATTTGTGTTAAATGCTTTGAAAGCAATCGATTCAAATGCTATGCTTTCGATCAATTAAACAGCTATTACCTAATATCGCAGCACTGTAATTGAAAGCTTTTTGCTTTTTGATAGAAGTTCAAATTGAAATATTTGAAATTATGTATAGATTTAGTTTGTCTAATTTGGGTATGAGAAATTTTTTTGATTCTTTCCTGTCACAAATTGAGTTGCAATACCCCTCAGCAACCCAAAAATACGGGGCTGAATTAACTCACTTATGTCAGTAGTTCAGTTCGACGGCAACTGACCAGAACAACTCAACTCAACTCATTTAAAAGTGAAATATTGATTAGGTATATAAAATATTTTTGACCGTAGCCATTGGTCTGAGATGATGCTTTTTGAAATTCTTGTTCTTATTAACCATTAAATTTAAATGACGAAAGCAATTTGCTCGATATCTCTTCATTATATTTGGGTGTGGGTGTGGAACTTCATTTATCGGAAAACCCAAACATTGATTTTCTGGAAGTTGAAGTATTGAAAAAAAATTGCATGGCTTTTTTCATTAAGCTTTCACACCAAATATTTAAGCGATTTGGTTTCCAAGACGAGCGGATTAAGTAATTCCTGATTCATTATCTCAGCGTTCTCAGATATAAGTGACTTTTGAAATATTTTATTAATTTGGATATCATCTGCATACATATATATGATATTCAATGCCTGAAAAGCGTTCACTAATATCACTTATGAAGCAAGAGAAGAGAAGTGGTCCGAGCACTGATCCTTGCGGGACCCCTAAACACACCCTAAGAAGAGATGAATACTCATTTTGCCAGAACACATACTGCAATCTGTTTGAAAGGTATGATTTTATTAAATTACACAATGAGCTGTCAAAAGAAAATTTGTATTTGAGTTTATTCAACAGAATATCATGATTAACACTGTCGAATGCCTTAGAAAAATCTAAGAACACGATCAGTCCCATCATACCTGAGTCAAAACCAGCTCGAATATATTCACTTACCTTAACTAGCGCCGTAGTACAGTTTTGCTTGGTGCGAAATCTAGATTGGTGAGATGTAAATAATTTATGATCTTCCAAGAAAATTTTGATCTGGTAGCTCAAAATCGTTTCAAAATCTTTACTTAGGAATGGTAATATTGCATTAGGCCTATATTCAGTTTTGCTTGTTGCACCAGATTTTGGCAACGGCAAAATCTTTGCAATTTTACAGACATCAGGAAAAACAGATGTGGTTAAAATTGTATTAAAGATGTGGGTTATTTGGTGGAGCAACACTGGAAGAAGAATCTTAATAAAATCTGGTTGGATATTATCCGAACCCACAGATTTTTATTTTATTTTTAAAATTTCTTGGCCAACAGTCAATTCACTAACAGCGGAGAGCGAAAAAGCCAATTCTAGGTTCCCAGAAAATTGAGAAACGGTTGAGGAATGAGGAGCTTCGAATACTTGGGCTAACATCAGTCTGGACAAATTTAGTATTTAGTTCATCAACATTTATTTTGTCGAAGATAAATTGCTTTCGATATATACCAACCTGACGAACATTTTTCCAAAACTTAGAGCTGGAATCATTCGGATTAAATTTATTTTTGAAATAATTCTTTTTGTTTTTTTGAAGGAGGTATACTACCTCATTTCGGGCAACTTTAAATTCGTTATGAATGACGGAACATTTATATCTTCTCCATCTTGCATGCAATTGATCGCGGATCATGGTACTTGTAGTACTAAATGAACAAATTATTATATACATTAGTATTAGTTCTAGAATTTAAGCAGCAACTCCGCTTCGTCCTAAAATTCACCGATCATGAGGCAAATTTCACAGAACTTGAATGAAAAAAATATAAAGAATATTTGTATGGTTTCGCAGTTAATTATAATCTTGGAGCCTTTTTTTTAAATCGTTGGCACTTAGCTTAACGCTAAGCGATATTGAACTGAAATAATCATTAATTTGAACGGAGCATCAGTGAGTAGTGTTTTACAAAAGAAAACAGATTTCGTTTTTATATATTGGAATTGAAAATGGTGAGTAAAAAAACTCATAATTGAATTGAAATATTTATTATTTTGTTAGTAAAAACAAAATTGACATCATGATAGATTCGAACCCAGGAATCTTCAGCAGTGAATCGAATGCTTTGTCGCTCGTGGGTCAAAAAAACCTAATAAGGCGATTGATAAGACTTCGTTTTAAAAGAATTAGAATATCCGTTATTTGAACTGATTCATAGTTAAATAAGAACATTTTAATTTCGCAGCTTAGCAAAAAAAAAAAACTAGGCATCAGTAGGGTTCGAACCCAGGAATCTTTGATAGTGATTCGAATGTCTTGTACAGTACCAGCTCATGGTACAGAAAATCTATAGATGAATAAGGATGAACATATGATTTGCAGGACCTCGTAGGTCAAAAAACTCAACAAAAATATTGAATATTTAAAAAAATAAGAAAATTCAGAGCCACCTTTTGTTAATTTCTATGTTATGTTGTTCTGAACATTTCGTAAGAAAAAAGTTAAAATATTTTACAGACATACCAGGTGCTCTGTTTCTGCATTTTTTGCGATTTCTGCGAAACATGGTTGAAATACTTACGAGGTCTTGTACTTTAACTGACAATATAAACTGATTTTCTAATGAAAAGAGATACAAGTGTGTACTACCCATTTACTATTCCCAGACGTATGTACCTACCAGTGGCGTGGCGTCCATATAACACGATTCCTATCGTCTTACCTTTTAAAATGTGTCCCTTGTTCGTAGAAAAAACCAGCAACATAAGTCTACAACAAGTCTACAAAGCAGTCAACAGCCTATCTTTGCCCATACATACAATGTTCTTCAAGCACTTCAAGCATACACAAAACACAAAGCATTGAAAATCGCCGCGCAGAACATATTCTGTGTTTGTCCCTGTCTTTCCTACGATATACTTCCACCCCGGTGCCTCCCTTTTCAATACACGTTCTCTTATTGAAAAAAGTAAGACGATAATTTTCGTCTTACTGCAATTTCTGCTTGGAAAAAATAATACAGTTTTCGCCTTAGAGTAATGTACGGCGAATTCGATTTTGTTGTGCTGTTTTTTTTTTTGTTCTACTGATCATTGTTTTGAATTATTTGCAAGTTTAAAGTGAATTTCAATCTAAATGACTTAAAGTATAGAAAAATTGGCTTCGATTAATCCACGTTTGGAATTTAAGGTACCTTCTGTTTATTCCTTATTAATTTGTGTAGGAGCCATTCCATATGAAAACGGTCAATCCGAAATGTTGCTATACCTCCGATTTTGCTCCAACTTTGTAGAAATGTTACTTTGCTATCGAAATACGAAATCGTCAAAGGATTTTTTTTGTAATTTTCCTCTCCCCTCCAGCCATACTCAAAGAACCGAACATAGTGATTTTATGGGCTTCAGACTTTGCACTCTTAAATTGTCTGTATTCAAGCGATTAGGACGATTAAGGTGTCATTTTAAAGCTGATAAAGCATTCTTTTCAAATCAATCAAAAGGTTTAAGATATTTGAGTTGCTTTAGAAACCTAATCCTTTTGAAATCAACACATTTTATATACATTTTTGCCATTTTTGAAGTAGTCCTGTGCCTAAAATATCAATAGTAAGTCCCTAAAAATTTCCCTAATTAAACCTTACAATAATTACAAAATAAAAAATTCAAAGTTGATCAAAAAACAAATTTTTTTATGTGCTTTACAAACATCCCTTTCAAACTTTGAGCTTTCGAAAAAAAGCCAATCTTTGGGAGCATTTTTGTGAATGTTGACTACCAGATATCGAAATGAAAGTAGGTAAAATTTAAAGGCCTATTCTTCAACTATAAGTCCTGAAAATTTCATTTTGTTATTCGCATGCACACTGAAGTTACAGATGATTAAAAACAAGCCTATTTCTAAGCTATGGAAAAAGCCAATCTTTGGGCACATTTTTGGGAATGTTGACTGCCAGATATCAATACGGGAGTGGGCAGGATTTAAAGGTCTATTCTTCAACTTTAAGTCTTAAAAAAGTCTGAAGTCTTCAAAATTTCATTTTGTTATTCGCATGTACACTGAAGCTACAGCTGATTAAAAACAAGCTTACAAAAAAAATTTAAAAATTTTTTGGATAGAACGATATTAAAAAAAGTCTTTGAAACTAAGAATTGTGTTTTATTAAAAGAATAAGCTTTTTTTTTAATCAGGTAAATTTTAGGGACTTACTATTGATATTTTAGGCACAGGACTACTTCAAAAATGGAAAAAATGTATATAAAATGTGTTGATTTCAAAAGGATCAGGTTTCTAAAGCAACTCAAATATCTTAAACCTTTTGATTAATTTGAAAAGAATGCTTTATCAGCTTTAAAATGACACCTTAGTCGTCCTAATCGCTTGAATACAGACAATTTAAGAGTGCAAAGTCTGAAGCCCATAAAATCACTATGTTCGGTTCTTTGAGTATGGCTGGAGGGGAGAGGAAAATTACAAATAAAATCCTTTGACGATTTCGTATTTCGATAGCAAAGGAACATTTCTACAAAGTTTGAGCAAAATCGGAGGTATAGCAACATTTCCGATTGACCGTTTTCATATGGAATGGCTCGTAGGTGATTCATTTTTCTCGACTTACCATTTGAAAATATCCACGCCACGCCACTGGTACCTACTACAGTCGTGAATTTAATTTTTGATACGAAACCCTTCATAAACTATGCTAATATTAAATTTCATGCTCACATATTCTCATATTAAAATTAATGACTTCGACTTAGTTCTGACTCTGGTGCAGCTATGGGGAATATACTCAAACTTTTCTTAATTTTCAAGTCATCAAAAGCTCTTTAAAGTTTAAATTTATATAAGAAATGCTGTAATACCTCGCGATATGTAAGGAAGCTCACTTGACCTACTCTATGGTTACATAGGCGAATGTATACGATACACCTTGTCATTGCTAAGCCTCGTGTAACCAAAATGAAGACACCAACAAATAGATACACGATATAATATGCGTATCTATATTCCCATTTTAGAAAAGCTTATTCACATGGGAATCGAACTCGACACATTAAAAGCTACCTTATATTCCCCTGCGTTCCCTCTGCACGTCTTAAAGGAAGCCTTGGATTTTGGGTGAAGGTAATGGCTGGTGGGGTTCTGCGTTCTGCCACTGTTCTAGAAAAAAAAAACCTCAACATTGAATTCGGCATATGAATTTACATAATTTTCTACAATTTGCCTGTATGTTCATTTTGGCTTTGTTGCCACATCACTGTCATCGTTCTTGTATGTTGTTGTTCACTGAAGATAAAAGCAAAAATGCTTTTCCTTTCACTTTATAAGTTTATGCCGACCGCTGCAAGATGATGAGGGATAGATAAACACAAGGATCAACTACACCATCCTGGGTAACAACACAAAAGTAGCACTCGCGGGGAATGAGAGAAGCACGGTACACAAAGAAATTGGAAAAAAGAACACACAAAAAAAAATAAAGAAAAAAGAAAAAAAGGGAGACGAAGAACAGCGAATATTTACCACAGGAAGGAGCTGAATTTATTGCCTTTCAAAGTAAATTGAACATAATGAGAATCCGAGAAAATTTTCATGATAATTTGTGAAGTGGATTTTTCTCCCTACCCGCGTAGCAGATGAATGATGTTCGAGGATAGAAGGACTTAGATATTTTTCAAATGGACCGTTGAGGACCATTTAAAAAAGATCTTACTTCCATTAATTTTACCCCAAGTACTACATCAGAGTGAAATTGAATTGAATTGATTTTCCTTACTTTTAAACCCCCAAACTTGATGCTTGTTACCTACTACTTACTACAACGCCCACAATTTACGATTATGCAGCTCAGTATTTACGTAATTTGTCTTATTAAAGGGGGCCATGAGTTCATATGGATTATGGATGAATAAATAATATGAACCAGAGCTTCGAAAAGTATATTACAAGGGGTGGTGGTGGTTTTCTTTATTCTTAGGATTCTTAGGACGCGAGAGTATAATTTAGCTTTTCAAATAATTTGCAATTTATTATACTTAGGCTCTCGTAAGGTTAAGATAACGTTTCAGACGTGATGTGATTCAGTGGTTTTCGATATGAAATTTAGTATACATTTCTTTTCCCGTAGCGTCTTCCTCATGGTTTACAGAAGATTTACTGGGGAGTGTAGTTATATTTTACTTTGAATGCTATCTGCATACAAACAGACTGACGAACGAAGCAATCAGTGTTTGAATTTTGCCGTGGGACTAGAGTTCACAGGGCTATAGAGTTAGTGTGAAATATCGCCGTGGGACTAGAGTCTAGAGGGCTATGGAGTTAGTGTGAAATATCGCCGTGGGACTAGAGTCTAGAGGGCTATGGAGCTAGTGCCACGACTTGGCCGCCTTTCAAACTTATAATTGAAGCCCCGGTCAGTTTTTAAACTGAAATTACTTAAAACCTTTTTTAATTCGGCATATTTCAGGAGAAACCGTTGACATAATCGAAGTTAACTCGGATCTTCAATTTTTCTTTTTATTAGACCTCAATTTCCAAGCCAAATAAATGAGGCACTTGTGTTGCATAAACAAACTAAATACTCAAACTTAAATGAAAATATTCAAGGATCCGTTAAAAAGAACCCAGAGAAGTCCAAACAAATTGTGAATTTGAAAACAGATCAAAAAGAAAAATTCAATATTCCTACAAATTGAATGCCAAGAAAGCCTAACTATTCATATCCTTTCGAGAACAATTTGTTAGTCCAAAAGAACCTACGAATAGTGCTGGACGAAGTTGAAGTATTATTTATAGAATTTCCGTCAAATGGTATATTTATGTACCTACCTAATACCTCTCGTTTCATCACACTCTCATATTTAATGTGAAACAGTTCATATAGACAGCACAAGCTCTAAACTTTCCTGGCTCACCAACTTGAGGTTGATGGTGGCTAAAACTTTTACCAATAACAAATTTATGATTTCGACGAATTTCCGTTAAGAAACTATACACCCTCTACATCCAAGTTCCATAGCAGGCAGTCAAGCAGGCAAATAGGCAGGCAGGCAGGGAGGCTACATCATGGTTTCACGATTCCGTCGAAGAAGAACAGAGTAATTCTGTGGAAAGCACTTTTACATCCGGCAATAGGCCATGAAAGAAGTTCAGGTTACTATGCTAACCATCGAATAAATTGCCTCAAAAACTTTAACAATAGATGAAATTGTTTGTTAAGTTTTGCGTTCGTTTCGTAAGTTCCGCGCGTTTCACAAGCAAGAGTAGGTAAATTCTATAAACATTTTCCAGGAAGCTGTTTTTGCTGTGTGCATTATTCTGGTGTCACAGACTTATGCAGCATTGTTTGGCAAAAACTTTCAAATAGCTCCTACCAAAGCCAATATAGTAAGTAACCCACCACCCAGTGAGTAGCGTATCTGCAGATGGTATTCACTTCGTTTGTATGGTGTTCTAATTCGAATATAACACTTTGCATAGCAAGTGTGGGTGAGATTTTATAAAGCGGAACACCGGATGCAAGGCGGCAGTGGATATCAAACAAAATTTTACACAGTCAAGTAAATTCGAGTTGAATAGTTGAAAGGCAAATCAGTTGGGAAATGAAATTCACAAACATTGAAAATGGTATAAATATTTCATTTTATTCGTCATACGTTTGTCACTTATTTTAATTTTTGAGCTTAATTTGACTGCAACTGCTTCCACATCCCCGGAAAGCTTTTGGCTTAGATTTAAATAATCAAAAAGAAGAAGTGCTATACTTATTTCTTCATACATTTGAAGTTAATGAATATTTTTTTAATTTGGGTGTCATGTAAACTAGTTGTGACGTATCGCAATTTAACGATATTTGTTCTTGTTTAAGTTATGGCAAACAACATGGCATGAAGGTCAATAGTATTGAGACTATATATAACGTAAGGTACTGCAAACTGATTTTTTATGTGAATCTTAACGAATCCAACTTAACTAGTGGTGTAAAGATTGATCTTTTAACGTAAGCGTAATGTTATGTAACGTAACGCTGTTACGTGATAACAAATGGCGGTAATATTGATCCCATTCAAAAGCTGAGGATATCCTAAATTTAACAAGAAAGTGAAGCGTAAAGTAATTATCAACTATGTAGCTTATGACTTCACCACAATCACGTTTTGTGTGAGTCTTATCCAGGCCTTTGTTACAAAAACCAACTGTCAATGAGACCATATATGTCCAGGCGCAGCTTGTGACGTGAAAGCAGCCGTAAGTCTGTCTTTATATAAATAAATAGGGTGGCTCAACAGAGCGAGGAAACCTTGGGCCTAGCGCATTTCTCACAACCATGCCTTGTGAGGAAATGAAGATGGAGGGGACCTAAAATTTTCTGCCGGATCCGAACAGCTAATCGAGAAAGCACTTTTCATGGCAATGAATACTAACGGAGGACTTGCCAATTCCTCGCGAAAGGCGATACCTGTGGAAAAAATATTTTTGCCTCTGTTGGTATTCGAACTCGAACCTCTGGATCAACAGGCGGACATGCTATCCATCACACCACGGGTACCAAGTCTGTCCTTGGTCAACATAAAAAGATGAGAATGGTTTCATTAAAAAGCCTATGTCCTACCTCTGCTTTTAAAGATCATAAATAATATAAAAAAGTAACGAAATGAATTTCAATCGTTTTTGATCGGGAAAACTGTTGAATGCACAGTGGTTTGTCAGAAACGTAACGATAATTCGTAACAGAGTGTTTCAATTACCTCCTCGTTCTGGTCATGGACATGTACTTGTACTTGCGCATTATTAAAAAGGCTAAGACCACAAGCAAGAAATTCTTTCTAGTTGATGAAGTGGAGCCTAGCATTTTCCGTGACTGAAATCAAAACAATGTCCGACACTAACACTCTAAGACAAAATTTTCAAGGCTTTTGATCATTGTCAATCAATCGGTTTCCGGAATGTGCAGACTCTTCACGACCACGAAAGAAAAGATTCTTAGAATGCAGAGTTCCAAAAATTAGATAAGGAACTCAAAAATTATTGGGTGAATATCTGAGAAGTTAGTGAAGTTAGGTGGTTGCTTTCGAGAGATGAAGTTTGTTGGCTGCTCTTCCGGAAACATATGTCTCGAACTCGTAACACTGTACTACTCTCTTCTAGAAAAGTATTCAAAAGATCTTGGGATATTTGCTTTGGATTGCTGTTTTTCAAAAGTGTTCTAAAAACTTAATTTTCATTGATCATTTTGGTGTCATTGGACCAAAGAAGAGCAAGTTGTGTCATTATCATACAGTCTTACGACCTAATGGAATTTTCACAGGGAGACAAAGGTCTTCTGAATACAGCTGAGTGCTTCTTTTGATGGTTCTACGGAGATATCATGATGCTTATAGAAGACTTAAATATCATGCTCATAATAAACACGATGGACTCAGGAGTGTTACGGTTTTTACAAGTGAACGAGTTGTCGATTTCCACAACGCCAACCGTCTTTAATTAATTTAAATTAAAAATTAATACGGGTTTGAGTAGAAGGCAACTAACTTCGAACCAAATAGATCACTTAGCGATCAGTTGGAGATATAGAAGCAGTCACCAGGGTGTCTGAAACAGTAGGTTTGTAAGCATGGGAATTACCCAACACGACCACTTGATGGTTGAATGTTACGTACAACCGCACTTTGGAGATCCCAAGAAAATAACCGAACACCGATAAACAAGTGGATTCCCCTGTCCACCAAGACTATGGAAAGGATACATAGTAGCACGGATCTCCAGCATTGGTGTGCTATAAAAAAAATGAACTTATATCCATTGATAAGTGTTTTGCGAAGAAGGAAAGCACCTCGCATAAAGATAAGATAATTCGATCACGGCATTTTGTGTGATTAGCGAGCCTTTTTCAACGCCTCAAGCAACAGAAGCAAAGAGACTGCTGAGAGGTTTATCGAAAGGATAGTCTATAAAATTATGGGACGCATGAAAGACTACCTTGAAGACCCAATCGAGGAATAGTTGACAGTTTCCATAATCTAGGCAGAGTTGTTTCTACAAATTTTAGTCATCAACAACCCAATGAGGAAAGTAAGCACTGCGTTGCGAATGCTGCCCAAAAATTAACTCTTCGGGCTAACAACTAAAACACCGGTTGGTCTACTTTAATGCTGAGTTTATGCTTTTGAGTGAGCGCAGCACTTGCAAAGTCAAGTCCGCTTTGACAAGAAAACTGGAAAAAAAGTAAGTGTCTGCGAAACACTTATCAACAATGATAAACTTCTTATACGAATAGATCAAGAAGACATTAGCTCCTTATTAGAGAGACGTAAGTGGTGGCGGTTTGACCATACACTTCGAAGCGGTAACGAGTGCATAGCGAGGCAACTTGCTCCCACGAGATGTACGTGGAGAACAACGGTCGATGAAGTGTCAGCACAACTAGAGAAGAGTTGGAAAGGGGTGAGATACATCGTCAGAAACCTCCCTAAAAGTGGAGGTCCAATACCCTTTATGAGGAAACTCACTACACACTATGAACAATATTTGTAAAACAACTGAAATGTCCTACTCAAGTTTTACCGAAGGTCACATAAGGAAAATATAATCATTTCGTAAAAAACTAGAGTGGTGTAAGCATTTTAAGCACTAGTTACGTAACGTAACGTTGCAAGGTGAAACAATTTAATACTCAATCAACACACGGAAACGATAGTGTTATCCTTCAAAATTTAAGGCTTCAAGGATAGGTGATAATCCCCAAGCGGCTTAATGTACACTTGTGCTCTGCTTAGACACGTAACGTTAAAAGGCACTCCTTTACTTTATAGGAAAACTACTGCAAGTAAAATCAGCTCCCTTTTTTATGTTATTCTTATTTTGACACCACTTTTCGAGCTAAGGGCAAACATTTCATTCTCAAATGAAGACTGCCTTGTTGAAATGATATTGAATTGCTAGCGAAGTGTCAAAATAGTTCCAGAATTTCCCAAAGTAAGGTTTCATTCATTGATTTGTTTTCCATTTCAATGTTCTATGTACGCAAAAATGTTATTTTCACGGGTATTGCCTTTCGCTAGGAATTGACAAAATTCATTGCCATGAAAATCGTTTTCTCGATGAGCCGTTCGGAACCGGTAGAAAATTGTAGATCCCCACCATTCCATCACAAGGCATGGTTGTGGGAAATGCGATAGGCCTTGGGGCCGCTGTGGCAACCTATTTATTCATTTATTCATGTACGGCAGTTCAGCGAGGTATGTGTATTGTAAAATTTGAAGAGTCCAAAAGGAAATGTTATGCAATAAAATTTTTATTCAAAATTTGCACATCATTTTATCCTTACTCCGCATTAACGCACTTTCCAAGCTTTTTCTAAATTGATCTCCTTAACAACGACAGCCGTTACCTTTTCCAATATTTTTTTTTTTTTTTCTTTAGGCCTGACCAGAATCAATACCGAAATGAAATGCCAACTTGCTATCTCATACAGCCACACACCACACCAACAAATTCAACATATTCAAAAAAAAAAAAAAAGGAGACCAGAGAAAAGAAGAACAGCTTTCTTAATTTTACCAAAAGAAATAAATTACGGTCTGGAAAATTGACTACATGTTGATGTTGGCGATGAGAATTCGATTGGGTCGTCGAAAAGACATAAAAGGATTTCTCATTCAAACTGACACACAAGTTGTCCTTTCCTGTTATAGAACGTTTATGTTTCCCGAAGCAACACATATCTCTAACTCCCAATGATGTGATATCCAAATATGTAGAAGTAAAAATCTCTCCGAAAAAAGGACAACATTTTATTTGTTTGTGGAGAATCATTTTTTCTTCTTCGTTTTTTTTTTTCATTTTTCTCTTTTCGTTTTTTCTGCTGACCCTTTTTTTATTATTTAAGCACCGCCCTGTGGTTATTATAAAAGGATTTATGTCATTCAAAGTATGAGGGGAAAATGTGAAGGAAATTAACAACAGATTTACCTTGACTCTCAGGAGAATTGGAAGAGAGATAGAATTTTACGATTCCAGATTTGTTCGATGTGGACGGTATTTGGGAAGAAAAAAACAAAACAAAATGTTGAAGCCCGGGAAGAGTATCCAAAAATGTGGCAGTTTGCAGCTCCCAACCAAACATTTCCTGGATTACTAGAGGTACCTCATCGATGAAAACTTGATACGGCTTATCACTGTTAACGATTGAGTCGCTTACCACTGCCTTTACTATATTGACATAGATTTTACTTTCTTGTGAACCAAAAATCTCAACAGAAATAAGCTAAAGATGGTTGAAACTGAGCAATTCGATACGGACTTAATTTCTTTTCGGAGAAAATCCGTTTCGATTGAATTAATAAACCCGGATTTTTGGGACGTTTTTATATATATGTCGTTATGATAAAATTTTTGGGAATTCCTTTTGATACAATTTTCCTTGGTCTTTTTATTTTTATCACTTTAAGAGATCCTGACGACGCATTAAGTGATTTCGGAATTTATTGCTGTCGAAAGGATTTCTTCATGAGAACATTTGTCCTCTTGCGAACGGCAGGCTGAAGCTCTTTTTCTTTTCTTTTTAGGTAGCTTGGGTGTTTTAAGATTGTGCCATGAATTACATGGTGTGTTTCCTTCCGACGACAATTTCAATGCTGTGGAAAATGATTCTTATCGGAAGGGAGCAGGGGTGATGGCAGGTTTTACTCGGGGGATATGAGAAAGAATGATACAATCTAGCGCCACTCCATTATTAGTTTCAGACTTGAATGCCAATTTGTTTGTTAACAAGCTTGCAAAATTTGAGAAAAACATTTAAAACAATTAAGAGAATGACGTTAAGTGAGACTGATAGAGTCTCTTACCCAGCATCACCATCTCGACTACTGTCAGAGTTTTTTTCATAGAAGCCTCAAAGAAAGTTAAACAAACACGGGCTTCTAAGAAAATCGAGCAGTATAATCTGGGCAAAGGTAAAGACTAAAAATTTTCTAAAACTTACACAATGAACTATTATACAACATCAAAACATTTCAAAAAGCAGCCCTAAAGTGTGGAGTTGTCTACAACAAACTTGCCCAAAGAGAGCCGAACTGCCGAACCGGTTTTAAAAGGCACACTTCCAACACGCCAAAGAAACTTGGTGGCGGGATTATGAACCTAAAGCAGTGAAAAGTTATAAGAAAGCGGCTTTCAAAGATTGGTCATAGCACCATAGATAAGATAAGAAATGGAATACAGAAGCTGCGACAAAGATGCGAAGATGAAATGCTCCCAACTCCTAGCATCAAATAGCACAGAGAGCATGCACGTTTTGGAAAATAGGAAAAATGTCTGCCCCGGTTGCTGACACGAACCTGGAAATAGGATTAAATAATTTCGGTTGCTGAAGGGCATCACCGATGCTCATGGCAGCTTCTTGTGGATGACAGCTAAATTCAGCACAAGAGGCTGCAGTTTTGCGATGGTCTACTAAAGGAACCTTCACCTTCACGGAAATACCTGACATCTCAGCCGCAAAAGGGAGTAACTCATCTGAGTACCCTAGAAAAATGCACAGGCGCTGGGTTAGACGAGATAGCACACGAGTATTGGAGAAATATAGGAGACATCGGTTGTGTGAATGGCAGACGATTCTTGTCTCCAAGCTCGTTCCACTAAATAATGAAGAGAAGTTACCTTGTACCAATAATCGAAGGAACGGAAAATAATAGCAGTTGCAATATTTTCGTTCAGTCACGCTGTGTCCCACACTTTAAAGAACGTTGAGCCAAGACATTTATTTGAATGGAAATGTCCTTCCCAAGTATGAAAAGTTTAAATACCTGGGATCTAAATAAAGAAGCGAGACAGCTCTGCTATCTTCTGTGGTAGAAAAACGCCCGCTAAGTTGAAGGGAAGACACTGCGCCCAGCACCCACGTATGGTTAACAATGTTGGAAAATGTAAAAATGTATGAGAGTAAGTTGACAGCAACTGAGATGAGGATGCTCCTCCGTTCTCCGTATGACAGCAGAAGTAATCTTGATCGTATTTGAAGTATCCGTTGAAACCTTCACGTCAAAATTACTATTTTGGAGAAAAAGACCAAAACCGGCTCAGTTGGTATTCTCATGTTAAAAAGAGAGATTCTGAGTACCTACCCTGTTAAAAAAATCATGACCTATAAGGAAAAGTTCCGACACGATAGCGTCCAGAAAAGAATACATACAGCCAAACGAAATTCATGTCACAAACAAATGTGAACGCACTAGCAAACTGTTAGACTTCAGCATGGAATCATATTTACAGGCAGATCACTAAAGTTAAGCAGACAATTGGATAAGTTATGATCACTTCGAGATTAAAAAGCTGGTAGAATGAAAAATAAAATACAAATATAAAGTTATCACCGAAATACGAAAGAAAAGTCTAGAGTAATATTTATGTAGTTATTTTTGAATTCTGAGTTCTATTGCGAAGAGGCTCCACCATGAAGTCACGAAGGTGAGATTTTGTCCATTAGCAAGTTAAGGGAAGCAACATTTAAAGGGGTATTTGTAGGGGGTCAGCAGACAGACCTGGCGAATACCCACAATCCTTTTAGAACAGACTTACTAGAAACCGGCTCTTCTCAAAAGAGTTTCATTCACTTTTGGTAGCGTAAGCGACGACATCTCGAGGGCTCCATGCATGTGTGATTTGAAAGACTTAAATAAAAAAATAAAAAAAAAGAATTAGAGTTACGCAACAGAGTGGAGATCCCCGGGATATAGCGCATTTCTCACAACCAATGCCTTGTGAGGGAATGGAGGGGACCTACAATTTTCTGCCGGTTCCGAACGCCTAATCCAGATAACGCTTTCATGAACTATGCTTTCAATGAATCTATTATCGGAGGCCCTGCCAGTTTCTCACGAAAGACAATACCCGTAGAAAATTATTTTTTCTGTTGGGACTCAAACCACGAACCTACCGGTTAGCATGCAGACATGCAACCTTCAAAATCGTGTGACGTGTGATGTGAATGTACGGAGTCAGCGAATGAGCGAAATTTTGATGGTGATTAAGACTTCGTTATTTTAATTCGTAAAGGAAGGACTTTTCGAGAAATTAAAACAAAAAAGAAGCAAAATTTACTGAATTGAAATCAGTAAATATAAATAAAATAAAATAATTAAAAGTTTTAAGCATATGAAAGTAGAAAAAAGAGCGACTTACCATGCTACTGACGTCGTTGATGACAGATTTGGTATTGATTTCATAGTAACGAAACCACTCGTTTTTCGATGCACATTCAAAATATTCAAATTATTTCTTTCTCTTCAACTTTAATTTCAACTGAAAAAGAAAGAAAAACAACGCTAAATCAATAAAAGTGTAGGTGGATTTTTAATTATTTTTGATTTTAAAGTCTTAAGTAGAATACTTCACTGATTTTTAATACGTTGAGCTTAGAAAATAGAAAATTCATAAATAAAAATCAATGAATACAAACGTTTACCCACATTTAAATATGTTTAGCCAAAATTTAAAGAGGAAAATGTAATACAAAATATTGCGGAAGGACATCAAAGAATTAAATCGAGAGCCAATTTAGAATCTACTATCAAAAGTTAGACTGAAGTTAGAATAAAGGACTAAGTTGAAAGCTTTCTTAACGTTCCGTAGCCCACACCGAAAAAACCACGAACAAATATGAAGCAAAAGTACAATTGGCTACTCTTCAAACCTTTTTCGTAATCGATTTTCTTTTTTTTTTAATTATTGTTTTTTCATTTTATTGTTTTCAAAGTAAGCAGACCGGAAATGACCTGATCAGAAAATTTTTCATACGGACCTGAAGGGTTGAAGTTGGGATCGCTTCAATTACTGCCTAAATGGACTGCTTCGATTTAGTCGATGCGATTCTTTCAGTTTTCAGTTTACCTCCTCATCTACTCAGGGAAGTATCGCAAAACTCTCGCCTAGATTCGATTTGATCGGAAATAATGAAGTTGCGTTCCACAACATAATTTTCTTTTTTTATCCCAAGCATTTAGTTTGATAAATCTAAATATCATTTTAAACGTCATATTGATCAAATCCAGAGTCGTACCGATAATTATACAAGCGACCAAAATGTCATTGAAAACTCTCATCCACCTCAAATAGACATTTCAATCAACACTCACTCAAATCAGTTTTTAAGTCCAACAAAGCACCTCAACAGCATCTCAGTTCCGAAGACCTTTCACATCAGCAGCAACCGAATTTAATACCACTATGTAATAATAGCCCTGCAGTTGGAGTAACCAAGCAGCCATCTACCCCAAGTTATACATGTACACCTAGTACGACACCACCAACAGCTCTTTGTAGATCAACAAGACTAAGGAAACCACGAGTCATATTTTATCCTTAGTCAAAAAAGGGTGGGAAGAATACTGTGTATTCACCTCATTCAATAGACTTTATTTGAAATTGACTAAGTAACTCATTATCTCCATGGAGATACGTATTGTTTATTATTTTCTATCAAATTAATTACCCTTTTTGGATTAGTTCTAAAATATAGAAGTTACGTAATAAATCCTTTATTATAAAAGATAGCAATTTTTTATTCATACAAAAAAAGTGTTTTTTTTAAATTTTTTTCCTTGATTCTCCGTATTGCATCTCAGAGACTAAGTCGCACGAAGCTTAGAGCAAGCTCATTTGTACGTACTTATCTACGCTCTTTATCATAAATGCAAGTGTTAGAGGTTAGAAAACAGCAACACCAGCACAAAACGAACGTATAGAAAATATATATATGAGAAAAAAAAATAAATACAAATAGTGACATACAATATAGAACACCTAACATGAAAAACAATAATAATTAATTAAACAAAACTACTAAAAATAAAACAAAGTATAAACTACAAATATTTTGAAAAACAATAAACTAAGAAACATTGAACAAAAATCATGCATGTGGAGCACTGGTTTTAAATTTTTGTTTTAAACTAGATTTATTAATGTTGAAATCTATAAGTAGGGAGTTAGAATTATATAATCTACTCATGCGCGATAGCGGCTCATTCATGCCGTAATTGGTTCTATTAATGGGGCAATGAATCAACTCCAAATTACGCAAGTGGTGAGATCCTCCACGGTAGTTAAAACCTATGGACGAGAGCAAGTAAGGAGCATCTATAAAGCCAGTCAAAAGCTGATGGAAAAATACTAGGTCGTTGTTGATACGTCTTTGACTAAGGGTTTGCAATTGCAAAAGTTTGATTCGATGTTCATAAGGAGGTAGATTGAATGGATCTTCCCAAGGAAGACCCTTCAAAGCAAAACGTATAAATTTATGTTGCACAGCCTCGATACGATGTTTATGAATTTCATATAGGGGAGACCAAACTTGTGAGGCGTACTCGAGATGAGGACGAACATAACAGTTATACAAAGATAATGTTACATAAGGATCATCAAATTCTTTTGACCACCTTTTTATGAAACCTAGCATAGAATTTGCTTTCCTTACTATTGAGCTTATACGCTCATTAAATTCAAGGTTAATATTGAAGTAAACACCTAGGTCACGAAAACTTGAGACACTACATAATGAATGACCAGACATTAAGTATATAGCATTGCTAGGTTCACGTTTTTTCGAGAATGTCATTGTTTGGCACTTCAAAGGGTTAAGACTAAGACCATTCTTTTCACACCATGTTCCAAAGCTATCGATATCTTTTTGAAGAAGTACGCGATCAGTAGTATTTTGAATGGATTTAAAAATTTTCATATCATCTGCGAAAATCAGAATTTCACTATACGAAATGCATGAAACAACGTCATTGATTGCGATAATGAAAAGCAAAGGCCCAAGGTGACTGCCTTGGGGTACACCCGACAGAGCATTGAAGGGACTGGAAAAGCTGTTACGAAATTTTACTTGGTACGTTCTATTTTCGAGATAAGAGCAAATCCATGCAATAAATATTTTTGGAAATCCAAAAGCTTTGAGCTTATATAATATTATATCATGAGAAAGTTGATCGAATGCTTTGGAAAAATCAGTGTAAATACAGTCGAGCTCATACCCATTTTCAAGGGCATTAGAACATATGTGAAGAAAAGAAAGAAGGTTTGTTACCGTTGATCTTTTCTGCATAAAGCCATGCTGCTGTCTGCAAATAATATTTTTTGTAAAAAATGAGAGGCTGTCACAAACAACCTGTTCAAAGAGTTTGGGGATGCAAGATAGCTTGGATATAGGCCTGTATTCTACTTTAACAAAGTCAATTTGCTGACAGCTCCATTTGCTGCTAACTCGACACTTCCTGATAGCATTTTGGTTCCACCTTAGGTTGAGTCTGTAGATTCTGCGATGAAGCAGATTTTTTTTCCATTCGTTCAGTTGCGAGAGGTCTCAAAGAACTCAATAGACATAAATCCGCTGGGCCAGGTAGTGCGCACCTCCCCCCGTCATTCTGAAGAGGTCTTCTTCTTCGCTGGCAATACCACTGTTAGTCCAGTCATTTAAGGTTCTATCTGCGAAAAAATTCCTAGAGAGCTGAATTTTTGTATACACTTTTATTACGGCATTCTAATGAAGATGTGAAAAATCGACATTGATATCGTTCCGGCTAAAAAAGTTATAAAGGTCAAAAGGTCACGAAAACAGTTTTCGCAAATATCTCGCGATCTATTGCTCAGAGGTCAGTAAAAAAAGGGTTTGTCGTAAAATTGTCTACAAAAAATGTCTTTTGCATTTTTCTGTAGAACTTACCGTTTTCGGAGTAGAGCGCCGAGAAAGCGTAAGAGTATGACTTAGTATCTGTCGAAGCTAAGTATCATCATAAATGTTTCTCAAATTTTTTATTAGTCAGTGGAAAGGGTGACGCAGGCCGTCCATTGGATGAAAATATTAGAACTGCCATGGAAAATGTTATTCATTACATAGAAAATAACGACGATTGTCAATTCACATTGGCTGAGTTAAAAGATATACTGAAAGATTACGTTCCAGATGATAAAACAATACTAAAAAAAATGATTGCTCGATATGGGAATAATATTGTAATTACCACGAAAAGTAAATCATTAACAATTATTTGCTTTCGAGATACTGCAAGTAATATTTTAACAAATTCGTGGTACGAAGAAAAAAAACTAAATCATTGTGATGAACGTCTTCGAATTGTAGAAGCTGCTGCATCAATAATTAAAGAAGATATTCGTTCTGTTACAATTATTCATGACTCATATCCACCACCAAGTCGAATGTTAGATAATATTAATGACGAAATTCCTAACACTCTAACACATTTCTTGCATCAATTAATTCTGAAGAATAAAAAAGGCCAAACAAAAAAAAATTAAGCAAAATGTACAGCCATAGCCCATTCTATAATGAGTGTAATGCGTCCACGATCGTTTTCGTCACAGCTGCTACTTAGCCTTTCTGTATTCCTTCATAGAAGATATGCCTCAAAAAGATTACTAGATGTATTGTCAAGTTTTGGATTTTGTGCTTCATATAGCGATGCTGTGAAGTATGAAGTGCCAACTGTTTATCATCCTCAACCTCGTATTTTTTCACAGCCTGATGTAATTTTACAGTATGCTGCAGATAATGCAGACATTAATGTTTCTACTATTGATGGGCATAATACTGTGCATATAATGGGTGTAATAAAAATCATTTCTCCAAGTAACGCTGTTGTGGCTGATATGCCCATTGTGAAATGTAAGAGTAAACCAAGCGCTGAGGATTTAGCTACAGTTTCACACGTACCTCTTTTAACTTACGAAAATAATGAAGTAGTTGGAATGAGTAAGATTATAGTTGAAGAAATCGATGATAATGTTATTTTAAATGAAGCAATTTGTAGTAAAGTCGACTTATTGTGGGCATACGCAAAGTGGAGAGATGTCAACGGTCTACCAGGGTGGAATGGATTTTTAGAGAAGTTAACAAAAAACAATAAAGACTTTACAACATCGACCATAATGTTCCTACCCTTCATTCATCATCCTGCAAGTAATAAAGATACAATTTACAACACATTAAATTGTGCAGTACGTAGTGCCAAATCACATGGACAAAATTGTTGCATCATTACTTTTGATCAGCCACTTTACTACAAAGCTCGCGCTGATGTTCAATCTGATATATCCAATGTTATTGTAAGACTAGGTGGTTTTCATATGCTTATGTCGTTTCTGGGATCTATAGGATATACATACATAACATTCATACCCCAAATTTAAAGCAAACATCCACAATGAAATCCAAAAACGGGCTCTGGCATGGATTCAAAACGAAGGAGGGCGCTTTGAGCACTTGTTATAATTGTATTTGTATTAAATACATAAAAAAACTACTAAAAGTGATCATATTATTGTTTTATTCAAACAAACCTCAAAGCAAGAACTTTTTTTTATTTTTTTTTAAATTTTTCCCATTTCGTATTTTTCTTAGTATCATAAAATGTATGGATTTTTGAGTTAACTTAATGATGAGTTTTTTCTTTATTATTGTTTTGTTCATCTGTAAAAAATAAAGAAACTCTATGTTTATCAGGCCTTTTCTCCAAAAAAATGACCTCAAAGTCAAAACTTTGTTTTGGGAAGAAAATTTGAACACCACTTAAAATTGAAAATCTGGCAACCCTAAACCTATGGAAGCCTAATTTAAATACAGTCTTAAAGGTTGTTGTTTCTGCAAAAAATTGAGTCTAAGATTAGGTTCCTATCATCAGTTTCGACAGAGATATCGAATTTAACAAAGGTCAGGGTACACCAAAGTTAGCCTTTTTTTAAATTGTCAAAAAGTGATTTCAAACTTGAGAAACGGACTTTACTGTAAAACAATTTTTTTCTTGGAATATGACCAAGAATCATATCCCAAAGTATGTAAAACGAATTACGGGACACCCTGTATAATGGAAGGAAGTGGACTCAAGGAAGCTCTCAGTGTTATTTATGCTCCAAATTCAGTAGACAAAATGTTAGATGGCCATGCTTTTTCAAGAAGTGTAAGAGGAAATGGACTTGTTAGAGTTGCACTAATGAAGCTTATATATGATAAATTAGCAATTGATCAAAATCTGCAATTGATTGATCAATCAATATTACCATCACTTCTAGCAATACTAGCATTTTTTAATGTCTGAAGACCACGCCTAACTTCTACTACATCACCATCTGATAACACTTCTTTGCATATAAAACATGTATCACTCATTATGAAAACTGTTCAAAAGGAGTACTGCTAAAATAACGTCTTTAACACTCAAGAAATAGTTTTTAACTGATTAATTTCTGTAATCAAATAAAAAATGATTCACTCGAAAAAAAAAAACCTCTTATTATATATTATGAACTAGGCCTACGGGGGAAACCATTTAAAAAAACGCGCCCTGCATTCTACCTCGAAGGTGGTGAGGAAACGAGTGCATCGTTATAATATAGACGCTTTCTCGGCGCTCTACTCCGAAAACGGTAAATTCTACAGAAAAATGCAAAAGACATTTTTTGTAGACAATTTTACGACAAACAATTTTTATAAAGACTTTTATTGACCTCTGAGCAATAGATCGCGAGATATTTGCGAAAAACTGTTTTCGTGACCTTTTGACCTTTATAACTTTTTTAGCCGGCACGATATCAATGTCGATTTTTCACATCTTCATAACAATGCCGTAATAAAGGTGTATACAAAAATTCAGCTCTCTAGGAATTTTTCCGCAGATTGGGGTTTAAAATAGCTAAATTGACTGGACTATGTGTAAGCTATTCTATCTATCCTATTCTTCTGGGCTCTTTCTGTAGCAGATGGAAAACTGCATTAGTCAAGCCCGTCTCTAAAATAGGACAACCTCCTCCCCTTCCAATTACTATCGAAATGCCCTAAACGTCCTTTCTTTCCGAGGTTCATACGTTGATTAAGCGTCAAATAATGAAACGAAAGCTTCTTCTTAGTGACCAACAAACAGTACGGCTTTCGTAGCAAAAACTCGGTGATGACTTATCTCCTCTTTTGCTGACGACTCAACCCTCAGCTTTTCATATTCGTGTCCAAATTCACGTCCCTGCTTTACGGATGTTGAAATGGAACGGCTGCTTATGATTTAAGCTAATTAAATTCTGACCTTGACAGCATTGTTACATGGGGTTATAAAAACCGAGTAGAATTTTATGCTTCGAAAACTCAATGCTGTTTCTTGTCGTTAAAGTAAAACATTCCCCCTTTTCCATTTTCTATGAATGGTGCCTGCACTTAAGAATCCGAAAAGCTGTCAGTACTTGGTATGTGTGTAAACGATGATCTTCGTTGGAATGACCACTTCATTTGAAGTCGCGAAAATTCTGCAAAATGCTTAGGTTTCTTTAGATAATGCAGGAAATTCTTCATCCCTTCTGATCTGACTACAATTTATAAAGTATATAGCAGCCCAAAACTGAACTATAATTCTCATATTTGGTCACTTGCTCCTCAAAAATATTTGCACCTATACTTGACAGGGTGATAGAGATTGAGATTGATAGGTGAAAGTTCAATCGTAGAATCAATTGATTGTCTTGAATATCGTCGAAACGTTAGTTACCTCACTCCTCTTTATTCCTTTTTTTACAAGTTAGTAGCATTCCTCCCCTTAAACAATTTTAAGCCGTAACATCCGCCTCGCTAGGAAATTCCATCAGTTTTACCTTGAGCCCAGCTTTGGGCGTACAGTCAAGATAGAGATTCATATTGAAGTCGCACTACACGTATGTAGAATGCCTTATCTGACTCTATTTTTTCCCTGCATTGCGATCCATGAAAATTCAAAAGCACGTCATCGGTGTCTTCTATGAAATCCTCTCCTATTTTTCCTGAACTATGTGTTTCCTAACTATTATAACAATGTAAGGGAATTCATATCCCCTTGTTGTTGCTAACACTTAGTAAAATGTCTCTCACACTATGATATAACAATGTAAAATATTTCATGGATCTTTCAAAATGTTATTCAGACATTATTCTCTATATCTTTTACTTGACCAGCTTTGTCCTTACCGCTCACTTATACGTTGTGGTATCTGAACGAAAAATGTAAATTGGCTTCGCCGACAACGTGAAACAAGAGTTGTATAATCAGCGACAGGATAATTTGATTCCTCTTTTCCTCTTAACTGTGAGTGTCATTTAAATTATTCTTATTGGCAAGATAACGCTGTGCAATCTACTGGATGGGAAATACGAGTCGAATAAGGCATGGCTGCTCATAGATTGCCTTAAAAGCAATCAGTTAAGTGGTCGCTGATGCATTCCGCCCATTGGAATCATAATTATAATGCATACACTTTCGATCAAACAAATGCCTTAGTTACAATTCAGCTCGAGTGAACATACTCGTTAACTAATTGCGAATAGCACATAAGACTGCACAAATATGTTTCAAATTTCAAATCTTCAAGATTATCATCTTCAGCAAGCACTTCCGTAAGAGTTTAACATTTTTCGTTCAATAACTTTAAGTGCACATTGAATGAGTGGGAAACCATAAAGCTGCCCGAGTCATGTTTAAAAATTCGTGTTTGTTTCAAGCAAATTAGCCACACTATTGTAATGTAGTCACCCTTGTTTGCACCCCGAGCCACTTAACTACACTCAACTATATGATGTATCACATATCAAAAACTTTGAAACAGATTATGCGACACATATACCCCAAGTGATAGTTATCATTTTACGGAAGGACCTACGGTCAAATACCTTAGCATTCCCAACAAAATTCCTAGCACTGTCGATTAACTTTGAGGCATTTGAGGGTAAGGTTTAAATTTAGAGGTCATCGTGCAGAAGTTCGAATAACAAATCTCTCCGAGATGTTTTTGTTGAAAAGGATAATGTGAAATGGAAAGCTATCGTTGTAAACCCTAACTGAATATTAAATGCTTGCAAAATGGATAATACAGTCCTGGCTAAACGTACATTCACGTTTGGTCATTCGCATAACTCTTCAAGTAGCCCTTTCCTTATTCTTAGTATACACACACACACACACAATATACACAAATGCACACGCAGAGGATATATCTCTTAGATTCTAAAACTTTCTCATCTTCATGGGATTCATCTATACACAGACGTGACATGAAAGCATATGTCACTCAATGCGAGTTAAATTGGTTTATCCCTTCAACAGAACGCCAGCTTGGAACCGAACATAGAAAGGCATTATGAAACAAGGTATATGTACTACCGACCGACCAACCGACAGACGTACGTACAATATAAATATATCTTGGGTATGATTTTATATCCGGAAGGATGTACGAGTATGTTTCTCGCCAGTCACCACACATGAGCGGAATTATGGCATATGTTAAGATGTGATCCTTCTGTAATCAAAGCATTTGAAATTATTTGCTGCCACTGTGTAAGCCGGTGCGGCTTGTTATGATGTCCTGTGGAGACTCTGCTGTGATACTGGATCCAAAATAGTGTGGTTATTGTGTAAGAGATTAGAGTTCAACTTGTATGACTCTGAAATGGAACTCATTTCTTTGCCATTTGAGTTCTGTCTTCAGTCTTTAGTTAACCCCCATAATGATACGAATCAGTAGCAAATTAAATCGTTCTAAGAATATAATTTGGTTTGCTTCTTCGTCATATTTCAATGGAAAACTGCAGCATGCTAAGTCTGAACTTAGTTTGGCGCCAATTACTTTGAATTTTCTGTTTTTTGCAGAAGAATGAACTCTCAGCTTCTTGCGTTCCTTTCAAATTTTGCTAAAATAAGCTCACTGAATTCAAATTATGACATCACATTCCTCCGCCGGGCAATATGAAGTACTTAAAATGACGTTTTCTGTCGTCAAGGCTCAATGTTCCGGCACAAGGATTATCCTTAACTGACATCTGGATCAATGAAAACCGAAAAGGTGAAAATACTTGCCATATATTAGAGCGATGGCCGCACATATTTTGAGACACTTTTAGTTGGAAATTGCCAAGGTTTCCTTAAACGATGCTAATGTTTCTGAAAAAAATTTAAGACTTATGATCTCTGCTTGTGGCGTTTTCTTGCGTGGTAGTTCTAAGAACGAACTCATTGAATATGTAAGCTCTTTCACAAGTATAGCCTTTCGTGGTAATTTGCAAGTACTCCGACAGTGGTAATTACATGGCTAAAACACGCTTTCTTAAGCCCCTAGACTTGTCGAAGCTTGCTGAGCATTATTGTGCCATAGTATTAATTGTTTAATTTGTTTTGATGATGCCTCCAATCAATACAGAATGTCAAAGGTGCTTTCGTGAGTATTGAAAATGGGTTTTATGGTTAATGAGGGCAAAACTAAGTATATGTTATCCTCAAACAAGGACAGCGAACATCGACAAATTGGACAAAACGTCACAATATTCGAGATAGTACAGAACTTCGTCTACCTAGAACCATGAACACAAAGCTAAAGCAAGGTTCCTTAGTCTAAAATTGGTTAGGTTCTCTCTAAACACATCTGCAATTACTTTTTCTTCTTCCATTTTGAAGCTACGAGTTGCGTGGGCTTGAAGAAGTCACTGACTGCCTTATGCTAGTGATCCGGTAGTGGGGTACATTTCGGTAATTACTAGATTTCATCAAAACAAGAAGATGACTGGTAGTTCATTTGTGGAACCAACTGATTCTCCTGATTCTCCACATCGCTGTGAATACTTACTTACTTAGGTGGGGATTATAGTTCGGGGCGAACCTGGGCCTCAACCAACATCCTTCTGTAACGACTTCGATTTCGGGCGAGCTCTCTCCAGTTTTGCACTCTAAGTCGGTTGAGGTCTTCATCCACTTGATTGCGCTACCTAAGACGAGGTCTTCCCCTTCCGCTATTTCCCTGCAATGTGCTTTCGAAAACCCGACGAGTTGGAGCGTTTGGGTCCATCCGCTCTACATGGCCCACCCATCGTAGCCTCGCGATGCTTACTCTTCCAGCCATGCCCATGTCGCGGTACAGCTCATACAGCTCGTTAAACATAAATAAAAGGCTTGAGTACATCAGTCCTCCAATCAAAACATTTCATTCTTCGAAAACGGTACCTTAAAATCAGTAAAACAAAAGAACTGTCTACAAGACTTCGTAATGCTTCGCAGAAATCTTTTAAACTCCTACATTGTCACAAAAAGCTCGCAAAAGTCCGCTATGGTCCACGAAACGCTGCAGATATCTGCAAATGTCCGCAATGTCTCACGCAAACCTCCGCAGTCGTCCACACAAGAGTCTGCAGAGCTCTTCATTTGTCTACATAAGACCTTGCAAATATCAGAAATTCAAGAACTGTCTGCAGGAGCTAGCTATTCTCTGCAAAAATCAACAAATACTAGACAAATATCAAAAAGTACAATCAATGTCCACAATATGGTCCACAGAATATCGCAACTTTCCGCAAAATATCATCCAGTGGTGTAGATGGTTATGCGAAAAACCTTGGATTTTGTCCGCAAAACTCCGAAATTTTCACCAAAAGTTTTCACAATTCTGCAATTGTCTTCAAAAGTTAGCAATTTTGTGATTTTTCAAAAAATCGGCAAGCGCTTGCAATAATTCGCAATTTTCTTTAGAATCAGCAACTATCAGCAATGATCCGTAACAATCCGAAAAAGTATATTACCGGTCTTCGCAAATATACGCAAATGCTAGCAAAACACCGCAATGATCAGAAAACTTTTCAGTTGACTGCAAAATCAAGCGAATTTAAGCAGTGGCTTGCGAAACTCCGCAACTGTCGGCAAAATTCTGCAGCTTCTTGCAACTTTCAGCAACTGTCGGGAAATATTAGCCAAAGTCCGCAAATCCTAAGCTGTCAACTACCGCACAAAATCTATCAAATTCGAAATCTTACTCGAAAGTCATTAAAGATACGGAAAACCCCGCAAAAGTTCTCCACTTTCGCAAAATATCAGCGAAAGTTCACAAATGTCCATCCATCCAGCTGTTCAACATTTTCCGCAAAAGTTCGATATAGTTCGCAACAGTTCCTTAGAGTCCTCAAAAATCCGCGAAACCCCGCATAAGTTTCCCATTTTTCCAATCTCAGCAAAAGTTAGAACATTTTGGCAGTTGTCTTTGAAAGCCCGCAATTGTCGGAAGTATTTGCAGCACTCTTTACAGGTCTGTAATTATTCGCAAAAGTTCACAATCATTAGCAAATATCCGAAGAAGTTCATTTTCTCAGCTTTCGCCCTCAGCTTATATATCCTTTTACATAATCCGCACTAATTTATCAATTAATTGCTTAAAAAATCGACTCAGTGTGTTCGTGTTTAGTCAAATCAAATGAGATGATACTTTCAACATGTAAATGTTTTTTTGAATTTGCATCTAAATTACAGAATTGCACCTTCAGTCAATTTTTAAACATTATGGTTGCTGTGTTCATTTCCCATAAATTTTCAGAAGAAAAAGCCATATCGTTTCTTTTAAATCCTTTTTAATTTTTTTTTTCTGCTGCAGGTTTTTAAGATACCAGCTAGAGCACTCAGACCTAAATACCGGTCCATTGTACTACCAGTTAGCAACCTTCTATTTGTAATAGCTTTCCAGATGTTCGGAGAAAAGCCAAAAGACGCTGCCATGATAAGGAGCCTAAGTTACCAGCTCTCACCATGTCTGCGCCGAGTATCTGTAACCTCATGCGAGAAAAAGCAGGACATTCACAGAAGAAGAGCTCTGCGGTGTCCTCATCTTCTCCACAAGATTCAGAGAGTGTGGTATCACTTAAGCCTAACACATTTAAATGCTTTGCAAAAGACAAGTGCCCGCTGGCAACGCCAATAAGCTTTCTACAGTCTTTTCTGCTACGAGCTAGCAAAAATGTTGGGGAGCATACGCTTGGTTTGCCTGCGCCCAATGGAGGCATGCCATCTACGGTTGTGCTCTTCACAGATCCAATCGTTGATTGAAGCCCTCGAGGACGCTGGCAGACCTAGCGACTCTGAACACTTTGCCATGGAGTTGGTATATACGATAGGGCTAAACTACCAGTGAAAATATTTTTCAAAGTAGGTAGCAAAAGGTTTATACTTTCCTGCAACATAGCTGGGTAAACACCGTCAGTGCCAGGTGACTGTCATAAGATGCCACGGCATATTTGATGACTTCGTTGGTAACAACTAACGATGACGTGTACCAGCTACGTCGAGTGGATTTATCGGATTCACCTGATCTAAGGGAAATAGATTGCTGTGGTCCGATTGATATCTGGTTTCCTGGAAAATGAGTTTCCAGCATAAGACTGAGTGTCTCTGCTTTGGACTCGGTATAGGAACCGTCTGATTTCCTGAGCGTTTCTAGTTTGTTTACCTTGCTCCTTTTAAGGGCTTAAGTAAGTCGACTAGTTTCACTGAGTGTTTCTATACTTTCACAGAATTCTTTGTAAGAGGCATTCTTTGATCTTCGACTTAACCTTTTAAAGTCCTTCTGTTTAGATCGATACAGGTTCCAGTCGACATCTGATTTGGTCTTGAGGGACCTATTCAGAATCTGGTTTCCCTGCGAAGTTTCTGTAATTCACTGTTCCACCACGGAACCATAGATCTACTAGGTAATTGTCTAGCTGGACATGCCAGCTCGAAGCTACTTGTAAGGGCACAATTCACTTCTAGAACTGCATCTTCCACATTTTGTGATGTTGAGAACTTAGGTAGTTAGGAGTTTTGACGAAATTACCGAGCTCATCGTTGAAAAGTGTCCAGTTAGTTTTTCTGGGATTTGTGACCACATTTGTTACATGAAAGTCAATGTATCTGTTGTCTGAGAGTGACACGTCCAGCAACACTTTCCAGTTGGTAATCTCCTTGTCATATCTGTTAGATAGTGTCAAGTCAATTACGTCCTGTCGTATAGCCGTAACAAAAGTTGGACTATTACCAACATTGTAAATGTCTAAGTCAGAAGACAGAATGTAACTAAGAAGATGGTTGCCTCTCATGTTGCATTTGACGCTGCCCCAAACTAGGTTTTGAGCGTTAGCATCACAGCACATGATAAGCCCCAAATTCCGGTTTTCACAAAACTCCACCAAATTCACAACCTTTCTTGAGGGAGGGGGTAGAATGGAGTTCCAGGGAAAGTAAACTGACGCAACGACGAAAGTTTTCCACTCACCGTTCGTTTCGTAGTTTATCATAGCCGCATCCAGGTGCTGACCACACAAGTGATCAAGTTTAGTTGCTGCAAAAGAGCTCGGTATGATGAGACAGGTCCGGGGTAAGTCAGACCGTTCGTCATAGAGAATATTGAACCCTCGTAGCCCTCCAAGACCAAGAACTCGGCACTTCCAGGTCCATGGCTCTTGGATTGCTACGAGGTGAGTTTTTGTATTCAACACGGAAAGCCTGCTACATAGGAGTGCAGTAGCAGCCTTAGAATGTTGAAGGTTAATTTGATTTATTATCATTGCTCCTTCCGAGGCTTTATCCCGTCCGGTCAGTGTCCGTGGACCAGACTGACTAGCAGTCACGGTTTTATTTACCAACGTTTCGGTTGGACCTTCAGGAGTTTTAACCATGCCGGCTTCGTCCTTTCCAGCCAGTGTCCGTAGACCGAATTTGCAAGTCTTGCTACCTGTTCCCCCAGTTTCATCAAACGACTTTCCAGTTAGACCAATAGGAAGATTCGCAGAGCTTCCGGACACCTTCTTAACACCTTTTTAAATTAGGATCATTGCTTGAAAATATGTACGTTAGGCGATTTAACTTAATACTGCCATCCATTTACTATCTTTCTATTTGTTTTCTCTGCAATGTACATAATAAATGCAGAGTAGTTGAAACCCTTACAAAAGAAAGCTCTTGTAAAAGCAACAATGCCATACATTAAACTGAAAGCAATAATGTGCTTATGCTATTTGTTAAGCCACAACATTCGGCGTTGGAGTACCTAACATGTTATCACAAATATTTATTCAATAATCGTAATAATTCGTCTTTCAAGACTTGTATATATCTTGTTAACCACCTGTCTGTGAGAGAATTATTGATGACATATCAATAATTCAAACATTCCAACTTCACTCAAGCAAACTCAGCATGTGGTTGCATTTATATTATGAAATAACACAAACTTTGAAATATGAACACATACCAACATATAGCTATGATGATGGATTATAATTTATGCAAGGACGATACCGACGACGACTATGCTGAAACTCTAGAAGGATTCCAAATAATAAATTATTTACTGCCTTAGAATCCATGTCAAGCGGGCAATTACAGCAAAATAGAAGAAAAAGTAGGTAAATGTTTCACAACAACAATCATTAATCTGAGCACCGACTGTTTGTGCACAAACATCATGGACTTTTCACTAACCATAGCCACAAAAACTCTATAACACCTTACTCTACATCTAGGCCATTCAATTACATCACTTGAATGATTTATCATTAATTTACCCTAAGTGTATGTATGTATAAACTTTGCCCGAAGTCAGTGTATAACTTCGTTCTATTGCAAAACTAAGTACAGCTCTCTCTCTCTCTCTGGTTTCCGATTCTATTCCTCATATATGTCTTACTTATTAATTCATGTTAGGGTAGATGCCAGTTTCCAGTGCCCCCAGTAAAGGCTTGAAGAGATCCAACAATTGATTGCATTTTAAGAAATCGAATTCGAAAAGAATGCATCTGCAAAGAGTGAGTAAAGTTTATTTGATTCATTTACTAATGCACTTTCATGAGTCTTCCGAAGTAAGTAATTCTGCAGCAGACATCATTATAAATTTTTCAAAGGGAAATCAAAAACAATTTTCAAGAGAAATTCAAAAAGTAGAGTAGAGATTGTTTATAAGAGTTCAAATGAGTTCCTAAGAAGCCGTCTTAAAGTCTAATGAATAGCAAAAAGTTTAAGAAACGTTGTGTCCCGTTGCAGATCCTTCCCAGTAACTAATTTGATTAGTTTACGATGTGACTGACTCACAATAGAGAATGCCTGGAAGAAGTAAACAGCCTCTGGGAATTAATTTTATTAAAAATTAATTAATCCTTTTAGAAATCGAAGAAAGCAAAATGTTACTCTTCGTAAGTAGTCAATTTTGTTGGTTGAAAAGGAGTCGCATAGGAAGAGCTAAATATAATAAAATATAATAAATAATAAATTGTTTCCTCGTAAATCCTTTATTCAACTGAAAACTGTTCATATGTTATTCTGTCATGAATTGAGTCTAAAGAACAAAATTCCTTAGAACTTACAAGCAGTTAACAATATCCTCATTAAATATTTAAGTCCTATTTATTCCTTCCCCGGTCCTTATGCATATATACTCGGCTTAAGTAAATAGGACACAAACATAACTTACATCTATATGAAAATATTATTGAGTTAGAAAATATATATAATTGCAATTATTACTCATTTGCTATGAAAATACCTTCCTGACAAAAGCCATAAGTGTATTCCATTTTGCTATGGAAAAGCCTAGAAGCATTAACGATTGACAATAGAAACGCGCCAGCAAACAGAAACCAATTTTGACAAATTAATTTAATTCTAATGCTTTTTCGTGTTGCCTTTTTTGGCTCTCGGTTTTTCTCTTTTATTTTCTTTGTGTGTGAAAAGAACTGAATGGCAAATAAACAAGAACGATAGAATCAGAATTTTGCATCAATAATAGATTTTCGTTGCCCTATACCAAATATCTTTTGTGATGTTTTCTTTTTTTTTCTTTTTTTGTATCATCTGATCAATGGGAAAACAAATTCAATAAGAGTTCTTGGAATAAAGACACATGGCTGCCATTAGGAGAAGTAGAAAATATGTCTACCATGGCGGCATTAAATAACATCCCATAGTGAATGGCAGTATCGGTTAATGTAGTTTAAAGTGTTGCCTCAGTTTTATACTGGAAATTCATTAGAAATGGTTACAAATTGCAGAGAAAATACTAAAACATTTTTCTTTTTCCTTTTTTTCGGCGAGCATCGTGATCTTGAAGGGATCACAGTTCTGCGACTTAACTGATTCTCACTTATGATCCGCTCAAAGGGAACGACATGTTTGATAAATGAGTAGGGCGGCGCGGCGGTACAACAGAGCCCCGGGAGCTCAAGTGGCCTTGCGCAATTCTCTCAACCGTACCTTGTGGATCCACGAATCTTTGCCGATCCAGATTGTTGAAGTGAAGGTTTTTTCAATGGCAGTACAGTTCTTTCTTTCTTCTTTCAGAAGACTTGGTTAACTTTTTGCTGAAAGCGATACCCGTTGGGAATAGAGATTCTTATTTTAGCCGCACCACCCGAATGTGGAATGCTCTACATGACCCTGTTTTTCCCCTACATTACGATTTACAAAGATTCAAAAGCAACGTGCATCGGTGGCTCCTTTCAAATCCTCTCCTATTTTCCTAAATGCTCGCACTGTACCTAATCTAAAACACAACAAGGGTAGTCATAACCCCTTGATGTGTGCGCTAATTACAAAAAAAAAAAAAAAAATTATGTGTCTGGATCTCGGTCCTGGAACACCTATGTATGTAACAGCGGAATTGTTAGCCGCTACACCAAGGCAAATACTTTTAAATAGACCATTTGTGAATTTTTCGTCAGTGTTCTCTGCCCTGTTTGAAGACAGAATATAATTCCTGTTCTCTCGTTAACCATTAAACTCATTCTTGCTGCTTCTGGCCCTTGTTACGAGTGTCGCCTAACATTCGATGCGACAAGGGTCGAAAGCATAAATTTTCCTTTTGGTATTGCGTATCTCTATCGACAAGGATTTCTTTTACTGTTAATAGTGAAAGTAGCCATTGTGAATAAATACTATAATTTGACATTTGAGTTAGTTTCTGTGATAGTCGAACGCAAAAATACAGACGACAACGAATGAATTCAAAATTGAAAGTATCGAACAATAAAGAATACGCAATACCAAATTTAATTTTCGATGTTCGACAATCGACAACCGTCGCGTCGTGTATTGACAACCAAACGACACTCGCAATAAGAGCCTCTGTCTCGAATCTAGCTTCTTTGGTATTCTTTACTTACTTACTTAGGTGGGCATTACAGTTCGGGGTGAACCTGGGCCTCAACCAACATCCTTCTATAACGATTTCGATCTCGGGCGAGCTCTCTCCAGTTTCGCACTCCAAGTCGGTTGAGGTCTTCATCCACTTGATTGCGCCACCTAAGACGAGGTCTTCCCCTTCCGCGATTTCCCTGCAATGTGCTTTCGAAAACCCGACGAGCCGGAGCGTTTGGGTCCATCCGCTCTACATGGCCCAACCATCGTAGCCTCGCGATGCGTACTCTTCTGGCTATGCCCATGTCGCGGTACAGCTCATACAGCTCATTGTTGTATCTTCTTCTCCACACATTGTCTTCGCATACGGGACCAAAGATCATTCGGAGAATTTTTCTTTCGAAACGACCAAGAGTTTCCTCATCCGCTTTCGATAAGGTCCATGCTTCCGCGCCGTACAGCAGGACTGGGATGATTAAGGTCTTATACAAGGTCACCTTGGTTTTTCTAGAGAGGGTTTTGTTTCTCAATTGCCTTCTTAACCCAAAGAAGCAACGGTTGGCAAGAGTTATTCTCCGTTTGATCTCCGCACTGATGTTGTTTTCCGTGTCTACAGCGGATCCTAGGTAGACGAAGTCCTGTACTACCTCGAAGTTATGTCTGTCTATTGTGACGTTTTGTCCAATTCGTCGATGTTCTGTGTCCTTGTTTGATGACAGCATATACTTCGTTTTGCCCTCATTAACCATCAAACCCATTTTTGCCGCTTCTGTTTCAATACTCGCAAAAGCACCTATGACATCACGCTTTTTTCTTCCCATTACGTCAATATCGTCTGCATAGGCGAGTAATTGTACAGACTTTTGAAAGATTGTTCCTCTGGTGTTGACGTTTGAGTTTCTTACAATCTGTTCAAGTATGATGTTGAAGAAATCGCATGACAGTTTGTCGCCTTGCCTAAAGCCTTTTTCGACATCAAAGGTCTCGGTGAGTTCTTTTCCGACCTTGACGGAGCAGCGTGAATTCTCCAAAGTCATCCTGCATAGTCGTACGAGTTTTGCAGGGATGCCGAAACTAGACATGGCTCTGTACAGCTCGTCTCTGTAAATACTGTCATACGCGGCCTTAAAATCGATAAAGAGGTGGTGAATATCGATATTATGTTCTCGGGTTTTTTCCAAGATCTGCCGTAATGTGAAAATTTGGTCTATTGTGGACTTCTCTGGTCTAAAACCACATTGATAAGGACCTATCAAGTTGTTGACGTGGGGTTTCAGACGTTCACATATTACAGCAGACAAGATCTTATAAGCGACGTTAAGGAGGCTTATCCCTCTGTAATTGGCGCAATTGTGAGGGTCTTCCTTCTTTAGGATCGGGCATACGATACTGAGGTTCCATTCATCGGGCATGCTTTCTTTCGACCATATCATGCAGATCAGCTGGTGCATGCTCCTTTCCAACTGATCTCCAGCTGCCTTGAAAAGTTCGGCATCAAGGCCATCTGCACCTGCAGTCTTATTTGATTTAAGTTTGCATATGGCAAGCTTAACCTCTTCTAGGTCGGGAGGACGGCATTCTTGATCATCGTCCAAGCTGAATGGGGCAATCTGCCTGACAGCGGAATTTGTGTCTTCATCTCCGTTAAGCAGTCTGCAGAAGTGATCTTTCCAAATCCTCAGTAGCGACTGTGACTCTACAATTATGTTTCCCTGCTGGTCTTTACAGGCTTGAGTTCGGGGTTTGCCACCCTGGCAGGATCTTTTTACCTTTTGGTAAAACTTCCGAATCTCGTTCCTGTCATGGCACCTCTCTATTTCCTCAAACGAGCGCTTCTCATGCTGCTTCTTTTTCTTTTTGAGAAGTCGGTGTTCTTCCCTTCTTCTCTCCTTGTAAATCTCGTTATACTGATCGTAAGCAGCCCTTGTTCGTGTTTGCATAAGCATTTGTCGTGCTCTTTGTTTGGCTGCATTTGCCTGCCTGCATTCTTCATCGAACCATGGGTTTCGTTTTGGTGGCCGAGTAAAACCCAGAACCTCAGAGGCAGCGGTTCTGATGGCTTCTTGGCATTGCTGCCACTGGTCTTCAATGTTTAATGCTGGCGGCATGGGATTCAAGGATAATTGAAGGGACACTCGATTGGAAAAGGCATTGGCAATCTCTTGCGATTGTAGCTTTCCGACGTCATATCTCTTCACAGCGTTAGTTCGCGTTGGTCGTGAACAAGATATCCTCATTCGTACCTTGGCTACAACAAGGTAGTGGTCCGAGTCAAAGTTGGCCCCTCGGAAAGTTCGGACATCTAGAACACTGGAAGAGTGCCTTGCGTCGATCGCAACATGGTCAATTTGGTTGACGGTTAATTGATCTGGGGATCGCCATGTACCTTTATGAATTTTGAGATGCGGGAAGCGTGTACTACTTACAACAAGATTTAGCCCCGCAGCAAAATCGATTAGCCTCAGTCCGTTTTCGGAGGTTTTGTCGTGGAGGCTATGCTTACCGATTGTGTTTCCAAAGATGTCCTCCTTCCCTAGCTTTGCGTTAAAATCGCCAAGAACGATTTTCACGTCGTGTCTAGGGCACTGCTCATACGTTTCTTCGAGGAGCTCGTAGAAACAGTCTTTGGAATCGTCGTCTTTCTCTTCTGTGGGGGCGTGGGCGCATATAAGGCTAATGTTGGCGAATTTAGCCCTGATGCGGATGGTCATTATACGCTCATTGACTGGATTTTGGCTAATCACCTTATTTGGTATTCTTTGGCCTCTGGTATTGGTTCTTCGAGCCAGATATCGATCTTTTCCCAACCAAGACCATTTATTCATCGTTTCAAGTGTTATAGTGTTACAATGGAGCTTCTACTTCCAGTAGAAGCTTCCACAGCCAGTCAATGTGATCTATTGACTTCTGAGTTTTTTCGTTCGAGCTTTGCAATTGAAAGCTTGAAATCGATTGAGATTGTGTACATTCAATTTGAAGTCCCGGGCTTGTTTTCCAAGATCTAAATAAATAAATGAGTAAATAGGGTGGCGAGGAGCCCCAGGGCCTAGCGCATTTCTCACAACCATGCCTTTTGACTTATGAGGGAAAGGAGGGGATCTACGATTTTTTGCCGGTTCCGAACGGCTTTCGAGAAAGCCGTAATGTAAAAATTTGGTGGATCGTGGACTTTTCTGATCTAGAACCACATTGATAAGGTTCTATTAAATTGTTTAGACATTGGCATATTACAGCAGACGAGATCTTATATATGCAACGTTAAAGAGACTTACTTCCTCAATAATTGGCACAATTTTAAGGATGCATGCTTTATTCCGATTATATCATGCAGACCAATTGTTGCCTGGTCCTTTTCAACTGTTCGCCAGCTGCCTTGAATAGCTCGACGTCGAGGCCAAATACGCCTCCAGTTTTATTATATTTGAGATTGCTTTTGGCAAGCTTAACTATTTCTAGGTCAAAAGAAAGGCATTCTTTATCATCGTCCAATTTGAATAGGGCATTCTGACTGACAGCTTAATTTCTGACTTCATCGCCGTAAAGCAGTCTGCAAAAGTGGTCCTTTCAAACCCTCAGTAGCGACTGCGGCTCTAAGACTTTGTTTCTCTGCTCATCTTTGCAGGGTTAAGTTCGAGTTTTTCTAAACTGTTAATGGTCTTTTACTTGCTGGATACGGTTTCTGCTGTTCAGTGAAAATACGATGTTTCTCCATAGTTTTTTTTTGTAGAGTTAACGAACCGCCCTGGTATTTATTAGCAGAATGCACTAACTTTTGACGAGCTTTGTGTTAATTATGGTGCATTGCACTATCTGAATTCGTCATATCTGAAATTCTATGAATTTTACTTTTACTCTGTACCAGAACAAGTATATACAAGCACATCCACCTTAATCTGATGTTGATCATAGCCAATTTCTTCAGTCTTTACGAATCATAAGAGACAACAAAATTTTCCCCCAGAAATTAGTTGGCTTATCAATTGTTGTATTATATTTAAGAAACTTCAAAGTTCTAAGAAGTTTTGAAAATAAAACGAACATTTACGATGTGCATGTACCTCTCTACCTCAAGTAATTAAGTCTCGATTGAATTTTTATACTTCAATTTCCAATAAAAGTTTTACTACACCAGGAGCTTAGGAAAAGTTCTAAGAAATTAAATCGATTTCTTTGTGGTTAACGTTTAATCTTGTTTGTTTCTTGTTCATAATACTTCCTTATGATGGTTTAGTGAAGAAATTATAAAGAAAAATGACGTAGTTTTTACTTTTGGTAGAAGCTATTTCTTGTCTAGCTTTAAATATCAAACTAATAATTTAAAAAGTTATTTTCCAATGATCTTTGGCAAGACGCATGTACCCTAAAGGATACTCGGTTTATTGACGCTTTATTATTAAAAGCAAAGTTTTTGTTTTTTTTCGTTTACTCTTCTAATAATCTATCCATCTATATACAGGGTGTACTGTAATTCATGTTACATACTTCTAGATGTGATTCTTGGTCATATTCTAAGAAAAAAATTGTATGGGAAGATGACCCCCTCCCTCCATTTAGGCGGAAGGGTATATTTACTAAAAATTGACCTTTTTTTATTAAAAATCAGCTAAACCCCTTCTACCACATACTTTAGTTTTTCTCAAAGCTTATACTTTGTTCTTTTATTGACATTTTAATTCAAGTTAGTTAAGGGAGGGTTAAGCCCTGGGAGGCTGAAAAAAGGATCTTTTTACGAATTTTTAGTGCAAAATTTGATAAAGTTATTTAATTTATTGATTTGGTACACTATTAAGTATTGTCTAAAGTATCTTCTATAATTTTTGCATACAAAAACATTGAAAAACAAGCCGATGACAGAGCATTTTCCGAGAAGCCTCCACTTTTCGATGTTTTGCGGTGTGCAAGATAACTTTTGATAGGATCATCCAAAATCAAAATTCTAAAAAGATTTCGTTAAAAGACAACTTTCTCCAGGTAATAACACGAGGTTTTTTTGCAATTTTGAAATTTTGGTGACAATTTGAAGCGAAAAGTCTTTTTTTTGCCTAAAAATGCCCCCATCTTGTAGCAGTCAATTCCTGAAAAATTAAAATTTTTTAAAATCCTCGTGTTATTACCTCTAACAATATATGTATATTAAAGAAGTGTGCAAAATTTCAGAAGGATCGGTTCCACAGTCGCCGAGATATTTTGCACACCGACTTTAAAAATACTAGTTTCGAGATAAACGTTCCCCTCAAAAATATTCCGTTAGAAGCGTCATTAGAGTGTGGGGAGCTCCCTGAACACAAAAGAAGACCTCGAGCTACCTAGAACCAATCATAAAAGGTTGATTCAAGGTCGTCCGGCCAGCCCCCCTCTATTCGCTCACCGCGCATACCTACTCTAAGATCATCTAAAATCACTGTAACTTTTCGAATTCAACTCGGAATGACTTGAAATTTTGACACAACATTCTTGAAATGTAGTATAATAAGAAAATGCAGTAATAAAAAAATCGATTTTTTTAAAATGCCTGGGGCTTACCTCTCCCTTAAGTGAATGGTTTTTTGGGAATCAAGTCGATAATTTTAAATGTCAAATTTAAAAAAAATTGAAATTGAAATTTTTTGCTTTAAATATTAATTCAAATTTCATTCAGTTGAGATGGATCCCACCTTCTACTACGATTTTTTTTTTTTAAATATGACCAAGAATCACATCCCAAGATATCTCACTCGAATTACGGGACACCCTGTTTTTAAAAATGTTTCTTCTTTTTTTTTTTTGGTATAGACTCCTAAACCGCCCAACGGATTTTTATGAAATTTTTTGGTTAAATATAGTTAAGTTCAAGGATGGTTCCTGTACAGATATGCCTCAGTAGCTTAGACTTATGTCACCCTCATATACCCACAGGGAACAGAAACGGGAACGAGAACGGGAACCTTAAGAAACTTGACCGATTTCAAAATTGCTTTCAACAAATATTCTTTTTAACTTCAGTAACATCGACTTTATTACATTCTCATATTCCCCCTGGAACGGAAGATGGAAAACGTGACTGTTGAATGGGAACTACAGATTCAACCAACGAACGCCAGGCGGCTTAGGTGGTGACAACATGATTGAGTGGAGAACGATGAGCGGGGAACTTAAAATCTACACTCGTAAGTACGCATTTTAATAATTCGTTTTTGGTACTTATGGTTAAGTTGAGGGAGTTCAAAATGTCTTCAGTTTCTTACCCACAAAGTACCGAAAGGAAAATTTTCAACTGTAATTTAAAACTTGTCTTTTATGAAAAAAGAGCTAAGAGAGTTGAAAAAAAAATACGAAATGTACTATGGACTTGAAGGGTGGTATTGAAAATTTGATTATTAAAATTTCAATAGGAACTCCATGTCCTGTTCCAGCTTAAGTCTTAAAGCATTATGGGTTTCCACTAAATATTGCACGTGTTGACTGGTTGTGTCTCGAATACTGGTCAGTGGTAAAGTGTCGGCTGTCCGGCAAATCATTGAACACTGGGCCAATGAACTGCTCAGATAGTGTGAACAGGTTTCATTATGTCTTTATGGATGTCGGATGGTGTTAATTGAGCTATACCTCTTTTGAAAATTTTGACACCAATCAGCTATAGAGTGTCAACCAAATATGATTATGCATATACTTCAAAGAAGCAAATCTACGTTTTTCCGGAGAAAATTTCTTTGAAAAAACGAACTGTTTAAGCTGCACAACACTCACTTTGGAAATAAGTTTTCAATATTTCCAAACGATGTGCAAACGTTGAGAGACTCATTTAATTTCGCAGAAGTATAGTGCTGATTTTCTATCAAGATCTCGAGCTCAAATAAACTATGGTTTAAAAAGAAACCACCAAATGCCCTACCCTGTACAAGTACATGTATAAAAGTATGATGTAAACCGTACAGAGTGGTGCATTTTTGTAAACAAAATTAAAATTCTGTTTCTAAAAATAAAAATTGTTTGACACCAGTGTGACTTGATGACCGTGAAAGGGTTATCCATAAAAGGACGAAAACAAAAGCGCTGAAGAATTTCTGTAGCTTTTTGTGGATCTACCTCCCACAAAGCCAAAAAGAGTAGTTCGAGTATGTTGAAATATTTGTTTACATAATCATTGCAATAGCTTTGCACTACATTTAACGCAAATCACTTGAAAATGGAAAAACCAAATCAGTATGATGACGAAATGCATCTGTTGTCGTCCGCAAAACTACTATACCATTGTTTACCAAAGAGCAGAAGTTATGAATAAATTTTTAATATCGTATAGATACCAGACTTTGAAGTTCACCAAACTTATATGTAGTAATTTTAAATGTTTTCGAATATAACCGAAAAAGTCCAAACTTTGTCAACAAAAAAAAAGGAACAGAACTAATCGACTTCTTTTTCTCTGCCTTAGATAAATTGTTTTGTATAATCCAATGTATTCACGAAAAGTTTCTTTGTAAAATTTACTGTACCTTCTTAAACTTATTAAACAATGCTAAAGTCTTAACAATTTTGTGCCAATTACTTTCATAGTTTTCTAGTCAAATGAATTGCAAATGACTGCATTGAGTTCATATCAGATTGGACAATAGGAAACCTTTTTCCCAGAAATGACTGATTGATTTCGTTTTAAACGAACCAACACGATTCACACGATTTGTTTTTTTTTTTACTCAAATTACTTAATAAGGTCGTGGTTAACGAACGAACAAGAACTAACCCGTTTTCACACCTCAAATGTTTCTTGAAAACTCATGTTGAGTGACTATAGACCATTCTAAGCATCTGTTTACTTAAGTTCAATTTTTAACTTGCCTTGCAATGACACAAGCGCCAATTCGGGTATTAAGTCCACTTACAAACAATTTGTCTGCCTTTAACCGGCTTTGAAATGATTTCAGGCAGTACAATTTTCAAATCAGGTATTATTTAATATTAATTAAAGAAGAAAACTTGATTGGTGAATTATAGTTGAGAGAATACAATTTACCCACCGCACAAAAGATCAAAAATAGATAAACTTTGTCTCTCGTATGATACAACTCTTTGTTTGTAATAGGGAATGACATCTGTGATCACGTTGCCCTGATGTCTTACCAACAAATAATTTATCAATTTTTATTTTCTCTAAATAAATAAACAAATAAATAAAAAAAAATATGCAGCATTTTAATGGTGAAAGAATTTTCGAAATCCGTTAGGTAGTTTTTGAGTTCCATCCTGTCGATTTTTGGCTGTCAGTAAACGCGAACTTATGGAAAAATATTACTCTCACAAGTTTATACAAACTCGCGCGAAGGAGTGCGACTTTGAAAATATTTCTGAATTCTTTCAGGCCTTAAATTCCAGAAACACCTGTGTGACAAACTGACGAACAACAAAGTGATTTTATAAAGGCACCATCCTAAAAAGGACTATTATTTTATTCTTATTTTAAAACTATCAAGTAAATCAAACGGGCTAACCCAACTTCCACTTTGTTTTTTATTTTTTGTTTCGTTACTTCAAAAACCTCGACCACACACAAAATATTGACCTACAGTACGACGACGGTATTCCTTGAAAACGAGTGTATACATTCTTGGAGAATGTTGCGCAACATTGCATAAAATGAAGTAACTTACCCCAACATAGAATCCACAATTCATTTAGAACCAAAAGGGAGTCAGCCAGGAGCCTCTCCTTCTGATGGTATTTTATCACAAAATTTTGGCCTCTGTTCTTGGTTGGGAAAAACTTGACAGTCTTTTTCGAGTGTTCAATGCGATAAGTCCTAAGTACCGGTAGAATGAATCTTCCCATTGAAGGATCATTTAAAGATAACAAAACCACTTTCGTCGTGTGTTTCGTATTTTTTGTAGCGGGATGAGCATTACTTCTTTCTGTTAAACCTTTAACCACCAGCATCGGAATTTGGTTTTGGTTTTCGTTTAATTTTCGTTTCTTTTTTTTTGGTTTCGGGTGATTGTCGTTCGTTTTTTTTTTGGATTTCTTGTGAAGCTTTGGGATTTACACAAAGTTCATCACGATGCTGAAGATCGGGGCAATATGATGTGGGAATGTGATAAGGAAAGATTTCCTTAACTTTCATCCCAAAGGTTTTGAATTGTTTGCTCTTAATGAGAAAGCGCCTTACAAAAGAAAGTGGAAAAGTGAAAAAGAAAAGTGAAGGGTGGTAGTGCTCTTGTGTTTTGTTGAATTGCTTTGTTCTGGGATTGAAAACAAATAATTTCTATAAGCAAAAAAAGTAGGTGAAAAAAAATTCAATATCTAGGTTAAAAGGCTTAAACAGAAGAGCAAAGAGAAGTGGAAAATGTGTATAAGTTGAGTGATCAGAAGATGAGTGGATAAAAAGTGCAATCAAGTGGATACATTTTTCATGATACTCGAATGATAAATTCAAAATTTTTCACTGCCAAAGAAGTACGAAGCGAAATTAATTGATAGGTGAGAGATAATAAATATAATTTATAAATCGGAAGCTGAGTGGTTTGTGGTTTTAATTGTTGTGTTAAATTCACCGACAGTGGCATACACATTATGTTTTAAATTTTTTTTTTAACGTTCTGCTGTTGGTGTAGTAGTATTGTTTTTCAAATTAACACCATTTTAAATTGTTTCACGCCTGTGGTTGAAGACAAATTGGATGGTTGACAAAATTGTTCTACTACCAATGGATTTAGTGAGGTAATTTCTCAAAGTCACACTTGATGGGTTTGTTATTTTTGTGTGTGTGTGTGTGTGTATGAATTGGTGTTGCAAATATGGTTGATTAAATGGGGGTGAGTAGTTTTTTTGAATGCAAATATATGAGCACCAACATACAAACAGCTACATTTTTTGAAGCGAAAATGCATTCAAAGGGTTCCATGAATTTTTTTCAATTCATTTGGCCACCCATTGACATCTGGGTTTTAGTTTTTCTAGCTTTTTATTCCCAGAATTGCAAAAGCATTTAGTTGCAATTTTACGTGTTTTTAATTAAGAAAATTCTGGCAAATTGTTCAACATTTTTTTGTAGCTGTTCGAAGTTTCAATAGAAAATCCATCTTTTTTTTAATAAGTTCCTACTGTGAAGTGGGCCTTTGTAATTTCAGAACGTCCGATAGATTTTCGCTCTAAGAAGGAATGAAAGTTCAATTTTGTAGTATTTGAATCAATGATGCCTGTGGCGAAATAATTAGCGTGTCTGTCTGTTTCCAGGGAGTTCAGGGTTCGAAACCCAGAAATATTGAACTATTATTTACACTAGTGTCGCCGTTTGCGAGGAATTGGGAAGTCATCCGTAAGTAATTTCCTTGCCATTGAAAGCGATCGACAAATCGCCAATAACTTGTACAACATTCATAAGCAAAGTATGCTTGAGAGGAATAAGCTAGGACTAGGGCTCCTCAAGCTCTGTTGTGCCACCCTATTTCTTTATTTATCTGCTTTCTCATCTGAACATCAAAGGTTTAAAGTTAAGAAAAGAAACCAGTAGTTCGAGATTATATTTTCATTTATATTCGCAACCACTGGAAAAAGGTGTCCAAGAACACACATCTGCCTCATAGCTGGGCTCATTTAAGCTGAAGCAGTTCGGCGCCTCGAGAATAGGCTCCTTCCAATCATTCAACGTGAGTTATTTTTTTTTGTAAAGTCAAATTCAAGTCAAATTACTCCAAATAAAAAAAAAAGGAATTCTATCCAAACTGAAGGTTCTGTAAGCCACAGAACTTATAAAATTATCCTTCCCACACAATTTTAATGACAGTTTCAACCCAATTCTCTTGTTGAGATGTTGAACTTAGTATTGGAATGACCTTAACAAAATTTATGAAAACATTCCTAACCACATTATAAGTTTGAAATTATTTGCAAGTAACACTTGCTCACACATTAATGTTTCAATTACTTTGAAATGATATCTCGATGTGCGTGAGCTGTCTTCATTCCTCACTATATTTCGGAAGGGTGTGAAAATTTGGGATCATTTATCTCTTGCACATTGAACTTCGTCTGTCTACTCTACGAAGTAATTAATCATCTTAAATATCATCAGGAAGAAGCTTGAGCAGCAGGTGGTTAGAAAATAAGAAAATTAAATACGATTACTTGTATTTAATTCAACACGTTTGAGACATGACACATGAGACATGAGGACTCTAAGGGTACGGTCACGTACTGAGCTGTAAAGTGGCTATGTTAGAACATAGTCGAAAACTGAGCGATGTCGTTTAAATTTCAATTTCTTTCTAATTTTGCCGATTTATTGCTCAATACTTGGCTGTGAACTTAGTCGCCAATCAGCTTTTAAATGAAAGAAATGCATCCTTTAGAATTTGTAATATTCATTCTTGAAAGCACCGCTCAAAATTCATTTGAGGTTCTTTTACTGCAAAGATAAGAACTAAATTTTTTGGCTAGCTAATCCGTTAGAAAGACGCCACCCTTACAAAACCCCAGCTATATCCCTCAAGCGATTCGATGGAAATTATTGTTTACCCGCACGGGAAAGAAGACCGACAAATAATAAATACGGCCAAACTTAATAATAAGCAAATTTCTCAACTAAGAGCATACGTTCGAGACACAAGAAATTGCACAACGTTCAATCCTTGTGAATCCTGGATCGGTTAAGTGGTTCTCGAGGAATCCTTACAACCGCTTTTACGCTTTTAGAAACTCACTTTCGAGAAAAATGTGTTCAAAGTCTTGAGTGCCTAGCCTTGCCTTGACCTTCACTGTTTGACTTCTCAGGCCTGTGTCTCCCAAAAAAATTACTCAAATCAGCTTGAAAATTTAGTACAATATTGTAGAGAAATTTTATATTAAAGCAATAAGAAGTCGTGATACCCATGCAACTTTTTAAGCAGATAAAAACTATACGACACTCAGACCGGAGTATCGCGACTTCTAGCCAATTTGGAATGCCTAAGAATGTCAAAACCAGCTCAGTGCTAATTGAGATGTGGAACACTTAAGAGCCGCATGGATATCAAGAACCTCCTGACTGATGGAATAGACTTATCAAAATCAAACCTAAAGCTCAGAAAGGTAAAACCTTTTTTGAAGCAAAACATTTTCATGAAAGCCAGTTGGGAAATCGGGATAGAGTCATCTGCACAATAAAATTTTGTCAAACATGCTTTGAACAAGTGCCTGTCAAGACGTGTTATGATCATAACGTTATATCGGTTCATGAGCCATGGGGGTAACGTGGGATGCTCACGAAGAAAACTGAATTTTCTGCCTGGGCAGTATACACCTTGCCTGTTCAATGTTTTGCACCACTGAATGGAGAATCTGCACGAGGAATAATAACAACGTCTGGACGCATAGTGTATACAGCATAACCTATCTGGACAAGCACCGAGAGATCTTCAACAGAAAAGCACTGAAAATTGCTCACGATTAGGAAAGACATAGTCCTATTCGATATGGAAAAAACTCGATTAACATTCCCTTGCAAAAAATTGGGAAAGTCTACTCGAATTTTTTTTGTGGGCCTCATCATGACGACAATACCCATCATACATATAAACAGTGACAGCCGTTGTAAGGCTTTACCGAAACACCTTAATCCGATTAATGACCACGTAATCGTGTATCAAATTCAGTTTCGCAGAATTTATTGTTCGGGTTGAAGGAGCGGGCAGCTTAAAACAGAAAATGTTTGAGACCCGTGAGTTTCCTACTAAAAAATTTTCTGCCTATACGTGGATACCCGGTGACTGGACATTGAAAGAAATGGTGCAAGTTTGGTCATTGACCGGACGGTTAAACTACTTCCAATAGGAGATTTGTCACAACAAATTCAGAAGGCACTCATACAGGGAAAAGGCTTTTGGCGCAATCATCAAAAATGTAAGCAACCAAAGCGGAAATGCTTCAAAATCAGTGGTTTTGGTTTGGGGTCGCGGCTCCGATGATGATGATTATGGAAGACACGGTTTGTTTCTTGAACTGGAGTCAAGGGCAGGTATGGACATTTTTGTTCGAAAAATAACGCTTTGTTCTGGGGTCATATATGCTCACGGGTGAGTCCTCTTGGCGTAAGACCAGGTATTCAATATTAAAGCTTCTACTGTAAGAGAACAAGAGACACTCCATTGAGCCATTCAATTCGCCACAGTATTGCACTGATAACTGATCATGATCACATATCGAAGTAGAACTGGACACTTTGTTCACAGTGAGATAGCTCTGGAGACAAATTTTATTGCGAAATCGAAATCGAACTGTTTATGGTCCAACCGAGATTGCATTGAGCGAGATAAACTCACAGCGGAAAAGCGTTGACTTCTGAGTTCACAGCGAAAGAAATCATGTTAGTGTCCACTGTCCAGCGAGATAGCACTGGACACTAAAATCGCAGCAAGAAGGCATTAGGCTCTTAATTCGCAGCGAAATAGCACTGGACACTAAATTGATAGTATCTGGCTGTTTAATTTATAGTGAGAAGGCACTGGCTTCCGAGTTAGATATAATGGAACGTAATTCAAAAAGAGAAAGCATTATAGCTTCTAAAATTACAGCGAGAAAGAACGCGGCACTAGGTTCACAGCGATAAGTACCACAGGTTGCTGTCCAGCGAGATATCATTAGGCGAGATAGTATTGGGTACTAAGTTTGCAGCGAGATAGCATCGGCTTCTGAATTCGCTGTGAAATAGCAAGGGACACTTAAGCTAAATAGCACTGGTTACTAAATTGAGAAGGCACTGGCTTCTGAACTTACAGCGGGATAGCCCACACTGTGATAGCACGAGACAGTACAACTACTTACTTACCTAAGTTTGAACGATCGTTCAAACTTAGGAGGTAAGCGGTAAGTAAGGTAAGTAATCAGCAATACTTTTGCACACACTGTCTCATTTCACCTAACGTCTTTTATAAGCCCTTTTGGGGACAACCCAATGAGATAAATATTTCATCGAGCTATGCATTTTGTCTATATCTTCTCGATGCTGCCATTGGCGTAATGATTAGCGTGTCTGTCTGTCACGTGGGAGGTCCAAGGTTTGAATCCCAGAAAAATCAAGGAAACGGGTATCGCCTTTAGCGAGGAATTGGCACAAGTAATTTCAGGCCATGAAACGCTTTCCCGATTCGGCAAAGAGTTGTAATTACGTCTCTTCTATTTTCTCACGAAGTAAAGTGGAGAGAAATGTGCTAAGCCTCGAGGCTCCCCCTCTGTAGCTGATCCCTATTTGTTTGTTTATCTTTTCTTCTATTTACTTGACTCTGCTCCTAAAAGTGCTAATGTATGCAACATTAAAGCTTTCCCTTCCCATAAGTTCCACTCACAAGAAAACAATGAGCAAATATTCATTCTAGAATTGAATAGACACTTTCATAAAATAGTTCCTTTTTTTCAGGTTTGCGGTAAGGCTTAGAAAGTTAAATGTTCCTCAATTCAATTCTTAACACTCAAAGATAATTGGTGGATGCCTTATAATTTTTTATATGTGGAACTTTTACCACAGCAACTTTATTTTCTCGGTGTGCATAAAAAGTTATGACACATTGACATCCTTAACTAAGTGAAAGATACGAGCTTGGAATGAATGTGATATGCAAAACTCGCAACTTACTTTTCAAAGTTCCACCTTTGGTTTATGCAGATTTCAGATCTCAATGCAGCAGAGAACAATAAGTTTGTCTTTGAAGGATGGAGAGTAAAGTTAATTAGAGCCTTTGGGTTATCCTTTCTCGAAGCCTTAAAGAAATGCAGCATTTATTTCTTATATTTTCAAACTTAGTTGATACTTAACTAAGGCTATTTTCTTATGAGAGGCGAACAAAGTCGTTCCACTTCATTCCCAGGTAGTTAAAGATAAGTTCATTAAATTTTCAATTCGAATGCCACCAAGATGGTAGTCAAAATTATTTATTCACCGGTTAGTTTCGTCCTTGGGAAACACAAAATATGAAAAATAAATAGGGTGGCGCAACAAAGCTTCGTCCATGCAAAGTCTTCCACAAAATTTTACTCAAAAGTTTGTAGGGACAAAAAAAAACTGATCCTAGATAAGTTGATTTCGTGGCTAAGGTAGACAAGGCATTTTTCCAAGCATTCCTGATGTCCAAAGAAAACAAATGACACTCATCGGTTTATCTTAAAAATTAACAACACTCACGCTTTGCACCACTTTATGTTTAATTAGTTTGCTCGCATCAAAAAGCAACCAACATCCCATTCTTGAACAAAAAGACGGCTAACCATAAGACTTTGTAATATAAAAACATTCTTGGACGTTATTTAACCCTTGTTGTTGTTGATTACATAAACTGCCTCTGTCATGAAATACAAAATTAGGGTCTTTCAAACAAATGCTTGGCAATTAACCACTTTGCTCATTAAGCAAAAAAAAAAAAAATGGAAACATTAACCTTAACCAAATGCCACAATTTAAGACCAGTGGCATGCGATCAAAAGAGCAAACGTGGCGTTATTATAATATAGTCTAGCCAAGCCCTAAATAATAACTCAACAAATGTCGTGCCTCAAAAGAATTCCATGTCTGATGTTGGAATGTAGATTGGACATATTTTTTCTATAAAAAAGGCACACAAAAACAAATTGTTTATATTATCAACAAACATAAAAGGACACACGAATATCTGCAGTGGAATTCCAACAGTAAAATAGTAATAAATAAAAGCGATTTATACACTCAACCCTTCAATTGAATCTAAATGCCACATTTCACACAAAGTGTTTTTCATTAATCATTGACCATCGACAAAACAATTTTTGATTTTAAAATCCGTTTTTTGTTTTCTGGTACAGCCTTTGCTTTTGCCCAAAAACCAACCAACCAATGCCATGGCCATTAATAACCCAGACACCAATCGTTTTCGTTTTTGTCCCGTTTCAAGCTGTTTCTACAAAACATAAATTGGCTCTTCTCTCGCACTTTTGCGGGGGTGGAGAGAAACGACCAAACTTAAAATCAAATCTCAAATCGAGATTGGTACGATTGATTTATGAGTGCCACAGATTTTCTGTATTGTTATTTGAATGTTTGAAAAGGGGTTTTGCAGAGCACACACAAAAAAAAAACACAAAAGTCGCTTTGAAAAGGCAACAGAAACAGAAAAGAACACTGAATTCTTGTTTGGGAAATAGAAAATTGAGAGGGAGTTTTAATTTATGGGGTTTCCTGAGTGGTGGTCTTTAATTCTTATTGTTTGTTGCGTGTGCTTTTTAAAACAAAAAAAAAAAAAACGGGTGTGAATATGATTATCATAATATTTTGTAATTTAAAAGCTAATTACAGACATCAACTTTTTCAAGTTTTATGCATTGCACACCCTTTTTTTATTTCGTAATTTGCGAAATTTAAAAGGCCAATTATTAACATCAATTAGATGAAAATGGCGAAAGGTTGGATGTTCTGTTTTTCTGACACGCCTTCTCATTTCAAATCGCTGCCTGGCAAAGATTTGTGTTTTTCGTAATGCTTGCAAATGGGGCACTTTATACAAGCATTGAATAATAATTCATTTGTTTAGCTAAGATTTTGTGAAGCCTGTGAAAGCAAAGCGATGAACAACGATGAACGATGAAACAACTTAATAGGTAATTTTGCGTGTTTCGCCAAAAGGTTGTTTTACCAACCGTTTTGCAACGACTCCTAACAATATTTGTGATTTAAAGCAAATTGTTTAAGGCTGTACGAGTTATTCGTCAACTTCAAAGCAGCGTTCGACGCAAATAATCGTAAATTTCTGATTTACAGACTGTCTCTGAAAGGACTGTCCAATACAGTTGGAAAGGCAATCAAAACCCTCTTAGGTGAGGCATTGGCTGCGATCTTAAATGGAGACGGTACTTGGATTGGTTCCAAACAAAGATGGAAGTGAGGCAAGGCTGCTCGATTAGACCATTGCTATTTGCTCTTCTTATCAACTACATTACGAAAGTGATAGCACTTTATCAAAGAACTACCGTTCATGGGACATAGTGGTTCTAGTTTCCAAATCATTTTAGCTGATGATCAACCCCTTGCCAAATATTGCACCATTTGAAGTCTAGTGATAAACCTAGGAAAATCGAAAGTTATACTATATTGTGCTGCGGAAAGGGAATCGGGCTACAAGGGAGGATCCAAGTGGACAGCGAAGAGAAGTACCTCTTGTGCAACCCCAAAAGGGAGAAACACTTCAACGAGAATTAAGTAAAAGGTAAGAACTGTGGTAAACTCAACATTGAAAAACTGTTCTGCAAGTTGAGTTTTTTAACCGCCTCAGAGTCGATTCTCTGCGCTGGTCTGGGGTTTAGAATTATACAGTGAAATTGCTTATAGAAGCAGACTCAGGGCCAATTTTGTTTTACGCTACGCAAGTATGGAGTATAAGCAGCAGAAGACGATAGTTGAACTTTAGAGGTTTTGTATTGTACGCTGTTGCTTTGAAAACCAGAGCTCTACTGTTGACTACAACAGGCCTGTCAATTTACTATGTGAAAGCTTTGGAACATCAGATGGATTATATTCTCAAGGTTTTCAACATGAAAATTACATGGATACCCAATGTTGCAGGACTAAAAGAAGTTGGTGCCGTGGGGTTGTGGTAGGCGTGTCTGCCTGTTACGTGGGAGTTTCAAGGTTCAAACCCCAGAAACATCAACCGACGGGTATCACTTTTTTCAATGAATTGGCAATTTCTCCGATAGTAATTTTATGCCATGAAAAGCGATTTCTCGTTTAGCCGTCCAGAATCCGAAAAAAAGTAGGGCCTTTCATTGCCTAAAAAGGTATGGTCGAGAGAAATGCTCTTGGCTTCAACACTCTGTTGAGCCGCACCCTATTTATTTTATTAATTTATTTTTGAAAGCGGTTCGTGGTAAGCCAAGCTGTGGTATGCAAAATGGTTGGACAAGACAGAATGGAGATTGTATCTCCTAGATCAGATGTAATGATGACCATTCTCTTCATACGAGTACCCTTTGTGTTATTTCCTATTAGAAAATCAATCAGAAAAAAAATCTGTGTGGCCATGGTTTCCCGAAAACCGAATAAGTTTCTAAGGATGATCACCTGTAATTTCCAGTTTATATAAAGTTTTAGGGTGGTGTTCTTTTCTCGCTCTAGTGGGTTGGGTGCTGGTTGGACTCGTTAGATTAAATTGATGATCTAGTTTTTGTCGGCTTAACCGCCAATGCCATTTCGTTCCCATTTATGGGACGATTTCCTGGGTGCTAGATCAAAGTTATAGTGATTCGCTGAACTAGGCAGTCTTAGATTTTTACAATAATTTTCTACCAATTTGTATATTGTGACCAGTGGCGGATCCAGGGTTTGGGCGGGGGGGGGGGGGGGGGGGGGTCTATTACTCAAAATTTTATTTATATATACGCAGTTTAGCAGATTTAATCAGAAATTATTTACATGATGTTGGCGTCGATTGCTCATATATGTATGGCCATGGATTCGACGGAGCGATTTCGACGGTTGAATTCCAAATCGTCTGTCACATTATGGAATCAGTTAATTCGATTGTTTTGCCTTTGAGTCGGGAATTGCAAACTAAAATCCAAGATCTGGGTGAGGCTACTAAGCTGGCAGATGACACTTTGAATGAATTTACGTACAAACGCGAAAACGCAGATTCTACTTTCCACGTTATTTATGAAATTGCCACACCGGCCGCGCGCCGCCGCGCCGGCCGGCGTCGCCGCCGCCGCCGTTGCAATCAACAAAAAAATCGTTGCAACCTTCAAGCACAAAGTATTGAAGACTACTACAGAATTTCTTTCTACATTCCGTTTCTTGGTACGTTCATTTCTCAACTCAAAAGTCAGTTCTCGGAACACAAATCCATTTTCCAAAGTTTCGGGCAACTGTTTCTTAAACAAGAATTTAACGAAAAGAAATGCGCTGACCTCTACACATTTTACGAAGATATGTATATCGGATTGTTCGAAAGAAAATTATCTGTCAGAAGTCAAGATGTGGAGACAACGAATCCACGACCAGAACATCCAAAATGCGCTTGATGTAGTATCTGTCGATCAAAAATGTACATGTTAAAAAGTTTATATTTGACGCGATCCGAAAAAAGGCACTTTCTAGGCAAAAGTGAAAGCTTACACGGCACGCTCTGAAAGGCGCTGATGTACCATTCAAACACATGTAAAAAATCGTTTCTCTGAATTTGTATTTTGTGAAATAATAGCGATGTTACAATTTCTGATTGCACTTCATGAATATTCAATAAAAGAACTTGTGTAATCAATCAAGATCCAACAACCGATTTTTTGCCTAGTAAGTCCCTTTTATCGGATCGATTGACATATGCAAACATCAGTCTGACGATATTTTTCAGGTTATCAATAGCAAGTCGTTCAAGAATGTCGATTATATTTTGCGAGTCTTGGCAGTGCTACCTGTAACTACAGCAACTCCAGAACGATCATTTTCGACTTTGAGGAGGATCAAAACCTACCTGAGAAATACGATGGGACAGGAATGACTAAATGGTCTGGCTTCTTTAAATATCCATTGCCATATTAAACTAACCGAGGACGAAATTCTAGTGGAATTTTTCAAGAAACCTCGAAAATTTACTAGTGTTTGAGGTAGCCTGCTCTTCAGTTTTTTATGAAATTAATGTAATAATAAATCAATAAAGTTCTTACATTTTTAAAATAATAATATTACTTCTCCTTTACTTTTTTGTCATGTTCATGCTATATTTTTCCGTCCCGTAACGAAATTTGAACATTAGGAGCCGATAAATGTTACAAATAACATCTTTTATTATCACGATTGGGGGGGATAACCACCCCCCCACCCCCCCCACCCCCCGTGGATCCGCCTATCATTGTGACTGTGATTGAAATGGCTTTAATGACCGCAACGTTTTTGATGATGAATGAGATCTTGCTTCACAGACTGCACGTACATCTGCTGACGACACTGCAGAAGCCTTGGAGCTTTATTGGTCTATTAATGAGTTAATGATCTAGGAAGGTTCCTGATCTTAACTCTTTGTCTGTGGAACCGTCAGTTGAAGACAGAGACATGATTTGTACTTATAACCCTGTTGCCCATCCTACATAACTTCCACGAAATATTTTTTAAGGCCTTTGGGCTGAAAACAATGTATAATATGATGTAATCAGTCTGAATGTCCATTTGTCCATATCAGTGTAACTTGATGGCCTTTTTTTCAATCATAACATTATTTGAGCCGGAGTTAACCTTTAAACCAGAGTTTTCGTGAAAAGGTCTAGGGGAGCAAGTGATGAACAGCAGTTGGTGGTGTTCTCATATCACTGGCTGAGTCAATTTATAAAAGTCTTTGGATTTTGATGATGTTTTTGAAATTTTCCATCATCTGTGATGATGGCCATTATATCAAATAAGTTTAGGTGAGCATCGTTCTAATTACTGAGGAGTAAATCCATGGACCTAGAACCAAGTCAACATTTTTTCAAAATCTCTTCTGCAAATATAAAAGCGGTTTGACTTTTGTGCTTCCTTTTCTTTCTCAAATAATTTTCCGGTCGGGAATAATTCTAGAAGTGAATATGTATGCCATTAATTAAATATAATATAATAATGATAAATAATATAAAATAACTTAAATTAATATTTAATTAAGTAAATATCAGGAATGTTACGCTTTCTCGTGAGCAATACAAGTAGGTACTGTCTTTGAATAGTTGCCGATAAGTAATAAACTGAGCAACTAACTCGGATAAGTTCCTGCGCTCAGGTTGCTACCGAACATGCCCAACTGTGTTCTTAACTTCGAAAGAGCATTTCCCCGCTATTATTTAGACCTTAAAGTTGCAAACAGACAAAGTGATCAATGACTGAAATACGCCGGACTGACTGATGACTTCCTCAGATAATTATGCTTAAGCCGCAGTAAAAACTGAAAGGAGCTGCTACGGTGATTGGCTCGAACTTTTTTTACGTTCAACATTCAAGAGGAGCATTACAGTGAATAGGAATGGCGATTCTTTGGATAGATGTCATTAACTGATCTGCAAACTAAGAATCGATGCAGAAAGAAGATAAACAAGGGAATCTCTTTGGCAATGTACAACCGACTAAATTTAAAAAAAGCTTCAACCGGAACATATTCGGCATAGGTATTAAGTCTATGATACTAAGGCTCATAGTAGAACTTTGATATCTGAAGTACTTAACGCATCGCAAGTGCTATTCAATTTTGTTTAGGACACAGACGATTCAGAAGATATTTTATATTTTAATGGAATATGACTGATTGATCGTGAAACCAAGGACGTTTTCTGCGCTGGGCAGAATTTCTTAAAAAGTACACAACAATTTCAAAAGAAAAAACTTGTTGCCTGAACCTGAGACTTGTTTGAGGACTACCTGAATTTTAATTCAGAAAACATTCGATAAGTTTAAGTCCAATTTAATATTGACAAAGCTCTCTCTTTTTATACTTTTAATGTCGGTAGCTGGTACTGAACCCCCCTATCATGATATAGTTCCCATAAATAGGTCTATAGTCATATATTTGCGCGCGGTGGGATGATACCACCAAAGGAAAAGTATTCACAACAGGCATTTTTGTGTTTGCACAGAAAGTAACGAGAAAACGATATAAGACATCTCTTTGATTTCAAATCTCATTTACCTAAGTCCACTTGAAAATCAGACTACTTCAGTAAATAAAATGAAAAGAAACATCAAAAAATGGTTGTTCTTTCAATTAATTAATGATTCAAAAAACACGAATGTAATGTCAATCCGAAATACATAAAAAAAAACCCTTTTATCTGTCCTTTTTTTTTTATTTTCCCCCGAACATTTTCGGGTACTTTCATATTCACATTTTTTTTTCCATTTATTTGTTCGAGGAAAAACTTTTTTTGTATAAATAAAAAACAGAACAAAAATGATAACACGATTGACTGAAGTTAAATCTCAAAACGGGAATTCAAACCCACTATCGATTTCAGTAGAAATTTTGTCGTCCATAAGTAGGAGGAGAGAAAAGCAAATTCAACATCCGAAAAATTAGTAACCCGCCTCCTTCGCAGATATTCTTTTTTGTTTTCTTATTAAATTTGATTGATTCTGTTCATATTTTGAATGAGTTTTCTTTTTCTTTAAATGCCATTATCGTAACTTTATACTTGAAACTCGTTTTATGATTCAGTCATAGAAAGGAAAAGTAATGAACTTTGCTAACTAGTAACCTACTTAAATGTTTTATTTTTGAGAAAATAACGTCCTTTAAATTGTTTGGAACAAAATTAGATATGTTGTTTGTTTTTTGGCATTTGGGTGGAGTTTTTGATGGAATTACCATACCATTACATACTTCTCTCTGTAGTCGGTATTAAAGTTTAAAAGTTAGTTGTTTTTGTACCTAGACTGGAAACAAGGAATGAAAGGCTCAGCTAGGATAATTAGTCTAGAAGTTTTCATTTGGTCTTATGCAATATTCTTTCTTTGAAGACAAAAACAATCATCTTTTTTTTACTGATGAGCTTAACAAAACACAACAAAATATCTTTTTTTAAAGCAAAAGAGTACCCTACCGCGGGTGGGGGTACTCGAATGAAATGATAACTAAAATGGTTGATTTATCAATGCAATTTTTTTGGAAAATCGGTGCTGTTTATATAATCAAAATTGCAACGAATAAACGAATATAGTTCAATCAAATAAAAAGAACACAAATCGAATTCAAATAAGGACATGACATTTTCAATTGAATCGCCACAATCTGTAGCCTATATTGAAAACTAACGTAGAAACTGCAATACGACAGGTTAACATCCTCTTAATATTTATGTTGTATGTCTTTTATCGCAATTTGAAATCAAATTACGATCTCATCGTTGAAACCTAGTTGCTGTAATCAATTAATTTCAATAAATTTCTACCCTTGGCGATACTGGCAGCATTTTTTGAAATACAAAACCCAAAACCAAAGGTGAAATTTCATACCCATGACAACCGTGAAGCCATGGCCGGAAAAAATTCTTCAAAAATAAAAATAGAAAACAGTCTAGTCGCACAAGGTTTGAAAACCACAAAAACCAGGAGCTAAGCGAACAAAAAATATTTACTCTAGAACGTAAAGGTATAAATTTCACTAGCAGGTACTTTGTATGTGCTTTTGGATATACACCGTTCTGCTTGCATCACATGTCCTCCAAATCCAAACCGTCAATTTGTGGCTGCAAGGACTCAGTATAATTAAAGCTCTATTGCGCTCACAGCAAAAGTGTTGTGATATAGTCCTTCCGAAACGCCCATAGCAACAAACAGTGGCTAAAAAGGATGAAATGGCTCTTGTGCATTACTTTTATTGCCCTAGAAGCTAAAATTTTGCTTGTTTACTAAGCAATGATGTTGTAATGCTTGTCGTCGTAGTTTGAGAGTCGACTTTTTGTGTGGTTACGAATTTCATTTCTATACTGAGCCGTTTAGATGGGTTGTAGTTTGCACCCAATTGGCGCTTTCGGCGAGAAATTGCACATTCAATATTTGTATTATGTGCTGGAACAATTTCACGTCTTAATCGAAAATTCACCAACTGCATATACACTCCACAGTTCGTTCTGATATTTGCTGATAGCCAATGCCCCTTAGAGATGAGATGAATTTAATTAGAATTCAAAGGCGAGAATTGCAAAGCATATTAGTTTCAACGCATCACCCCTTTGAAATTCTCTTATTAAATCTTCAGGCAACTACCTTAATAACGACCTAACATCGAAAACGATTACTTAATTCTTTTCTACAACGAGCACATGAATTTCTCAATAACCACATGCTAGGAACAGCTATTGAATTAACTCAAATGAAATTCACATTCAAGTGAGCCTTAATTTATAAAGTTTGAGTAAATGAACCTGAGAGAAGTGAGTGACATAAAAAAAAGATTAATAGCTATTTTGAAACTAATGACTTAGAATTTGATAGGCAACCAAAATCGAGTACAGGTGGTGTTCTCTGAGGGGAAAAAAAATAGATCTGAAATGAAAGGATAAGCTGATTGAAATTGCCATTGTTGTGCGAAGAGAAAAGAAAAGGATGGATAGTGTGGATTGGTGTTAAGTAAAATCAATTCAGGAAGTGTTGGAGAATCCAGTCGGCGTTTTTAAACCATCAGAACGAGTAATAAGTTGCAGGAAAAAGTATACCAGTGACTGCACGAAGAGGTTATCGAAGTTACCGTCAACCGTTCTATGAGAATATCTGATCATGCCAGGCGGATGGTTTGATAAGGAGACAGGGTCTGGGAATAGTATGCCCGAATAGGGCATTGATGAACGCATGCTGCTTAGACCAGCGCCCTATAATACCAGCGGTACGATAAGCTCTTATTCAATGAGTGGTTTTGTGCTGTAAGTTAGCTAACTTCAAATAAATGAGAAATAATTTGACAGTTGCGACGACGCGACTTAGCAGAACAGTACTCTTCAAAAAGTCATTCGCAAAGAAACGATCGGATCCTGATGCGCATTTTTATACATGCCCTTCCAAATGTAGGAAGCTTGCATACATAGTCCTTAATGGAGTCCTCGAACTCAAAGACGGTTATGTTCCCGGTCCAGATGGTATAACTGCCGCTGTGAGAAAATATTTCTATAGTACTGCTCTTCTTATTTCTAACCAGTTGAAGCGTTCCCACTAAAGTGGACTTTTTCTCGACTTAAAAAATAACCGTTATCATACTTATTCCCAAAAATGGTAAGAAAACCGAGTTTCAAGCTATCGTCTTATGGCTTAATTCCTTAACTTGTCGAAAAAGTTTATATCTGAAAGATGCTCTTTCCAATTCATTTCTCTGATATCCTCGAAGCAGCACGAATTTTGTAAGGGAAGGTCTTCCACTATACTGCATGCTATAGAAGAGGTTAACGAAAGAAACGTCATCGCTGCACACATTTAAGAAAGTTTTTCGCAAAAATCTCGCAACTTATAATTTTTTTCAAGCTTTACATTCTTCAGTGTCAATCTCTACGTTTTCAAACTGATTTTCAGGTATCAAAATAGCCTGCAACACAGAGTTCGTTTTTGTTTTGCTCTTTCAGTTCCTTTTGTGGCCACCTCTGGGGTTCCCCAAGGTAGCCATCTTGGACCGCTCCTGCTTAACAATGCTATCTACTATGGCACTATGTCGAGAAATCAATTCAATCATCTTTTCTCTTCCTTTATTCTGATGATGAAGAAATCTTCAAGGTGATTTACTCTACTTAAGAGTCTCTTTTGCTTCAAATGACTTGTGTTTATTAGTAAGTTGGTGCAGAACAAATTTTCTTGAACTCAACATTGCCAACTGCGAGTCAAAAACATTTCGAAGCGATAAAGGACCTGTCCTCTGATTTTAAATGTTGTAAACTTCAGATCTTTCTTTTAAACAGCCTATCTATGATTTAAGTGACTACAAATTAAGTTTTCGCTCTCATACTGATGAAGCCTTATGAGAGCGCTCCTGGTCTTTACAACATGTAGTCCAAACTCTCTTATATTTCCCATATTCGCTTTCTCCTTGAGCTTGCATCGCAGATATGGACTCCTTGACAAGAGGCTCACATGTCGAGGATGAAAGGAATTCATTATCGTTTTCTGTTATTATTTCTTTATTGGTCCCTCTGACATTAACAAATTTCTCACCTGCACGTGGTATGAATGTAAAATAGCTCACAATTTTTTTTTTATACGAAATGTTCAGAATAGCATAAGTACTCTGAAAATGTCGAAGTCTACCGCTGATTTTTTTTTTTTTTTTTTTTGAATATTTAATTTTTTCGCTTACGAAATATTGAACTTTAATCGACGATATAGATCTAAACCCCTTTGAAGTCCTTAGAGATATTTTATATTTATTCATCAGCTTCTTACTGATTGCTCATTTCCTCTCTTTTCTTCACCCCAATCATCTTCTTGATCTTATCTCCCTCAATACTAAGCCACCAAATACCAATTCCTCTCGACTTTTTTACCTTTCTTCTTCCTCATTGTACGTCCTATGTTCGTGACAAACCTTAAGCCTACAAGTCCAAGTAAAATCAGTTCAATTTCGATTCGAACCCATCAATGCCCTGTCTAAAAACCCACCTATTATATTATCGTTCGTCGAAGCAGTTTTAAATTAGTTATAGGTTTAAACTTGTAGTAAGCCAATAAATGAGGTGTTTTTCCCACCAAAGTCAAAACTGCTTAAAAACAAATCAATAACAACATTGCATTCTTGAAGCACAAAGTTTTTCATTTTCTTTCAAAATATAAAAGTTATGATGACAGAGAATTCCATTGGCCTCAGTAAGAGCATTCTAACAGAATCCAAAAATGTTTTTCCACGGAAATCGCCTTTCGCGAAGAATTGGCAAGTCCTTTGATAGTAAATTCATTGCCATGAAAAACGCTGTATCGATAAGCTTTCGGCAGAGAACTGTAGGTTCCCTTCATTCCCTCACAAGGCATGAGTATGAGAAATGTTCTGTTGCGTCACCCTATTTATTAATTTTTGAGTAAGTGCATAGTTATCAAATAGGTAACACTATTGAGTGAGTGGTTCACGTGAACTAAACAAAATATTTCAAGAAAACTTGTGCTAAGCACTGCACTGCTTCTGCCGTCACTCACGATTGCAGCGACGTTATAACCATCACATTTTGTTAATAGAACAACCAGACGAGTCTTTATCAGATTTTTGAAACGATAAGTTAGTGAATGTTTTAATAATCGAGATATTAGTATTCGAATGATCTGAATAATCGACTGATCTTTCGATACATGAAATGTAACACTGATTAAAATCGCAGATGAATAAACATAAGATGACAAATCGTTGCACCCGTAGTGAACTTGTTACAACTTCGGGTCAAATTACAAAACCTACCAATATTTAAAAAAATGCTTTTTCCATCACTTATCCCACATATTTTATTTTAAAGTAGGACACACACTTTTCTAACAAATGAGCTTAGAGATCTCGAAATAATATAACTCGAATTGAAAATCACTCGAGTGATTGCAGATGATGTTTTCAGTCATTCAAGATGATGAAATCGATTATACCTTTTATTTGAATCCGCACATCACTAACAAAAAGGTGATTAAGTGAAGAGTTGTTCCACTGACTGAAAATGTTTCGCAAAGAGGAACAACAAAGAAACATAAATTTTCGGTTAAGAAAAAATCGCAATTCGAGATAAAATAATTTCACAGTTCATACACAGTCAAAGTTTGGCATCTCTGATTTTTTCTCATTATCTCTGATTCGCTGCTCATATCAAATTCTAAACAATTCTCAATAGCCACTGTTCACTTTTTAATAAAAAAATCACTTTTTTTATTTGGTTTCTTGGAAGAATTTCTTACCGTCGTATCTTGCTTAAGTATTACCGAATAATTTAGTGTGAATGAATCCATCCAAGTCCAACCAATCAAGCAAATAAACAAGAAAATTCACCATCACTGAAGCTAAACACAAGGCTGCGATTTTGATAAATTCAAAACTTACTCACTAGGCGAATTCGAAGAACTAGAGCAAATGAGACAGAGTTCGAGTTATCACACAATTTCAAAGATTTGCCACTTCATCGAACTAAAACTAAGTGTCTTTTTTTGAAAGGGCCTTACTTCATAAGATTTCTTCCCATTTCGATTTTCGCTTGAGTTCTTAATCTTTATTAGATTTTCATTAATTTATTACTCCAAACTACTTTTTGATGAGATCTATTCAAATTGAAAATTTTCATGTGAATGCGTGAGCATTATCCAATTCGAGTTAATTAAAACGAATGCATCAAAACCACTTTAATGTGTTTTGAAATTTTAAGGACATCAAATGAGTTAATTAGGCTTAGTTGGATAGAGGGTGCAGCCGCAAGCGCTATCACTGTAATAACGGATGATGAGGAGGTGGGGGAGGGGGGTATAAGAGGTGATCAATAAGGTAGGATTGAATTGGTCGCTAGATTATAGAGGTTATAGAAGGTTATCTTGAACCTTATGATACTGTCCAGTGGAAGATTAAAGATGTCGCCCTGATTGGCAAAGAGGTACATATTCTCCTTGGGCTTTTTACTTAGTGTGGGTCCGGCTCTAGAGCACTCACAGAGGAAATGTGCACCTCTTTGTCGTGACATAACGAGTAAATTAAGTTCGAACTCAACCACTTTAACTAGAGTATTGTATAAATATTCAACAAAATTTAAGCAGTCTTAAGCATTGAACAACTGAATCGTTTGAACTCACTTTGAATTTTCACGGAAGTTTAAAACGAACGGAAAAACAGAAAACTCAAGGAATCATTCGCACCCGCCACTAAATCTACTAATTTCCTGTCCTCAAGAAGTCAGACGATGAAGAATGTCTTCATCATGACTGAAAATTGCGACTCAAACGCACCTTTTTTTTTCTTATTTATGTATGCGTTTAGCTAAGCTTGAAAGCCTTCATTAACATTAATTTTACATTTTTCTTGCCACAGCTTTTGAAACTCCCGGTGGTACCTTAAATTGTTTTCTTGCAATTGTCGTCCCATTAAAAATCACTCACAAGCTCCGAAGCGCGAAGATAATAACACTTTAAATATTTTGTGGACATTAAAGTGATTTAAAGCCACAATCACTCGAGTTATTTCAACATCACCATGCTATGCTTACTCTGTGTATGTGTGTGTTGTGTAAGTGTGTACATGTTTAACAACTCACTTCCCATTTGATAATTGATCACTACCCCACAAACGCCCAAAAACACCCCCGGACACCCTTTTAGCTCCTCAAAGGACGACTTGTCATTCAAATTCATCTAAATCAGCATCTGTTCAGACAATAGAAGTTATTCTTCACCACCACGACGTCATTGTCGCTATCCTCTCAAGCGTCCTCTCCACTGTCATTCTGTCCTATTTGCCTGCGAGCAATTTTCAAATGTTTAGTAAGTCAACGAGAACACTCGACTCTCTGTGTATGTTTAAAGAGGGTGTACCACGATTAGACTCGAATGGGGAGCAAAGCACACACAAAAAACATTCACATTGGGACCAGATCAACAAATGCCAGTTGACATTAATTTCCCATTCCTTTTTCCAGCAACTGGAACAAGATGGGTGGGTTGAGTGAAAAAAAAGGGGACAAAAAGAAACTCTTAAATGATTCAGACAACAAACCTTTTTCCGTCCAGCATCGCACACAACCGCTAAACCACCACATATCTCCGACCTCGGTACGTAACAACTATTGTATAGCGAGAAAAAAGGTTTTCCTCCTAAGTAATCATAGAGAAACAAAATGTTTCTAAAGAAGAGCGCGCAAAAAAGCTTACGAGTTTGCTGTCATCATGTGTAGCATGTTCCAACTCGTATCCTTATTTCACATTACAATCTTTTTTGAGCCGATACTCCCATCATCAAGTCAACAGTTTTTCCATCAACTGCATATTTACAACGCCTCTGGACAACTATGGAAAAGCACAAAAAATACATTCCAAAACTTTAACATTTCACCCTCCTTTCTCTTCCCTAAACTTACAGCATCTGTGTGCGGAAGAGAGGGCTGGGATGGGTTAGGGCTATCCTCTTTTTTGTAGAATGATTTTAAGGCCCCTCTAGCGCATGTATTTCTGTAATAGCTCATGCAAAGTATTAACTTATGCCAAACTCCAAACAAGTTGAGAAAAAAGACACAAAAAAAATGTTGAACATTTTCTGCTCAAAATAGTTTCAGCACAGTGACATAAAAACAGGCGCGTACAATGACCCACCCAAAACAAGTATAATATTTAAATTAAAGCGTAGTAATAAAGAAAAAGTTGCCATAACTACAGGGTGTAACAACAACCGGGTTTGCCTGTTCTGCTTTTAAATGAAAAGTTTTTTTTTCAATTTTGTACATTTTGCTAAATTTCTTGTGTGAAGTTTATTGAAATAGTATACCTTAACTGCTTGGGGATACATCCAACCTAAACCCTGTTTAATTTCAAGAGAAAAACAAATCACAAATATGAACAATGATGGATTATAATATCACTGGAATTTTACGACATTAATATCTCGGTCCTTTCGAATTGTTCCAGAGGACGACCACAGAACTCTGTTTTACTGCAACACGACTTTTCTATGAAATAATTCTAACATTGCATCATGTACTTATGTACAGTTTTGCATGCGCTGTGTTGAAAATTAATGACTTTTGTTGGTTTTAAAGTGTTGACAGAATAATTTAGGTGTACTTTCAAAATTAATGCAATGTTTTTGCCCAGTGACACCATCAAGCGATACAAGTACTGTGATATCGGTCTCATTTGACTTTGATTAGAATTTAATTAAAATGAAAACAGGCGCTGGTTGGTGGTGTATAGGCTTTGTGGGGGAGAACCTCATGATATAGTCAGAAAATAGTTTAGAGAATAACTGATTTGAAAATGAATAGTTTTTAAAAGGAAATCAAAATTAAATTGAACGGCGGCGTTGGTTTGGAATGCAAAAAATTAGTAATGCCGTTGGGCTTTTAAGGTTTACCACCTTCAACATAATATTCAACCATGATAGAGGTATGTGCTACTGATTGGACTATGCAATCAAGCAAAGTAGGTTGCTACCCACCGAAGCATGCTCCATTATGGTGAGACAATTTTTTTTTGACGATAATGTTTGAGTTGATAAATTAAATTTCGTTAATTGGCAGGAGGTTTTGTAGGAGGAGATTTCAAAATTGATGTTTACTTGAGTGAGGATTTGTACTGCACGATTTATGGAGTACAACTAATCGGCCAACAAAACATTTCACGAAGTTACACGAATTACACAGTTGAATGAAATATGAAGCAACTAAACCACTTTTTCTGGAAACGATGAGCGGAATATTTACTTTTCATGGCTTTGATTGAGTAGTGTGTGATTGAGGGTTTTCACGATCTAATTTCTGTCATTTGTTATGTCGGAAAACAAGATTCAAAGAAACAGTTCAGTTTTATTTCCTGTAATAGACTTTGTCGAAGCCCATTTGGTGGAACTTAGTGTGGCTATAGTGCAGCCTGAGAATAAGCGGAGGCCCTAAACTGCTGCAAAGTAGACCTTAACGACCATCCCAGAAGTGCGATGGAAAGGGGCAGACATAAAAAGATCTTCCATGGCGACTGCAATAGACAAAAGAAGCGATGCTTCTGGGGTGGCGGATTTGTCGTTAGAAGTAGACTCAGAGAAAATGTTATCAGCCACAACCCATATCAGGGTTGAGACAACATAAGCCTAATATGCGCCAACACCCCACAGAAGAGAAAGACGAAGATTCCAAAAACTGCTCATCGAAGAAACATATCAACAATGCCAAAAACATGGCCAGCCTTATTATAAGTTTCAAATGAACAGCTTTTCGCCAGGAACATTTTTGTTCGCCCGGAATTTTAAAAGCTTTTATGAGTTTCCCCTGAATCATATCCCACTTGGAATCAGAAAGTTCACTTCGAAAGAAAGACCACGTTCATTTGCATCAAATCTCCCGTCATTGCTTTCAACGTTTTCACATTTCACGGGGAAAATAGCTCACAATAAGCGAATTTTTGCGAATATGGACAATTTTTCCACCGAAACTCATAATAAGTGAAATGGGATCTTTTTCGAGGGGTATTAGTTCACGTGAAACTCATAATAAGGCTGGACGTGAAAATCTTCATTGGTTATTTTAACACAAAGTTAGGTTAGGAAGATATCTTTGGAAATACAATCGGTAAGCATAACCTGCATGAAAAAACCTCCGGAAACGGACTAAACTAATCGATTTAGCTGCGTCGCTTAATCTTGCTACACGTTACCCGCATCTCAAAGTTCATAATAATACATTGATCGCCAGATCAATCAACCGTCAATAAAATTAACCATGTTGCGATTGACGCCAGCCACTTTTCCATTGTTGTAGATGTCCGAACTTTCCAAGAAGCCAACTTTGAATCGGACAACTACCTTGTTGTAAGTACGAATGAGGTTAACATGTTCCCGAGTCGCGCGAATCTACGCTGTGAAGAGTTATGACGTCGGAAAGCTATAATAGCAAGAGATTGCCAGTACCTTCTCTATCTTATCTTTGAGTATTATGTCGCCAGTATTAAAGACCAGTGGCAGCAATGCTAACAAACCATCAGAACCTCTAATTTTTTGGGTTTAGATGAAGAACGCAGTCAACAATTAGATTGGTCCTTGTGATTGTGGTTTTAGACCAGAAAAGTCCACAATAGACCAAATTTTCACATTACAGCAGATCTTGGAAAAAACCCGAGAACATAATATCGATATTCACCACCTCTTTATCGATTTCAAGGCCGCGTATGACAGTATTTACAGAGACGAGCTGTACAGAGCCATGTCTAGTTTCGGCATGCCTGCAAAGCTCGTACGACTATGCAGGATGACTTTGGAGAATTAACGCTGCTCCGTCAAGGTCTGTAAAGAACTCACCGAGACCTTTGATGTCGAAAAAGGTTTTGGGAGAGGCGACAAACTGTCATGCGATTTCTTCAACATCATACTTGAAAAGATTGTAAGAAACTCAAACGTCAACACCAGAGGAACAATCTTTCAAAAGTCTGTACAATTACTCGCCTACGCAGACGATATTGACGTAATGGGAAGAAAAAAGCGTGATGTCATAGGTGCTTTTGCGAGTATTGAAACAGAAGCGGCAAAAATGGGTTTGATGGTTAAACGAAGTATATGTTGTCATCAAACAAGGACACAGAACATCGACGAATTGGACAAAACCTCACAATAGACAGACATAACTTCGAGGTAGTGCAGGACGTCGTCTACCTAATATCCGCTATAGATAGAAGAGAGAGAATAACTCTTGCCAATCGTTATTTTTTTTTGAATTAAAAAGACAATCGAGAAACAAAACCTTCTCTAGAAAAACCAAGGTAACTCTTCATAGGACCTTAATCATTGCAGTTCAGCTTTAGGGCATGGAAGTGTGGACCTTATCGAAAACGGATGAGGAAACCCTTGGACCTTGGTGGTTTCGAAAGAAAAATACTCCGAATAATTTTTGGTCCTGTATAGGAAGACAATGTGTGGACAAGAAGATTCAACAGGAAACTGTATGAGCTGGGCAAAGCTAGAAGATTACTCGAGACTACGATAGTTGGCAGATGGATATCAACGCTGGACGGGTTTTCGTAGGCACATTGCATAGGAAATCATGGAAATGGAAAACCTCGTCTGAACTCTGAAGTGGCGCAATCAACTGAAAGAAGACCTCAACTTCTTAAAGTGCAAAACTGGAGAGGTCGCCTGAAATAGGAGTCGTTATTGAAAGATGTTGGTTGAGGCTCACTTTAACCCCGATTTGTAATACCTTCGTAAGAAAATAAATAACATATCACAGTCATGTGGTAGCTGCTTGGTTTCTTTTCTTCTTCATTGTTGCATGTTTAAGTGTTTCTTCTTCTTCTTTTCCCTCTTCTTCTTTTTTGTATGTTTTCTTTCTTCCATCCTCTTTATATGAAAGTTTCAATACTTTACCTCATGCGGTCATGAAAGCGCTCTCTCGACAGGTCGTTTGGAATCTGCAAAATTGTGGGTCCCTTCAAAAAAGGTACAATTAAGGCAAATGTGCTAGACCCCGGGGTTCTCCGCTCTGTTGCGCCTTTAAATTTATTTAATTTTATTTACCTCATACGTTGCGTTGTTTTTCTCTCACAACTTTTCATTTCTCAAGTCACACTCACTTGGTGATTTATTTTTCTTTAGTTTTTTCTCTAATTGCCTTTGCACAGTCAAAGTAGAAATGGTGCGTTCGATTGAGAAGAAAATTCCTGGTGATAAAAGAAAAACCAAACCAAGGCTTTTCTGGATTATTATAAATATGAAACACTTCTGAAATTCATTAAGTAAAGAGTGAAACATAAAAGAAAAAGATTAACTGTTTACATTTTCCTGTGCGTAAAAAGGAGGTTTTTCTTCCTTCTCATCCTTTTGATGGGGTTGATTTACTTTTATTTGCTGCAAAAAGAGAAAGGTTTGCCTTCTTTTTTATTTTTTGACATGATAATAAATCGTTGAAAAATTTGGGTAGGTATTCCCAAGACGCAAAAAAAATGGGATTTGCAAAGCAACTCGGAAACAAGTTTGATTGTCTAACATAAAAAAGTACATAGGTTTCTTTTAAAAACTCATCAAACCTCGGAATTGTTTGAAATTAAGATCAAAAGAATTAAACAAATTATTTTTTTGAAAGAGAAAAAACAAAGATCCTTGCAAATGAAGTTTTGTTCTAGTTTTGAAGCTTTGCAACTCAGTACGTGCCCTTGAACTAAGTGAAAACGATCTAAGTCTCTGTAATATCAGGAAGAAAACTTTGGGAGAGTAGTTCTTTACTGACATTGAGGAACTATCCCCGCCTAAAGAACGAATCAAGGAGTTTCTTTTTTTTTTTGTAGAACAAGCGTCTAAATAAAATATCCACAAATTTTGATGCACTTGCATCATAATGGGCTTACATAGCCCTAAATCTATTGTTGTTGAGAGTCAACTCTCTACTTAATAGCCAGCGTACATAGCCTAACAATGGAGGTACACATAGTCTTTTGCCTATTTACGTAAATATTTTCAAATATATCGCATAAAATATTTCAATTATAAAAAAAATATTTCAAATTTCAGCACAATGCGACCGAATACCGAGCGCATCAATTGGTCAACGTGTTATTTTATAATTGTTCCGCATCAATTAGCTTTGAAATAAATTGATTCACAGAAAACATGGCTAACATGATTTTGATGTTAAGAATAAAACGAAAAGCACACAAAACAGATTTTTTCCGCTTACAATAAACTTACGTTTATACGAGTATTTATTCTTTGGTCGAATTTTAGTACACCTCTTTCCTTTTTCGTTTTTTGTACGAATTCAAAACTAAGCGAATTACTATTTTTATAATAATTGAAATGTAAAACGCTTCGAACATGTAATAAATTGTTTTCCTTTTCTGCCAAAACACATTCATTCAAACTCAAATTCCATTCCAACTTGATGGTTATGTTTCGTTTGAAGCAATGCGAAATGAATTGAAGATTGATAAATTAATTCGTGTGTTCTGGAAAATACTTTACTGTAGTTACTCTGAAACTAACGATACTAAAAGCATACAATGCCTTTGGGCTCTCTGTATGTTTTTTTATTTGATAAGTGCATTTTTTGGTCTGCGAAACTCGAGGAAAATTTTTGACGGAAATTCCAACATATGCAGTGGGAGCCAACTTTTCATCTTATGTGCTCATAATTGTTTAGCTTAAAGCATTTTTGGCTGGCAAACATGCTGAAATGTTAATGAATCGTAATTTAGTCATTCAAATTTAAACATGGAGCAATCGAAAGCTTTTAGTTGCGTTAAGTGGTGAAAGCGATGGTAAATTCGCAGCGTCGAAGATAAAAGTTTGAAATTACAATTTTCCCTTATTTCCTAAAAATTATTGTGATGTGCTTTTATCTTTAGAGCTGGGTTATGCTAGCAGGGTCCAAACTCGACCAAAATTGTGAAGCTTTATTGGTCCTTAGACCAGTAAAGGGTAGTAACGGTTTTTTGAAGTTTGGTTTCCAAAAGGAAATAAAACGCATATAATTTACTGTCACGGCAAAGAATTTTGTTTAATTATATAGTCAAGGGTTTGCCATTATGTTTTATTATGATTTAGTTCAAGTGGCCGCGGTGCGGCGGCTGGCTCGAATAAACTCCAGCCTAGAGGCCCAACTTTCAACCACTCTTTCAGCTTTTAGAACTTTATGTCAGCAATAACTCGCCGAATATTCTCTTCCAAGGCTTAACTGTATAGACAAGCGACTTTGCCCCACAAAAAATAGTCCAGCGGCGTTAAATTGCCCGAGCTTGGGGGTAACTCACAAGTTGAAAACTTAAATTTATATACAAATCGGCGAAGGAAGCTATTTTGATACGAGAAAATTTGCCGAACGTACGCAGTGTTCAGTGGTCGTGTGGTTGCAATTCTACCACGATGAAATGATACACCGAACTGAGCATAAGTCAAGGTCACTTGTCACTTGCTGTCAAAAAGCCAACTCAGAAAAATGTGTTTCCATAAAAAATGTAGATACTCATTACTGGTTCCAAATTACTTTATACTTACAACTCCAATGCTGGCGACGGAGCTGCCGACACTGGAAATTTCACAGTCAAACACTGGCAAGACCATCGTCAAGTATGGGCTCTTCAACAGTTCAATCACTGGCGAGTTAACACTCAAGTGATGGTGTCAATGGCTCAATAGCTGGCAAATCAACAATCAAATACTGACAAGAGAAAAGCCCAAAAGTCTTAAAGGGGCTAATGGGAGGATTTTTACCTTGTACTCCAAGGAGACTTGGCTCAAAATTGGGAGAAGGTCATTCCTTCATCGTTCGTGATTATGTCGTCGTCTATGAGGGTTATCTCATTGACGTATCCGGGTGTCTGTCTTCCTCTACTGTCCTTCTTGGTTTGGATGGTTGGCCGCAGGTTAACCTGTAAGAGTCTTCCAGATTGCACCACGTACTTCTCTATAAGGATGATTCTAGCTACCTCATAGAGTTTTCTATTGCTGACAGTTTTTCTTCGTATCGAATTTTAACCAAGTCCTGTGCAGATAAGCAGAACATTCATCTTGATTTCAGGCAGTTCTTGCATTTCAGTCTTGGATATTGTGAAACAGAGAAAGCAGTACGTGATGACAAGCCGTATTAGCTGCTTTTATAGCAGTTATATCGTTTTATGTCTGAGTCCACATCTTTCGCGCATCAGAGGATGAACGCGATGGAAAGCGTAATTAGCTTTCTTAACAACTGGAGTAGATTGCGGGTTGAAACCCATCAGTTCGGTTAAGTGGACTCCCACATACTTGACCTACTTCTTTGAACTGAGTTATGTTACGTCAGATGTATGTAGATGGAGATGTTGTGGCAGTTTGTCACGAACGTCTTCGTCTCTGTGAGGCTGGACTTTAATTTGGACTTTGCTGACTTTTTGATCGCTCATTTTCGGTAGTACTCGAAGGGCCTCCCTATATGGTTTTCGATCCTACGAGCTTCAACCACAGGTGACAATGAGTGCGCGGATGTCAGGAAGCCTTCCGCAAAGAAAGGAATGATGGCGTTTGGTCAGAGGTGAAGATGCTATACAGAAAAGGTCCTAATATCGATCCTTGAGCAACCACTGCTCCAATTGGGATAGTTGATGACATAGTGTTGCCTACTTTCACGTAGAAGGTTTTAGAAAGAAGGGAATTGAATACAATTTTTATAAATGTACCTGCAAAGCATAAAATGTTGAGTTTATTGATATGTCCGTTTGTCCAGACACTATTGAATGCCTTCTCAACGTCCAAAAAATATCCAACTGTTGTTTGGTGGTTATTGAGCTCCTTATAACGTCTCTTTGTGGCTTCAGGAGTGTATGAAGAGTGAGTTGCTTCTTTCGGAATCCAAACTGCGTATTCCGAATGATGCTGTTGCCGCTGCAGAATGTCTTGAGTCTTCGAAGAACCTGATCCTCCAGATTTTGGCTGACGTTGCTGAGTAGTGATATGGGCCTGTAATCAGACACAACTTTTTAGATTTCCTTTTTTTAGAATGGCCACCATCTTTGTCTTCTTCCACCACTAAGGAAAGTGGAGTTGTTGAAGCAGCTGTTTACAACAATAGCCAGAAATATTACCACCGTTTGAAGAAATATCTTCAGGACAAATTTTTAGATTTTGTCCGCTCCAGTTGACATTTTGCGGTGTCTATTTTGGATCAATTCCAATATGTCCTCTGGATTTGTGAAAATTGTGTCTTCACTGGGATCACTGGAAGGGTTTTCATCTTCAAAAATGGTTTCTTCGACTGTGCGTCCTTCAATCAGCTGGACGGTTGCGTCCAGCGTCCACATCATTTAGCAATACGGGTTCAAAAGGTGGAGTTGAAGCGAAGTTGTCTTAAAAAAAAATCGGGAAATCCTCCTGCTTTATCCTCAGATGACGAGACTTCTCCTCTGTTGTTGGTACTCCTGACTTCTTTCTTTTTTCAGCACACGATAAAGAATTATCTGCACATAGTGCATGTGAGTCCTATGGTAATGAATGAAAAATATTCTATTGATGGCGACATAGAATCGTGGCTGATGTGGAGTGATGTTGGTTGACTGATGTTGATGAGGTAAGGTAGGGATTTGTAACTTCCTCACACTACCTTATTTTGGGTTGAAAGGCGCAAAACGTGGTGTCGTTGGTAAGCGACTGTTAGCCATCCACAATCAGTACTCGAACTTAGACTCCTACAAAACAAATAACCTACAATCTGTAGGTCAGTTCAAAGGTACATGCCTTCCATCACGGTGATGAAAAGCTTGAGATCTTTTATGAAAGCTTTGATGATTTCAAATCAAATGAAAAATGAAAAAAGCACCGTCTAAAAACGCATGCCGTTTCCTTTCTTTCCTTTGCACTTACATCTATAAAAACTATTAGTTTATCAACACTCCACTTTAACTTTTTTCCACCATTCGAATAAGTAATACGTAAAGTTTAATCCTCCGTGTAAACCACTTTGCTATGGATTTACTTATGTGACCAGAATTTCGTTCACTTAATCCCGATTTGCGCTACGTCGCGTCGCTTCGGTCGTGGGAATTTTTTACTTTGCTCAAATTGGTTTTAAAAAATACACACTTTATACAAGTACAACACGCTGAATGTTTTCTTACTTTCCTCTGAAACAACAATAAAATTAATTACAAATTTTTCCCAATCACCCATCAGAGGATTATCCTGTCATCGAAAAACGGATTTCATATTAAAATTCAATACAAAAAAAGAGGCAAACAATAAAAATATAAAAACACAATGCCAATTTTCAGTTGATAAGCTTTCACTTTAATTCTTCTTCGGATTGAAATTTTGAATTAAATACAAAGAAGAACCTTAAAATTTAATGGCATTAATTTTATTTTATGACTTCGTCCGTCCTCCTCCATAACCTCCATGCTCCCGAGCTTATTGTGGAGGTTACGCACTTACATACTCATTTAATAAATTTAAAATAAAAATGACTACCACTTTGGAATTATTTTTTGGGAAGATGGAAACTCTTCGATGAGAATGAAATAAAAAAAATCATAAAATTCAATTCAAAATATCAAACCACAGTGAATGGATGAGTCAGCCCAGTGGTAAATGCAGTGCTTCCATGCGTGAATTGAGATAAAAAAAATTACTGTAAGCTCGTTTATGGAAATTAAATTGAAAGCCGTTGTTTGATTTGTAAAGGTTTTTATTTTTATATATATTCAGCTACTTCTTCTCTCTCTCTTATGCTGGAAACTTATTTCAAATATTTGAAAAACAAAAAATCAGCATGACTTTCATTTTTATGATATTTATTGCGAAGTAAGGCTTTCAAGTGGGTAGAAACAATTGATATATCGATTGTTGTTGTTGTTCTTTTTTTGTTGTCAGTGAAGTTTTATGAAAAGTTTGTAAATCAATCAATGTGCATGTGCTGTTTTATATTTAGCTAACAATTACGAGTTCATTGTTCTTCAAAGTAGGTGGCAGTTCTATTTTTCGCTTTTAATGGATGGCATGAAGCCATTTGAATGAAATTTATGAAGAGTGAAGCAAATAATAAAAACGATGTGTTTGTTAAGCTCTTGATTCAAATAAAATGTTTTGTTTGGCTAAAGAACCTAAAGCGAATAAATGTACTTGGTGCCGAATTCTTTTTACGGATAGAGCTCAATGGCCGTCATTGAGAGAAAGTCCTCCATTTTTGGATTTCCAATGGAGATTAGTGACTACTAATAGACAGAAACTAAAGTTTCACATTCTAACCGATGATGGTAACTTACTTCAATTGAGGTTAATCTTCTTCAGTTTTTGCAAAAGCTTAGAAATCTGTCTCGATCTGTCGAATTCTTGACTTCGTCAAATTTCCTTCATTTGAATCTCTGAGATAACTCAATTGAATGCAAATATGAGTGTGGTAAAGCATTTCACCTTCGCTGGTAGTAAGTTAGCACGAGCTCCTGAATGAGGACATTAGAAATAGAAGCGTCACCGTCAACAACAACTCCGCTGACACAGCTAACTTTATGAACGGGGTAGTTATGGTTGTTTCCCACGGGATAGAGTGTTAGCCAAAAAAAAAGCATTGCAAGTAGGGTAGGTTACTTCTAAGTTAGATTTAAGTTTTTAGTTCTTAAAAAACTCTTGCAAATAAACGACTCTCACAAACAAACGAATGAATTTGTCGTCAATCATAACTTGTATTTAAGGAACTTACCCCTTCATTCCACATTCAGCTCGCTTTCTTCAAAACGATGGCAACACTCCGGGTTGAGCTATGTCACATCAAATTTGGACTTATTGATTGGAAAACTTTCAAGACGGAAAATTCTTCATTCCTCGAGGATGAAATAAACACAACATTCGCCAGACCGATAAGAATGTGAGTGGTTTGACGTCACCCAACAACTGGAACAAGCGCGAGCTCCGACTCTTTGATCCCGATTTTCAGTACATACCACTGTGTGGTACCCGTGGCGTGATGCCTGTTAGTCCAGAGGTTCGTAGGTCGAATCCCAACTGCGGAAAAAATGTTTTCCGACGGGTATCCCCTTTGGCGAGGAATTGGCAAGTCCTCCGTTAGTAAATCCGTTGCCATGAAAAGTGCGTTCTCGATTAGCCGTTCGGAACTGGGAGAAAAATTATAGGTCACCTCCATTCCCTCACAAGGCATGGTTGTGATAAATGCGCTAGGCCGTTGGGCTCTTCGCTCTGTTGCACCACCATATTTATTTTTATTTACTGTAAGTGCCTCTGAAAATTTGTTGCTTGTGACTTTTTGACAGTTAAACCCTGCAACTAGGTAAAGTATATAGCGTAATTGATAGCATATCTGCTTATTGCGTGCCGTGGAGTCTATTGCGTAGTGGTTGGCATGTCTGCTTATTGTGTGAGAGTTCGAGATTCGAATCCTAAAAAACATTCAATGTTTCTCTCAGGCATCGCTTTTTTCGAGGAAATAGTTGTTACAATGTTTTTTACTTTACAATGTTTTTTTTTTAAGAAGAGGCTAGTATGCACTATTCCGGAGCTTTCAGACTGATTGCCGCCCCATAGTACTACCAGGGTCACTGGCAGTACTTTTCCATTCAACTGCTATGATAAGCGCTTTCTCCCTCAGCCGTTCGATATCGACATACTATCGTAAAAAGCACTAGACCCCTCGGCCTCCCGAGCTAATACATTTTAAATTACTTTTATAGTCTGCAGATTTCTTGCCTTTATCTATTTTCTCTGACTTTGACATTTTGATTCTTTTTATTAGAATCGAAAACCTTAAAAAATATTTATGAAAGATAAAGAAGATCAAGTGACCTCAACTCCGTACATAAGTTTTTCGCCCAGGAACAACAATGGACTCATCATTTAGATGTTGTCGTATCTTTCTAAGACACAAACTATGTTCGGATTGTACCATGATTATAGAGATAAAGAAGAGGATGTTGTTATCCGTCACAAGCTCTCGGCTACAAAGATGGTGTCAACCATATACATGGAATCAGACGACGATGAATTTCTTTGAGGAAAACTGACATCTGCTTTTTGGAAATGGTGGAACATGTGCTACATGCAGCAAAATGATCCGCTGAAGAAAAGTCAGTAGAGAAAAGAACTTTGACAAATCGAAATCGTACCAAACTTTTAACTAGAGACTTTTTGTGCAAGGAATTCTTGAGGATTTCTGTGTATATTTTTGGGTAAGTAAAATCAAGTCGAAAAAAATTGTAATCTGTCATCTGTCAGCTGTCATATGTCATCTGTAATCAGTCATCAATCATCTGCCATCATTCACCCTTCATCAATCAACTGTGATTTTTCATCTCTCATCTAACTGCCACCTGTCATCTGTTATCTCTCATCTGTCAGCTGTCACCTGCCATCTGTAATCAGTCATCAGTCATCAGTCATCAGTCATCAGTTATCAGTCATCAGTCATCATTCATCAGTCATCCAGTCATCAGTCATCAGTCATCAGTCATCATTCATCAGTCATCAGTCATCAGTCATCAGTCATCAGTCATCAGTCATCAGTCTTCAAACATCTGTCATCAGTCATCTGCCATTTTTCATCTTTCATTTGTCTATTGGTAGCTGTTATCTGTAACCTGGCATCTATAATCTCTCATCTGTCAACTGCTACCTGTTATTTGTCACCTGCGATATTTCATACTTTAACTGTTATCTGTCATCTATAGGTACACTGCTACCTGTCATCTGTCACCTGTCTCCTGTTATCGGCTATTTGTTTTCGGTCATCTGTCATCCGTCACCTGTCATCTGTTTTCTCTCACAAAGCAAAACAAAGTACACTCTTATACGCTGTCATCCAACAAAGGCAGAGAACACCTACGAATTGGACAAAGCGTCACAATCGGCAGACATAACTTCGAGGTAGTATAGGAGTTCGTTTAGGATCCGCTATAGACACGATAAATAACATCAGTGCGGAGATGAAACCGAGACCTTCTCTTACCAAACGTTGCTTCATTGATTTAAGATAAGAAGGCAATTGAAAAATAAAAAAAAAATAGTAATTTTTGATTTGGATCCGTATGTGAAGACAATGTGTGGAGAAAAAGATTCAACAACGAATGGCGAAATTCAGCGTAAGATAAACTCAACCGACTAAAACCACAAAACAGGAGAGATGTCGCCCGAAATCGAAATTTTTATTGAAAAATATATAAACTTCTTCAATTGATCCTTTCTCCATTAATTGGCAATTTTTTACCAAAAAGCACTATTTTCTGCTGTACATGGGTAGTTATTATTAAAATAAAATAAGTTATTGATATGAATCCTATCATATTGGTTTTTATGTGAAAAAATATGTTTGGATTTCAATTTGCTTACCCCAGGTTAAGGATCAGCTTTTCAGTTGAGTCGTCTTCAATGAGCAATGGGCAATACATAGGTGGTTGAAGTATACTGCTACACTTACAATCTAATCACGCATCCAAAATGCAAGGAATTGGAATTTAATAGATCATTGATTTGAGCAAAAAATTGTCTTTGAGGAACCATTTACGCTTTTGCATTTAGTTTTAACACGATCGAAAAGCAAATTTATCGATAATGGAAACTATAGAAACAAATTTTAAAAGAGGTACCGAAGGACACTAAAAAAATACAAAAGCAATATTTTTTCTTCTTTAAATAAGGGACCCGATTCGATTTTAACACATATTGGAACACACACATTTTAAGAAGGGACCGAAAGGAATTCAAAAAACACTAACAACAACTTTTTATTTATTAAAAAGGGAACAAATCACACTCCAATAATATTACTAGCCCCTAACACTGTTTTATTAAAATGATGAAGTCCACCTTTGACAAAAGTAACAAACCTGATCATGCTTTTTGTAGCGATTATAGACAAATTAGAACAATTTACTCAAAGAACTCACAACCAGAAGAAAACACTTTCGACACCATTAAAACACTTCAACACGATCAGGGACGATATTTTGCATATTTGTAGGTAAATTAATTGAATCAAGGGAGAAATTATAAAAAAAAGAACTACAAAACTTTACAAGGAAACTACACGCTAAGTAAGAAACTGAATGATACTGCGTACGTGCTCTACATGTGCATATGTAATGGCCGCCATTACAATAATGGTATCGAAATGAATTAATTTCTTCGAACGAACACACAAATATGTAGCAAAAAAAATAAATAATAATTACTCTTGGATACAAATGTGAGAATAACACAAACAAATTTAATTTAAAGTTTCTAGCGCAGCACAAAACTAAAAAACCACGACCGAACAGAAGAAAAGAAAATTGCAAATGAATGGATTGACACATTGACAGATCTGCTGTAGATTGGAGATTGGACCGTTACAAATGATGACAGATGCAAGTGGCTGTGTTGGGCGAGTTCACTAGAATATCGATACGGAGACCGGAGAGTCAAAGAGTTCGAAAGTAGGACGCTGCAAAATGTCTTTGTTATGACATCCACTGACAGTAATATCCAGTATCCACATAAATATTAGCTGCTCCGAGGATGGTTTTGAGTTTATTCTTGAAAGTCTTGCTAAGTTGATCTTCAATCAATTTCTTTAAACTTTCATATATCGTTTTGCAGTGCTGTGCCTAGCTAGAAAACCCCTTATGTCAATGAGCTTTTGATGATAACACGTACCTACCCAAGTTTAAAATTTTCATATTTCAAATTTGAATAAATCTGACAAAAACGTGTCAATTCCACAAACCAAGGTCAACATTACTCTCAACACATATTCTAAAACAAAAGGTCTTATACCATCACAGGAAACAAATTTCAAAAACAAATATGGAAAAAAAAACGGAAACAAAGTCCATTTACAAATCGAATTTTACAAATGAACGCCATGTATCATATTCAGGACATCGATTTTTCTTCTATCAATATATTATAATGAGGAAATATATAAAAAAATAAAGGAAAAAAATCTCAAAGGATAATGTCGTAGAACAGCAGCGACAAAATTTCCTTCAAATGGCAGTGATGATTTCCATGTTAGCAATGTGTTATCATTGTCAGTTTCATCGTCATGAGAAAGAATGGGGGGCAAAAACCAAAGCACAAAACTCGAAAGAAACCCCATGAATCAGCCCCCTATCATTGATGGTTGTACGGTATACGTATGTTTATGAATGTATGTATATGAGTGATGGCGTATTGTGGGGTTGGTGATGCTTGATGCAGGATGAGATGATTTGAAGGACTTAATGGGATTTTTTCTCATTTCGTGGTATTGTGGTTCAATCGCACGCCAATCCCGACAGAGTGACAGCCATCAATTGGCTTTTCTGTGAAGCTTTAGTCACAGAGAAGGTCTTTCATCTTCATTTTAATGACTTTCGAATAAGTCTTATTATTTACAGTAGACATTTTTCTGTTGTGTTGTGTTGTGTTGTGTTGTGTTGTGTTGTGTGTTTGTTATTAAGTTACTGCCAATGCTGTCTAGTGATGATGGGTGGTGTCATTGTTGTGCTTAATCGGTTTATTTCTTTACTTTCCGACAATTGATTGACAAATAGATATGAAATTGATTAAGAATTAGTGAGTGCTCTTAATATAGAAGGATATAAGTTACAAGAGTGCTCATTGGGAGAGTATATCCAAGTAGGTATACATGATGATGAACCCATGTGCTGTGGTAGTTAGCTAAATGGTTTTTCGAGTAGAAACGGAAGGATGAAGCATGCGACATAAACACTTAAAAAGTAATCGAAAATTTTTCCGTCATGTTTCTGTCGCCTTTCTTCGCCGCGCCGTTTCTGTCTTGATGCGAGCATAAGTATATCTCCCTTTGGAAGCGAAATCCATCTCTGATATCCAATCACATAATAGGATCTGAAGTTTTGACACTGAATTACTTTACTTGAAAATTTGCATGCAACAGCGTGGGTATTATAGAAACGAATCAAATTTTTTAGAAAGGTTAAATGTATACACTTTTTATTGCTATCAGAAGTGAGTAACGGTTCCTTAAAAGGATTTTCTTGAATTTGTAGCCTCTATGGCCAGGCGCGACCATCTCTTTACCCTAAGACGATAGGAGATAGAGAAATTTTTCACCTGTTGTTCCAAAAACCACTGCTTCATTATCATTTCCCTTAGAATACTCAAGTCTAAATTTCAAATAAAAGATGAAATACCTCAAACCTCACCAAAAACCATCTAAGTGAGTATAAATCTCTGAGGTTGAAACATAAAAAAGGCGTTCTACCAAATGAAAGTCAGACAGATTGTGTCTAATACCTTCCAACAACCAACTAACGTGGTAACATCTGTTTCATTTAGGAACTAAACTTTCTGAAGCACTATAGAAGGAATATTCATTTACCATTGGATAATTAACAAAAGCATCCGCTTCCAAGTTTTCTGCTGATAGAGAGCAGTGCAGTGAGAAGATAAAACTAAATAAACTTCATTTAATATTGTACAGACTTAAATACCACACAATGGCATCTGCATTTTATGAGTGACGAGCAAGGATATAAACAAATTTATTATGACAATTAAAACGAATCCAGTCATATCATTGGAAAGTGTACTTTATTTTTTAATTCTGAGCTTATTACACCAGTGGTGATGTAGTTACATAAAGTTTCAATATCTTTTTCCAGAATACAGCTGTGTCTCTGTGTGTGTTCATTGCTAAGTTATTAATGTTTACTTTCAGATGATTGCAACTGCAACATATCTTATGGAAGTGCTTAATTAAATTTGGTAGAAAAATGAGAGAAATGTGAGTGCACAAATGGAAGAGTTTTGATTCTGTGAATTTTTATTTTTTTTTTATTCAATTCTGCAATGCACAACTTTTGAAATTTCTGGTTTATTTTGTCTTGTTTTACCCTTTTTTCAATGCAATACTGGGCTCTATTCCACTTAGAGGAATAGGATGTGGTTAGTTCTAGGAAACCAGAAAGTCCCACATTGATGAATGAAATCTCTAATGGAAATCTGATATGATATGTTCTGGTTATAAAAATTTACACTAGCATGAAAGTTATCGAGACTGCAACCACACTATTGTTTTCTAAATTAACAAAAATTCAAGTTACAAAACAATGCACTGGGTTACACGGATCCTTAAATGATGGTTCATACCATTCGAAAGGAAATTTAAATAACTACAACTTTGTATGGTTTTTGGTTAAATGTGCGCAGGCACAGCAATTACCTACTCACGACGAAAAAATGTCGGCGTTTTGAATATGTTCTCGCAATATTTTGTTGATAAGTTCCAAACGCTTCTATATTCTTATAAAGTTTTTCGGTGCTACGAAGCTTAGACTGTCAAAAATTAGCGGCAACAAAAGTCTTTTAAGGAGAGCAGCTTTTCTTATTCTCAGCAGAAGACACCATACCGATTCCAACTATAAATTCGACGGGGTATTGTTTAAAGAAGGGAATTACCAATCGAAGGATCAAGAATTTTGATTCCGATTCTGCTGAACATCACTGATGCACAAATCACACACCGTTCCAGTGAAGTCACAATTTGCCGCTAAGTAGTGAAACTTGTGGCCTAATGCCTTTGAGTGGCCTACAATGTTTTACAATTTTAAACGGCTAAGGTCACGGCCAAGTACTAAGTTGCCAAGCGGTAAACTAAGAACAAGTTTGAAAGTTAATCGACGTCATTCTGCAATTTTAGTAAGAGTCTATCAAATGTTGATAAACTATAATAGTGGCAATATGTAACTAAACAGCTAGACACAAGAAACAGCTCAGGCCATTTTGGATCCCATAACTTAAAACACCCTTTTAGGCCTACAAGAATATGCACTATTACCATTAATAATTAGTAGAATCTGATATGAAGGACATCAAAAGTAGCAAAAATCATAACTGATTGACTGGTGACCGATTGGTGACTGACTGGTGACTGGTTGAAGATTAATTGATGACTGATTGATAAGTTCTGAAAGACTGATGACTGCCTAATGACTGACTGATGGATGACTGACTGAAGACTGACTGATGACTGACTGATGACTGACTGATGACTGACTGATGACTGACTGATGACTGACTGATGACTGACTGATGACTGACTGATGACTGACTGATGACTGACTGATGACTGACTGATGACTGACTGATGACTGACTGATGATTGACTGATGACTGACTGATGACTGACTGATGACTGACTGATGACTGACTGATGACTGACTGATGACTGACTGATGACTGACTGATGACTGACTGATGACTGACTGATGACTGACTGATGACTGACTGATGACTGACTGATGACTGACTGATGACTGACTAATGACTGACTGATGACTGACTGATGACTGACTGATGACTGACTGATGACTGACTGATGACCGACTGATGACTGACTGATGACTGACTGATGACTGACTGATGACTGACTGATGACTGACTTATGACTGACTGATGACTGACTGATGACTGACTGATGACTGACTGATTACTGGCCTTTTCCATGATTTTTTATGTTTTTCTATCAATGGATAAATATCCTCGTGGATGAGACCCCATTAAACGATAAATTTACACCCAAATAAGCGTCACCGCGCGCCGATTGGACAGAGAAGGACCCAGTAAGGCTGATGATTTACTGAAAACTGGCTAATGACATCTTTGTACTAAGTTTTACGTTTACCTCTCTGTTTCCAAGTTTTTGAGTCAAGAAATGACCTTATAAAGCCCCATTAGCTATTAATTCGAAACGTGAAAAAGGGTTTAAGGTTCTTCTAATGATTTCTTATGATTTTCAAAACCTGGTTAAAATATCAAATAAATAAATGGGGTGGCGCAACAGAGCGAGAAGCCCCACTGCTCAGTGCATTTCTCACAACCATGCCTTGTATTGGATTTACTATCGAAGGACTTGCCAATTCCTCGTGAAAAAACATTTTTGCCTCTATTGGGATTCGAACCACGAATCTCGGGGCTTAAAGGCAAACATGCTAGCCATCTCGCCACGGGTACCACAATGAATACGATATAGGAAATTATAATGTCAGAATACTATTAAACAATTTTTTAACTATCACTTGCTTAAAAAGTAGAATGGTTTGAAGAAGTTGGCTTCAATGGCAACAGATAAGTTCAGAAATGTTCAATCACTTAAATCCTTAAAATATAAAAATGCGACTTAGTCTCTTCTTCAACTTAACTTTTCAATTAAAATTCAAAGTAATATGCTTCCAATGAAGCAAACATATTGAGAACGGTTAACCTAGGCTCCTTATTGTGGCTATAACAATGGAAGGTTGCAATCTAATAGTGAAATGAACCGGTATTTTGGTTTGAATGTTCCAGTTATTATTTAAAAAACCTCCGACAGGCAAAAAAATCAAGGAAGCTTTCCACAACACGTGTACTTCTACGAAAGTATGCAGAGTATCTTTTATGTATTGAACCTTTAAAGCGGTAAAGAATATTCTTTACACACCAGCTGTGGTTGTAAGGGATACACTTTTAGAATCACAAAACAGACCTTATTCCCTTATTGCAACTAACTCAAAGATAATGTGAGAAGTTCCCGGCTGCTTTGATTTCGATTTTTGAAACGAGTACAAATTTTATAATTGAAATTTTTAATTTGGAATTCAGTTGAGTGAATCAATCAAGTGGTCTTAAAATCAAAACCCCGTCACCAAAGTTTTCAAGAACTTGTGCTGAGTGATAGAAATATTCGTTAGGAATTGAGGACTTAAATTTTTGAAAAACAAAATTAGCTTTTAAGAGAATAAATAAGCGGGCCTAGCGCGTTTCTTTCAACAATAACTTGTAGAAATATGAAGAAATCTGAGGAAAAAACTCGTAAATATGCACCAATGGTTAAATTATAAATAAAATAAATTCAAATCCACTTGCCTAATGTTCAAGCGAAATAAAATAAATGTTTCGATTTCAACTGATGAGACAAATCGTACAAGCTGTCTGTTTCATGTGTTCTATTACTCGTGTTTAAAAGTCCTATAAGAACAAGTAACAACATCTGCTTCGCATTTCAACACAAAATCCAATTGCGGTCAATTGATCATACTCCACGTCAAAGTCACAAGACGGTCAAATAATATGACTTTGTTACAAATCAGTAAGCTAATCCGGATAGAATCAAAGAAGGCGTATCAAATCACATTACAAGACCCTGCTCAAACAAACAGTGGGTATCTTGTTTTTGTTTTTCTTTCTTTCAATTGATTTTCATCAGCATATTGTTATGGCATGGAAGTGTTCATGATTTATTGCCAACAATCGAACCACTCAAATAACGTTCGATTATACTCATGTACCCTTCAAGGAAAAAGAAAACACAAGTAGTAGGTCCTCAAGTAAACACGATGTTTGTTGTTTCTCACTACGGAACGTTTGTACATAACACATAATGTCAACCCCCACACTTGAGATTTGCGGTGCTAAACTTCTCAAGGATCACAAAGGAAATATCACATGAAATAAAATCATTTTTATTTATTGACTGCAATTTATGTTTTATGTTTCACCCTTATAAAGCATCAACGCAATACGTAAGTACGTAACATTAAATTCAGTAATGTGTGTGTGTAACTCAAAAACTATACTCGTTTGTCAGAAACATTACACATCGACCGAAAACTCCCACCCACTATACACATCGACCATAACAGAAAATTAAGCTGCAAACATAATATCACATTACCTACTACAAAAGGGTAATCATAAAATAACATTCCTTTTCTTTTTTGTAAAAAAAAAAAAAAAATTGTTATGTGCAAAGTGCTATTAATCTAATATTATCGAGGGTATTTTGGTAGTTGACATGTTGACCCTTATTTTTGGGTATTTGGTTTTGTATATTTTACTTGGATGAAAAATTATTCTTTCGTCCCCTCTTTTTGTGTATGGAAAAACTTTTCTGATCTTGGGTCATTAGTGAGAAAAAATGTCTTTTTTCAAATTAATTTCGTTTGGAGGACGACCGACATGAACAAAGAGACTTCGTAAATGTTCACAAAAATTTATAATCGACATGAAGAGTTAAACAACATTTCGTAATGTTATCCTTTGTCGGCTCATCTAATTAGTCTAGAACCTTTCGAGTGAAGGCAGTGTAAAAATTAGGTCAATGTGGCTGTCAACTCGTCTGACACAAATAAGTTGAATGGCCAATGGGCCTTTTGTGTAAAACACAAAAATGTAATTATTCATCCAGTTTGTTGAGCCTTTGAGGAAGCGAAAGACTGACTTAAGGCGTGCTTTCACTAGCATCTTTAAGAAGGAGCAACACCAAGAGGAAGTTTAGAGAGCAACTTTCTTATCCTTATTATTTATAGAGGATTTGCCTTCCGGTTTGTCTGAAAGCGATATCTGCTTGACCATCTCAGGATTGTGTTTTAAAAGTGATTTACCTCAAGCAAGAGCAAAAGCAAATTATGTTTTTCCAATATTCATGTTCTTTCCTATTCCAGTGAAAAGGTGATTTGGTTCCTTCGGAAAATTTGTTCGACTTGCAGTTTCCTGGAATAATATTATGCTTCTGCACTTGACATTGGTGAATACTAACCCACTCTTTTTACTCCTTTAGGGCTGAGCAGAAGCTTATAAATTTACTATAAGGTTTAAACAAGTTGACTGCAGTTGTTTGATGGCTGCCTGTCTGTCCGCGAAAAAACATACCATCATGAGGATTTGCGTATTCTTTATTTACCGATTTTTATCTAAGTCAAGGCCACGCGATCTCCCAAAATTGTCCGACTGGAACACACAACGCAAGGTTATCGTAAAGATCGGAGTGATTCTATTGTTGAATATAAAATGGGCTGATGATCAAAGGAAGTACTTATTGTTACCATGTTACGTAACGCAAAAGTGAAGTTAGGTAATGAAAACATTTATTGAACAGACGTTAGAATTATTTTATTGGATAAGTAACGGCAGTTCATATTTTATTTACCAAGTTTCATCGGAAACAAAGTCACCTCCTATCACCCAGAATCGTAACGTAATCCACGCCTGCAATACACTACGTAAGGCTATCATGTCGTTCAACACACACAACAATAGGCTGTCCTATGAAATATTACTTATTTCTCAATCCCAACCGCAAGCACTCGCAAGTGGGACATTGCCTATTGGCTAAAATAATGGCCATGTAAAGTAATGTAATAGACAATTAGCGTAAAAATGTTAACATTCAACCTCAACCTCATTCAGGATGCTGAAGTCAAGTAGAAGCGATACAAACAATTTTTTTGTCAGAAGATCAGTGTTTGTATCGTTATGTAGCGTAACGTAGTTGCGACTTATGGTTTTCCGAACTTACCACGTATGTAATGGAAATTCCCGAAGACTGCTTCACAGAGAAAGTTGAACCAAGTGATGCTAAGGACATCGAAAACGAACTTATAAAAAGCAAAAACGTGGTAAAGTGTTTGGGAATAAAGTTCGACACGAAACTGAGCTTTTGGGACCTGATACGAACGGCTGCTGAACGCGCATCCAAGGTTACAAGTCACTTATCTAGGTTGATGGCAACTGTTGATGGAACATCCGCAAGCAAACGGAGACTTCTTCTGGCAACAATACATTCAATTCTGCTGTACGGAAGCGGGATTTGGGCTGAAGCACTAAAACAGGAAACGTACCGGAAACAACTATAGCATCGGTACAGAGGCGCGGTGCCTTGCGAACAGCGAGCGCGTACCGCACAGTGTCTGAGCCAGCAGTTCTTGTAGTTGCAGGTGTCATACCATTTGACCTCCTCGCAACACAAAGAAGATACATGAAAAGAAAGAAGAAATCAGTGTGGAAGTGGCGAACGCAAAAGCGAAAGCGATCACAAAGCAGCAGAGGCAAGAACGCTGGGAGTCGGAAATCAGAAGACGCTGGACTGCTAGGCTGATCGGAGACCTAAGCGAATGGAGTAACCGGAAAAACGATGAAATGAACTACTACGTCACACAGTTCCTCACCGGACACGGGTATTTCAATGCTTTCCTGCATAACATTGGAAAAAGAAGAATCCCTTCGTGCCAATACGGAGATTCGATTCGCTGACAGACGACGCTTATCATACAGTGTCCGAGGGTAGTAGACGGGAATCTACCCGTCAGAAAATAAATAGAGTTATCGGAGAGCTCAGCCCAAATAATACCATCCAGGAGATGCTGAGAGACAAGGAGAGTTGGAGGCGTAATAGTATGTATCTGACACAGATCCTGAAAACAAAGACACGGATCCCCAATCGAAGAAATGCGCAAGTGGTCCCGAAGGGAAGATCAGCAGAAACTCTTGGAGTCTTAGCCGGTATGCCAAGCTTAGTACACCTTGTAAAGTCCGGCATACGGGGAAGTATGGATACTTCCTTACACTTACCACGAGCATATGTTATCAAAATATATAGATAAGATCGATATAATGATAACCCTGCATTCTAGGGTTCAAAATTTTGACTACTACGTAATGTAACGTAACGTAGACGTAACACAACGTAGATGTAACGTGGACGTTACGTAACGTTTTGCTTCACCAAATCACGCCGGTATTTATTAATAGTGGAATATGTAATATATATATTAATATATGGAATATGTATTTGAAGTCTGATGTTACTTAACCCATTGCTTCCAAGTGGTTTTGCGGAGTAACCAAACAGTAAATATTTTTTCTCTATATTTCTCTATATTGGATAATTGAAACTTTTATCTAATTCTCATTAAGAAGGTTAATGATGTATAAACTACAAAACAAACATCGATCGATCGTGAATGAAGAAAAGAAAGGCAGACCATAACACATTTCTTTGTCCTCAGACATGCGAATATCCAGAACCGGGAGGTTTGCCAACGCACTCTGAGGAAGTGGTATTGAATTCATTGAAACACTAGGGTCCTGGGAATCAATGGAAAAATAACCTTCTAGAGAATGACATCGTCTTCAATTGCGAAAGTGAGAACAAAGTTCATAGTTCCCTTAAGTCTCTAAGTAAGATACCAGCAGCACATTCAAAGTCTACACTCGAACAACATCAAACACTCATTCAAATAATTTTCAACTTTTCAATTGAATTTAACTGTAAAGTGAATATTTCTACACATTCCTTCCACATTTATATCATACATACTTTGGAACACAGCCAAATTCTTAAGGAATTTGTATTTTCCTTCAAATCCGTCTGCAAGGACATTTTGCAAAAAAAAAAATAATAATATTTTTCATAAAAAGAATATTTCAGTATACATCATCGACTTTATACAAAACTTGCTATTTGTACGTAGAATTGTGTGCTTGTTGTAAAACCAAAACACACTTGACTTGTTTCATTCAGGTTTTGAATTCAAACTACACACTTGAATTCGAGACTCGAGAGTCCTGCCTCAAGTATATAGTTGTGTGTGGACTACCTTAACTCCTTTACCATATTCTACCTACAATAAAAAAGAAAATTCGTTTTGTATTCTAAGTTTTTTTTCTCTTTTTCAAATCGCAAAGGACTTTCTTTTTTTTTTCTTTTATTGTGTGCAAATACAAGTATAAACCTACAGAGCCAGATCCAAATCCATGTGAACATTACACATTTGTGTAAGAAAAAAATAGTATAGGGAAATGCCAGGGTTCTTAGTATTTTATTATTTTTAGTTACAAGAAATATTCTTTGTCATAAAATCAATTTTTCAGAGTTTCTTTTGTGAGCACAAAAAAAAAAGGTTGCCAGAACTAGTTGGTTATTTTGGAGATGTAGTTGTGTAGGCCTCAAGAGCTTTGTGACGAGTGGATATTACTCCTTTTACCTGAATTAAATACAATAAATAAACTTTAAATGAAAAACATTTGATATGAATGAAAACCCTGCGTCAAAATTTAAAACTATCTTACTCTTTATAAAAGAAAAACTAAAGCCAACAACCTGTTCTATTTGAACTTCAGAAAACCAATTTATTCGTCGAAAAGCCCATGTATATGCCCGTGGCGTGATGGTTCACATGTCTGCCTGTTAGCCGGGATGTTCGCGGTTCGAATCCCAACAGCAGCAAAAATGTTTTTCCAAGGGTATCCCCTTTCGCAAGGAACTGGCAAGTCCTCCGATAGTAATCCCATTGCCATGAAAAGCGCTTTCTCAAATCTGCCTTTACGAAAGTAACCCAATTAATTTCGTATGGTTCATAAACAAGCTATTCATAAGTTAATCACTTGCTTAAAGACATACACATATGCATATTAATCATATTGTGCATCTCCTCTCCTCAATATCTATTCAAAAATATAAAGTGCCGGACAATACATTGCGAATAAGACTGATGAAAGGGTTGCACACAACTTTATTGAATAAAAACTGACGCAATTATTTCTGCTTAAGCTTTTTGCACAAAAATTTATAAATAATCATATAAATCATTTCGTGCACTTCTTCTCTGCAACAGCCACCCAAAAATGTAACATTTACTAAAATACATTAATTATTGTGGTGGTGAAAGGGTTTCACCCACTTTCGTTTCGCGTATGAATTTAACGGTTTATCCTTAAGCTTTTAAACGATGCATGTAGGTGCTTATAGTGCACGATGGCCCATATAACTCTTCATAATTCTAAATATTTACCTTTCCAAATTCATATATCTTAGAATTTTGTAGGCTTTTCTCTACAATCATTGTATATTCATCGATAACCGCAGCTGCCTTAAAAAATGAAGGCTTTCAAAAATTACTGGTAGTAAAAAAATATTTGGTATGAACAGATTATTAAAGAAGAACCATTGAATATTCATGATGTGTTTCCTATTCATAACCCCAGCCCATCATAACTTTTTCCCATAATTACACAATCACTCCATCAAAGCTTTGCCATAAATCTGTTTGGTTTTGCACCCCTCCTTACTGCATTGCGTAAAATACTTATGCATAATCTCCACGTCCGACATTTGGGTAATAAAGGCCAGTCGCAAAGGGCTTCAATAAAAAAAAAATAAAGAAAACAAATATTTTATTTACATCGCACCCTTCAAAAATACCAAAACATAAATCACGCTCCCTTACACTCACTCATATGCCTACTTTGCGAATCAGCAACAAACACCGATTTACAACCGACAAACATTTCAACAACAACAACAAAAAAGAATTGTTTAGGGATTGCTTGTTGGTACTATGTTCTGATGCTAAAATACCATCATACATTCTCCTATTAACTGCCCAATTTAACCTAATAGAACTACCTCTATTATGGACTCGAGGAAAATGCTCCCAATGGTGCTATTCGTTCTATTTGATTTATTGCAATAAAAAGTCGAAGGAAGAAATCTCCTCTTGCTTTTGCCATAACTATACACACATTCTTCTTAACAAATTTTCAGACTTGTGGATCCTATTTGAACATAAACACTTTTTTTCTTTTCTCTCTCTCCCTTTTCACAGGCTCATCACAAATATCCTGATGGTCTCTGCATGATGCGACCCCCAACGTAATACATAGAAGCTATAAATCGATGGCATCTAACGCCAAACAACTACCAAATATTATTACCATCTTCGATAAAATACACACTGAGTCAAAGACGTTAAATCATAATAAAAGTTGAAACTAGTGCAGCACGAGTAAAGAAGCACCCCTATCAAAAACACATAAACGAAAATGCCATTATGACAAAACGATAACACGAAAAGAGAAGAAGACAAGGATAAAAATCGTCCTTGGCAGTTAAAACGTAAATACAACTTGTCGATTAAAAAACTTGAAAACTGCTTTTGTAATAGTGTGCGAAGTGGGCACGTACACACAATTTTTCGTGGTTATAGCTTTAGAGAACGAAAAGAGAAAAGGAAAAAAATAAAACAAAGCAAAGCAAAAAACACTTTACTCTTTGTGCAGGTGTGACTCCAAGCCAAGGTAATAGAACGAACGCTTAAACAATGCGGGTACAGTTCCTAAGATAACCAACTGTCTATAGTAACAAATGAGCAATATTACAAAAAAATCGTGACACATGGCTATGTACTATTACGCTAGTAAAATATCAGCAATTGCCTGCGGAACACGATGTAAGCAGACTGTGCTACAGAAATCCAGAGGACAAAGGGATCGTGACAAATTTGATGCATTTGGGTATATCCACGATAACGAAAATGCTATGGATATGGATATTGGGTGTCAAGAGGTAAGTTACCTTCCATAATAACTCAATCTTTATTTATTTCTTCTTCTTCTTTTTTTTATAAAACGAAAGCGTCTGTTTTAGACGAACGACGATGTCAAGCTGGCTTATAGTTTAGCGTTGCTTGTGTATTGAGGAAACGTAAGCCTTTTGAACGATGAAATATTTTTCTCAATTCCACTCACTACAAATCTCTTTTTAAAAGAATCACGTTTAAGAACCATTTTAATTTATTTGATGGCTTAATCCGACTTTTTTCATTGAACAGAAGTGAAACGATATTTTCTAGATCATGCACGTTTCGAAATGAGACATAATTTATTGTGAAAAGTAGCAGATTTGAATTCATAGAGACGGAGAGCTTATGGAATTACACAATTTCACTGACTACGTGGTAGTTATGCCTACAAATAGTAAAGTTTGCGGCATTTGTCTCGTCCTTGCTAATATAAAAGTTGCGTTCTGATGGCTACTAACTCTGTGGAATTGAAGGGGACGGTAACTATTCACTTTGTTATACTTATCACTTCAATTTCGTCATCAGGAGTTTGTGTTTTTCCTTTTGGAAGTGATTTTCGTTGAACAAGTGTTTCATTTCAACATTCAATTTCTAAATTCCTCATCAATTTAGCGCAATGTGAGAGATGAGACATTCCCAGTTTGAAGCCGACCGATTGTAGCGTTAGCTTGAGACGCTCGCGCAAAAGGGTTGAGGACAGTATTTTATAGGCGAAGCTTAAAGATCTTGTTCCTCTATAATGGTGCATTGCTTATTAGGTAAGGTTAGGGAACGTACCTAAGCTAGGTGACCCACTGAAAATTTTTCTAAAGGGTTCGCCATCTAACGTTTTTTTTTTTTTTCAACTAGTGCTTATTTCGTGAATGGTAAAACTTAGCTCATGTCTGATTTGCCAGATAATTAGTTTTATCCTTCCGCTGAACGAATATGGTTGTGTATACGCTTGAACAACGCTGGGAAATATTGCGACTTTGAAAATCATGGTAATGTTGCAGAATGTGTGCGAAAATTACGTACAGATTTTGGAAGAAGAGAAGCACCGTCACCGTCAGCTCCTTATGTTCATTATCTTGTGAAAAAAGTGAAAGAAACTGGCATCCTCATCGATAAACCAAAGCGTGAAAAGCCAAAAACAGTGCGTACACCCGATAATATTGCTGCTGTGGCAGAAAGTGTGCGTGAAGCGCCATCAACATCAATTCACCTTCGTTCTCAACAATTGAACATTTCGGAGACGTCATTGAGACGAATTTTGCATAAAGACCTTGGTATGACGCCATACAAAATCCAATTAGTTCAGGAGTTGAAGCCAACTGACCATCCAATTTTGCCAAAAAAAATCATCTTTTCAGATGAAGCTCATTTTGATCTTGGCGGGTATGTAAACAAGCAGAACTGTCGCATTTGGGGCACAGAAAACTTGCACGCATACATTGAAAAGCCGATACACCCAAAACGAGTCACTGTTTGGTGCGGATTTTTGTCCAGAGGCATAATTGAGTCATTTTTCCTCGAAAATGAGCAAGGAGTGGCCGTTACAGTCGATGGCGGTCGTTATCGGGCCATGTTTAACGAATTTTTGTTCACAAAAATTTAAGAGGAGGATATTGGCAACATTTGGTTTCAACAGGACGGCGCTACGTGCCACAAGCTACACTCTATGTTTTGCGCCCTGTTTTTGAAGATCGCATTATCAGCCGCAGAGCTGATGTCGTTTGGCCACCTCGGAGCAGCTGCGATTTGACACCGTTTGACTATTATTTGTGGGGTGCCGTAAAAGACAAGTGTTATGCCGACAAGCCAGAGACAATTGACGCTTGAAAGGACAATATTCGTGAAGCCATTGGTTAAATACAGCTGCACACAAGCGATAATGTGCTTAAAAATTGGACCGATCGTGTAGGCTACTGCATGGCCAGCCGAGGCAGCCATTTGAATGAAATTATTTTCCATTATTAACCAGAAGGATTGTACTTTTAAATAAAAAAAAAAGTTTAAGAAATATTCAGTAGTTTTTTTTTTAAAGCATTTTCAAAAAAAAAAAAAAAAATTATTTGGCGGTCCCTTTACATGATATTTACCACGTGTTCAAGAACCAAGAACCCCACCTTAAGTGGGCAGGTAGTTGGATATGTTCCCTTAGGTTAGAATAATTTAGTAGGGTTAGGAAAAGTTAGATGGGGTTACAGCAACAGCAGCACATCATCCGGATAAGGACACAGTGTGCCAAGTGCATTGCAGACGATCTTCTTTTATTTTCTGTGAATCGGGCAGACGTAGAATCCAATCGGCGGGTATTATTTCGCCGGCCGACTTTTGCAAAAGAGTACGAATCTTACACTTTTATTTGGTTCTTAAATACTTTTGCCTGCAGGCGATTGGCTCGAGTGGCGTTATTCGTATTTGGTCCTAGGATGGCCAGTTACATCTCATTTACTGTAAGCGAGTGCCACGTTGTGTGGTAATTCGCATTGACTATTACTGGTTATGTGCTGTCGAGATTGTGGCTGTACTCAGCATTTAGCAACTGCTTGCAGCAGCAGTCTTTCAATCCAAAAGGCGTAATCAAGTTCTGCTTAAATTCTTCTTTTTGTCAGCTTGATCACAACCGGCATTTTTACCAAGAATATATGAAGATGATGAGAACTGACTGCGTGTCAACTAATATGTTTCCACCACCATATTTTCCGGGCATTTCGTCAATCTTGATGCTTCCGCACTCTTCCTTAAGAACTAAGCACATCTTTAATGCTGCATTATCACTGCATCTCCACTACTTCGCTTTGTGGGTGATACTTTTTAAATCTTCATAGCAACAGTTCTCGTTCGCTCAGCGTAGAACTGGAGGAGGTGTAAGATCCGGAGTTGAGACAGAAGTTTCTCGGACATGGTTGTAAGATACTCAACTATTTCGACGATTCATTCTTTAGAGCTTTTTGATTGCCATTCATCTTTCGGGTTCAGTTTAGCAGAAAACGAATTTTTCTAAAGAGTGCTTCGTATTCATAAGGCTGTAGTAAGTCGTTTCCGATTGTAAAAGTCATGCGCGCATTTTCTTCTACTAATTTATTGATCGAATTTAGGCACCGAAGCGATGCGCAGGTCTACACCACTTAAAGACGTGGTGTCGCGGCCCCTTGTGGATGTGTCGGAAAGTTGAATTTGCATATTATGTTTTTGGTCCCAAGGTTTGTCTAGAATTTTGAAAACCTACGTAACAGGAAGATAATCAACTGGCACCACAATTGTATGGCTTGATTATTTCAAATAACGTTTAGTTGGATATCTGATAGTTTCGGGAATAATACTTTAGAGCTTTTCTTTTTACTCTCAGCTCCTGCTTGTTACTCATTGTTTACATTGAGGGTCTATAATTTTAGAATAAACTAAAATGTTTTGAGCAATGAGGAGGACTTACAATTTTTCACTTTTTTACCGATTATGTGGGAGAGTGATTTCGTGTCAATGTAATTAATCTCGGATGCCTTGCCAATTCATAGCGAAATATTATACCCGTCAAAAAAATAATTGGCAGCTTATAGGTTTTGAACTTCAAACTCTAGCAATAGATGAATACGGCACGGGACCCCATTTGTATGGCTTAATTATTTGAATTAATTTAGCCATACAATTCATTCAGTTTGATATCAGATTGTTCATGGCCTCCTACTTTAGATCTGGTTTTTTATTCCTAGTTCCTGCAAAGGTTTCTCTGGAAACTCAATTCATATGTCCATAAAAAGAAACTTTTTTTTTTACATGGCCTCTTATACTTAAAAGTTGTTGGAAACATGATCTTCAGAACAAAGTCCTATTTTTTTTGCTGGGTAAGAATCTTCGGGAAGCAAAAATATTTGACTTATTAACATTGGAGATGCTAGGCAGTTATAAGCCGGTTTTCCATGTAGGTGGTACACGCTTTCTCGATTAGCCGTTCTGAAGCGGCAGAAAATTTTAGATCCCCTACATTCCCTCACAAGGCATGGTTGTGAGACATGTACTAGGCCCTAAGGCACCCGCTCTGTTGCGCCAACATATTTAGCTGATTTTTGTGGCAGAATATCAGGCAATCTAGATGAGTGCAATCACAAAATTGAATCTTTGGCTCCATCAGGGCCAAAGACAAAGCAGCGGTATATAAAGTATGATGATGTATGAGTTATGGGGTCGCCTTTTTAAAGTTGTGTCTAAGACCTCAAGATGAACTGATATGCTTTGAGGAATGTAAAGGAGTTATAATTTTTACTGGTTCCAAACATCTATGTGGGAGATTCCTTTCATGACATTTACATTAATCTTGGAGGTTTTGCCAATTCCTGCGAATTGTCATCCCCTGGGAAAGAAATTTGATGTTTCTGAGGCTCAAACTTCGAACTCCCATTTAACAGGCATTAATGTCACGGGCACCATAATTGTATGGCTTGATTATTAGAAATGTCGTTTAGTTACGAATCAATGTGTATGTGTATTAGCACGAATTTATTTCCGCGAAAAAGTAAAATGGCAGCGGTCATAAAAATAAAATTGGTTTTGCAAATCAAATTAAAAGAGCGTTTAAATAATGTTTTTTTGTAATTTTGTTCTATGCAAACAGTTCCTTCAGGTACATATAGTGGTATACCTGAATGATTATTATCATTAAACCTGATCATTAAAGCAGCGATTAAAAAATGTTTTTATTGGAATAAATACTCTGTACACATATTGTTCTTACAGTGTGTATCCAGTTTGATTGAAAAAATTTAATACATTTATGAACATAAGAATTTTCAGTTGCATCAGCTATTAATAATTATTTCACGATAAAAGCTTAAAACAAACACAATCAGATTATTAATTAAATTTTTCATTTGTGGTTTTGTTTTTTATTAAAATTGCAAGGTAATAATTACTTGTTAATGAGGTACATCACGCTTTTCTGATTTTTCGTTTTATAAGGGTCCACTTGAATTGGATATTTGTATCTCACAATGAGAGGCAATACTGGACGTTGGAAGGGAATAAAAGAAAACATAACTGGTTTTTGTTTGTTCCTGAAATTGAGCAAACTCACTGAACATCAAGTTCTTGGGAAGGTGTAGTTCTGGTTCTTTGTCCATCCAAACGTATGTAGGAGAGGGTCCAGTGATAGAATAATGCATCATGCTTCATTGTGAACGAGATCTCTTTTTTTTGTAGCATATTTTGTTTTGTCTCTTTCCCAGTAAGTATTTAAGGTTCAAATTTCTTGGGACTTGTAAAACGAATTTCTTTTTCGCGTGTTGGCGGTAAATGGTGGAAAGCCTGGCTTATAGAGGTGAGCATGTCTTCCTTTTTTCGTGGGTGGTGTAAGGGTTGAATCCTACAAACATCTAATGGTTTTTCCACAGAAATCAGATTTCATTCAGTTAGTCGTAAGGGAGTACTTTGAAATTCTCATTAAAAGCTTCTTACTTAGCCCTTAAATTAATTAGAAAAATTTTGCTTTTGATTCCCTCCATCCCTCGTCAGAAAGTAATGCACTATGCACCAATGACTCTGTGTTGCCAAAAAACTCATTTATTTATTGTCGGGTGGGAAACCCAAAGAAAACGATAAATTTTACATAATTTTCCCTTTCGTGGTGTGATAGTTGAAGAATACAAAGTCTACTTTATAATTGAAGGTCCGGTGGAGCTGCAATCGAACCTTGCTGATATTGTGTCAAATAATTTTTTAGGTTACAGACGAGTATTAAATTTTCTACTTTCAATAAGACGTTAAGATTTTGTCTCGTTTCCGTTGATTTCAAATACATCTTTGTGGTTTGAATTCTAAATGAATTAGCAGAGAAGTAGGCTGGGCTCGAATCCTAGTGGTGGCGTGTTTATTTTTTTTAAAGAATGACGGCAATAAAATGCCAATAATAAATAAACTCAACAAATATACGCGTTGGTTCTCACAAAATATGAACTAAATGGAATCTATTCATCAAGTTGCTGATTTTTGAGTTTCGAAACCCTACAAATGTTTTTTTAGCTCCCTTACACAAAAGTGTAATGCAGAGCTGTTGTTACACTTACGTGATGCGTTTCTATTTGAAGTTTTTCCGAAAATATTTGTGTAGTTAATCTTGTGGTGTATCAACCAAATGGTCTTTGTCGCCCGGCTGCAATCCCCTACCCCTTACTCCGCAGATTTACGTGCGGAGTAGGTTTGTTATATATATAAATTTTTTAAAGTTAAATTAAAGTGCTTAAACAAAGCGGGGAGCCCCGGTTATTTGCATATTTTTCGCAACCACAAATTTGTTAAGAACTAAGGGACGCACATTTTTTTGCCGATTCCGAATTGCTAATCAACAAAACGCTTTTAATGTCAATGAAATAACTATAAGAGGACTTGCTCGAATGCGTGTACAACTTAAATCAACTTTTAGTTCATTTTGACCATTTACCTTTAAGTAGGGACTTAAAAATTGCTCTGATTAGCTTCAAATCTTTTTTCAAATCTGTCGAAGAGATGTGCAATGAAATTGACTTGGTGTAGTCCAACTTCCAAGACATAGGACTAAGTTTAGTCCGCTTCAAATCGAATATACTTTCCGGAATAACACTTTAAGCCCTCAGCTCACTTAAACAGATTCCTGCGGTCGATTTTTTTCAAGTGCCATAGTTTCATTGACAAAAAATTGAAATTGGTTTATTACAGTAGCATTCTATTCCTTTGGTATACGTTTAAAAATTAAAACATTGAAGTTAAACTGATTCGTGGAATGAAATATTTGCCATCAGATTTTGATCATACTCAAAAGGAAATTTAATTAACTGGCGCAAAGTTCTTCCTAGAAGCAGGATCCCTATTTTAGACTCGACTGCGTGCTATTTATGGCAATTTTCGGAATATGAAAATGAAATTTAATTTTCATTCTTCCAGTTTACCTATTCTGCGAAGGATACTTCAATGGCACCATTGTTAACTTAACATCTAACCATTACAGATGATCGTTCAGTGATTTCCAAGAAGAGTTCATTCTTGTTCCTCGAATTTTTTGGTTTAATCAACTTCGTTAACGAAAACTGGATGAAGTTATTTTTTGTAGTGAGAAGCAAGGAGTAGGTATCCAAGTCAAACATTATTTTTGATGATTTTTTTTAATCAAAAATAATAAAACAGTTTCCAATACATGGATTTAAGAACCTTCAATCTTTCTATATAGAAACTTTTTATCCTTGACTTCAATACCAATCATTCATCAAAGCTCAGTTCAATGGTTTTCTAGACAAAAATTAAGATCCAATATTTTGAACATATGTCCTGTGAAATTAATTTCATTCGAAATATAAACCCATTTAAGCCCCCTTGAAATGACTTTTGAAGTCCACCTTATATACAAATGATCAATTGTATGTCAATATCAAATTACCACCCCAAAGTATAGAAATCCATGCCCGACTCATACGTTTAATGTACGTACGTAAGCTGTTAATGTGATATGTATGAAAATACGGAAAAAAACAATCAAACCCACCCACATGATTTAAGTACCTACTAAATGTAGTTTTTGTAATGTAAAATAATAAATCATTTCCGTTTGGCAAAATAATGGCGACAAGTTAGTTCTCATTAATCCATTATGGTGTTTATAAGGCTTCAGAGAACAGCGGTAGACAGTGGATTAATGAGAACATTTTTTGAGGTTGGATTAGGGGTTTAATGGTTTATTGAAGGCAAATTGCTGGGGGTTTTAGTGGTTTGGTTAAATAGTGGATATTATATGATTTTCCGTTTTATAGCCATAACATGAGTGTAATGAATTAAGGGGTGGCTTGTTAAAACTTTATGAGACAAAGGCGTGATTCATTCGATTTGCATTAAAACGAAACTTGGATTTGGTTTTTATTATGGACATATTCACGCGATGTTTGTTTAACCAACGAACGGTTTAATGTTGCAAGCGGTTGGTAATTATGATATCAGTTCGAATACTTAAAACTTTGTTTGCTCGTTTCATTTTCGACATGAGTAGTCATGTTTGTATTTTAAGTGAATGCTGAATGGATTGAAATGTTGAAATGGTATCTTGAGAAAAAACTTTTAGAAAATATTAAATATTTGCTAAGAAAAGGTAAAATGCGTTCGAAAAAAACATCGATTGTAAGAAATATTGTGCACATTCAAGTTATGAGGAAATATTCAACTCAAAAGGAGTTTATTAACTGGCGTAGAGTTCTTCCAAGAAGGAGGTTCCCTATCTTAGACTTAACTGCGTGCTATACCTCAAAAAATTATTATTCCCACTCTCTGCTTCATTCTAATGATCCTTTTGTGGGGTACGCCCTACCCTATTTGGTATAAATACTCATTGGGGTTCGCAGTTTCATCAGGCACAGTTTAGAAGTACCTAAACGTTTTCAAGTTATCAGAAAATATTATCAAATGTTCAGTTCACTTATAGGTGTTCACTGCGGGTATGCTTAAGTACAAAGGATATTTCTTTTTTAGTTCGAAAAAGTGAACTGAGCCCCCAAAAACGTAAGAGTATTTCTTACTTCTTCATTTCAGCAGCACTTAAAGAGGCTCTTTCTCTAATTTATTTGGAACATTTCCAAAGCGCACTCTATTTACACAAAATAAATTTAAGGCGCAACTGCAAAAGACATTTAAAGCTGCCAAATTGAAACGACCAGTTTAGGACAAGTTCTTTTGCATCTCTTGATTGATCTTGACTTTAAACTGACCTTAGATGAAGATGAGGCTCATATGTATGCACTTATCTACTTATTAATGAATTTGTCATAGTACTTAGTAAGATTTCGGTGTTTAATCTCAGTTTGGAGCTCTGCTCGGAACCTTAAAAGGGAACAACCCCTTCTAGGGTTGTATGGCATTTCCCATTCCTCAGTACCCTCAGCAAACCACAAATTGGAAGAATCCGTGCAGGAGATAATCTTGCCAGCCTATTAGCCACAAAGAAAACAAAAAGTTGGGTGAAATAGGTTAATACCGAAACTGTAGCTGTCAGTTTTGACAACTATGTTATATAATTGCTCTTGGAGGATTTGCCAATTTTTCGCCAATACCCTTAAAAAATATGGTGTCCATGGCATAATGGTTAACAAGTGTGCCTTTTGCGTGGGAGGTTCGTGGACCCGAGAAGTATCTGATGCTAGCATTTTTACTTTTGTTAATAGTTCTTTAATTTATTGTGAACGTTTAAAAATAAACAAGTCATGAAAAGAAACAGTGCTTTTTGCACCTTTGACAAGTCCTCCAAAAGTTATTACTCATTGTCGTAAATTGTCGTTTTCTAATTTAACCATTCGGAATCGGCACAAAATTATAGACTTGTGAAATGCGTTAGGACCGAGGTTTTCAAAGCCTTGTAGCGCCACATGTGTTATGTGTTTACTTATTTTACTCCTGAAAAATATTGAATGCTTCTGAGCCTCGAGTCTCTAAGTAGAAGGCATACAACCCAACCATCATGCAACGAACACCGCAGACTTAAAGGGCGCAGGGACATAACTTCCAGGATCCAGGGATATATGTAAGTCCGGGAGAAAAAGTTGTGGACTTGTGTCCCACAAAATATTTTTTATATATGTGCATGGGAAGATAGTACCTGCTGCAATTTAAAACTGTGTAGCACTTGGGGAATAAACATATTTTACGACAGTAGCCCAACAGGTTTTACAATTGTACATTCCTTACTACTCTGTTAACTTTAGACTTAAAGAGCTGCCATGTTCCTTTTTCAAATTTCTATTTGAATTGCATATAAATTGTTTTGGCACAAAATGTTTCATTTAAACACCGCAGTACCCAGACTTTCGCAAGCTGAAACTTCACAACTCATTAGAAAATAGAGATTAGGTTTTTCGGAATTTGGTAGAAATTTTAACAGTTTTAGTTTTAGTTTTAGTTAAACTAAACTTTTTTAAATTTCTTTTTTGAATTAAATTTAATTTAAATTAATGATAGCAAAAATTTCGCGCGAATTTAAAAGAATTTAAAAAAAAATTTAAATAGTATAGTTTTTGAAAATTTTAGAAAATAAAATTAAAAATTCTGATAAAACAGTTTAATTTTTTAATCAAAAAATTAATCATAGCGAAAAATTCGCGCGAATTTATTAATTTATTGAACATAAAAATTAACATTGAATAAATTTTAAGCCTTTAGTACGTATCAAGTCCTAATAGACTTCGATTGAAACTTCATAATTTAGCCATTAGACCAAATTTAACCGAAATCTTAATGCTTGGAAGCTAAGAAGTTTACAAAAACTTCTGTTTTAAAAGAGCTCTTTTCGACAAATTGATTGGTAGGTTCGACATTCAATCCATAGATCTTGTTATATGAGAATGAAAGCCTTGTAATAGGTGATCTTCAGATCTTAACTTGGGTGGGATACAAAACAAGAATTTGTGGAACATAAACGTGGTTTGTTACATTTTTTTAAAATGAAACTTTTTTACCAGCGATGAGAGTAAAATTACAAGGCAAAAAAGAATACAGCAGAAAGAAAGATACAGAAAGCGTGAAACAGAAACAATAAAACATAGAGAACGCTACTAAAAGAGTTGAACATTTGAACAGCGGCACTTCACCACCTCTAGTGAAAAATTGCTTCTTAGTAACCTAAATCCATCAAACCGGAAATACTGAACCGATTTTCAATCAATAGGTTTTGTAACTTAAAAAGGTGTATGAAGGTTGCAATTGAAAACGCTTCGAAGTTGGTTGAAGGCATGGCTGAAATTAAGATTATCAACATCTTTTTGATGAATCGGGTTCATCGATGAGCATCCTTTTCCTGCTGGATCAGGTTTTCTTAAGACTTTTCTGTTTTTTTCTTTTGCTTTTGTTTATTTAGAAAAGAGGTTTTAATAGAGTAAGTTATTTTTGTCAACTTTTTGGTCTCGAACTTTAAAAAGTGTCGTATTTCTATTGAAATTAGAGCTGAGCTCACTTTTTTTAGGGTTATCTAATTTTTAGGGTGAACTTTTATTTGAAATCAAACTCTTTGAGTAAGTTCCTTTCAAAGTAAAAATGGCGCAGCAGCTTTGAAAAATTGCTTTTAGAGATTTTCTGATCTTAAACAATGAAATTAAGTTATTTGCTGTCGACCACTACTTACTGTGTCTCAGTGGCAAACAGATAGTGTTACTTTGCATGTTGGTGTACTTCCAAGTACAGGTCTAAACGGCAAGTTTGGGGTGCCAGAAAAAAAAATGGGCACGACTGGGTCGCACGAACTTGCGATCGTTTGCTAAGTAAAATACCAAAATCTTAAGACTGAGCAAAAGGTTTTAGTATTCGTTCTTAATATATTTGGTTTAACAGGGTTGCCAACTACACATTAATTGAGAAAATTGAATTAAATCACGAAAAGTATTGAAAAAAATTAAATTAAATATTCCAAAAGTTTCAAGCGAAAATCTAAAAACGCCATTTTTTTGCAATTGCTTATACATATAAACCCTTAAAAATCAAAATCGTAAGAGCCATTTTTTAAAAAACTGGTTTTTTATTTTTAATTTTTTTAAAAAAGGAGGTTTTCAAAATTCAAGTACACAAGTTTTAAGATCTTGCTAAAAGATGTATTGACAAAAAATTTGAAATAAATCAAATATATCGTTTTGAAAATATTCGGAAAAACAAATTTTTTTTAAAAAAATTAATGAAAATTCGAAAAAACTAAATTTTTCAAATGTAGATAAGCAATCTTTCTCAAACAACTTAGGACTTCTTAAATATGAAATTTCGTCAAAATCGTGTTAGCCATTACCGAGAAAGTCGGTTTTGAAAAAAACGGTACTATGGGGGGTACCGTCTTTAGGCTTTCTCCAAAAAAAATTTTTACATCATTAGAACAGTTATTAAAAAATAATACTTCACGTAAAATTTTATCAAAATCGTTAGAGCCGTTTTCGAGAAAAATAGGTATTGTCATATCGGTTGTATGGCAGGTACCGTTATTTCAAGACCTAGAAACCCAATTCCAAAAATCCCTCTGTAGGCTATTCCAGAGACCATAACTGCAAATTTTGAAGAAAATCGGTCAAGCGGTTCAGGCTGTAGATCCATATACGGACAGACAGACAGACAGACAGACAGACAGACAGACAGACAGACACACAGACAGAATTGCAGGACCCACTTTTTTCGTATTCTCTATCATCGTAATGTCATTTTTAATTGTTATCTCAAATTTTTTTTTCTGCACGATTGCAAGACTTGCCTTATAGTACCTATAATCGCAAGTAAAAAACTAAAATTATGGGCTTTTTGATGATGAGAAAAGAATATACTCTCCCGTATAAAAATTCGAGCATTAGAAAGAATTAGAATGGTGAAGCATATAAGAAATAGGAACATAAATGTTACACCTTTTTGGTCAAAGCCTTAAATATTGATATAAGTTTTTATTACATTGGAATAGATGAGCTCTTAGTTTACTGCCATTGAAAGCAACTCTTAAATTTTACTTCTTGATTTTCATATAGCAAATAGTGTAGGCATAAGATGCCAACAAACGTTCAAATTAATTTTCGCACCCATTTCACTCAACTAAAAAGGAAATTTTAAAGAGAAATGTCCTATTACTAGGTTTTCAAAGGTCTGCTATAGCTCACCAATGTTCAGATTTTAGGGTTCGCATAGCAAAACCAAAACCCAATAGACATGTGCCCACTCTCTCTGCCATCTAAACCTTTGAAGCAATGGTAATGGAAATAATGAAAGCATATTTCCAAAAGTGTCATTAACATTTAAAAATGCTCCTTTATGCCATTGTTTTTTCATGTGGAAAATACCTGACATTTACACCTCAATTACAAGGATCATTTTCTAAAATTCAAACCAAAACCGCAACCTCTCAACCAAAAACTATTGACCTACTTCATATCCACTTTGCCCATTGAAAATTCTCACATAATAGCACGAAGAAGCCTTCAAAAATGCAAAAATATTTTTTTCTCTTCTCTTCTTTATTTTTTTTGTAAGCAATTCGTTCATAATTCACATAAGTTTATCTATGAAACCAACAAAACAAGCCTTCACCTGTTAAGTTTATTTATGGAAGATCAAAAGGATTCCTCCTCGGCATTGCTCGCTTAAAGGAGCGTTACGTTAAATCAACTCACACTACACTGCTGCCTTTGGCTTCCCACTATCTAGTGAATTATTCTTTAAGCACTACGTACGTATAGCATATGGAGCCACCACACCACTCTCACCAGCAGTTCATTATAAAAGGAACATATGCAGAAATGTAAATAGGTAGAAGGAGCAAGAAAATAAATGTAAATTGAAGATCCAAAGACAAGAGAAGAAAAAAAGAAAGAACACATACATAGAATTTTACCAACAAAGACCTCCACGAGACGAAGGTAAAATCTGAATGTGCATGCATATAATTTTTAAAACCACCAACCCAAAGTTTATCTCATACACGACCACACCAATTGGCTTTCATTGAATTGAGGGAAAAAAAAATCACATACCCACCACTGTGGAATCGTTTGAAGCACGTGAAAATTAACAAAAAAAAAGATTTTATGACAAAGCTATTTCGACCATATCCTAGGGCAGGATAAGATTGGTAAAACCAATGGAAACAAAGCGGCTCCTCTCTCTCATGATGGCAATAATGGCAGAGCAAATAGAAACACCTGCCATAGTGGTAGCGAAGAAAATCGATTGCTCATTTAAATTCAGTTGATGTCAAAAAATCGTTTTCCGCCACTTGCTGCTTCTTTTAACCAACCTCAAACTTGAGCAACAACATTCCAGGTTGCGTACATATATCTTTGAATATGTATTATGTAGGTACCTAAATTTGATGAAAACCAAAGAGAGTGTATACTTTTGGCGTAGTACTTGGCTTACTTCCGAAAGCCGTGACATATTTTACAATATTCTCCTCTATGTCATATCTTTTCATAGCCCGTCGACGAAGAAGATCTGGGGGTTTTTATTATTTCGAATATATGCTTGTTTATAGCCAACAGGATTTATAAGATTCGAGATTCAAATTTAAAGAAAAATAGATTTTTTTGTTGTTTTTTCATTTATCTAAAAGGTTGATCCCTTTCTTTTTTATATTATACCAAAACATCATAAAATAATAAAGGAAAATACCGTACCTGTAATAAAGGGGTTTAGAACAATGGCAAATTGTGGAGAATACTCGTATATTTTGGAATCGATATTTTTATGCGTAAACACAATCCAAATGAATACGCCAAGTAAGTTGGGTGGAGGAAAAATTGTTTCGATGGTTTCAGGCTTTGCATTTCAAAGTAAATCACAGCTACTTGAAGTTAAAATCTTTATATGTGTTACGTGACCTTTAAATAGGTAGAAACTTATTGTGAAGAAATTTATTTTTCCATAACTTTACCAAGTTTTTATTGAAATATGAGAGTGTCTCATTGAGAGGCTTCGCGTCTTGGGGCAGTCGGTAGGTTACGTGTAACGGAACGTCATTAAGAAGAGTAGGGGGCAGTGAACAAGTAACGTATACTGATCGCAGTATAACTCAGTCAGTTTATTAAAAAGGAATTATATTCCTTAAATGCCTTGGGTCGTGTGATCACGTTAAGACACAATATTGCTACGTAACGTCGTCATGCCATTTAACAAACAAAATTGGGCGAGATTTAACTGAACTGGTCAGAGAATTAGTTCTACCGAATAGAAACCATTTGCAACCATCCCGTTACGTTGCGTTGCAAATTAGTTTGCAACGAACACAGTTTCATCGAAATGTTTAATTTTTTTTTTTTTTTTGCATCTCAGAGACTTAAGTGGCACTGAACTTAGAGCAAGGTCATTTGTACACACTTATCTACGCTCTTCATCATTAATGCAAGTGTTAGTGGTTAGTAAATAACGCCAACACAAGTACAAAGGGACCGTATACGAGGAAAAATAAAAAAAAACATTACAACATTTACAAAGTAAAACTTAAATTATATTAAAATTAACATTAATAGAACAAACTAAACTAGTGAAACAATACTAAACAAGGTTTATAAATAAAAACTTAAATTAAACTACTGTAATAAAAAAACTACTATTACTATTTTTACTGATGTTGAAATCGGCAATAAAAGGATTGGAGTTTAATAACCTTCTCATGCGAGCTAATGGCTCATGCATGCCATAGTTAGTTCGGTGGTGGGAGCGATGTATAAACTTTAAATTACGTAGTTGGTGAGTTCCTCCGCGATAGTTGAATCCTACGTGGCAGAGCAAGTCGGGAGCATCAATTATACCGGTTATTAATTGATGAAAAAACTAAATCATTGTTGATTCGTCTCTGTGAGAGGGTTTGAAGATTTAATAAGCGAATACGATTTTCATAGGGAGGGAGATTGAAAGGATCTTCCCAAGGAAGACCTTTGAGAGCGAAGCGTATGAATCTGTGCTGTATTGCTTCGATTCGAGATTTATGAATATCATAAAATGGTGACCACACCTGAGAAGCATACTCTAGATGGGGACGAACATAACAGTTGTATAAAGAGAGGGTAACATAAGGGTCATTAAATTCCTTAGCCCATCGCTTAATAAAGCCAAGCATTGAATTTGCTTTGTTAATAATGAGGTTGATGTGTTCATTAAATTCGAGGTTGGTATTAAAAAGAACACCGAGGTCCCGGAATCTAGAAACTTGAGATAGGGATTGTTGCGATATTGAATATTCTCCAATGCTAGGAGATCTTTTACGGGAAAAGGTCATACTTTGGCACTTGGAAGTATTTAAAATTAGTCCGTTCATTGAACACCATACAACAAAACTATCAATATCTTTTTGTAAGAAGTCGCGATCTGAATACATTTTCGATGATTTTAAAAATTTTCATATCATCAGCAAAGATTAAAATGTCGCTATAGGAGATGCAAGAAATTACATCATTTTAAAAATTTTCATATCATCAGCAAAGATTAAAATGTCGCTACAGGAGATGCAAGAAATTACATCATTTATTGCAATAATGAAAAGCAAGGGGCCGAGATGACTACCTTGTGGCACGCCAGACAACGCATTGAAAGGTTTTGATAAAACGTTTCGAAATTTGACTTCATAAGACCTATTTTTTAAGTAGGAACTTATCCAAGCAATAAATAAATACTGGGGGAAATCCAAAGGCTTTTAGTTTATAAAGTATGACGTTATGAGACAGTTGGTGAAACGCCTAAGAGAAGTCAGTGTAAATGCAATCAAGCTCGTTCCCACATTCAAGAGCATTGGAACACTTATGATAAAAGGATAGAAGGTTGGTAGCCGTCGATGTTCTTTGCATAAATCCGTGCTGCTGGTGGCAGACAACATTCCTTGAAAAAAAGGATACGCTTTCGCTTGTTCAAATACCTTAGGTATGCATGAGAGCTTTGAAATAGGTCTGTAGTTTTTTATATCGGTTTTTACAACCTTTTTGAAAACAGGTGTGATAAAAGATTTTTTCCAAAGAGTGGGGAATATTCCAGATTTTAATGAAAGCTTGAAAAGATGTTCGAGTGGATAGCATAAACGTGAGGAACACTTCTTTAAAACGATTGGCGGAATCATGTCCGGACCAGAAGAAACGTCATCATTGAGAGAAGAGAGGTAGTAAGTAATTCTGTCTCTTTGAATAGGGATATTATTAAAATTCACTTGCGAGCAGTGAGTTAAATATTCAAAATATTTTTCATCAATTTCTAGATTTGTATTACAAAAAGAGCCATTAAAATGGTCCGCAAAGGCATTGCAAATGTCGGGAGTGTTTTTTTAAAGAAATGGCATTATAAATAAAGTTGGCTGGATAGCCGTCTGATTTTTTTTTAGAATTTACAAAGGACCAAAAGCTTTTTGGATCGTTTTTCAGAGAACAGCCCATTTGAGTGACGTAGCTAGAGTACAGATTCTGAGAAAGCGTTTTGAAGTTTTCAATATTTATAAGGGTTGATATATTTTCAATACCAGACCTGCTTAATTCGTTCGAAAGCAAATCGAAATTCGCCTTTCGAAAGTCAAAAGTATATAAACAGTCATTTGAATTATTAATAACGTGAGATGCGTTGCTTAGTTCAACAAAAATATCAAAATATCTAAGGGGGGATGAAGATCATCAATTCTAGTAATGCCTGAATTAGATTGAAGAACAACCGTGCTAATAGCTTCGGAAGAGAAAACAAGGTCTAACATACGATTTTGATAGTTTCTAATACAGCTAACTTGCTGTAAGTCAGTAGAAATAATATTATCTAAACAAGAAAGCTCACTCTGTGGTGACGTTGGAGAAGGTTTTTGGAAAGATCCATCGTCAGAGGGTAACCATCGAACGTATGGTAGATTAAAGTCACCGACTAAAAGAATTTGGCTTTCTAAATCAGACAATTCAAAAATATGATCCAAAATCAGAGCCAGTTCAGAATAAGCTGAGGCTGAACTTTTTGGAACAATATATACATTAACAATAAAAATATTTTTAGACAGTGTACAGACTTTCACACAAACAACATCAATAGACAGTTCAAACGGAAAGAGTATACGAGACGACATATATGTGTTCCTGACCGAAATCAAAACACCACCCCCGACATCATCTGGTCTGTCTACGTGCCGATCTTTACGGTAGACCGAGAATTCAGGGCTCAAGATTTCGGTGTTCAAGTGACTTGAATTTAGCCAAGTTTCAGTCAAAGCAAATACGTCATGTTTAAAAACGTGGGAATTAACATACAAATCAGCAGTTTTACTGCGAAGACCTCTTACGTTTTGATAAAAGAGGGAGAATCTAATTAGTTTTTTTGGAGCAGTATTAATAAGCAATTTGCTTTTAACTCTCCTGTTGATGGAAAATTCTTTAACAAGAGCACCACCAGGCCAAGAGTTACTGTCACAAATAGAGTCAAAAGACGAGAGCGGGACAAGCAATTTGAACGAAAACACAAAACTATCAGTTTTGCTTATCTTACTACATTTAATAAAATTTTCATTAGGAATCAATTTCTTTGAAACGAGATAATGCAAAACATCGTTTGTATTAAGTTCTGGCCTTAGTCGAGACACAAAAATTAATTTCGGTTTTGGAACCGTCTCTATTGGTGTGAAAGATGCACCAGACTCTGGTTAAGAACTGGGATTGGTTGATAATGATCTATTTTTGAGATCAACTACTTCAACCACTAGTTCTATTGGGACTGACGGACTTTTAACTTTGACGGAGTTGCTTCTTAATGTCTTTCGCTTTGAAGGAGAGCTCAAGTTTTTGCTAGCTACTGTTCCTTCACGGTTTCTTTTAGTGCCCGTATTTGGAAGCGTGACAGAGCTTTTAGTTCCCGATGACGAAGGCTGAGCATTAAGATCCTTCAAGTCAAGAGTTTTTTTGGAAATTGGAATTTCTAAGTCCTCCGTAGATGTAGACATGTCAACAGAGCTACAGGGAGAGGAAAATGATGCTAAGTTCAAAACGGAGTTATTAAAAACTTTGAAAAGTTGGTCAAAACCTTTCGACAGCTTTTCAATATCTAGTGTCTTTAATGCTTAAAGGACTTAAAGATGAACAGATTTCAGGTCTTTAGTACCTAAACCAAATAAAGCGTTACGTCAAATAAATTCAAAATAAAAGACTTTACGTCGATATGTCTGGAGTCTACAAATCCTCAGACAAAAACGACCATAGTACATAATAAATGTGCAACGTAGAATAGTTATGATAGTGGGCATAGAAAATTAAGGGAGGCCCTTTGGGGTCGTCCATAAAATACGTTCGCATACAGGGGGGAGGGAGGGGTCTCGCTGAGTGTGACAAGATGTCACAAGGGGGGAGGGGGGGATTTACGGCAACGTAACGTTCGCCGTTCATCAAAAAATGTTACTACAGTATTTCTCTCGACTAGCTTTTTTTAAATCGTTGTCATGATAAAAGTCATTCATTTCGTATTAGTAAATATACAGACATTTAACCCTAGTTTACGGCACGAAGAATAATGCAATAACCAAACTTGGGGTTCACGCGAACCCCAAAATTTTTATTCACATCTAATTTGGGATACTATCAATGGGCATCAATTCTTCGAGCCGTGATGAATTGTACACGTTTTGAGCATCTGAATATCTTCCTCCGTTTCGACGATTCAATTGGTCGCTGAGCTCAATTATCAGCCAGGACAAACACTCTCCAGCCTGTTGAAATACTTTTGAACGAATTGAATTGACCGTACCAGATCAGATCAGTACTGTCCATTTCATTCATTTTTGGATTTTTGCAGAGAATAGCATTGGTATCTTATGTTCCAAAACCAAATATGTAAACAGGTCGTTTTATTACCAACACAACACAATCTTGCGAAGGCTATTTCAGGCTGTCATAACAAGCCGGAACCATAGTGGGGCTCGCACGAACCCCAAGTATGGTTTGTGGGTTTTTTTCAGAAAAAAATTCCAGAAAATTATCTTAAATCGCTATGATGAAAATACGATGAAAAACGTAAAGAAAAATGAAATTCGTTCACTGAGTTTTCATCCCAGGTCGAAAATATGATTAATAAAAAAGTTATAAGCATTCAAACTTGCGTTGGGGTTCGCGCGAACCCCAAAACGTAAACTAGGGTTAAATGCATATATTTTTTAGTAACTCAACATATTTACTAATGTTTATTTTTTCAAACATGAGCGCTAGCTCTTTGGCGCGGCTCTAGCGTTTTGACTTGGCTCCAGCATTAGAATCCGCAAATATATATTTGTTAATTTATTATAAAAAAAAAAATTAAAACTTACAACTGCACTATCAATTAAAATTTATCATGCGCAAGGGGGGGAGGGGTCTACGCTTTTGTGACGTAATATTCATAGGGGGGTCACAGAAAGTGTGACACAGCGTGACACTGGGGGAGGGGGGGTTCGAAAAAACCAAATTTTAGTGTGACGTATTTTATGGACGGCCCCTTACAATAATTAGCAAATTTAACCCTTCGATGTTAGGCATTTGTTGCGTAACGTAATGTCGAAGGTTCAGGAACAGATATTCAAACGACTTGAAAGAAAAGCTATATAATCGAGATTATATTGGCTGTGACTTATAACGTTACGTTATTATGTAGCTTGTGATGAAAGTAATCTCACTAGAAAGCTTTATAACTTAAGGATCAACAACACTATTTTCCGCAGAACACTTGTCCACAGAACGTAACGTAAATTAAACGTAGCTTGAAGAAATTACAGATACAGTGATAAAAATGGCACATTTGACATGTTAACAGCCATTCGATCAGTAGTAATAACGAACATAGGAGCCATGTCGCTAAACGTAGCAATTGGGAGTCTATTGACAGTAAGAGACAACCTAGGATGTACCGCATTTGTAACGCAACGGGATACAGTGATTCTGGTGAGAGTTATCTTATTGAGAAGCCTCAGAGCTATTTGATTAACGAAAATAGTGTCCACATAACGTAACGTGCTCATAGTGTAATGTGATAAGGTAATTTTCGATGCAGGATCTCAAAACAAGAATAAAAGCGTTAAAGCATCTCACATTATTGTGACGGATATTCAAATTCGGGCATTACTAGAATTGATGATCTCCATCCCCCTTTAGATATTTTTATAGAATTAAGCAACCTCTCTCGAGATATTAATAATTTAAATGACTGTGTATATACTTTTGACTTTCGAAAAGCGAATTTCGATTTGCTATCGAATGTACTATGCATTGCTGGTATTGAAAATATATCAACTATTGCAAATATTGACGAAGCAGTCGCTTGCTTCTACTCAATTTTAGAAAATAGCATGAAAAAAACAATTCCCCAAAAGTTGCTTAGAAATAGTAGTTTTAGTCAACCTTGGTTTACCAAGGAATTAAAGGCTCTAAGGAACAAAAGAAACAAAGCTTGGAAGATCTATTTAACTACTCTCTCTCCAACTGACCACCAACTATTCATAAGTTTTTTTGAAGACTTCAAAACTCTTTCTCAAAATCTATACTCTAACTATGTCAATCAAATAGGGTGTTCACTGAAAAATGACCCAAAAAGTTTTTGGACGTTTGTAAACTCTAAAAAAAAAATCAGACGGCTTTCCACACAACTTTGTTTATAATAGCACTTCTTTAAAAAATACTCCTGAGATTTGCAATGCATTTGCAAATCATTTTTGTGCTTCTTTTTGTAGTACGAATTTAGAAATTGTTCAGTATTTAACTCATTGCTCGCAAGTAAATTTTAATAGTATCCCTATTCACAGAGATAGAATTACTTACTACCCTTTCTTCTCTTAAAGATGACGTTTCTTCTGATCCGGACACGATTCCGCCAATTGTTTTAAAAAAGAAGTGTTCTTCACGTTTATCATTTCCACTCGAATATCTTTTTAAGCTTTCCTTAAAAGCTGGAATATTTCCCACTATTGGTAAAAAAAATTTTTTATAACACCAGTGTTCAAGTATACAGGCCAATTTCAAAGCTCTCATGTATACCCAAGCTATTTGAACAAGTAGTCTGCGAAAGCCTATCCTTCTTTGCAAAGAATGTTATATGCCATCAGCAGCATGCAAAGAAGATCGACGGCTACGAACCTTCTATCTTTTTATCATAAATGTTCCAACGCCCTTGAATGTGGGAACGAGCTTGACTGCATTTACACTGATTTCTCTAAGGCGTTTGACCAACTGTCTCATAATATTATATTATATAAACTAAAAGCATTTGGATTTCCCCCATTATTTATTGTTTGGATAAGCTCCTACCTAAAAAATAGGTCTTATGAAGTAAAATTTCGAAATGTTTTATCAAAACCTTTCATTGCTTTGTCTGGTGTGCCACAAGGAAGTCATCTTGGTCCCTTACTTTTCATTGTTGCAATTAATGATGTAATTTCTTGCATTTCCTATAGCGACATTTAAATCTTTGAAGATTTTTAAAACCATCAAAAATGCTTCAGATCGAGACTTCTTACAAAAAGATATCAACAGTTTTGTTCTATGATGTTCTGAAAACGGACTTAGTTTGAACGCTTCCAAGTGCCAAAGTATGACTTTCTCCCGCAAAAGATCGCCTAGTATTGGAGAATATTTAATATCGCAACAATCCCTATCTCAAGTTTCTGGATTCCGTGACCTCGGGCACATCAACCTCATTATTAACAAATCAAATTCAATGCTTGGATTTATTGAGCGATGGGCAAAAGAATTTAATGACCTCTATGTCACCCTCTCTTTATATAAGTGTTATGTTCGTCCGAATCTAGAATATGCGTCTCAGGTGTGGTCACCATTTTATGATATTCATAAATCTCGAATCGAAGCAATACAGCACAGATTCATACGTTTCGCTCTCAAAGGTCTTCCTTGGGAAGATCCTTTCAATATCCCTCCTTATGAAAATCGGATTCGCCTATTAAATCTTCAAACTCTCTCACAGAGACGAATCAACAATGATTTAGTATTTTTTCATCAATTAATAACCGGTTCAACTGATGGCCCAGACTTGCTCTCCCACATCCTCCCACTATCGTGGAGGATCTCACCAACTACGTAATTTAGAGTTTTTACATTGCTCCCACCACAGAACTAACTATGGCATGCATGAGCCATTAGCTCGCATGAGTAGGTTATCTAACTCCTATCCTTTTGTTTCCGAGTTCAACCTAAGTAAAAATAATTTAAAATTAAAACTAAGAACCAGTGTGCCACCTGCATGACTTATATTTGATATTTTGTTATTGTTATTTAATTTCTGTTCTTATTTATAGTTTTTGATTAATAATGTTTATTTAGTTCTATTTAATAATGTTTTTTATTTGTTTTTTTTTTTTGTTAAAAATTGTAACGTCTTTTATTTTTTTTCCCCCTCGTATACGTTCTCTTTGTGCTGTGTTGGCGTTATTTACTAACCACTAACACTTGCATTAATGATGAAGAGCGTAGATAAGTGTGTACAAATGAGCTTGCTCTAGGTTCAGTACCGCTTAAGTCTCTGAGATGCAAGAGTAAAAATGACCACGGAGCATACCGTAATGTTATCAGACCATTTCAAATACATATCGAGAGTGGTCGCTGTGAAACACTAAAGGACTTAGAATAGGAACCATAAAAGGAATTACATTAAAGTAGTTTGTTTGACTTTATTGATTTGCTTAGTGATTCGTCACGAGACGTAATGCAAGTATTTCATTCACCTCATATAAATGGGGTTTAATTGAAAATGTCAAAAAATAGTAAAAGTGACCTTATACACAAGCCTGTGTGTGACGTATCGGTGTTAGATCATAAAAAGACCTTCATCTTGATTATATTAAGCTACTGAATGGGCGTGTTTCTGTTCCCAGCCACATTAATTCTTATGTTTACATTAGACGTGAATTCATTTAATTGTCTTAGAAGAAAAAACAAATTAACAAATAAATTATTCAGTTTCTAAACTAAAAAGAAGGAAACAATGGTTTACTGTACGTAGTGTCGATAATTCAAGTTCATTTCCCACTGAAAATGCTCCTTCCAGTGTAGTTTTCTTCTTAGAACAAATTTCTAAAAAATGTTTTTGACGTCGGAAGTACTTTGCATAAATATTTCATACTTTGCCTTAACGTTCGCCCTTTAGTACTCTTCAGTTAACTATAACTTTTCCTTGAACATCGTACGTTGAAGTAATGACTGACATGACATAACATTACGTCTTTTTAAATAGATTATTGATCCATAAAGCTATCAAAACCAATGCAACATGACTTTACCACCAAAAACTTAAACAAACAAAATTCAACTAACTATGATTTTCTTATTTTTACCTGCTTCGGTTTGCTTTCATCTCAGTCAGAGGAATAATTCTGGTGCAGCTTGCATCATGTGCAAAAACGAAATTGTCGGATTATCTCTTCGTTTCGTAACAAATGAAAAAGCTCGTGTATAGAAGAGCACTTAAGAACATCCCTGGATAAAGATCCTTTTGTTAAAACATGAATTTTGCATGTGGCTACCTACTGTATATAGAACATACATACACACATATTGGAAGTTCCTTTGGATATGAAGCGTTTCCAAGGGAATAATTATTTGATAACATCATCTCTTGACGCCTCCTACACATGATAGAACCATTTTATGATAGCATAAGTGATTAGCATACAAATGATGCTAAAGCTGTTTAAACATTTTTGGTAAACTTATGCATCATGTGGTAATTGTTGGTATGTACAACACAGACAGGGTCTTACGAACCAAATAATCAAGATAAGAGAAAGTTTTGAGGTGAACAATTTTCAACTAACACGCTAGGAGCAAAATACTTTAAAAAAGCAATTTACTATGAAAAAAAGTAAGCATTATATGAAAACAAAAACTAGATATAGATGCCCGTTCCACATGCTTGTAGGTATAGTTTCGATAAAGGAATTTACAATGAGTGCTTTAGTCAGATTGCTGTAATAATGTGATGGGATGCTTCTGGGTCTGATACTTAAAGGGTTTTTTTCTCTTCCTGTGATGTTTGTAAGATACAATTTGATGCTATGAGTGGATGTTGAATGTGATTAAATGAATGCTCATGTTTGGAAGGATTTCTCTTTTTGTGCAAAAAGGATCAAGGAGTACAAATTGGAAGGTATAAAGTAATGAAGTCTTTATTACAAAATGTCGGTGTATTTAATGAGGGTGGAGGTTATTCTTATGCTTTTTACCTTTCCTAGAGCTCTTAACGTTCGATATCTTAATGTATTTTAGTTTTGCTGTTTTTCTAGTAGAGCAACGTAGGAAATTTTCTTTTATGTAGTTCATAAATAAGGAAGTTCTTTTTCAAGAAAACTGAAGAGAAATTCTAGGCATCGATACCAAAACGAAAGAAAATTCCCTTATTTTTTCTACGATCATTTAACTTTTTGTCTGGTCTTTAAAGTTTGACGAAAATCTTAAACTGTCGGCTGATTAAAAGTCTACGTCTGGGCTCTAAAAATCAGCTCGAGTGAGTGTTATGAGCTGTGTTTTATATTTGTTGAAGGCGGAGATAGACGAGACAATTCATAGGAACAACAAAAATAATAGGACCAAAATAACTTCCCTGTGGAACATCGGAAAAACTCATTATAATACGCAAATATGTGCAATAATTTTTCATTGATGGTAACAAATTACTTAAGAATTCACTTTTTTCACAAAACCTGTTCCGTAGTTACTATTTCATAAAACGTAACCAATCACCACAGGGAGAAACTAAACAAACTAGTGCTTATCATATTCAATAACCAATTTACCCAAAAATGTTTAAATACTATTCTAAAGGGTGTTTTCTTACACGTGTAGTTTTTAATCTGACAAAACAAAACTTATTTCAAAGTCGGTTTTTTAACATAAAACTGTGAGTTTTCTCCGAGATCGGGCGATCTAACACCGCTGAACTATTTTTTACTGTGAAGTTGTTTGCTTACGCAGATAAGCCCGAGGCGATTGATGGATCGAAAGAGAATATTCGGAGTGTTATTGCTGCCATACCGCCCCAAAAGCTGCAAACTTTGATCGAAAATTAGGTCTGTCGACTGGAATTTATTCGAAGCAGCCGAGGCAACCACTTGCCCGATATCGTTTTCGAAATGGCAAACTACTTTTGGCTATAGTATCCAATTGTATGCGTTTTATTTCTTCTTGAAAACCATACGTCTAAAAAAACTCCCTTTTATATGCTTCTACTTTTGCGTCGTTGGCACTCCTGCGATGATGATGGTCTTAGAAAAGCCTTCTTGGTGTTTCGAGAGGTGGTTTTATTTTTCATTTGTTTTCTCAAAATGCAGTAACAGCGATTGATTTTCCTTTTACCTCCGTGGTGAGGTTATTTTTCGTGTTTACAGCGGAGCCTATACATGAGTCAGTACTCTTAAAACCGAGGTTATCCTCTTCACGAGACCTAGAAAATTGGCGGGTCTGACCCAACTTACACTAAAAGGCGTCAACATCCCATTTTCAAACGAAGTCAAACATCTTGGAGTAATCATAGATAACAAGCTTCTTTGGTCTAAACATGTCGAGTCAAAGACTGTTAGAGCACTATCAGTCTTCTGGCAATGCAAGGTTCGTAAATGCTTCGATTGCCAATTTTCAAAGAACAACATGCCTTAGCTGTACTTAAATCTTCCCCAGGGGCTAGATTCCGCAAGAGTGAGTTTTTAATGTGTACACTCTCTAATTTGAATTCCGGGTGAGGGTGAGTTTTTTTTTGATAGAAGACGTGTACACTATCCTTCAAATTGATTTACGATCTTTCAGAGTTTTCAGAGGGTCGTAAGTGTGATATTTTTATACTCACTCTTGCGAAATCTAGCCCCAGAACTCCATTGCTGAGACCCCCACCCCCTGTTATTTACATCACGGGATGTACTCTCAACACCTTTTTTTGTTTAAAGAGATGTGGTCTCTGGCACAATTCGCACTCGTACATAAAGGATTTGACTCACGTTTCATGAATATACTGTACGCGATACGACGATCCCTAGGCTCAAACGGCGTCAAACACACACGATCAAGTTCTACCGGGGGTGGGCTGGTTCACTCTAGAATCTGAGCCAAGAAAAGATTTTTATCGAATATCCAAGGACGGTTCTAAAGCCGATGATAAATCCAGTAAGGGTGCCTTTTTGGAGAGCGATGACACACGACTGCACACTTCCTAGCGAAGACGTATGCTATCCATAAGGCTATAAGCTACGTAGCGAAGAAAGTTTGGATAGGGAAAAGTATTTGTGTCTATATTGTGTCAGCCAAGCTGTGCTTATAGCTCTACTCCATTCTCTAACTACTTCGAAAGTGTTTTAGGAATGTTAGGTAACTCTGAATGCGGTCGTAAGACTAAATTGTTAGAGTCTTTTTTGGGATCCAAGCCATTACAGCATAACTGAAATCAAGGCCGCCGAAGTACTTGCAAGGCAAGAGATCCAGAAAGCTTTCTTAGGACCTGAACCAGCCCTTGATCTGCCGGAATCCTCCGTGAGAGCTTCAATTAATGATTGGATCTGTTTAGAGCCGTTTTCAGCAATTACATTGCACTTCCTCATTAATTCGTTCGGAGTCGCAAATATTTGTTGATCCCCTCGCTTTTTCACAAGGTATGGTTGACAAAAATGCACTAGGCCCCGGGACTCCCCGACATCTCAAGATTCCATATGTCACTGTTCTTGGAAGACTTGCAAATCTCCCCACGAGCACCATAACGGCTCTGACCACTGTTCGAAATCAATGCGGTGACATTGAATTCATTGAATGCTTTTTTGAAATAAATTATATTTTCTTACTGAATCAAAACAGTTAATTTTTTAATAAACAATTAATTAGACATTTTAATTTAAAACTTAAAAGAATAAATGAAAAGATTAGTAAAGTTTTTAACAGTTAAAACACTTATTTTATTTCCTCAGATGTACATTTCAGAAGCAATGCTTCCATCGTCAGTGAGATTTATAAAATTAAATTAAATTAAATTATTTGTCAAAAAACTAATAATAAACAAAAATGTTTCTAAACAAAATTACAGTTGAGTTGAGTTGAATCTATTAAAAAATTTTTTGAATATTGAATCTTTGATTGGTCCATCATCACTATTCATTAGATTATTTTTGTTTTTAAATATGTAAAATGATTCAAAAGCATCTAATTCATAATTGCTATTTACATTTCTTATTAGTTTTAAATTTTGCAAACTAAAGCTATGACTATTTTCTAGCATATGTTCTGCAACACTTGACTTTTCTTTTTCATTATATTCAAGATGTGCAAAATGTTCTTTAAATCTTTTTAGAATAGGTCTTCTTGTCTGTCCTATATATTTTTTTGCACAATCATTACATCCGATAGAATAAATTCCTGACTTTTGAAGTTGGTCAATTTTATCCTTAGATCCTCCAATCAGATTTTTTATTTTTATTTCGCTGCACTCACTCATACGGATATTATATTTATTAAAGATTGGTTTTATCTTAGATGTTATTTCAAAACACATTTCCGAAAATTTCATGAAAATCCATGGACTGGCCCTGAATTCCTAGGTTTTGCCTTTTTTATGTCTAACGGTCCTCCACTATGAATCAAAACAGTCCATTTTTTATTAAACAATTAATTAGACATTTTAATTTAAAACTTAAAAGAACTCAGAAATCCCAAGAATTTGAAAGTCTTCAAATTGGATTCAATAAGATTGCTGAAGTCATTAAATTTCGATCTTTAAATTTCGATTTTTAAATTTCGATCTTTTAAAGAGCCCTGAAATGAACGTGTTAAACGTGTGTGTTCGTGTACACGTGCTCTTGAATTTGACATATTTTACCCATCTACGCTTTTGTCTTCTTGTTGAGTTATTTCGTGAAATTTATATCTTTCGGAGGTAGTATTGCATTGTATATTGCATATTTGTATCGTCAAATAGCCAATCGCAGACATGAATGTTGCCACTTGGATATTGTTTGGCTTGTTCACCATACCAGTTGCAATTTCGAAGTAAGAATATTGCTGATTCCACGGCCTCCATTGTGTTCTACGATAAGGGGCTTTGGTGGCCGTATAAAATTGCAGGTATCGTTATCGGCCATGAAATGGGTTTCAGCACCATCTAAAGTTAAATGAAATAATACTTTGATCTTTATATAATTATAGATTGTTTTATTAATACTTTTTAATACTCCGATGTAAAGTCGTGGATAACTTCTCAGAGCTGATTTACGCCTCGTGGTCGTTCAGAGGTTGACTTATGAGAAACGTCAGTCAATTATCAGTCACATGTCAGTGACATGCTGAGGGAAGGATTATATCCATCTCTCACAATCAACCAGCGTTTCGACAGTAGGGTTTCTACTCAATCGGCAACGATTTAATCATTTAAATTTTTTTTTTTCCTTTAAATGAAAATTGTTTTGTCGGAAAGGTTTGCTTTTTTTTAATCACACCTCTATTTTCATTTAGCCGCGTATTCAAAAACTGCACGCCTACACGTGTGAATATGTAGTTCCTTCACTGAGCCAAAAAACATCACCAAATCAAAAAAAATGGCTTTGAATCAAAGAAAAAAGGCAACAATTTAGGACTAAAGGCGTTTTTCTTAGAGTCAAAGCTGCGACGCTTTTGAATAAAAATGGAATGAAAACTCCTTTTGAAATAAATGCTTTTTGACAATGATTTAAACGACAGGAGACCTGTAATTCTAAAAACTGTTAGCTCTGATTTAATTACGGATGGCTTTTCTTTTAAATGCTTAATCACCATAAGTGAAATACAATGTGCATTATTTCTAAATGAAATTCTTCTTTGAATTCCAATCGAAATACTCTGAAATCAAAGCTTTGATTCATTCAACCTATTGCGCTCGCTACTTCAATTTAAATAAGGGTCGTGTTCGAATTGAATCAAATATGTTTTCAATTAGTAATCGCACGTATGGTAATTTCGAGTAATACCAAACTAGACTAATTAAAAAAATTTAAATAAAAAATAAATTTGTTGAATTAATGTTACATATTTTATTTATATTTAAAAAAGTGTTATTAACTAAGCATATACATTATTTATAAAGTCTAAAAATACTTATTTCTATCTAAATTTCAATTAGTTAAATAAAAATTAGTTTTGACATTACTGACATCGATTCCATTTTTGGTTTTGATTGGTTTGATTCCATTTTTATAATGAGTTAAAAAATAGAAAAACTGTAAAGAAACTTAAATTGCATGAGATTTAGTCTTAGATGGGTTTAGTCTTGATGTGATGGTATTAAAATTAGACTTACAATCCTTATGCGCATTACCAAAATATGTTTTAAGGGTCCTCATCTCTTTATTCCTGTAGGATATTGCACCAAAAAATTATGTTTCGGCTTAAGGGTTGCTCCATTCCATATAGTTTCACGTAAAGTGTATTGTGTTCTTTCTTGAATAAGCTTGCTCAAAAAAAAAAATACTCTAAAAATAAATTGCAACAGTTACCAAGATGTTGTGGTAAAAGTAATAACAAGGAACAATACTTATACCAAAAATTTCATTTTACTTCACTCGATAACAGAACTTGACTCTTTTATTACTAATACGCGAATGTCGCAATACAGATTTCAACAAAGAAAACCCCTTTGAACTATTGGTATAGAAAAGCGTTTTCGTTTGCTTCAAATGTGATTTTACTTTAATTTTAATAACGAAAATGCAAATGCAGTTTTTTTTCCAGAAATTAAAGCGTACTCTCGTTTATTTTTAATACATTTTCTTTTGATCTAAATTCGAAAAAGTAAGATTTCGATTCAATGAAGTGAACTATTCAATTCAAAAGCCAAAGTCACTTATCTGCTTTCGCAAAAGCACTTTGTATTTGAAACAAACTACTTTCAATTCAATTCAAATGTGTTGCTTTAAAAACGCTAACAACTGCAATTTTAATGCTTTCCCATTTAAATATCGGACACAGTTTTTCCCTCAGTGTTGAAACACGTGTACACGGTACGTATGACCTTACAACTCTGGCTCATTGTGTTGGAATAAAAAGTTTCCAAGTTATTACAGTTCTTTTAGACACACTTAAACTGAACTCCTCCAGAGCTGAAAAAAAGAAACTTCTTTCAATTTGTGGTTAAAATTTCCCCACCATCTATCCAATATTTTGATGAAAAACAGATTTTAATCCACTCATCTCTTTCTTTCTGAGTAAACTTAAATATTAAGTATGAAATATCAACACCGACTACGTCAAACAGGTTCTTTATTTAATTTCCTTGTCCGAAACAAAGCCTAAAAGTCAATTTTGCCTACATTATATGAAATAAGATCATCTAATTTAAATGGACATGGTTAGACACTTCCTTTATGTTCGCACACACATTTCACCGCACTCTGAATATCATCTTTACTGTCTAAACACCATTTACTAAATTCTATCAGAACATAACATTACCCATCTCTGTAGTCTCATAACACACTTATAACATCAGCCTACTAAACTAGTTAACATTTGACAAGATGACATCAGCTAGAGTGTGGTGTCTACACTAACGTTCCCTTGAATCTACGAAGCAATAGGTAAGTTTCTATATGCAAGAAAATGCCTTTAAACCATCAAGGGTGCACTTCTCACTGTTTTAGGGGAGAGTAGAGAAGCAAGACTTTTGAACATCTTCAAGCATTTTAATGCTGTTATTGGACTTGGAAAATACTTCCATTACTCTTGCTCTCCAATGCTGTGATGGACAGATACAGATTTGCTTTGTTTTCCTTTCCCTTGAACACTTCAAAGTAAAATTATTTTAAAGTGCAACGGATATAAACAAAGTTTCGACAGCGTTGGTTCATTTTTCATTTTTTTATTTTATTTTAACTTTTATTTGAAATGCTCAAGAGATGAGAGAAGAATTTCAATAATATCATATCGCATAGGTTTCCATTTTTTTTTTTTTGTAAAATTAAAAGAAAACCAGCGCAGCGGTTTTGAAGTTAAATCAAGTTTTTCTTTTTGTCTTGTCCATTTCACTTTTATTTCCACGAAAGCTGTTGATGAAAAGAATGATACTTAATCGAAACAATGCTGAAGTGCTTCAAAAGTATGCACTTTTATTCATCGCAAAGGGGGGAATTCTTCCACGCGAAAGTAAATTATACCCTTTGCTGTAATTCCAACTTCAGGCGAGAGCCCAAGAGTACTTAAGTGATTTTGAAACAAAAAGAAAGAAATATCCCGACACAATTGTTCTTAGAATTCAAATTAAATTGGCTTCTGTTTGATAGTTAAGGAAAAAGAAAAGGGCTTCCGTTGACGGGTCTAGAGTTGAAATCAAACAAAATGAGTTAAGAAAATCATTTAGCTAACTGAAAAGAGTTTGTTTGAAAGTTGAAGGGCAATTTACAAAAAGGCGAGTGATTTGTGAGCAACACAACTATCTAATAAGCTTTTGAATCAAAAGGAGGTCTTTCAATGATTTAGATTGAAAATCCTGACTGCCATTTTGTCACAATTGAACCTTAAAATTGTACCCATTTTTCAAAACAATAGAAATCTAGACAAGTACTTGGGTGTGTGGCCTTTAGCAGAGTATAAATTGACAAGAGTGCAATTGATGATGTGAAATCACTTCTACTTCCTTCCAGGGCTTATGTTTGTTTCTATCTTCATTATGCATGAAAGTAATGGCATGCCAGGAGTTGAATTCCTGAACATTCGAACTCGTAAAACTCGTTAGGATATGTTGAAGCTCATAAATCAAAATAGTTTCAAGACTTTCAAGATGTCGTTTGTTTCTTCTTGATCTGCAATCTGCATATGAATCGTTTTCAATGAACCTTATTCAAGGCAAATAAATAAAGTTATACCTCCTCTCAATATACGAGTATGCTGTTATCAAAGGATAAGTCAGGTACAGAAACTCCACGTGAGTGTTGGTGGATTTTGAATAAAATAACGGTGAACTCCTTAAAATTATAGCCCTTTAAAAAAGATTTATGACCAATAAAAACTGTTTTACCTTCTACACTGGAAACGACAACGTTCCTCTTCCTTTTTTTTTTTTTTTTTTTTTTGAAATTATCATAATCGATTTTTCACATTTGCTTACGAGGACAGAACTTTATCAAGACTTTATGTTTCCTCCCTCGAAAGACTTCATCTTTTGTCACCAAACGAAAAAAAAAAGTCTATGGACATAAACAAAATATCAATCATCTGAAAACTTTTGAAAATGTTATTTTTATTTCACTGGCAATAGACAGATACTCATAGAAGTTTACCCAAATCATGTGTCATATGAATGCTTGATGCGACAATCCCTTTTGATTTTTGAACGCTGAATGGCGTTCTGGATTGACAATCAGAATTAATTTTTGAAAATTATTCTGATTTTTAATCGATTAATGAAAGTCAGTACATAGTTCTGTTTTGAAAAGCAACGAACTCATTAACATCTGCCATCAAGGTCACACACAAACACTTTAGTAGTAGTAGCATTTTATTATTTCTAGGTAACAATTCAAATTTATAACAATTTTTCAATAAATAATAATGACATAAATATTTCGTTAAAAGAAATAGAAGTAATGCCACATCAAATTAAAAAAAAATTTATATATGAATGTAAATAATATCAAATGGGTGGGGTGACCCATAAATTTAAACCATCAAAGAGCAAAACAGATACAATTTTTTAAACTTTTTTTTTAAACTTCATTCTTGTTAAATAAAATTAAAGAAAAGTCCAGCAATAAACTACAAGTCAATAGAACCAAAATATCAATGAAGGACATTGAGGAGCAATTCAATACTTTTTAAATCATGACTAAAAAGCCAACTTTTCACGGCTTTTACAAAAGAGTTAATATTTGTAAGAACTCTTAAATCATATGGAAGTTTGTTGAAAAAAACGACACGACACGATATCATAGAAGTTTCTGAAAGCAGTTGTGCGAAACCTGGGTGTGAATACTAAATGAATCCGTAAACAATAATTATTGATGAGTCTGATATTAAAATTCCCCGACCTTCTAAAGAAAAATTTGAGCACCTTAAAGCAATATAAGTGACGGACTGGAAGAACTTTCAAATCTTTGAACAGTGGAAAACTAGGGTACAGACGATGCTTCCTACAAATCAATTTTAAAATACGCTTTTGTAATATCAATAGAGGCTGAATTCTATTCAAATATGCTATTCCCCAACAAGTTAAACACCATAATAGATTTTCATCAGCAGCTTTGGAGAGCAAGTATTGCGCAAGAAATAGAAGCTTCGCAGTGTACTACGAAAGTATTTTCTCAAATTTTCAGTATGATATAAAAAGCTAATTCTAGAGTCGATCGTGAGGCACAAATATTTAAATTCTTCGACTTTTTCAATTTCGAAACATTACTCGGTGCAATTGAGACAGCTATGAAAGGAACAATTGTACAAGCTGTTACTGCAGCTGCACTGAGATATTTCGAATCTTTGGCAGTCAGTAGCATGAAAGAATACATCCGCTCCAAAACTATTTAGACCCGCCAAACTAAAAAACATTATCTTAATTTTTGAGCTAATCAACAATTTATGTTCAGCAAACCACAAACGTAATAAATAAATGTCAACATTTATTATCCGCGGTGAGATCGAAAACGCTCTGCGATCCAAAGGCAAAACCAACTTTATCCGCAAAAGCTGTCAGCATTCCCTTGAAGGGCATTTTGAACAGCGAATCGATGTAAATCAGAAAGAGTATAGGACCCAACACTGAGCCCTGAGGTACTCCAATATTAAGGAACTTTACTTCGCTTCTACTGTCGACAATCTTTACTCTTTGAGACCTATTGCTTAAGTAAGACCTACCGTGTCTACCTATCAGGCAGGTTCTGTTACAACGCCTACTATGGAAGCTAATATGCAGACGACTGCTATGGAAGCTAATATGCAGACGATTTTGATTCAATAAGCTCTTAGATCGTTCCAAGTCTATACATGGTCAGATTCGTTTTGTCATAAGGGTATTACTCTACGTCTATCAAGTACTCATCTTCTCAGAAGTGTCATGCTTTAGCAAAAGCTTACATGTTGCGATAGGTGAACGTATGTTATTCCCTTCAGGTCGAAGAGAAAAAGTTGCCTGATATGCCTCTGTGACCCGGCACTCAAGAGAGGTGAATGCTGAGCTGTTCTAACATGTCCCTAAGAGACGTTCGACAGTTTTGGACCGTAGTAGATCTTGGAGAGACAGAGGCAGCAGCTTTGAGAGCAGCCTGACTGTCCGAGAAGACGCAAAATATCCGTGGAGGATACAATGTTTTCTCATGAGCCAGAAGAGGACTTCTTTTAACGCCAAAATTTCCGCTTGGAGAACATTACAACGGTCAGATAGGCGGAAAAAAGGCTTCAATTCAACCCTTGCGAGAAAATTCCACTTCCTACACCATCACAGGTTTGAGATCCGTCAGTGTAGAAGTGTAGAGATTAATTTTCCAAAACACTTCAAGCTTCTCTTGAGGGTTTGGTTCCTTGGAAATTGTTACCAAAGACCAATTTAGGAATGATGTAAACTAACCGATTCGGGATGAATCTTAAGTAAGTGTGGCCAATTTGATTGTTGACCCACTGTTAATTAGCTTCTAGTCGTGTAGCTCAGTTCGCTGCTTACTGATTGCTGGAAATGTCTAGGGATGTAAGGTTTAGTAGTATGTCTAGGGCATCCAGGTAGTTGTCCTCAGTGCCTCGCTTATACAAATACTTCCTGTTCGCTGAGCTTCGACAAGCATGTTATAGTTTACCTTCCTGTCGAATGCGGTTCACGATAAACTGTCACGCAAATTCTTCTAAACTTGAAAAATTGTCAGACAATGTTGACGGAATGGAAAGAAGCAAGTGTCATAGGTACTTTTGCGAGCATTGAAACAGAAGCATCAAAAATGTGTTCGATGGTTAATGAGGGCAAAACGAAGTAGGTATATGCTGTCATCAAACATGGAGACAGAACACAGACGAATTGGACAAAATGTCACAACAGAGAAACTTCGAGGTAATACCGGACTTCGCCTACCTAGGATCCTCTAAAAACATAGAAAAAAACATCAGTGCGGAGATCCAAAATTTTACCAATCACTGCTTCTTCAGGTTAAGAGAGCAGTTGAGAAACAAAACCTTCTTTAGAAAACAAAGGTAGCCCCTTATAAAACCATGATCATGATATGCGGCTTGGAAGCATGAACCTTAAAGAATGAAGAAATCCTTTGTCGATTCGGAAGAAGAATACTCCGAAAGATCTTTGGAGTGTGTGAAATGAAAGCTTGTTGTTGGTGAAACAAAAAACTAGATTACAAGTTTCAAACATATTTGTAGTAGCAACTTTTGATTTGGTGAAATGGCCAAAGATCAATCGAAAAAGTATCCAATCTTCATAAAGAGAAATTGAAAGAACCAATGCTAAACTTCATCGCAAAGTCTTTAATATTATTCCACTAAACCATCGAGTCAGCCACTACTGCGATTAGTTTTTCGCTCTCTTCGATTAAAAGTTCTACTTTCATCAGTATACATGAGCGACTTCACTTTTTATTCGCACTTGAACAGAAACAGTGCACATCCTAATTAATTGTGCATTCAACATCACAAATGACTCATCGTGAGTGCTCACATTAATGCCCAAGCATATACAAAACACATCGTTATATTTCATTTGCCGGATAAATCATAATTATTTTTCAAAAACTTTATATACCTCTACTCCTGTCTGTCCCTCAACGACACTCGAAATAAAAAAAGAAAACAAATAAAATCCAATATATCAGCAAAACAAAACAAACAAACGAAAAAAATGCAAAGAACTTTATAAAATTAAATATGAAAACTTTCCAAAAATCTAAATATCCTGCATAATGCAAAACTACACTTGAGTTCACATCACAACCCATCCAACATATCGCAATGCTTCCTGCAGTTCTCTCAATCTCAAGTTGGCATTCCTTACCGCCATTTGAATTTGTGTGTGTGTGTGTAGGATATAGACTGCCACTACAACGCAACAGAGAAGACTGATGGATCGTCATGAGTGCTGCAATGGGAGTCTTAGCCTATAAGAGAATTTTTGAGTTTGTACAAAATGATACAGTGTGCATTTCACATTTGCATCTTCAAAGGCTCATTTCTGTTCCATTTTCCCCACTTCTTAAGCATTTGACGTACAACTTCAAGTAGTTTCCATTAAATTATTAAAAAGCAGAAATGAGAACATTCACTGACTTAAAATGTTTCGTGTACTCGTCATACTTGTATGTCAATCTATTTCTTTCGCTTCAAATTGTCTAATTTTATATTTAAATAGGACACGTCGTTGTTGACAAATGGGTGTAAGTTTGTATCTGGATGGGTGTGTTCCACCAAAATCAACAACACCAAGGACATTTGGGATTTTCAATTTCATTCAGAACCAATTTAAAAAATATATTTTTCAACTTTGATCAACTAGTTTTTGTATACGTGCCTTGGCCCTGGGTAGGCAAAGAGCATTTTTAAAGCTTGAAAAAGAATCTCATTTTCTTGTCATCGTCTTGCGAAGGTTTTTGTTTATTTATTTTTTTAGAAGTTTTTTTTATTGCAGTTTGGATTCAAAGGACGAGAAAGTCAATTGCAATTTTATTCTGTGTCATGGCAGCAATTTGCCACCAATCTTCAGTTTATTTTGTGGGTATTATCCTTTTCCTATCCGAAAGGAATCTTGATACAAAGCAGGCAAGCCAGAGAGCGAGAGGGTAAAATAAGAAGGTACCCGTGTTCTGATTTGCATTTATTTATACTCTTCCTGCCATTTGTTTGCTTTAGCTACCAGATAAATATTTGCAAGAGCGAATGCAAACAAACGGAAATGGGATTGAAGAAAACTATGACCAGCATTTTTTATACGAAAATCCAATTTTTTCTTCTTTTTTTTCTACTTTGTTTGGTTTAGGGAACGTCCTTCGCCAGGCTTTTTAAGTTGCTCATCAGACACAATGAAATTGTGGATGAGGCACATCATATCTTAAAATAAACCAAAAAGAAACACCAGGTTGGAATTTAAATTTTCAGCCTAGCAAATGTGTACATCGTTCTGGGGTTGCTGCAACTGTTTTTATTTCGCTTGAAGATTCAGTGATTTAATGTTAAACAATTCAGAGGTGTCTTTGCGAACAACAAAAGTCATCATGGATTTTGGGATTTCATTTATTTTTAGCGGAGGCAGACCACGTACTACCATAGAATTAGCGGAGGCTAATAGCTGTTTATGTATTACGTAGTGTATAGCTATATTCATCCGCAATCCATGAAGTGGGATGGAATGGGCCAGACAAAAGGTAAACGGGAAACTGCGAAAGTGAGTGTGGCAACTGCTACTGGAGGCAGAAACAAAGCTTATTTGGATGCAGATTTATTATTCAAGAAAGCCTCTAGAACAATACTTGAGACCTTGTTCCACCAAAAACCTGATGGTATATTCATAGCCGTATAGATCCAATGGATCCTTTTCGGTGACAGACCTCATGCCTTGCCAAAATCTGCATTACATCGCCACTTCGCCAGGAAACTGACTGTATATATACCTTAACAGTTTTTGACTGAACATTTTTGAATCAACCGATTCTAATTTCGGTTTTTTCCAAGATGTTTGACTTCATTTGAGATTGATAGGTTGACACATTTAGGTGCTTTGTCAAACCGGTCAACGGCATCGTGAAGAGAACGACCTCGGTCTTATGGCGATTAATGGAGAGACAGTTTCTAGGACACCATCTATCAATCAAAATCGGCGAACCTTGTGTCCTGGAACATCCGATGCTTTGGTTGAAAAGCTGATTCGGTAAATGAGTTTTAACCTCACAGCAGGAAGAGCTGATCGGTATTTATGGTGTGTGCTGGTTACGTAAGATCAGTAAGTGAAAAGTGGGGAGTAATAAACAGAAAAGTGACTCTTCGTGACAACTTCTTCTTCCTTTTTCCGGTGTTTTTAGCATCGTGATCCCGAAGGGATCACAGCTCTCCCACTCAACTTAATAAGTTAACAAAACAAAGTTCGAGGAACCAAAAGGCCTTGGGCCATTTCTCTCAATTAAACAATGTGAGGAATGGAACGAATCTCCAACGTGTACACGACTATACACTTTCGTGTATTCGTTTACTGCCTTTTGTGGCAGTGTACTGTCGGGGGACATGAAAATGTCTCACGAAAGACGATACAAGTAAAAAACAATCGGATATTTTTCAAATCCCCATCTCGAACTCTAACAGGTATACAAACATGCAAACAACTCCACGGGCACCGTAACAATAAATGTTGTTAAGTCAAATAAAGTGCATATAAATTGCAGTCAATCAAAACAAACAACTTCACTCTTTTCATAGCATAATTGTTTCCGCAAACCATTTCACTCCACGGGTAGAAAATTAAAAAACTAAGAAATTTGAGTGAAGTTAAACGAAACCTGAATTGAAGGTTCTTCTTCCATTGACTAAGTCTGGAAGTCGCACTTACTCGCACACGTTTTCAACATGTGTTCATTTTTGCTTTTTTTTTTGCAAAACGTTCCCCCATCAAGTAATTTAAACCTAGACAATCGACATGCTCCCGGAAAAAGAAAGATAACTCCATGTTCGATGTTGCTGCACAAAGTAAAGAAACGTTTCGACATGCTTGTCATACAACTGACAGTTTTCCTTACAGCCACAAAGCAACATTGAGCTAACATATATTTCAAGAATCTCTCATTTTTCTCAAGCACATCCGCATGTATTGGTATATTTCTCTCTGAATCGTCCTCCTCTTGTTTTTAAATTGAGGATAAGAAAGGACTTGTTATAGTTTATAGTTGGAGATTTGTCTGTTCATTACATGACATTTCCATTTATTTTGAATGAGTCTGGTATTACCTACATTGGATGTGTTTTCTTTCTTTCTAGTCTTCCATTCCGCATCCAAGAACCAACGAGGATAAATGATGTGAATGATTGATTGTCTAAAATTTTGCATACACTATTTACAAATGTTGGAAAATGTAATACATCTTAAGCGGTGAACCTACTCTCTGCCACATTCGGGAGCAAATAATATATATTGTTTTAAATTATGAAATATGACAAAGCAGATAGGTGGGAGGTGGAAGGCAAACGGAAAGAATAAAAAAGGAAGGAAATCTTAAGCATGCGTATCTCTTATATCTCATGAAGATTGATTGTCTTGTAATTTGAACTCATTTGTTTCTGGACAACGTAAAGAAAAAGTGCTCCAGTTAACAAAGAAGATCTCTTGTAAGCTTTCCCATCTGTCAATTTTCACATGATAGAACGCAGTTCTCATTGTTATTTTTTTTTTTCCTTGACAAGGTCCTTCGAATATTTGAATATAACGCAGGAACTTTTGTGTTTTAAGGACATTTTATGCTCGAGGGCTGGTGTGGTTCGCATCAACAGTTACACTTCCAAAAAGCTGGGTAGCGAGGTATCACAATACATCTTAAAATGCAAATAAAAAAAAGGCACACATAGGTGCATAAGTATAACACACGCTGTGTGCTGAGGGAACAACAACTTGGATCTTTTAAAGGAATAATATGAATAGAATTAGCATTTAAAACTGCTTATAAGGAAGGTTGCTAAGCTCAATTGCTAAGTAACTCTCACTTTTGCCGGTGAACATAATCAGATAAGAAATGTTGTTCTTTAAAGAACATTTTGATATGAATCCTCAAGTAGTTGATGCTAAGCAGATGGGATGGCTCGAGCTAATATAAGGGCTGACTGCATAAATTTCTTTCAATCATCCCACAGCTTGTAACTGATTCTTTTGGAATTTCACAACTACTCGCGGTTTCGAACAGCCTAAGGATAGAAAGTACACTCCAATGAACTACCTGAAGAAAATAAACTGCCAACAAGTGCAGTAAGTCGTGTGTAAGGTGAAATATTTATTCATTTATTTAAATTTCTCTCAAAGAATTGATACGTACTTGTGAAGTCACCTAAGTTTGATCCACTTCTTACCCCAAAAGCGGAAACCCTCAGTTCAGGGTACAGGAAATGTTTGAAGCACCTATGGTTGTAGTGTTTTCCCAACTCATTTAATTTCCTTGGGTAAATTGTGCACATAATTAGAACAAAATAAATTCCCATTTAATTCCTGGGAAGTTGAAGAATCACTTTTATGCGAATATAAATTTCAACCAACGTCTTTTCACCTCACTCAAAAAATTTGCTGCACAACTCTCCTCTATGGGCTCACATTCCCCATCAATCATCTGTCTAAACCAGAGTGACCCTGTATGCATCGTACATAGTGCGAAAATCGTTCGGCATTCTACCAGAAATGTGAAAATCTTCTTCCAAATTCATGCCTACCGAGTACTTATTCATGCACAGTAATTGAACAACAACACATACTTCTCTATATTTGCTCGAGAACGAGATATTCAATGCAATGCACTCACTGCACGAAGAGTAGTTGAGCTCCAATCCCAAAGCATTTATCTAATCCCCAATGAAAGTTTCTCTGTTGAATGGATAAAACCTGCCCACAAACTGGTGAATGCAGACATTTGTGCTATGTTCTATTAGTGTTTTCAAAGCAATTTACTTGCTCTTGCGTAAAATATGTTTAAATTTGCGCTGCTGCGGTTGTTGTTTTCAAGATATCCTCAGAGAGACTAATTGGCAAGCGATCAGCGCATTTTCGTTTGTGGTTGATTGTGTATAATTCATCAAAGGTGAAGATTATGAAGCTAATTAAATTTACGGCGTTGTTAACTTCGTTTACCACTCAGAAGTGCAGCCAAACCATACAAAGGAAGGGGGTGGAAAAAATTTAATGATGAATGTAAGCTTCTTATCCTTAAAGGATTAGAATTTGTCGGATTAAATTTTACGGTATGTATCCACTTTTGGGTCCTTAATAATTTCTTAAGAATTTTGTTTTGGTGATAGCCGTAAAAGAAACCAAAATATTTCATTGAAATTAAAGGCAGAACAGCCTCAATGCTTAGTGTGCTTTGTGAACTGCTTCCAACTAATTAGACTAAGGCCGAGGCCACGCAGTCAGCGATAAGCGAGCAAGCGAGCGACTTAACGACATGAAAAAATTAAAACAAATGAAATTGCATTGAACTGGCCATGCATTGAGCGAGCTCTGTCACCAAACTTGTTCTAATTTTTAGTTTATCGCTTAGCGTCAAGAGCAACAGATGGTTAAAGTAAATATAGAACTATAGTAAATATAAACGTAGTGCTCTTGACAACGGCATTTTAACAACTAATCGCTAAAGAAATGTCGCTCACGAAAAGGCCACTCGTCGCTCGACTTTGTCGCTTAATCGCTGATCGTTCAATCGCTCGCTCGCTTATCGCTGACTGCGTGGCCTTAGCCTAAGAGCTGTAGCTTACAATATGTACGGGAAAACTTCCCAAATTTTGAAATTGATAGATATATCATGTTTTTGGTGAGATGTTAACCATGCCACGTTACGTATATACGTATACATGGGATTGTAAGAAATCATTTCAATTCACAAGCAGAGATAAAAATGCAGCTTATGACTCAACAATCTCATCTTATTTTGCACCAGAGTAAAACGTTCTCATTTAGAGTCTTAAAATCAATATCAAATTAGAAACTACAATACTACGTAACGTAAGCTTGAGTTACTTATCGTAACGCTGACGTAACGTATTTGAGTTGAGCTAAATTCAGACATTTAGAAACACAAGTAGCCTTACTAAAAGTTTTAAATCCTGGGAACCAATAAAATTATAACTTTACCTTATTGTTATGTAACGTAATCCTTTTATTTAACATAAAGAAATAAGAGTGGTCTTTATGAAAAAGTTTTTGGAAAGGAAGTCAACAGCTTGTAGTTGACGAAGCGTTGTTTTGGAGTAGTGTTACCTATGTGTATCAGGGCCTGAGGATCAGTAACTCAGAAATACTGTTGTACGCAACTATGATGTTACGTTATCAAGTAATTAATATCATACACAAATTAGAGCGGTCACATTGCAAAAACTAAGGATAAACTAGCCAGTGGTAAAATAATAGCGATTGGGTCACGTTACGTTACGTTACTCTATTGGATTAATAATATTTTCATGAGTTATTCCGATTTAATGCCCTCGATAAGTTTACGACTTACGACTTTGAGGTTTTGAATCGATGGTTGGCATAATCTAGATTTAAGGAGAAGAAAGCGTAAAGGTTTTAAATTACAAGATCTCGCTGCCTATTCTGATCGCCTCTTCGAAAAATCACAAAGTCAGGAAGCTTTTTAAACGGAAGAGACCTATGGTATGGTTGCTAAGTGTGGAACGCGGCTTTTAGTTTTTATTGTTAGCTGAACCTTGAAAGCCTTAAGACTTGAATCTCTTTACGTAATTCAGTGAAGTACCGTTTGTAGAAAAATTCCAAAGATCAAATCTGAGTTTTTTTCAACACTAAGAGCTACAACAGCAATATTTTCAGTTCTCTTTGTTCGACGTGAACAAGTTTGATTTGTCACATCACCAACTTGTCTCACTAGCTCAAATTTGAACAATTATTTCATAATTGCTGGATATAAGGTGCTTTATTTCAGCAATCCAGAAATACCTCAGTTTCACCAGCTACATATGGTGACTTCACAGAGCGGGGAGCCCCGGGGCTTAGCGCAGTTCTCAAAACTATGCCTTCAATGACAATGAATTTAATACCGGATTAATTTTTAATTCCTCGCGAGATTGACACCACAAACCTGCCATTACGTCACGGGAACGCAAATTAAAAATCTTCTAAATTTTTGTAATGAATTCCAATAAATTCTATTGCACAGTTGGAGCTTATATCGTTTCGTTTTCATTTACGTCGCACTTTTGATTGATTACATTCTGTATGATGATAATTTGAGCTGTTTCAAAACAGCAAGAAATTCAAAGTGAAACCTTTTATTGGAAGACCCTTTACTTTGACAATGATACTAGGCAACATTTACCTTGTTTTCCTGTGAGAACCTCTGATCATCAAATCCTCTTTTCACGTAACGTTACGCTATCATGTCTTTCAGCATTTACAAATATGAAGTTGTTTTCATTCAAAGGGTTACCCTTTGTCTGTCTGAGGACAAACCTAACATAATATCTTAGCCTAGGTGCACCTAACGTTGTTTCTACGGGTGGCCTTAGGCCTTCCCCACGAGTCAATCATTGGTGTTAAGCAGTTAAGTGGGAGAGCTATGATCTCTTCGAGATCACGAAGTAAGGGTAAAAAAAAAAAGAGAAAAACGTAGTTTCTACGGAAAGTATTTCTTTTTTTTTGTCTTATACCGATAGACGATCACTAGAAGCTTTCTCCTTAAACCAAAAATGTATCTTGTTGTGATAGGCGATGACGATTTGACAGTAAAAGCATAAATTTCTTCTTTAACTTACTCATTTGAAGCACACCTTCTCTTATGCAAAGACGTTGGGTATGAAAACATACCCCCCGAACGCCAAAAACAGCCTCCAACTTTGTGGCATCTTAAATCAAAACAAATTGACAATCATTAATTAAACATTTCATTTATTTGCTCTTATTTAAGCAAAAATTTCAACATAAACGAACATTAATAAAAAAAAAAGTAGCAAGCGAATGGTATGAGAATACAGCAGAATACAGCACTAACTTACAAAAACGAAAACTATTCTCCCAAATAAAACCATGTAAGCCCGTAGAGAAAAAATTTTGCTTCTACCAAAAACAAAAAAAAATGTGCGAGAGAAACTTGCACAAACATCAACATGAAGTACTTACCCGCCTCAAGAGGAGAGGAAAGCCTACTCGTCCTGTGTTATTTAGGATCCGCCTTTCAACTATAATTGTGTGCTACAAGCGTATAACATGCTTACTATTCAAATAACAAAATAACTTCCTCCATATACTGGCAAGGCGGAAGCCTATAGGCGGAAGTTCAAGCTCGGATGTGTGTAAAGTAATAATGCAGCACAGACATGACTTTCTATGCTTTTTTTTTTTTTGGGCTTTCAAATATTTCAACTACCAGCTTTTGTTTTTTTTTTCTTTCTTTTTTTCTAGTGCTCCATTTCTAATTTCATATACCTATGGTTAGTGGCAGGCGTGGGGGTTATACGCAAAAACCTTGAAGTAGATTAGTACAAGTGAACTGACTCTGGCCATGGTCCGATTTATGACTTACATCCCTAAGGCCTGAATATGTCAGTTGGATCCACAAAAAACGACAGAAGAAACAAAAAAAATAATCGCCCAAAAGAATAAGGTAGCAAGAGAACGTATGAAAAACAGTTGTGCGGGCAATAAAAACTGCTGTTCGGTGAAACTAATGTCCGTGGAACCACTAGGCTGTTCGTAAAACCAAATGAATTCGGGACCAAAGTTAATTGATTGTGAATTTTTTTTCTTCTGCAGAAAAATTCTCTCAGTGGAAGTTATTACCTACGGGAAATGACTGAAACTCACCTTAAAAGGGTAAATTTGCTTGAGCTATGAAACATTTTTTTTTTCTCTTTATTTACTAATAAAACTAAGTTAGCTGTGTTTTTCTATCATCGATGGTGATGAACACAATGGCTCTGGGTTACAAAATAAGTTAGTCTGGTTCAGAGAATCTCTTCCGTTGAAACTGTTGTGTTTGTGATTTGACTTTGGTAATTTTGAGTTCATGAATTACGAATGGAACTTAAAGTTTGTGTGAATTTTTGAATAAAGAAATCTTACTTTCTTACTTACTAAGGTGTGCATTCCAGTTCGGGGTGAACCTGAGCCTCAATCAACATCCTACTCTAACAAATAAAGAAACCATCTTTTATTAACTCAGTATACAAAAATTATCGAATTCGAATCCCAACAGAGGCAAAAATGTTTTTCCACGGGTATCGCCTTTCGCGAGGAATTGGCAAGTCCTCCGTTAGTATTCATTGCCATGAAAAGCGCTTTCTCGATTAGCCGTTCGGAACCGGCAGAAAATTGTAGGTCCCCTCCATTCCCTCACAAGGCATGGTTGTGAGAAAAGCGCTAGGCCCAGGGGCTTCTCGCTCTGTAGCGCCACCCTATTTATTTTTATTTTTTTATACAAAAATTATCGTACATTCATCCGAAATTCACTGTTAACACAAAATTACGAATTGAAACATTCAGTAAAGGGTGGGTATTCATTAAGAAAACCACACAAATTACAGGTGATATTTGACTTCGCTACGCCTGTGACACGTATCCAGCATAGACATCATGGTATGCAAATGAATCATTCTGTCAGCATCGGCAAAACAAGCCTAATATCGCTTCTATTCTAAGGTTTCTTGTGCGGTACAGTCAAATTCTTACGCAGGCAACTGTCAACTGAGGCAGTCTGTAAAGGCACGACTATAAGCGCAAAACCACGAAATTGGAAGTAAAATTGAAAACCAGGCGACATTGCTTGCCTCTCCTTAGCCGCTCAGTAAGTGGAAGTTCCCTTAAGCCGCCACAAAGGAACATCAGTTGGTATAGGGTTTAAGTAAGTAAGCATAAACATTGTCTGTTGAGAAATTATAGAGAGGTTAAGGGGCGTCAATCAATAAAAAAAAAATATATTGTTTAATGTTGAAAAATGTTTCGTTTCGACTCATTAGCGACCCTCAATAAGTTTTTGAAGGAGAAACTGAAGTACTCCTTCTTCATACAATTCACATCGCTTGGTGATTGATTGAAGTAAAAAGGTACAGATTTCGGTATTCTTTTTTTCCCTCATAAACAAAACGTAGCTTTAATTTGCTTCTTTTCGTTGGTTGGAGTGATTTGTTTTTGGTTTGTTATTGGTTTCTTTTTGGTTTCTTATTGGTTGTTTTTTCAATTGCTATGCTGCTATATACATACATACGTTCGTACATATTTGTTATGTCGTTTGTTGCTCTGATAAAATTAGTGAGATATAAAAACAATAAATCAGTTTGGTTCTTAGTCTTTGTTTAAGTTTTTGGATTAAAAATTATTAACACAAAAAGATGTCTACAATGCTTATCGTAAAATTGCAAAATGAAAAAATTCGAAACATTCTTTATGAAAAAAATGGGCACGACTAGGTCGCACGAACTTGTGCTTGTTTGCAAAGTACAATACCAAAATATTTAAGCTGAGTAAAAGGTTTTAGTATTCGCTCTAAATATATTTGATGGTTTCAGGGTTGCCAGCTACACATTATTTATGATAAATTGAATCAAATCACTCAAAATATTGAAAAAAATTAAATTAAATTTTCCAAAGGTTTCAAGTGAAAATCTTAAAACGCCATTCTTTTCCAGTTGCTAATACATATAAACGATGAAATTTTAACCAAAACCGTTAAAGCCGTTTTCTTAAAAACCGGTTTTTAATTTTAAATTTTTTTTGAAAATTAAGTTTTTTTTAAAGCTAGGTATGCAAGTTCTTAGCCCTTGCTAGAAGATGTTTTGACAAAAGATTTGAAATAAATTAGCAATAAAAAAATAAATAAATAGGGTGGCGCAACTGAGCGGGGAGCCCCTGGGCCTAACGCATTTCTCAGAACAATGCCTAGTGAGGGAATTAAGGGGACCTACAATTTTCTGCCGGTTCCGAACGGCTAATTGAGAAAGCGCTTTTCATGGCAATTTATTTAGTAACGGAGGACTTGCCAATTCCTCGCGAAAGGCGATACCCGTGGAAAAACATTTTTGCCTCTGCTTGGATTCGAACCTCGAACCTCTGGGTTAGCAGGTGGACATGCTAACCATCACGCCACGGGTACCACAATAAATAAGCAATACCGTTTTTAAAATATTCAAAAAATAATTTTTCTTTTAAATTAATAAAAATTTCAAAACTTAAAATTTTCTAAATATTAATATGCAATCTTTCTTAAACTACCTACAACCTCTTTAATATAAAATTTCGTCATAATCGTGTAAGCCATTAACGAGGAAGTCGGTTTAAAAAAAATCGTACTATGGGAGGTACCGTATTTAAAATTTTTCCAAAAAATTTTATTGAAAGAAAAAACCGTTATCTCGATGAGATTCAGATCACAAGTGAGGCATTTATTAAAAATGAAAGAGAAAAGTATATAAAGAAAGTGACAGTCAAGTTCTATGTACTTTATGTCAACAGTGGAGAGTACAATGAGTCAGATAATTTTTTCAATGATTTTTACAAACAACAAATTTTAACAAATCTTAACTAATTTTTTTACATCATAAGAAAGTCAGTTTAAAAATAAATCCTTTTCATAAAATTCAATCGAAATCGTTAGAAGCGTTTTCGAGAAAAATAAGTACTATCATATAGGTTATATGGCAGGCACCGTTATTTCAAGACCTAGAGACCCAATTCCAAAAACCCCTCTGTAGGCTGCCTCACAGACCCTAACAGCAAGAAGAAAATCGGTCAAGGGTTTCAGGCTGTAGATCCATATATGGACATACAGACAGACAGACAGAATTGTAGGACTCACTTTTTTCGTATTCTCTATCATCGTAATGTCATGTTCAGTTGTTATCTCAAAATTTTTTTCTGCATTATTGAAAAACTTGCATTAGTCAATAACTAAGTGGATGGGCGTTGTACTATTCGGGTAGGCTCTGACTGGTGCCAACTTGGCGGCGCCCAGATGCTGTAACTTATAGTACACGTCAATTGTGCTTACTATACCTCCAAGCGGTATCCACTGGGACCTGGGATGCTCCGTCCAGAGCTGACCTGCTAAACTAGTAAGTGCGAGTGTTGACAAGGGAATCCGGAACAAAAGAATTGTGATCGGTTAACACTATAATTGCTCTGCGAACTATGACTGACTGCACGAATCTCAGTGGTCTACGAGAGCTTTCGTGTAAATGTTCCAGCGGATGAATTCGAAGGACAGAATCAACGGTGGACTTCAGCAGCCATAAAAGCAGAAACCCCTGAAGGAGCTACTCCAACATATTTGGTTTAAAGGTCTTTCGGGGTCTTTCAATACTAGGACAGGGTATTGAAGTAGAGATGGTGGCGGATGAGCTCCTGGTGAGCCAACGGCAGCACTCACACCCCTGCAGCAGGGTACTGACACTGGATATTCCAGCCCTTTGTGTCCGAAGGGATCCAAAAGGACCTGGCCCTCCAGGTTGGGGGTTGTGCGTAGGGTTAACTTCCCAACCACGTTAAAAAAGGACAGTTCCGAAACAACTAATAGCCTCGGATAACGATAATGATTTCAAAGTTGACGACCCAAGCAAACGAAAAAAGGACAATGACCTCCGGATCTCCACGTGGAACGTAAGGTCTCTTAACGGACTAGGTGCAGCTGGAGAATTAGCGGACGCCCTGGACTGCTGCAAAGCAGACATAACCGCCATCCAAGAAGTGCGATGGAGTGGACCGGGCATAAAGAAGATGAAAAACTGTGACATCTACTATGGCGACTGCTACAGACAAAAGAAACAACGCTTATTTGGGTGCGGATTTGTCGTTAGAGGAAGACTCAGGGATAAGGTGATTAGCCAAAATCCAGTCAATGAGCGTATAATGACCATCCGCATCAGGGCTAAATTCGCCAACATTAGCCTTATATGCGCCCACGCCCCCACAGAAGAGAAAGACGACGATTCCAAAGACTGTTTCTACGAGCTCCTCGAAGAAACGTATGAGCAGTGCCCTAGACACGACGTGAAAATCGTTCTTGGCGATTTTAACGCAAAGCTAGGGAAGGAGGACATCTTTGGAAACACAATCGGTAAGCATAGCCTCCATGACAAAACCTCCGAAAACGGACTGAATCTTGTTGTAAGTAGTACGCGCTTCCCGCATCTCAAAATTCATAAAGGTACATGGCGATCCCCAGCTCAATTAACCGTCAACCAAATTGACCATGTTGCGATCGACGCAAGGCACTCTTCCAGTGTTCTAGATGTCCGAACTTTCCGAGGGGCCAACTTTGACTCGGACCACTACCTTGTTGTAGCCAAGGTACGAATGAGGATATCTTGTTCACGACCAGCGCGAACTAACGCTGTGAAGAGATATGACGTCGGAAAGCTACAATCGCAAGAGATTGCCAATGCCTTTTCCAATCGAGTGTCCCTTCAATTATCCTTGAATCCCATGCCGCCAGCATTAAACATTGAAGACCAGTGGCAGCAATGCCAAGAAGCCATCAGAACCGCTGCCTCTGAGGTTCTGGGTTTCACTCGGCCACCAAAACGAAACCCATGGTTCGATGAAGAATGCAGGCAGGCAAATGCAGCCAAACAAAGAGCACGACAAATGCTTATGCAAACACGAACAAGGGCTGCTTACGATCAGTATAACGAGATTTACAAGGAGAGAAGAAGGGAAGAACACCGACTTCTCAAAAAGAAAAAGAAGCAGCATGAGAAGCGCTCGTTTGAGGAAATAGAGAGGTGCCATGACAGGAACGAGATTCGGAAGTTTTACCAAAAGGTAAAAAGATCCTGCCAGGGTGGCAAGCCCCGAACTCAAGCCTGTAAAGACCAGCAGGGAAACATAGTTATAGAGTCACAGTCGCTACTGAGGATCTGGAAAGATCATTTCTGCAGACTGCTTAACGGCGACGAAGACACAAATTCCGCTGTCAGGCAGATTGCCCCATTCAGCTTGGACGATGATCAAGAATGCCGTTCCCCCGACCTAGAAGAGGTTAAGCTTGCCATATGCAAACTTAAATCAAATAAGACTGCAGGTGCAGATGGCCTTGATGCCGAACTTTTCAAGGCAGCTGGAGATCAGTTGGAAAGGAGCATGCACCAGCTGATCTGCATGATATGGTCGAAAGAAAGCATGCCCGATGAATGGAACCTCAGTATCGTATGCCCGATCCTAAGGAAGGGAGACCCTCACAATTGCGCCAATTACAGAGGGATAAGCCTCCTTAACGTCGCTTATAAGATCTTGTCTGCTGTAATATGTGAACGTCTGAAACCCCACGTCAACAACTTGATAGGTCCTTATCAATGTGGTTTTAGACCAGAGAAGTCCACAATAGACCAAATTTTCACATTACGGCAGATCTTGGAAAAAACCCGAGAACGTAATATCGATATTCACCATCTTTTTATCGATTTCAAGGCCGCGTATGACAGCATTTACAGAGCCATGTCTAGTTTCGGCATCCCTGCAAAACTCGTACGACTATGCAAGATGACTTTGGAGAATTCACGCTGCTCCGTCAAGGTCGGAAAAGAACTCACCGAGACCTTTGATGTCGAAAAAGGCTTTAGGCAAGGCGACAAACTGTCATGCGATTTCTTCAACATCATACTTGAACAGATTGTAAGAAACTCAAACGTCAACACCAGAGGAACAATCTTTCAAAAGTCTGTACAATTACTCGCCTACGCAGACGATATTGAAGTAATGGGAAGAAAAAAGCGTGATGTCATAGGTGCTTTTGCGAGTATTGAAACAGAAGCGGCAAAAATGGGTTTGATGGTTAATGAGGGCAAAACGAAGTATATGCTGTCATCAAACAAGGACACAGAACATCGGCGAATTGGACAAAACGTCACAATAGACAGACATAACTTCGAGGTAGTACAGGACTTCGTCTACCTAGGATCCGCTGTAGACACGGACAACAACATCAGTGCGGAGATCAAACGGAGAATAACTCTTGCCAACCGTTGCTTCTTTGGGTTAAGAAGGCAATTGAGAAACAAAACCCTCTCTAGAAAAACCAAGGTGACCTTGTATAAGACCTTAATCATCCCAGTCCTGCTGTACGGCGCGGAAGCATGGACCTTATCGAAAGCGGATGAGGAAACTCTTGGTCGTTTCGAAAGAAAAATTCTCCGAATGATCTTTGGTCCCGTATGCGAAGACAATGTGTGGAAAAGAAGATACAACAACGAGCTGTATGAGCTGTACCGCGACATGGGCATAGCCAGAAGAGTACGCATCGCGAGGCTACGATGGTTGGGCCATGTAGAGCGGATGGACCCAAACGCTCCGGCTCGTCGGGTGTTCGAAAGCACATTGCAGGGAAATCGCGGAAGGGGAAGACCTCGTCTTAGGTGGCGCAATCAAGTGGATGAAGACCTCAACCGACTTGGAGTGCGAAACTGGAGAGAGCTCGCCCGAGATCGAAATCGTTAAAGGAGGATGTTGGTTGAGGCTCAGGTTCACCCCGAACTGTAATGCCCACCTAAGTAAGTAAGTAAGTCAATAACTAAGCGTGAAAACTTAAACCTATCCTTTCTTTTGACACAGTAGATAGAGTTAAGTTGGTTGTATTTTCTTTTATAACATCAAAGGCGGCGTCCACATCAAACTGGGAGGCTGAAAGAAAAGTTTATACCCGGCACTAGATTTGAACCCTCGCGTTCGGTCATTTGACTAAACATTCTACCACGGCACCGCTGTAGTATTTTTCACACTTTAGGTAGGTGCGAAAAAATTATGTAAAATGTTCGACACATTCTGAAGTATAAGTCCCCCTCTCCTCTCCACATCCTCCGTTTTATCGGGGAGCACAATAGATTCTTGAGATCCATGTGAGATGTTGCCTTTTGCGGCTACACCCCATCCAACCTAATATTTAAGATGCACAAAGACGAAGCGCTATCAATGTCAAATGGCAGTTGTTGTAACGCACGCATATCCTATTTAAATAAGAAAAGAGGTATTTACTTTGCCTTTTTTCGAGGAAAACTTAATCTCTTCAGAATGTAGATTTTTTTAGCCCGAGAGCCTAGTCTTATAAAATAGAGTCTACAACTTAAGAAGTATAGCTTTGCTTAGTGGGAGGTTTCATACATAAACTAATGACAAGGCTCCTAGCTTTTATATCCACGTATCCAAAGCAGAGGCTACGTGTATGAGTGGTTCCCGTAGTGTAATAGTTAGTAAGTCTGTCTGTTACGCAGGAGCTTCGTAGTTTAAATCCCAAGAGAAAACAAAAATATTTTTTCTCGGATATCAGGATTCGCGAACAATTGGCAAGTTCTCCCATAGCAAATTCATTGTCATGAAAAGCGCTTTCTCGATTAGCCATACGGAATCGTCAAAAATTGTAGGCCCCCTCCATTCCCTCACAAGGCATGGTTGTGAGAAATGCGCTGGGGCCCGGGACTCCCCGCTCTGTTTTGCAGCCCTATTTAATTATTTATCCAAAGCAGGACTTAAAGTGTCTCAATTTTCATCCAAATAGCCAAAAACTTGTAGGTCAACTCAATCCTCACAAGGTATGTTTCAATGAAATGCTATAGACCGCGGAGCTATCCAGCTTTGCTGTGCCACCCTATTTACATTTAAATTTTTTATGTAGCAACATCTCTCCATAAGAAACTTCAAAAATTGATTAGAACTTTCTACCCCATCATTGTGGTTTTGAAACTAAACTGTGTCAAAAATAATTACTCGGGCTTGTATGATTTAAAATGAAGCATATGGCTTGTCTGTCATAAATTAAATCACAGCGACTGTGAATACATAATTTCCATTATTAATTTCATTGTGCTTTTCCACCTGCCGGAATCAACTCTTAGCACTATTTACATGAACATTAATTAAATACTAATTAAAACACCTTAATGTTTTCACACTTTTAGTTTTGTCTTTTTTTTCTCTTAGCACTAGTTTTTCTATATTAAATCTTGATATTGCCATCTTCTGATACTGTAACCTTCGCGAATCATCACTCTGACAAAATGTTCTTCCTCTGTTTTGTCATACACAACATCGCTCTTTTTAGAATATAATTTTAATAAATTTGTAACACAGTATGGCGTTAGCTTTAACAAATTTGAACTTACAACTTGTATTTCAGGTTTCATCTTTCAAAACAGTGAAGAGCTGCAGCGATCTGAATGCGGATGATGTTGTACAGTATGACAGACCGAAAATAACTTACCCACAAGCACAAGTTGTCAATTATGAGGTATGTATGTTTTCCAACAACTCACATTGCATGAAATTGACTATTTTTCTTGAACCAATGCGACACTGTGGAAATTGGTTGGTATTTTACCCTGAGGTTTATAGGAAATACACCATCCCCAAGTAACAGAAAATGAACTAACTACTCCCCAAAAGCCTTGAATATTTTAAAAGGCAAAACAAAAATCAATAAGACTCTAAGTTCAAAATATTGAGGTTGAATTGTGAAATATTTCTTCATTCGCTTCAGTGCGGAACGTCAGATTAGATTCGTTGTAGCATCACACCGCAAACTATGCTCTCTGTGGAACAAATCTGAAAATGTTCTCACTCCCATCACATTATTCCGTGTTACCAATACATTCATAATTAAAATGGATATCCTACTTCACATTAAAATTAATTGAGTCTAATCCCATCTGATGAAGAATGATAGTGTTAAATACACCGCACCTTATTTCGAAACATGCCCATACCCAATTTCTCTACAATCTCTAGTTCTCTACCAACAAACCAAACAATCAATCCTAGTCAAGGCACTTATATACCTACATAATGTGAATTTTCATTCAGGTATGTAAGGTACAAATCGCTCTCATGTAGTGTGAGCATGAATATACGTTACTATGTCGTTTCACAGCAAAAAATGAAGAAAAAAAAAACAGAAAATATCTGCACAGCTCCGTTGATCCTTGAACAGAATTTAATATTTACTCTCACTCTGTACTCCCAAAGGTTGAAACTCACCAGTCGTTATCTGAATGAGGGCTACCACAAAAGTAACGCTGCAAATACAGGTTTACCGAATACCTCATTAAAACTGCACACTGTGCGCCAGAGGGGAAATTTCTCAATTTCGTGCATCGAAAAACTTTTGAAATGACAACGATGAGTGATTGTACGAATGGTATCTATAGTCGTCGTACGTACTACGTAGTATAGGAGGGATTATGATTATGTGGAAGAAATTTGAGGTGGATGCCTCCTTTTAAACTCATTTTCTACCCATTCACACATCACACATGAGTTGGTTGTCATATTTTGCTGTAATTATTTAACACAGTCTTTCATCAGAGATTACAAGTTTCTTGCGGTGTATCTGTATGCCTTTGAACATTTCTTCATGGTTACCCCCAATGGGGGGTATAGAAAAAGAGTTGCGGCGGATGAAATTGTATAACGTATAAATGTAGGTTGTAGGTGTATTGTGTGTATTGGAAAGAAGGGCGGAAGAAGCTTTTAAGTTTTTCATTAAAATCACGCACGTTTCTCTCAACATTCACTTTTTTTTTTGATTTTTTGTTGTTTACACCTTCATACCCCTAAAGGAATCTTACATTGTTTCATTTTTTGTTTCTTGTTTTTTGGTTTTTTGTTTTTCAGAATTCGGTTCTCGGCTCAGGTGGAGTTATGTACGTGGATGGGAAAATTGTTTCCGGGCCGCTGGAGTCTCTGGTGGATATATTAGTGCCAAAGAATGTCGATGAGTTGGATAAGGTAAGGTGGTTTTTGTTTGTTTAATTCATGGTTTGTGTGTAAGATGAAAGCAAAAGTACCAACTTCTCTGGTATTCATGATTTACTGTACGTCCCAAATGAAGAGCTCTTGTGGAATTAATAAATCCCTTTTCAACCCTATTCCTTGTGGCTTCGAACAAACTAGCAATGTAATACGAAATTTTAAAGGTTTCTCTTTTCATAGTCACAGGTGTTTTTTGGGGTAAATTTAGTGTTTTTGGGGATTTTGGTTATTTGGAAGGCTGTGGATACAAGACCCTTGTGGCTAATCAGGACATTTTAAGGCTTTTTAATAAATAATACTGGGACCAATTGGTGTAAGGGATAAGGCGGTGAACAATGGGTGTGAAAGAAGACACAATCACTGACACTTTACATTGATATTAAAAATTTGTTCATGCGTGCTTGATGTTTGAGTACCTTTTTTCGACAGGGTGTTTCTAAAATTTTAAATTGGTGATTGATAAAAAAGTGGAACATGTTGTCGAAAATCGATAACGTGTAACGACGATATAGAAGTCGAAATGAGCGGGTTACGTAGTTGTGTTTCCTCTTTCTTGTTGTCTACCAGTAGCTGTGTTCGCCTACTTTTGCGCACTAAAATGGGCAATTATTCCAATTTTAGGGGGAAGAGTTTCTTTAAAGGCTAGGTACATAAAAGAAATGAAAAGTACGCGATCAATTTGGAAATTTTGATTTACATAATTTTGACATTTCAAACTTAATTTTCAACCTCAATCTTAGTTTTTAACGTCAAGTTTAATATTTAAAAAATCAAGGTTAATTTTAAATATCAAGTTTAGTTTTAAAAGTCAAGTTTAATTTTCAAAGTCAAGTTAAATTTTAAGCCTCAAGTTTAATTTTAAACTTCAAATTTAGTTTTAAACTACAAATTTAATTTTAAACTTCAAATTTAATTTTAAACTTCAAGTTCAATTTTATACTTAAAGTTTAATTTTGAACGCCAAATTCAATTTTAAGAGTCTAGTTTCAAATCTAAAGTTAAACGAAAAAAGTTAATCTTTAATTTTCAATCGTTTAAAGACACAGAAATTAGCAAATCATCACGAATCTCATCTCACGACATTTTTCTCACAGAAAATGAGAATGTCAATTGATATAACTTTTGTCAACGGATCTTCGAGCTTCTGATACGATCATGCTTTGGGAGTGGGAGGCTTCCCGTCAAAAATACCATCTTGGAAAAAATTTACCATGACCGATTTAGTTTGTATTGTCATGTTCTTAGGAGCGTTTTAAAGAACCCCGTCTAAAAGGAAATGTCCTACAACACTCACACACGATCGGGAAGAAACAAAGAGAAAGGCAGGTCAACACACTCCTGGTACAGGTACTGAAGAATCCAAAACCGTATTCTTAGTTCAATACGGCGTACCCCAAAAGCCAGCGGGTCGGTAGTGTGAAGCAGTTAAGTGGGAGAGCTGTGATCGCTTTCAGAGCACAATACTCGTCGAAAGAAAGAAGAAGAACAACAACCATTTCGTTTTCAGGGTCTTAAGCGTCTGCACTTCTTGTCCTTAAAAATAGCAATGAAGTCAAAGTAGTCGCAGTTTGTTTTTGTCACGCCTTTCAAAATTTTCCCATAAGCTCTTTCTATACTAAATTTAAATCTGTTTTGATGGGGTGGGTATTGTCCTATTTGAGTGACCCACTTTGCAATGCTCATTTCAGTTCTGTCGTAGTCAGTTAATTTTCAACGACATCTGACTTCTTGTATGCCCCAAGGGAGCCACCTGGGACCCCTTTTTTTTCACCTGTCATTAAATTTCACTGGTACGGTTGTAGTGAATTCTTGTTTCTTATTCTATGATGATGATGTCCCAAATTGATTCTGTTATCCTTATTGATCCAAAAACATGTTGAGTCAGGCTACATTGTCATTAACCGATCTTGCGAGCTGCCAATCAAACGCTCGGCCGTATCTCTCAATTCATATCTTGCGTTTATTCGATTTTCGACTGTTTTATTATATACGACATGAATCATCTTACATATTGACGAGGAGGGTGATTCCGAGAGCCAACTCAACTCTGCGGCGAAAAGGTTTTCCAACCCATATGCTTGCTCGTTCCTCTTAAAACGCAAGTGTTTGACCTTATCCAAAATTAACATTTTTAGAATTGGACCATTCAAAGTTTTTTCGACGTTTATTACTTAGATGGCTGACATGGGATGGCTCTTTCATTTTGCCGCTTAGCATAACAGTATCAGAGCACAAACTAACATTTCAGATTAAGATTAACGATACCTTCGAAGACTTAAATCCTATATTTTTACATTACTGAGATCAAAATAAGAAAGAGCCTCCAGTCGTAAGTAAATAAATAAAAAAAAAGAAACATACACAGCAGGAAATAGAAAAATTATCAAAGGATCCATTGAATCCAGCAAGTGTCCCAAAACTGAAGAGTATTGCGATTTTGATGTGATTTTATCTACCCAAAATATCCTTTTTCTCCTTTCAATTCAATCAGCTTTTATGGGTCTCCTTTCTTTATCTAAATACTCTAGTTACCTTCTAACTGAACATCGTGTAATATATCGCGATCTGCTTTTTTTTCTCGTTCTTGTTTATCTTAATGAAGCTCATTATTATTTGACAATGAAAGTGTAGTTCACAATCTGAGAAATTTATCAAATGGCACCAATAGGTATTAGAGGTTTGCTAGGCAACATTCCTATGTATGTTCTGATTAGTAAGTTTTTCTCTTCTGATTGTGTCTAGTTGTATACGTAGGCAATGGCAAATTAAAATCAAACAAACCCGAAATAAAAAGGCATGTGAAGTAACAATCATTCCATTTTCTGTCTATAAATACCTGAAGATACAATACTCCAGTGCAGGATATTATGTTGCTTGAAGTTTCAAAATAAAAAAAAATTCCGAAAGACATTTCAATAAACTCTAGTACACTTGGGTGAGCTTTGAGCATCTCCTTCCCTCTTTGTTTTTTTTTTTTTATAAACTTTCAATCATTTGAAACTGAAGAGCTACATGTAGATAGGAAGTAAAATAACAAATACAAGCATACAAATTCCATAAATCCTAGCAAGTTCTACTGAGAATTTTTCATTACTTTTCCATATAACTTCAATGAAAAAAGAATAAAAAAAAATTGATTTACTCCATGTGATAGGCTACAAAAGAAAATCGGAAAGAGAAGCACTCTGTGCTAGGGAATCCCCATACACGATGAAGCATTTTAATTAAATTTACTGAAACTAGATCAAAGCATCGTTATAAGCGGATGCACGTATCTCGGTTATGCTATTGCCAACAGGAAGGCAAATATTTTTTTGTAGGGGTGCATGTTAATTTAATTGGAGTGTTGACTTTATTAAAAAAAAAAAAAGAATAAAAAAAAACTGCCACCGGGTTCTACTATGGTTTGAAAAATTTTAAAACAATTTTCAGCTTGCAATCGGTAGTCGGTACCTTTGTGTATCCGGGAGCAGTTTTTATTATGTATCGATGAAAATCTTCAACGTAATTTTCCACATTCTCTATTGATGGATTATCATCTATTGTTTAAGGAACGACCTTTAGTCATTGGAGTGTAATCATTGGAAAGTTGTTGTTTATTTGAATTAAGACGATTAATTCATTTTAAGTTGTGATGAAAGATTCGTTGAACAGAATATTTGAACTGAGGATTTGAAGACTATGAGATTAATTAGACTTAAAGAAATAATTTAGAAATTTCAATTAATATTCAGCATAAAATAAGTATTCATAGCATCATAACTACTAAGTAGTGGCTGTGGTTTTAGTTGCGACTGTAAACCCAACATGTATCCCATCAGGTCTGTGCAGACTGCAGTTCAAAGATTGCTGAAGTAGTGAAATTTTTTTTTATTGTACAATTTAGAAAGCCACTGTGGCATCTCTCTCAATTTCCCTAACCGAACGATTCTCCAGATTTTTCTTCCTGTGAAACTTGCAAATCTTTCGCGAAAGGTAAAGTAAGCAAATGAATTTTTCTCGGATACGAATCTCAAATTACCACGTAACAGGAGGCAAACGGAAGCCACAGTAAACCGCGTCAGTTACCTAAACTTCATCTTTTTATTAAAATAGAAGTAAGACTGGCAAATCACTGTCTCTTCCATCAAGGGCACATCCCCTCGAACTCAAACCCAAAGAAACACATTTCGATGATGGACAACCCGAAAAACTCGAAACATTTAGTTCATGCTTGTTTGCTACTATTTGTGAATACGTCTCCAAGCTCAACTTCTCTATTAATTATCCCTTCTAAGGAAGACTGGAACAACACAAAACGCCATCCTTCAAGGCAAGATATTGTCTGGTATACTGACGGCTCAAAAATTAAAACTGGGACTGGTTCCGATATTTTAAGCGACTCTCCTAAAACGAAGGTCGTGCTAGTCATTAGTTCATTTTCAAGAATAGTATTTCAGTCGCACCACCCGAATGTGGAATGCTCTACTTGGCCTTGTTTTTCCCCTGCATTACGATTGAAAAGTTCAAAAGCATCGTGCATCGGTATCTCCTTTCAAATCCTCTCCTATTTTCCTAAATGCTCGCACTGTGTTTATAACATTATAAGGGTAGTCATAACCCCTTGATGTGCGTGGTAATTATAAAAAAAAAAGCTGAAGTCTTTGGCATTACTTAACGTAATAGAATAATAACAATTGTCATCTTCTCGGACGGCTAACCTAAAAGCACTGAGTTCAATTGTCGTTGGATCCAAACTAATCTGGAGACAATTGCGTCGTGGTAACAAGAAGTCAGATATGCTTACTAAAGACGGAGCATTTAAACCATTCGTTGATCTTGAATCATTGACTCCAAATATACACAGCCAAGAACATCCTACTGAAAGAATCCAAAAAATCAAAACTATTCAAAACTTTCTGTGTAAGAATAAACTGAAAAAACATATAAATTACAATTGAACCTCAACCCCTCAAAGCTTAGACCAAACTATTAACCGACCACTGATCTCAAAAAAAGAAAATATCCACACGAAATGAGGTTGGCAGCAGATCCCATCTGCAAAACTGCCTCGAAAGTAAGGAAATTTGAACATTATTGACTTCTGGTTCAATTCAGGAGCAAAATGACTGCTCTGAAACTGCCCATACCACAGTGCACAGAGCTGCATAAGCTCAACCTAGCAAACAATCACGTTAAAATTGAGCTCTTAATGAATTTCAACTGATTGGGTCCTCTAAACGGAATTTGGCACATTCAGTGCCCTGGTAAGGCTGCTAACGAATGCCATCCTAAAAGACTTCCATTTAAAAACTGCACTCATTGAATTCCCACTGAGATTTATTCTCAACTCAAAAGGCCATTGCGGGAGATGAGCTGTTTACCTAATTCATCCTTCAAAATGTTCATTGTTTCACTAGCTGTATTTTATGTGCCACCGTCTTGATGAAACCACATGTCAACCAAGTTCAACTCAGCCAACTGGAGCAAAAAAGTCACGTATCATGGCTCAATTTCGTTTGCCGTAGACGGTAACGTTTCTTTCATGTTCGTCTTTGAAGAAAAATGGACCGATGACGCCACCACACCAAACTATCGTTTTTTGGGGTGCATCCGTTGAGCCAGAAATGCGCCTCATCGTTGAACACATTTTTTCGATAAAACAGCGGATTTTCATGGAGCTGTTCTGAGGCCCATTCACCAAAAATTAGGCATTGTGTTAATTCATTCGGCTTTAGTTCTTGCAGAAGTTCAATTTAATTGACTTTTAAGACCAAATCGGCACGTAGAATTTTCCATGTGGTTGAGTAACAAATGATCAATTGATGAGCACTGCGACGAATTGACATTTCACGATCCTCATTTACACTGGACGCTACGACTGGATGCGAGTCGATACTTTAATGTCCAACAAAGTAAATTTGGTGCAAGATTTGGTAATTGCACGAATTGTTGATTTGCATCAAACTATGCAAGTAGTTTCTTTTCAACCAACTCAGTTCCGATGACTTTGTCACCGGTTGGCTTCGCTTAGTCTGCTTTTCAGGTCTTATAATGGGAGGATTGAAGTTACTGTGCTAACCTTATTCACAGCCGCATCAGATGCTGGTTCGAGCTGCCACCATGGAATTGTTTCATAGCAGAAGGCATTCAACTTCTCATTTTTATGTCTTCAGTAAATAAATTTAAAAAGGTTGGCTGAATTAAACAAAACCACACTTTAGCTTCGGTTCATTTTTGCTTAAGCATTACTTTGCTTCATGGATTAGATCACTTTACATGAATTCAACTCGAAACAAATTGTTCAGACGGGTTGAATTTTGACAACTCATAAAAATGAAAAAGATGAAAACAAACACAAACACATACTCAAAGCGAAAAAGCTCTACGACACCCAAGTCATATCCAAAGCGTGATTGTGTTTAGGGTTAGATTCTACACGTTTTAAGATCATTAATTTGCTTTATCGTCGTCAGAGTTTCTTCTCGCGAATGTGGTCCAATTGTGCTTCTGCCAACTAAATTATATCCCACAATATTATAAATTTTAGTAAATAATTATCAAAGTTTCATCAAAATCTGTTGAATAGTTCTTGAGTCATTAACGCCAAACATTCAAACCATATTTGAAATTTGTAGTAGCAATGAAAATTGAAATTTCCGATTTAATTTTACTCTACAAATATCGAAAATATTACAATAACAAAAAACAATTACATTCCACAAAGAACAAACCAATTTTCTAATCCATTAACTAAACACTTTCCATTTAAGATTATTTGTTTACTACCTTCGACTTTAACTCAAACGTTATTAATTGTATTAAAATTACAACAATAAAAGCAATAGCCCGAAAAGCTTAAACAAACCATCCCTTATTCATGAAGAACCCTCACTCCTCCTCCTCCATCTCGCTTAAACTCGTCGTCGTCAGCAGGATAAAATGACAAAAATGAAAATCAGCCGGAAAATTTTTAGATTTATTAAATGAGGAGCGTATAATATTATGAACATGAATAAACATCCAAACATCAACTCACCCACCGTTGTTGAACTCGACCACCCATCCAACGAACCAGTCAGCCCCATCGGCTAGTTACGTACTGAATGGTACATTACAAAGCGCAAAAAAAAGGGAAAATATGAAAATAAAAGAAAGGAATAAAAATAAAAAACCAAACCCAGGGGAAAACTAAAACAGATTTGCAAGATACGAAATTAAGAATCATCCGATTGTAGCATCATTAACAATCAGGGCCACAGACAACGACAACGATGACCGAATTCGGTAGAGTTTCTCTGTCTTGTTTCTGTACTCCTGCTTCTTCGGCAGAGGTATATCTACCTATATACAACAATACATTTGCTACTTAATGATAATGAATCTTCAGAGAGACGTTCGTGGAGGGTGTTATCGGATGTACATACACATAGATATATACTGGTCGTCTGGAGGTCCTCAAAGTGTATACCACTCTCGTTCTATAGTTTTGTATCCTTCGAACAACGCCGGCACCGGCATAGTGAATAGCTTTAATGAGCACATAGTGCTTATAATCCTTCCCATCTGGTCATAAGCTTAATCGTGTTCGGCATTCCGTACGTTTATCTTGGGCCATGGCTGCCTAATCTGCTGGAACATTTTTTGGCAATTATCCCTTATTAAGTGATGAAATAATTAAAGGACAAATCTCACATCGTTTCCAATAAAACTCTTTCAACTGATTGTGTCTCGTAGTTAAGCTAATCGAATTTATATGCCGAATGTTGTTGATGTTGAGTTGCTTGAGTCTATATAAAGTTATATTCCTTTCGTATACGTGTTGAACAGAGATTTTAACATTTATGTCATTGCTTGCTTGTTCTTTATTTGTAGGATTTCGTTTTCTCATTTATATTATCGTCACGTTTGTTCCTGCGTCCGCATGAGTTATTAGGTAAACTGTTGTCCTCTGTACCTGATAGTGAGTCCTTAGCCACATTATCCGCATTACTAGCCGAATGGACACATCGGTTCCCATACGATTTCCGCGATGAAAGGATCATGAGTCATGTTAAACATATCGTTTCGAGGTAAGTCCTTTATACATATCAAATATGTAACAACTCTTATAGTCTTACAAGCCAGTTGATTAAACCCAAAAACGCTTTTCCAATATACTCACAAAAACAGATGTTCGAATACTGGATTAGAGGAGTTAGTTTCGGAAATACTGAGTGCCTTGTTAAAACGCCTGACTGAATTAGAAAAACACGAAGGAGAATTACGTGCTTGTCAAAGTAATACTGACAAGGTTAGTTGTAAATGATTGATAGAATTTTACTGGTTTTATTTTGATTTGATTTTGTTTTTTGTGTGTGCGTGTGCGTGAGTGCTTGTGTGCGTGTGGATTTTATTACTTACTGATATAGAAATGGTCTTTCTCTTTAGATAGATTTTATAGACTGCCCAACTGCATCACATTACGCACAAATCTTATGCCGCATCGAAAGAAAATTGGCTAAGCATGTTGGACCTGAAGAATTTCTACAGTGTGGCAATAATGTTCTTTTGGATAAACAAGTAAGTAAAAGAATGTTTAAAATGAAATGAGTTATATTTTCTTTTAGCGTTAAGAGACAATAAAACTCAATGCTTAGGTTCCTACTAATTTGAATATCGAAACAACCACAGCCCCTTACCACTGGTGGGGAGTGTATTCAGTTATGGGTCAGATTAGGAACTAGTCTAGGCTGCAAATGAGCCTCGAAACAACCTTTTCTTCCAATACAACCTCAGATCCCTTATCACTGGTGGGGTAAGTTGGGTATATTTTGCTATTCGTCAGATTAGAAACATATCATAATGTTTATGTTGTGATATACCGTTGTGTGTGTGGTAACATTTGCCCAATCAGATTAAAAAAATATGTAGAAGGGGTACTGATTGACAAAACGATCACTATTCGAATAACTATGGAATCATAAGATGTAAGGAAAATAGTGGATGATGTGATAGATAGATGATCAAATTATTGTCAAGCATTGTTTAGAAAATAAAGAATTTATCTATCTATCTATCTATCTATCTATCTATCTAGTGGATGATGTGAAGACAGAAAAAAACCAATGTATCTGAAACGAGTTGAAGCTGGGGACATTTTGTACGCTGACGTGAGACGGCGAATTAACTGTGATAGGTGATGAATATGCAATTAGTATTTATTACATAAAAATGTATATCAGGTCCTGTTGGAAGATGTAAGGTACGGTAGATGATTTGAAGACAGAAAAAACAAGTGTATCTGAAAAGAGTCGGAGCTGGGGACATTTTGACGTGAGAAGGTGAATTATCTGGAATAGGTGATGGATATGCTTAAAGCAGTTATCACATAAAAAAAGTATTCACGGTCCTGTTGGAAAGAGTAAGAGTCACAAGCCTGAAAAATGATCCTGTAAATTTTAGTACCATCTGCCTAAAAAGGAATAGTGATAATGACAGAAAGTGGACCCAGGTGAATGCCTTTAGGATCACCAAAGTAACAAAGCAATGCAAATCTGAGATGCATACTACAATAGTTAATTTACAATGAACAAAGAATAAAGAGTTTATGTTAATAGCCCTGTTCACACTGTACAATTAGTTGGACAGACTTAGGCTTGACAAACCAATGCTTGATAGTGTGAACCCTCAGACGACCACTTATCCAACTTGTTGGATGGTTTTCAAATATTTTTTTTTATTTTTGACAAGTTTGATGAGTCTGAACGCAAACTACATCCGCCCATCCAACATCCATCAAACGAAGTCTGTCCAACTAATTGTACAGTGTGAACTCCGCAATTTACGACCTGACCGAAGAAGAAGAAGCACAGTCTTTTTTTGACAAAGCATCAAAACAACTTACATTTAATTTCACCAAAATGCAAAATTTTTTATGGAGAACAGAGATCTTCGTCAAAAATAGACGACGCCGATGGCGAAAAAAGAAATGTTTTCAATTTTCTGATTTTACCAGCAAACGTTTTGCGTGGAAAAATCCAAAACCAAGAGGCTGTTTCAGATCTGCAGTGGTTTAAGTCCTCCTGGAGCATTTGGAACAACAATATACCCTTCCTCTATCCCTGTTCGTAGATTAGTGTTATAGCTGCGTCCAAATTTGGATTGGGCTTTTGAATAATTGAACTCCATACTTTTCTCGGTCTCCCGACCTGGTTTAGAGCTTAGGAGTTTAACTCTAAGGCCTGCCTGGGTAAGTTTTCTTTTGGTTTCCTTAATGTTTGACCATTCCTGCTCCATTTTGTAGCAAGATGTCAAGATCCGTTCTTCTCTGATACAAATTCTGTTCAATCGCCAAACATTTAATGATTTCAGGCCCCGAGGAATCTTCGGCATGTATAGATGCACTCGTTTGCTATGAATGCCTTTAGTCCACCTTAGCCGTTTGGTTAGCAGTTTTCAATTTCACACACTTTCAGAAGCACTGCTTTATGTTAAACTAGAAAACATTCAACTGACTGCTTCTACAGAGGAGGACAAATGCACTGCAAGTATTGGTTGTTCTTGATTTATCGACACAGGATAAACTACTGCTAAATTCAACCTGGTCCTATTGAGTGATGAATTTTTTTTTCTAATTTTCGGCCGAGAACAACAGTTAGCATTAATTTTGAGAACGCATCTAATCCTTTTATGATTAGAATGCGATGATATCGCAAATAACAATGAATTATTGCGATTTCTCAAAAAGCCGTTCGGAACCGCCAGAAAATTGTAGGTCCCCTCCATTCCCTCACAAGGCATGGTTGTTAGAAATGCGCTAGGCCCAGGGGCTTCTCGCTCTGTTGCGCCACCCTATTTATTTATTTTATTTTAATAGCTGTCTTTAGTCTCCTCTAATTCCAGGCTGTTCCGCATTTTTAGTAAGATTAAAATCTGCTGATTTTCTATCGCGTCTCACACAACGTTTTACTATTATGTAAGTTGTTCAGTATTCGTTTATCAATTGAATGGTTTCAGCAATAAGAAATTTAATCTATATAAACTATAATGTTGCCCCCACCTGTGGTAGGGCGGACTTTGCTTTGACGAAAGGGTTTTAACAGCAGCTGTTTTGACTACATTTCCCTCATTAAAACTGCCTACAGATGAACTATATGCTTCAGGGCTGTCCCATCGCAAATGGAAATGAGTAGTAAAGTGCGTACATCCATGTCTCAACGGAATAATTATGTCCCAGTTAACAGAATTGACAAAAAAGCGATGTTTTTGACGGAAGGCTAAATTTTTGTGGCTTATTATTCTCACCCTAGCACAGAATGCACTTCAACAACTTTATGCCACCCAAGGAATTTCTTCATTAGACACCCCGGGCTTTCATTGAATAGATGGTGGTTCGGCTTATCTACCAAGTTGGTCAAAGAATCGTTGCTAACCGGCTCCTGTACAATTCGAAAAAACTCGTAAAAAAAACTAAACAGCAATTCAGTAAAACTCTGCATCAAAAAACCAATTCCCATGTAGTTGTGGGATTAATTGGAAATTGAATAAAGTCGAGGCCGACCTACTTAGTGTACATTTAAAGTAAGGACATTCAAAGTGGTGCAATAAACAACCACACGCAAAAATTTACCTCTAATTCCTAATTAATAACAAAAATAAGTCCATCAATAATGAACAATATTATCACTTGTTATTTTGTCTTTACTTTAATCTAAGATGAAGGAAACAAGTGAAACTCCCATTATACACTGACACCATTCTTAAAGAAAGAACAAATAGAATCACCTATTGTCGCAATGACTCAACTCAATATAGTATAGGCTCTACTGCTGTTATTGTAATACAATAGCTCAATTCTATGCTTCACCTCATTTTGAGTGACGAATCCTAACCATAACGCCTTGTGTATTCCTTAAGGGCAATTGATACTCTCATGTTTATTCATTCATTCCTCCCCCATCTATCAACGCGGCAAATAAATAACAATAAACTAACAAATTAGACAAACATATACTCATAGCAGAGGAGCACCGACAATGACAACGCACATATATTTCTTTCGTACACACACACACACAAAAAACACACACACACACTTCACCTATAAGCACACACTCTCCTCTCTATTGTTAACGAGCTTTTCCTCAACTTCAGTTCCATTTTGTTGCTATTGTTAGACAAATAAAACCAAACCAGGCCAAAGAAATTCGAGGTAAGTGAAAGCAAAATAAAAAAAAAAAAATAGAAATAGAAAAGGAAAAATTAAATTCCATTAAAAATGCTTTTTGAAGATGAAAGCGAGGTCTAAGCGGCATTTCAATCCCGTATTCCCTTTCTCACTCCACTCTATACAAAAGCTGGAAATGCCACACTCAGTGTTTTTGGAATTTGATTATTTTTTGGTATAGACGTACATTTGACATATATATACGAATCAACGATTCTATAAGCGAATGTTACAAATTTAGGACCCATTTGAATTCGGTATATCACACACTCGCATGTAAAGTAAAACCAATCCGAACGAATTAGTTCCATTGTTTTGACTGTCGCAGCATAATAAAAACCAATACAAATGAATACATTAATATGTATTCACTCTACATGCCTTGTTATATGTGTACACTGTACATGTGTGACCGTACATTAGAATGGATATCAAAAGTGCCTGCAGAATCAGCAACAAACTCAGGCGTCAGGGGTGAATTTTGTAAAGGAACAAATGAAGTCAAAACGTTGGGCCCTGGTGATGTTTTGCTTAAACCGCCATTACTCTTAGTATTAATAGTTAGCGGCAGCTCGAGGTTTCCTTTGCAGCATCTAATCCTGTTTACACGGACATTGAATTCAGCAAGGAATTAGCAAGTTATAACCATTACTACAGCTATAAAAAGTACTTTGTCTCACTGCCGAACCGACAGAAAAACTTGAGGCCCTTTTAATGCCTCTGGCTCAATGACGCACTGGAATAGTTCAGATAACGAAGGATATGTGCTCATTTAAGGGCATTCTTCTAGTGGCTGATATTTGCTATGCTTTCCATTACTAAGGCCTCAAACACAAGATGTGCACATGAACTCTAATAACACACAGAACTTAAATTAAACCATTTTATCATTTTCGCAAGATACTTGAACGTAAAAAAACGCTGGCCATACCAGAAATCTCTTTGAGACAAAAGACCACTTAACGAACCATCTCCACACAGAAAAAGTGTGCTAATGGTAGTAATATAACTTCATAAAAAAGTAACACATTTCCAGTCATCAACTCAATGTTGTTGCAATGTTTAAAGGGGAAAACGAAAACATGCACAAATATGCAGCCCACTTCGTAGGCATCGTGTGTATAAAAGCCTCAATCCAAATTTACGTCAGAAAGTAAAAGCATGGCTGCTGTATTTGTGATTTCTAAGTCATTTTGCTTGTTAACATCCCGAACGGGACAATGTAAATGTACACAAATATTATGTTGTGCACTTCTACTACACAGTACCTTTCTAAAAATACTAAGTTCTTGAAAATACACTGAGTTGAAAACAAGTTAAAGGGTTTCATCCACTCATACGATATTGAAATTGAAGTTGTCACATGGTAAATAATAAATAATAAATTCAATATGTAGGATAGGTATCTAAAGTTTCTATTTCTCGTTCTCAAATAAAGGAATTTCAAATTTGAAGAAACAAACTTATTAAATTTCTTAAGCGGCATCACTCAGACGCTCAGTTTTCAATTTCGTTTTAACATTGCCTCCGCCGCGTCGCTCAGTATGTGGCTTGACTCTAGGCTATTTTCTAAATTGACCTTTCTTCTCATTTTTCGTTCCCAATTCTATCTGTTCTGGATGATTTCGATGGACCAATAAACTCGATTCCTTTCAGAGATGACCTCAATTTTCGATGTTACAAACAACGAGCACGAAATTTCTTTGCTTTTTGATCACAAATCTGATAAATAAAATACTGCCAATTTAGCTTCGAGTTTCATTTGAACTAATCTCAAAAAAACCCTGACGCTGACACCCATACGAACGAAGGTCAAACCTTCATAGACAGAGATCCAGTCTCGTCGCATATTTTTTTATGGTTTACTGAGCACACTTCGTATATTTTAAGGGTAAAGTAATTAAATCCTTGTACCTCCATAAAATCCAAGATTTCATTGTCCTTTCACATAATGAAACGCTTGTGCGTCCGTCGCCTTAAATTGTCTAGCGTGGGCCATGCCTTGACTACCAACAACACCAACTCAGTCGCGACTAATTGTATTTTCTCGCACATACAAATAACGTTTTAATCCTGCGAAATGATTTTCACTTCCTTTTCGAAATCGAATTATATTACACACATTAATGTCAAAAAGTAGATCAATTTCTAGTGGAATGAGAGTGTCAACGCGCCGCCAAGCCAATGGTGTTTGTATTCTCTATTTCTTTTATAAAGAGGGACTTATAAAAAGGGTCGCCCGCCGACGACGGTCCTGCGAGAGTTCTACAACTTATCGAATGTCAATGTCGTTCATCGCACTAAAGTGATGTTAGGTTTTAGCCATTTTTATTGGGGGGCTGGTGATGACATGATGTTTTTTTCTTTGTTATTTCTTTTAGGGAGTATATTGGATAAGATTTGTTATGCGTGGCACGTAAAACGAGGGTAGACTTGGAAGAGACGTTTTTGTTTTTCTCTTTTTTTTTTCTTTGCTCTGTCTTCAAATAAATAAAATTATGTTTTATGTAAGTTTGGCCCGTTCGTACGCGTGTGACACGTCAAGTCTATTGCAAAGTGAGTTTAACTTAAAATTCATCCCTCAGCTATGCAATTCATGACGAAACATATAAATAATTGTGTTTGATTTTGTCTGACAAACAAAGTGTTATCAATAATTGCTGTTTTCTGAGGAAATTGGTCTCTCAATAGGTTTAGGATTTTTACCAAGGACGGACCTTAAATAGCATTTGTGAGTAAATCTTACTCAAGGCATTCAAAACTGATTTAACGATGATTGAGATGTCGAAAAGTAAATCCCACAATTCTGGGTGTGTGTTTATTGGTTTGAATGGCTTGGTTGATTTCTTTCAAATTTGTCCCATAAATCAATCTACCAAAAGCTTTTGCTAAAATTGGATTTTCGGGTTTTAAATTTATCATGATTGGATGAAAAGCATTCTTGCCTCACAATAAGAAGCAATTCATTCATTCGAGAAGTCTCATACTTAGCGACTTATAAATGCTCTAAGAAGCGCAAGTCTTAGACACTCGTCACCATGATCGAAAAATTCCGTCATGGAAGCTCGTAATTTTGGAAAAAGTTTCCATATTGTAAGAACGCGATATTCCTGGCATATCTAAAGAGCTCTCCGTTCGTGGTGAGGACAAAACCCTTAAGAAAGTGGAAATTCGTGGAAGTGAACCCATACCTTAGAAACTTACCTTCTTAGATGCTTACTTTGTCAAAAGTGGGCCCATAAAGCCTAAGACAGCAAAAGCTTAGGGCAGTTTCAAAAAATACGGTTCTTATATAGGCACCCCATCAACGAAGTCCTATGCTTCATACTTTTTTAACTCCCCATTCGTGGTGGGGGGCCTAACTTTTTTAATTTAATAATTGACACGCTATTCAAGGTTTTGTGAATACCCTTATTATGTTATAGAGCACATTACGAGCATTTTGGAAAGTAGGAGAGGATTTAATAGCAGACATTGCATTTTAATTTTTGTGAATCGTAATGAAGAGGAAAAGCAGAGTCTGGTGAAACATTCCACATACGGGTTGTGCTACCTAAATAAGAATCTATATACTTGACTGTACGCCCGAACTTGTGCTTAAGGTAAAACTGATGAGCATTTCTAGCGAGGCGGGTTTTATGACTAAATTGTTTAAGGAGAGGAATCAACTACTTATTTCATTAGAGCACTGTTTGTAAAAAAAAGCGATAAACGATAAAAAATTGCCCTTCTTGGAAGAGGATTGTTAGATGCTTAGTTTGTCAAAAAAGGTCCCATATGTACCAAGCCACCCCAAGCTCATTTTCAATAGTTTTAAGACAGTTCTGAGCTAGGAGCCCCATCAATGGAGCTCTTGACCTTACATTATGGACTTGACTGTCTTAACTTGTTGAGCCAACTAGCAAAACTAATTCATCTTGCTTCAAGAACTTCAATAATCTTCATCTTTTAGACTGACACTAATGATTGGAAGATATTAATATTCTTTTAACAATACCCACAACCTATACCCTTGAGGAATACTTCCATAAGATTTATTGGATTTCATAAGCAACATAAAGCTTATAGGTTTGATTGCATGTTTGAAGTCATGATCAAACAGTTCATGAGCCCAAAAGACTTTTAATGTAATGACTTCGAAGTATTATTTAACAAATGCGAATGGCCAAAATATCTGCCCTCAATTCAAATCCGGACGTAAGAAGATAGCGTTATGAGCTTCAAAAGTCGCGTTTTGTATTTTCATTTGAGGCTTACAAAAACTTAGCTCGGAAGCTCTTGAATAGCTAACATACGCTGTTCCAAAAAGTTTCAAAAAATCAAATGAAGCTATAGAAGTAAATTGATAACGATAGTTTAGCAGTTCCACCCCACAAACGTTCATCTTTTCAATGTCTTGACACAAAATCGCTTTTTATTGCTTTTACGGATAAAGAGCTGTCAACAGGTATGTGGATAGATCGAAAAAGAAAATTAGGACACTCATCCGTTCTGCATTTTCTTCCTTTCAACTAAACTGTGTCTGTTTCACGTCAAGTCGAGTTAAAAACGATCATGTTTGGTAACCCGTCAAGTTCTTTCTGTGAAAACGCCATCTCCTTTTTTATTCCCTTGCAAGACGGCGCAAGGACCCAAAAAACATTTGAAGCGTTTAGCAGCACCAACAGCATGGATGTTGGACAAACTCGGAGGAGTTTTTGGCTTTCGTCCATCAACAGACTCACACAAGTTGAGGTAATCACTTCTCTTGATGTTTGTCTTAAGAAGTCGTCTAAAGTACGCTTTTACTAGATCCGAGGTTACCAAGATTGTCATGCAGCGTTTGATCAAAGTTGATGGTAAGGTACGCACCGATCCTACATTTCCAACTGGTTAATGTCATCACTCATCACCATCGGGAAGACTGGTGAATACTTCCCTTTGATCTATGATGTCAAGGAACGCTTCACCATCTATCTAAAGGCTAAAGATACTGTTCAAGTCGACATCTCTAATGGCAAAGATACTGATTACATCAAGTTTGATTCAGGATGAAACATTTGTATTTTACAAAATGAAAATAAAAGCTTTGATAATTGAGGAATTTCCCTGATTCCTTTAGAATTTCTTATTCACCAACTCTAAATTGGAGGCGAAATTTTTTAACTCAAACCATTCTTTCCTAAACTAGTCTCAGAAAATCTCCCTCCGTCTATCTTTTCACAGCTTTATCTTTTCTGTAAAAAAAAATAAATCAAAAGGTGATTTTCAAGTACCCCAGCTTCAGCGGATAAAACGCATCGATTAATATAGCTGTACTTAACATGGTGTGAGCGGTTTATTCGGTTTAGGTCGTCATATGTCTTGAAATATCCCCACCATTGGTAAGGGATTCGGAGCTGAATAAAGAGTTTTTATAATAAAAACCTATTCTTTTAATTTCCTTGTTACTATCCAAAATGTATGTCAAAGTCAAGATTGAATAACCCTTTCTTTTTGTTAAAAAAAAAGTTTTTTAATTCAAAAGTAAAGGTGTCAGCTAAGTTTAATTAACTTTGTTAGTTTTACTTTTACAAAGCGATTCATATCTTAACTTATGAATTAAATTTTTTTATTTTTAAATTACAGTCTAAGAAATGCGACCAACCAACAACATCAGGTGGTCCACCTGGTGCACAGGATCCAAAAAAAACCTGCAATCTAGAAACATATCTGGAATGGTCAGCCCACTTACGTTTATTTGTATGCAATGAAATTCTTCGGGTAAGTGAATTAAATTTATTCTATTGCCATTTAGACGTACACAACAAACACTTTTCAAGTATGTAAATAAATTCTTAATCCAAATGTGAATAATTCCTAAGCAAAGACAATATTCCTACTATGAATGCATCTGCAGGCATGTTCATTTACATAACATCACTCTGCTTTGTGTAGCAGAACAATATTTTAGAAGAGCCAAATAACAGTACCTACACTTCCGAGCAGATCTGTTGTGTAAGGGATTGATGTTGAACGTCCTCGGACTAAAGGAATATGTTGGCGATAAATTTCGTAGGATTTTGCATTACCTACCATGCATCTTTAAATTTGTTTTCTTGGAACAAAGATATCCGATAGAAATTTTGTATTCCTTGTGACATTTTAAGGATAAACTCAGGAGAATTGTTCGGCCTGAATGCTTAAAATTAATCGTAACAATAAATTGAATTCGTTAGCCTACAAAAGCGCCCTTCAAAAAAGAGCATAATATTTTGTGATAAGCCTATAAACATGTAAGGGATGGTGTATTGTAGGACTCGAAGGACCATTTTAAAATTAAACAAAAACCATTTCACATCGATCGAGTTCGATGACAGATGAAAAGCATTTCGAATTACACATTTGGATACACCCTCATTATATGTTACGGAAAATCAAGTTCCTCCTCAACCCACATTTTCACATCATTTTCCTTTTCCTTCCCTTCATTACCTTCTTGTATTTCAAAATCACACAAAACTCTTTAGTGCTCATTGAATGTGTAATTGTACACAAGACCCTTACCATATAAATCTATGAACAACAACAACAACAACATTTATTTGTTTCTCTCTTTATTTTCATACCATTACACGCCGCTTGCACATTTTGGCTGTCGGATACCACATTCAAAAACTAAAACTGTCGATACCCTTTCCAGTGTAACAGCATCCGAGAACGCAAGAAAATCGTCGAACTGTGGAGCGGAGTGGCACAGTATTGCCTTTTAGTCGGTAACTACAATAGCGCAACAGCAATTTTAGAAACTCTCGAATCACCACCGATAGCTCGGCTGAAAGTTACGGTAAGTGCACATTCTTTTTACTTTCCTTCTTATACCGAATACCGCATCCTGCCAACAATCCCATCCGTTTGATAGCAACGAGTATCCTCTTATGTAAGACTCTCTCAGGCAAAATGTTTCAAATGTTCGAAACATTCATCTCTCCTTTGAAATCCGTTTAAATGTTAAACCCTTTTTCTCAATAGGTGTTTTCATTTTCGGTGCATATTGCATGCGGGTCTGTTTTATATAAAAGATACCTACACTCCCACTAAAACCTACTTCGTGTACCTATAGTCTCTTGAGGCTTTGGTTCAAAGAAGGACATAGTGCCTCCTCCTTCTCTCTAACAATGACTCGTAACGAGACTTTTATCTTTACGTTCAGCGCATAAACTGAATAAAGTGAATGTTAACCTAGTAAACTTAAAGGGGAATATTTTCCCAGCCAACCAAGAGCCAATATGTAGGTTCTGCACTTTTAGGTACCTTAACAAATATTGTACAGAGAAATTTCAACTTTTTGCTTGTGCAGAAAATGCAGGTTCGTTGGTGTACTCAAAGCCATAACTCGATATTGTCGATATTGATTTATTATAAAGCTTTCGGTATCTGTCCCAACTTGCATGCGACGACGACGACGACGGCGACGACAACGACCTCTCTGACTTGAAGTTACCCGACATTTGGCCTGAGCGGCAACTCACAGGCCAAAGTGTAAGTTACTGATTTCGGTTGGAAAATTTATGGTCATGCCCATGGTGACCGACCATACCAACCAACTGAAAGTGTTTCATTTTTTTTAAAACGGAACTCGGATGTTATTTGGCATCAGCGCTGTAAACTTGGTTTGGACTCATTTAGAGTAATGGTTAAAAATTTTTCGGTGAATAGCAAATTGGGTTGCACTTTTAGCAATTAGTCTTTGAGAAGAATTGGAAACCATTTGGGTGGTCGCTGATGATTTATTAAGAACTATGATGCCCTTTCGAGAAGAGGGATTAATTAATGAAGGGAAAGTAATAAATTTATTATTTCTTTACTCAGAAGAGGTGAGTCATTTGGTTGTTCAACTTTGATGTTTTTCTTGAAATGTTTTTCCTTTCAATATAAACAGAGTACTCTACCTCTTATTGGTCTCCTACGCGTAATTAATTAATTTTTTTAGTTCTGCTTCAATCAAACATCTTAACAATGAGCAGTAAGTACAATTTCAGCTCCACATGGTCGATTTAGATAAAATAAAGATTTCAAAGATCGAATTTAACATTAAAAATTTTTCTAATTAAGGCAGCCATGCCAGTCAGAACTTGAGAATCTGTCATCGTAACTTTGATGTAGACCTACATTTAAATGTGAAAAAAAAACATCTCTTTGAACCCTTTTTAAATTGACTACACATCACGAGTTTGAATGAATGTTATGTCGTTGGGATGGCATTGTGGAGAGGAAGTGCACAATATAATTTTCATCCTTATTCATTGTGCTTAAGGCAAGTAATTAATCAATAGTTAAAGCTCTTAATTACTGTAACAACAACTAGGATATATTTTTTTTTTTTGTTTTCCTTACTCTGCCTTGTGTCGATTCTGTTGTTTCCGTTGTTCTTCTCTCTCTTTTCATGATAAGACAACAATGAAGTAATTTTGATGTGAATACTTCATGAATACAATCACAAGGTAAACAAGGTGTGTCTTATATTTGATTTGTCAGTCACTGATTCTTTTCGTTTGACTGACGACAATATGTTCTACTGTTGGAAAAATGAAAAAATTATCCATTTTCCTAAAGTGAATTCAAATATGATAGGGCTGCTGCTGATGTCTGCCGGTAGAGACATTATTTGTAGAAGAAGTATAACATTTCAATCTTAAAGCAGTGAATGGCTATGTTTTCTTGCACGTTCCGTTCTAAGCTCTCTAAACTACAAAGAGACAGATGTAAAGTTAAATTTAAAGTTCAGCATATATAAAAGAATGAAAGAAGCCAATGTAGTAGTCTTTTCGTGCAAAAAGGCAATATGTGACTCTCGTTACTAAGGCTTCCGAACAGAAATGGACGACATATCAAGAACTGCTACCTTATTCACGAATAGTTGTCATAATAAGTAAGCCAGTTTCGATCTTAGCAGTTGTTCGGTATATCGGATGAATTATTGTAACTGAATAACTGCTAAGAATAAGAGTAAGCTATCTAGAAAAAACTTAATGCTATAACAGATGTTCAAAAGTATCTGTTAACGCCCTGCTTTCCAACCCTGTTCTTTGAATCGACTGTATTTGCACGGGTTATTAGACTTAAGGATACGCTTTATGACAAAGCGTAGCAATTAGCGCCGTCATATTTCCTGACTGGCGAAGTTCTTTGTTGCCGCTGTACTTTTATTAGCACCAGATACCGACAACAAATACTAAGTGTTTAAACAATCGCAATTCGGTCGGCATATGTGGAAAGCCCATAGTCCGGGTGACAATATAAAAAAAAAAGATGGTTGTGCTTCTTTCTGGAGTAAATCCTTTTTATTTGTCACAAAAAATTTAAGATATATTGAAACAAAGAGATTGAAATAGAAAGTATGAAACGGAAAGTATGAAACAGAAAGTATGAAACAGAAGGAATGCAAGAGAAAGAATGAAACAGAAGGAATGTAACAGAAGGAATGAAGCAGAAAAATTGTAACAAAAGGAATCAAACAAAAGGAGTATAACAGAAGGAATGAAACAGAAGGAATGTAACAGAAGCAATGAAACAGAAGAAATGAAGCAGAAGAAATAAGACAAACGTAATGAAACTGGAGGTCAACAGAAAGAATGAAACCGAAAGAGTGCAAGGGAGAATGAAACAGAAATAATGAATTAGAAAGAATGAAGCAGAAGGAATGTAACAGAGGGAATGGGACAGAAGTAACTCCAAAGGCAGAATAAAAAAAAAATAGCAGGAAGAAAACTGAAGTTTTTAGAAAAACGTTTAAATAAATGATCGCTAATCTTTTGACGGAAAGTTGCTCTTAGTAATCAAAATGCGTAAAATTAAGCAACCAGACCAATTTCCACTCTAGCAATTTAATTGACATCTTTACAACTTTGATACGCAAAATAAAGGCCGCTGTTTAGATGGAATGAATCTTGGAGGACGTGGATGAGAATGAAAACCTACAAACTGTTTTCCCCACTTTTGAATAAGCTTTTGCAAAGTAGCCCTATTCATATGAGTTTTATTTTTAATGATTTGTTTCTTGAGAACTGATCTTATTTTGTTTTGACTTCATGGGAAAAATAGTTTTAATGAAAAAAAGCAAAAAAGAAATTCAATATTCTTAAAGCTTATTCACAATAAAACAAGAACGCGATTGTCGCAAAAATTCTCTTAGCCCAATAGGCTTCCCAAACATATTTTCATAAACGAAACGTTTTCTGGTCGCTTGTAATAAACACCATAGCAAAACGAGTGGTAGTTGTAGATGATAGAAGCTATTTTGTGTACAGATTTGTTTTTACCCAAAACATAACATACGATCTCCCCTAACTTCGAGCATATGGATTTTCAGGATTTCTTATGAAATAAATTGATTTGTGTTCAACTCTCTTTATTTTGCAATAAAATAAGTGTACCTATTAATACCATGACCACTGATTTTTGTCAATGCATCCTTCTGTTGTATACGAATCTTATAAAATTATTAATCTTTCGTGGTAATATAGTATGCAAAAGAAAGAGCAAACCAGCAATCCCAGAAACCCTTTAATTGCAATTATTTCTGAGCTTAAATAAAAATAAATACATAAATAGGGTGGCGCAACAAAGCGAGGAGCCCCTGGGCCTAGCGCATTTCTCACAACCATGCCTTTTGAGGGAATGGAGGGGACCTACAATTTTCTGCCGGTTCCGAAAGGCTAATTGAAAAAGCTCTTTTCATGGCAATGAATTTACTACCGGAGGACTTGCCAATTCCTCGCGAAAGGCGATACCCGTGGAAAAACATTTTTGCCTCTGCTGGGATTCGAGCCTCGAACCTCTGGGTTAGCAGGTGGGCATGCTAACCACCACACCACGGGTACCACAATTCTGAGCTTACCTATTTCAATAGTATGTGGATGTATAACTTAAGTTTGGTTAAATTTATTCGGCTTAGTACAAGATAATTCCTAATCTTCCTTAAAAACTTAGAAGCTTACATTAATGAGAAAGGTGATTTAAAAAATTACTCGATTTAACATAAATCAGAGTGATTCATTTGAGCCATATGACGATCGATGGGGGGTAGGTAAAAGAAGAGAGATTTCGTTTCAAATGTTGCGAGGATTAGTGTTAAGGATGATAGAGTTGTAAAGGGTTGTGCGGTCAAAGGTTCCTGAAAAGACTCCATGAATATTAATGAAGAGAATGTCGAATATTTCTCTTCTCTCTTCCAACGTATTCTAGCTGAGAAGCTTGATGCGATCTTGGTAAGGACGTAGAATCAAAGGATTATTCCAAGAAAAACTTCTCAGAGTAAATCGAAGAAGACGGCGCTGAATATTCTCAATTCTAGAAAAGTGAACTTGTTGGAAAGGGGACCACTCTTGGCAAGTGTAGTCAAAAAGCGTGCGAACAAAGGTAATGCACAGAGATGAAGCAACGTATTGGTCGTAGAATTTAGTTAGTGGTCGCAAATGAGCCCGAGATCACGAATCGCCTCAACTGATGAAATAGTTTAGCTGTGAAAAATATAGCAAAGGAGAGGAGATTTGAAGCGCTTACGAGAAGATAGAAGGTAACAGATTGACACTTAAAAATTGTTAATTTCAAACAGTTCTTAAAGCAAAAGACAGAAAAGTTTTCGAAATCCTGTGGAAAATGTGAAGAATTGGTAGGTGAAGAAATGACCAATGACGATGAAACTTCCTGTCATCTGCTTACAGTAAAATAAGGGAATGATGAATGGCAAAATCGAGGTCATTAATAATAAAAATGATTAGCATCCCTGTAGAGTTTTTCAAACATTCTACCCTGGAATTTAAACAGTACCTGCTATCGTTTTATAATTATTTGTTTGAAAATTCCTGTATCCCTAACAGCTTTAATAAAGCCTTAATCTTTTCTATTTTCAAAAAAGGAGATGTCAGCTTGCCTGAGAATTATAGAGGTATTTCAATACTTAATTCGATAAGGAAGGTGTTCGCTACAGTTCTGTACAACCGACTTTCAAACTGGATTGAATCAAATCAACGATTAAGCATTTTTCAGGCTGGTTTCCGTGCTGGGTTCTCGACAGTTGACCATATTTTTGCTCTGTCAAGCATTTCCACCAAATTCATTCAAAGGAAAACAAAATTATATGCATGTTTTGTTGATTTCAAAGCAGTATTTGACACAGTCAACCGTCAAGCTCTTATATACAAAATGGCTAACATTGGAATATCCAGGAAATTCCTGACAATTTATGAAAAGTTTCTTTGTGAAACTAATGCTACGGTTTGGGATGGATCGGAGACATCAAGTTGGTTTGGAACTACTACAGGTGTTCCTCAAGGATGTGTCTTGAGTCCAATCTTCTTTGCTCTTTTCATAGACGATATTTGTGAAAACTTACCCGGCGGTGTCAGTATTTCAGACATGCTTGTCAAAGTGCTTCTCTATGCGGACGATCTTGTCATGCTGGCAGATAATCCTTCCTCTCTTCAACTTCAAATTAACAGGCTTCAGAGGTACTGCAACATCTGGGGCTTAAAGATTAACGCTTTGAAAACAAAAATTATGGTGTTTGAAGCTCGGAAATGTAAGAGGTTGAGAGAAGAAAATTGGTTTCTGAACGGTGAACGCATAGAGATAGTACAGGAATTCAAATATCTGAAAGTGCTAATGGTAGCTTTACGAAGCATGTTAATGAGAAGAGCAAAGAAGCCAAAATTGCACTTGGCGTGATTTGGCCTAATTTCTATGCAAATGAGAACATAGACTTGGGCTCTAAGTATCGGGTTTTTGAAGCCACAATCAATACTTGTTTGTGTTATGGTATCCAAGCGTTTGGCCATACCCATTTTGAGGAGTTCGAGCTTATACAAAGGTTCTTCTTCAAACGCCTTTTTCGTTTACCGAATTCTACTCCAACATATGCTATCCACGTTGAGTCAGGTATTACCCCCATTTACATAAAAGACTTAAAAACTCAATCCGATTTTCTGATTAGAACTATGAAAAAACCCGGTGTTAGTCTTCACAAGTCTATAATGCAAAATCTTTTGCGCACGCGATCGTCTTTCGCGATCTTTCAGAATTCAACTTAGATAGCTGGCACGAGTTTTTTTGCAAATGTGATATCGAAGGTAGATGAAGAGATATACCTCCAACATTTAAGGCGTGCGTCAGCGTCAACAACGAGAATTATGTACAGGGATTTGAATCACCACCTCCAATCCAAAAATTATTTTAAAATAGAATTCCCTGCTAGAACTATAAGCACTATTTTTAGAGCAAGAGTGGAAATTCTTAGCCTGAACTTTATTCCTCACCGATCAGATCTATCAATCTTGTGCAATTTTTGTAATAGAAACGAGCGGGATGATATTCACCATTTTATAGCCATTTGCCCAATTCTGCAGGAGCTTCGAAGGCTCTATTTCCAACAAAGCGTCCTCTCTAGGCCACAACTGATAGACATTTTGAATGGATCCGCAGGGTGGACAAATCTCTACAAGTTTTGTGACCATGCTCTTGCTTATCGAAACAGTTTTTTGTAGTTTTTAAATTTTGAGTAAATTTTGATTCAACTGGTTAATTTATCATTAAAAAAAAAAAAAAGGTAAAGGCTTTATCAATTTCGTATTTTGTCTGAAAGCTATAATTTTCGCAAGAACTTAACTTTGTATATTATAATACTATATTTATTTGCTTTGTAATTTTCTTATTTTGTCTTAAAGTTATATTTTTTTTGTAAGAGCTTTGTATATAATAATATTATATTTATATATTACAATAGGTGTCTATTCTTGTTAAATTAATATATCAAATCTATCAATTTTATATTTAAACTCAGTCATTATCTGGCAGACGGCAACATGCCATGTCCATAAATTCTTTGTAAACCCTAATTTGTTTGTTACTTTTTGAAATAAAGGATAATAATAACAATAATAATAATAATAATAATAAAAATGAAAAGAAGAGGACCTAAGTGACTACCCTAGGGCACGCCACCGGAGGCAGCTAAAAAAGGACTCGGCAAAGAATGTCTAAAACGAATACTTTAATAACCGTTTTGTAAATAAGAGGGAATCCATTTCAATAAAGTGGGTTCAAAGCCGACTCTGGATAGTTTAAAAGAATAAGTCCATCGGAAATTCTATCAAAGGTTTTACTAAAATTTGTTTAAAAAAAATCGATTTATTTTCCTTTTTCTAAGACAGAAAGGGTGAATGAGACAAATCCAACAAGATTAGTGGTTGCTGGCCTGCCTTTAAAACAGCCATGTTGTCGAGAGGTATTGAGAAATTTGCAATGTAAAGTAAAAATTTCATACAAAATACTTTCAAAGATTTTAGGTATATACGAAAACTTTGCTATTGGATGGCAATTTTCAACATCGCATTTCTGGCCTTTTTTATGAATAAGGGTTATAAAAGAGGTTTTCCATACTTGAAGAAGTACTCCTTGAGATAAGGATAAGGCGAAGATTTTTGAGAGGGGTACAGAAAGCGAAGAACACTCCTTTAGGAGTATGAAGGGAAATGATCAGCACCATCATCTATAAGTTCATTTAACTAACAGCTGCAGCTATATCTATTTATCCTACGTAGTTTTATCCAATCTATAAGCTTTATCATAACGATTGGAAGCAAAGCCATAGAAATCCAAAAATATCTCAGCAGGTTGATCCACAGACCTGAGCCAAATCGGCCAAGCCGTTAGGCTATAGAAACCTTCATTACGAATGCTTATCAGTATCATAACTGGACACAACCTACTAGGTTACCACAAAAAGAAAATGGGTCTTTGGCACCGATGATGATGACCTGTGCAGAGGATTCAATGACGAAGATGAACATGAGGATACCACTCACTTCCTTTGTCAATGCCCAGCAATCTGCCACATTAGGAAAAAATTTCTAGGCAATTACTTCTTCAATGAACAAGAAGAATTATCAGACACTTCAAGAAGCAGCCTGTTGAACTTCATTAAGGCCACAAAATGGTTAAAAACTGACCAAATATAAACCAGGGTATCACAAGGGATCTACATTGATCTAAGTGTGACGGTAATAAGATCAACCGTCAGCCCATTCTACCTAACCTAACCTAACCTAGGCTATAGAAGGTTCATATTGGATTGATTTTTTTTCGGGGTTTCTATCATTGTAATGCTCTGTCTGATTGCTATCCCAAAATTATATTCAAAACGGAACACTATTTTCTGTCTCTCTCACCGGAAAATCAGATGATGAACTCGAAGTAGTAAGATTTGCCTTATGTGTTTTTTTTTTCTGTTTCATTGTTCCCATTTATACGATAAGTTTTCGGACTGCCTATGTATGCAAAACTTCGTTCTTTGCTTTAAAAAATTTCCAGATTGAAGCTCTCAACTGAGGTTTTTTCCTGCTATTAAAGTTCTCAATCTCATGATTTTCTTATAGTTCTTATCACACAAAAAGTAAATCCAACAGAGCACGAATTCGTTTCGATTTCCTTCGTTTTCTTTTTTATTTTTCACTCCTTTAACAAATAAAAAGAAAAAAGTGCATTAAAAAGTTTTGATAATATTTTTTCAATCCTTCTACTACTTCTATTTGATTCGATTTGAAATTACATTTAATTAACCCCGTAATAATGCATTTCGAAACTTTATTTATTACTTTTGAGAGAAGACTATCATCGCCAGTTTCCTTGGAATCCTTGTATGTTCCATTGCAATTTATCTGCGCGTGTTCGTGTAAAAGTAATATTTTCTACATTTACTTTCAAAAGAAAGAAAGATAAAAAAACAATTCTAGATCTTCGTTACGTGCTCAGAAAACAAAAATGAAGTGCCCCATTTAGGAGTGGGAATTTATAGAGTTTACCTACCGGTCGGTGGGAATTCAAAACATTTCGTAAAAGAGTTAAAGCAGGTAGATGGTGGTGGTAGCCAGAGAAAACTTAAAATCCTTCGAGAGTTAGAAATCTCATTAAAAATTTATTTTCCGCTTATCGTAAAAATTTACAGGATCAAAAAGAAAAGAACCGGGAAAATATAGTTTCATGATTTTATTTTCATTTTTTTCTTGAAAACTACCTCACAATGAGCGTCATTCAAATGAAATATCTGTAAAAGAAAATTATGAATCAGCGACAAGAAAATAAATGAATCTCAATAGAAAATCAGTGTTGATGGCATACTTCACCAAAGTCTAGCGGAAATTGTGTGTTATCCAAACAAAATATTCACGTTCAAAATCTCAAAAGAAATTTATCGTATTAAAAGTAATTTATTTGTTCCGGACCCGAACCGACGCGACGAACCGGAGAAAGTGTGATTTAGCACCTCGAACTCAATGGGGTACATTAAATTTGTCCCAAATGAAATTAAAACGTCGAGAGATTAAACTTCGGCTGTTTGAGAAGAGAGAAAATGTTCTAATAGGATAATTGTACAGGACGTGCGCACGTGAGATGCGGCTTACCTGACATTGAAAAAGAAAGGAAAATTCAAAATTAGTTATGGCTATGAAGGTATTTACAATAAAGTTGAAATTGAGGTTATAAAATAAGCCATAAAAAAGCAAAGATTGAAGGGACTATACAACAATTTGTAATTTGAGTTTGATTTCAATCTGATTGTATATAATCGGGTAAAAATTATTCACTGAAGTTAAGGGAAATTTATAGCTTTACGGAAGGCCAAGTTGGAAAGGTATTGTTTCATTCTTTTAACTGACTATTGAGCTCAATTCTTAGACTTGAAGATAATTTTGTTGGTTTATTTTATTATAAGCGACAAACAGAAACAAAGGAAATAACAATTTACGAGAGGTACTTATACGGATTATACACAATTCCATCATCAGAATGAGTAGGGTGGGCGACAATCTTTAGTCAAAATGCCATTCGAGCAGATCGCTGCAGGTAGTTTCGTTAATTTAGGCACTCTTATTCAGTGGGTTTTGCTTGTCTACCGCTTGATAGTACCACCTTAGGTGGGGTCCTACTCTGCTGAGGGGATAGAAACTGTTGAATCATAGGCTCGACGGATTGAGTGGTGTGTTGTTTTCCATACGATCTACGTCTCCCAGTCATCTTAGTCATTGAATTTTCTGCTTTTTGAATAAATTCAACGTTGTCGTAAAACTGCTCGTCGTTCATCTTTTTTCTCAATCAATCGTGTTACAGACGGAAGCTCACAAAAAACCAATCGTAGCCGTTACGTTGCAATTACGTTCCACGATACTCGCTGTCATTTACGATTGCTTTTGGCGGTTGTTTTGTTATCAATCTGACATTTTCATGGGTTCATTCTCTTAATTCGTAATCGGTCTATGTCGTTGTTTTCGGTTTCGTTTTTTTTTATTTTTTGGCTCTAGTTAAGTAATTTGTGATACATCCCCTGGGTAGCAACTCCCTTTTCTTTGTGGTGCAGTTCACAATGATAATATGAGTTTTTTATGTTAACTTTTATAAACTCATGGGCATCGTCCAGGAGAAATTGAGAATCAGAAAGATAATGAAGATATCCGTCTCACTAAATTTTTTCAAATGAGTTGATGTATGCTCCTTACCAGGTCATCTCCAGCTACTTTCCATTAGAGCTCAGCAATCTGTTCCAGCATCAATGTTGGACTTCATATTGCAATATCGAATTCTTCTAGGTCAGCCATGCAGAAGAAGTATTGCCCTGTATTGTCCACTTCGACACGACAACTATATCAACTTTTTTTCAAAAGTTTGGTCAAGTTTTTGAATATTGTCTCCGCCGTGTACCATTCGACTGTGCGTTTCAATTATAGACCATTGAAGTCATTATAATAGTTTTTGAAAATCAACGCACGGCTTGTTTAGGTGACCATTTGCTTCCAATTGATCAGTTTGACACTTTTCATGTGAATGTGGTCGTTACGGCTGTCAGCTAAGATGTCGTCTATAGCCCTGTTCACACTGTACAATTAGTAAGACAGACTTGGGCTTGAACGACCAATGCTTGATGGTTGTTGGATGGTTTTTTTTTTGAAAATCTAGAAGTTGGACGGAGTGGAAGGGTATGTGACATAAAGTTGGACGACAAGCTTGATAAGTGTGAACGCAAACTACATCAAATCATCCAATTTCCATCAAACGAAGTCTGTCCAACTAATTGTACAGTGTGAACACGGCTTATGCTAATTGTTTGCCCTAAAGTCACCCTTAAAACAATCGATCGCTGACACCGTACTTCTGGCACTTAACATACGTTTCTTTGGTTACAGATTTTTTTTTAGGTTGAGGCATCATTATTCCCTTCGGGCGAACATACCAAATTTTATTGCGCAAAGTGACCAGCCGCTTGTTTACATAGTCAAAAACCAAAGACTTTTCTCATAAGTCCTCCCATTATCACGAAGCAGCAGCGTCGAAAAAATCGACAATTCCCATTTCTGGCACTGACCTTAGTAATGATGGTCCATATCTCTACCCATCTTTTCTCACTTTTCAGTGGCAATTATGTCAGCTTCGTTTTCTTGAGCCTCCACTTGGAGAAACATTTTTTCCTTGGTTTTTCTATGATTCGAACCGCCAACAGCTCACGCGACAGGCAGACACACAAACCGTTACGCCACCACCGACACCACATATTTGATGTGCCTTAGATATTTACAACACTAGACGCATACCAATCAATATCCGCTCAGCTCTAGCAACCCAAAAACAATCAGTGGTTATCACCTCTTTTAAATTTTTGATTGTGCCAACACCTCCTCTTTGTAGATGCCATGCATTTTGCACATTTTGTTGGAAACCTCCTCACTAAACATGGCCATCCATTTTCCACACCTCCCTCAAAAAGAGACCAAACCAACATTTAGCAATTTAGAAAAATTAATTGAAATTTTATTGATTCGAAACAAATACTGTCATAAAAAATCAAAAGTTAACTCCTTTTCCTAAATTGAGTTTGGTAGCACAACAAAACAAACGAAATACTCTTAATACCAAGGCACACAGTTTGGTTAGATAAAAAGTCATTCAATTTCACAAAATCTGTGCGAGCTTTTGATTGAGTATTCATACTCGTAAATTGACACGACTCCAAGAGATTGAATGATACACCCCAATGAAATTCAAAATTGTTTTGATTTTTCGATTCGTTGGACAGTGGGAATTTTAGTGAGTCGCCCGTCATTCACTTGCTTTTTTACTGTGGCAAAAAATTTTGATTAAAAAAGAACCAAAAAAAATTCTATGAATCTAAAATGTTATCAGTTGCATGAACCTGTGTATGAACATTGAATCAAATGAGTTTTCCATTAAATTAATTAAAATCTACTAGCAACGTAATTTTTAAAAACATATCGAAAAGCTAATGAACAACCAACTTCAATATGTTTTCTTGCTGTCAAAAGCAAGAGAACCAAAAGTTTTACAGACTTCTTGAGATTGATTTGTGTCTATCTGTGGTGGGTTTCTATTTTGATATCGTTACAATGTTACAAACTTTCCAAATTCTTTTTGTTTGGTTTCCTTTACTTTTACTTTAATGAAAAATGTCTTAACGTTCTACAAATTTTTGATTTTCCCCCATTAACTGAGCATTAATTGATTGGAAAAGGATTAAAAAACAACAAGCTCGTTTCAAATTTTCCCACGAAAAACCTCATCAAAAAGATTTCGGGTCTGACAGGTTCATTTTCCGTTTTTCATAGAACACAACACGCGTACATGAAGGGCTTTATTTATTGAAGCAGCGCTTTCAAAGAATTCAATTGAATTAACTAAAAGGAACTCACAACAGAAGTATTATTTTGAACAGGTTTCTTCTGACCTCATTTACAATGAGAGGAGAGGAAGGGTGTTGCAAAAATTGATTAAAAAACACTTATAGAGCTACATAAAGTGTATTTATGATTTTAGGGTCAGAAAATGTTTAGTTTATTATGTTTTGAATAATCGAGGTGTTTCTAAAAATTAAGTGTATGGAGGATACATTTTTCGGATACCATAAAAAACAGTTGTTTTCGCTTTATGTGGAATCAAAACATTGTATGGAATAAGTTCTTAAGATGCGATCTCCTGCTTTGGGTGCACACTGACGAATAAAAAGTCGAAAGAATAATTTGGAAAGATCTGATTCAGGCTCGGACTAAAAGATTTCTCAGTTTCTTGGCCGCTTGAATATCCTTTTTAAAGCTTTTGTTAACAGCCTTCTATGATCTTTTTTTCTTCGATGTGCCTATTGGGCAAAAGTCAAAACATTCCGCTAACATGTTTAATTCGTTTTGTAGGGAGAAACAAACAAGAAAACAGTCCCTGTTTAAATTGAGAAGTTTTTTGTTTAATGGGGGTCGATTTTTGAGTGAGCTCTCGAAGTCAACTTTCTTCCTATTTTCAGGAGCAAAAAATCTATTAGTTGACCAAAACTTATTGACAATTCAACAGCAGAAGTGGAACTGAGTCACTATCGAGAACAATCCCATCAGTTGCCAGGTTTGTCGTCAGTCTAAAAAGTAAAATAAACACTTCATGCGCATGGCTTCAACGATCCTGCCATTCTCATGGCTAACCTTTTATCCTATTCAATTTGTTTTTAACTAGAAAACCACAATGTCCTGGGATCTAATACAGCCCTAGAAAATGTGGTTTGAGTTTGTGAAGTCGTTTTAGAAATACAATTATGATCCAGCTATAAAGAAACTGCAACGAAGTCATTGGCTTTGACAGCGGTCTTTGTTGAAATTTTGAGAATTTTGCGCTCAGGGGTAACGATAACCCAACACACTACGAATGATAAAAGAAGAGGAGAGGATTTAAAAGGAGATACCGATGTACATAAGCTTAACATTTTTGAATGATAATGAAATGGAGAAATACAGCTGAGTAATGCATTCTACATTCGTATTTAACGACTAAAAAGAGAATACCTTTTTTGACAGTACGTCCGAAATCAAGGGCAAACTGATAGACATACCTAAAAGCGTGACTATTACTGTTGAATTGTTTGAGGGGAGAAATGCAATTGGCGATCTCACTAGAGCACTGTCTGAAGAAAAAACAAATGATAAACTATGGAGAGACAAGAAGCATTTCGACGATGTTCAAGTGACTTAAATGATTCAAAATGTTCCTATCTCAATTGTTTTTGATGGCTCTTCAACTCTAAATACTATCCAAAAGATTCATGCAAGTTGGAGGAGCACCTGAGCATATATGGGAGTTGTACTACATCCTAGGACGAAAATATCTTTGTAGCCACGTTAAAAGGAGTGAAGAAGGAAATGCACTGTCGAGGAAAGCCTAAGTATTTTGCGGCATTTTTAGTGATGTCAAGCTATGATTATTCCACAGGAGATGGTTGGTAATGCACATACCCACGATTGATAGTTGTTCAGCTTCAACGATGCAAGATCGGCTCATAGCAGTGGCAAAGGAGCTAGGTTTCACTTCAACAACAAGAGACAGAATGCATTGGATAATGGCAATGTGAGGATGAAATGAATGAGAAAACAGCATTGGGTTTTGGAAGATTAAATTCTACGAAGTTTCCGAACCCCATTGAAAAATGCTCTCAAGGTAGGAATTTAATGAGCTCGACATATGTTGCCTTTCTAGTTCCACGTCTGAAGTTAAGTAATGTGATTCTAAAAGCGAATATAAAAGTTTCGTCGGCAAAATAATTTTATAGGCTTGTAGTCTTAGACAAAAGATCGTTAATGAAAATGAGAAAGAGGGCGGTATGCAAAACGGAACCCTGTGGTACGCCAAGCATTCATTTTGTGGGTTTCATACTTAAACGTTAACGTTTTGAATTGAGTGGTTTAAAAGGTAGTTAGGTAGGTAGGTAGGTAGTCCGCACCGAAGCTGACACCACATTTTATCGATCCGTATCGCAAAGTTTACCGATTGACACTTATGTAGGGAGGGAATTAGTCGGTATAAAGCGAGGGGATAGAGAATTCAAGCTCGCAGGAAGAATTGTGATGACGTTGCTTCAATCAATAGGTATAGATTTCCAATTGCAGGTCTGATAGGACTACGAAAAACCAAATTTGTAATGTGGAGGAAAATTGGTAACATGTGGATGATCACATCCTTATGTACTTATAATCAATCCAAAACGTGAATGAAATCTCGCACAAATGCTTTCAAAATTTCGCTGACATTTACAAAAGCTATGAAAACCTCGGGGCCTAACGCATTTCAAAATTCTTTAAGCTTATTTCGATTCTAAACGGCTAAGAAAGCGCTTTTCATGGCACTGTGTAATTACTCTCAAGGAACTTCGCAGCGTGAAAAACATTTTCTTTTTCTTTCTTCGACTTCGAACCTTCCACGAAACAGGCAGACATTCTTACTAATACACCACGGGCAGAAGGCTACTCTGCAGATGAATCTACAAACAATGGGGGTGGATGACTAAGATCATATTTTTGCTACACTACTGACATACTAACAAAACAAGACAGAAAAATTAGCAAACGACAGCAGCACGCAGTTGGACGTTCAGACGGGCTCACATTTAGTTACTAACACGGTATTTGAAAGAGGATCGATGCTTTCGAGAGACAGTGTCGTTTTCGTTTCCGAATTCATTGGCTGTGTTTTGCACTTTCAATTAAAAAAAATGCCATGATTTTGAGTTACATTTACAAATGATTTCAATTATTCTCAATAAATAAAATATATAATATTATAAAAAATAAATAATAATAAAATTCACAATTTTTCAGCAAAACTTTTGATAGATTTTGTTTCAAAAGTATTCAAAGCCCGCAGAAAATCAATTCATCTCTGAGCTCAGCATCCCTGAAAAAATAAAGGAAAATAAATATCCCATCCACTTTTCAAGACTAACAACTCACACACGTTTCACTACCAAATCCATTAAAGTCAAATCAAAGAGTAATAAAAAATGATAACCTATACTTTAAGTAAGTTCAATAAATAAATACAATCAAATTGTCCACTACATCCGATCGAATGGAGGATAACAATGATTCTGTTGATTTCCGGCATGCAATGCATTTATATATATAACTCAACTCGTTTCTATCCTTCGTAAGCTCAAGGCTGACCTGCTCACAGTGCCCATCAATAAAATTAATCGAATCACATGGTTACGTTTGTGATAAATGTATAAGGATTGTATGCACCCAAGCGTGATTCAATCAATCCTTTTAGCACCCAACAACATGTCGTCAACGATAAAAATGTGCATTTAAATGAAATGGATTGAAACAGAAAAAAAAGAAAGAAAAATAATGCAGATGATTCTCTCATTCTCTGCATTACTCGCTTCACTTGCCCTCTTGATAAAGTTATGTATATGAATGCTCATAGAGCTTAAATTTGTTCATTCTTTTTTTGGGTTTTTTGTGACTATAAGCGACTAAATAAATGAGCGCTGAATATCATTGGATGGTCTCCTCCAACATTTTGTTATGTCTTTAGATTGACATCGTCATTCTTCGAAGGAGAATTTTAGAAATGGCTGCAACTAAATACATTCACTTATCCAATTTCATTTTTTGCATTGTCGGAATGGATACATTTGGGTAATAATTAGGCACGAGAGACTGAAATTCATCTCTCAACGTAAAAATCCTTTTAATTCGGAGTTGAAAAATGCAAATTGAAATGAAAAGATCCCGTGACAATCAACAGTTCAAACAGAACAGAAACGAAAAATGAAATCTCTCGGTGACGTTAGTTTGATAGTTTTGATGGCTTCTTGCAATCAGTCGACAATACTTGATGATGTCTTGTTTAAATTTGTGGTAAAATGAAGGAAACCCCATATTTGAAACAAACACTGGCAGTTTATAATGTTTAAGGAAGTATTCTTGTGAATACACCTTTTTCATTAAAAAAAAAAGTACTCATACGCCACAGTGAACCAAAGTAATAAAATTGCTCTTTCTCCTAAAAGTCAAGTAAAGTCGCCCGGACGATTTAATCAACTCATAAATGAAACTTTAATACTTCTAAGAGTTTACAGGAAGCCTTTGTATTTGAAAAGGAAATTACCTTAATCAACCTAATCTCCTCCAAATTCCACTACTTAATTAATGACTTTATTGGAAACCTAATAAAACATCATATAATCTCTTTTCTTTGATTTATACAGGGACACCTTTTTCCTTCTTTCACTTTCTCTAATTTAATTCCAAATTATGTCCTTCATTACTTAAGGAGACCTAAGTCACAAATCGCCATAACCACAGACAGCACCAGCACTGTCTGTGTATCGGATTTCATGGCATTTACATGTCATAAATTTGATTTACAACTCCCATTAAGAATTTATTATCCACAAATCTATGTTAGGTACAATTGGAAGCACCCAACACATTGATGTTTACCTGTGCAATGTACATAGGTAATGCCAATCCTACAGAGTATACTCACCAAGAAAACACAATGCCCCACACACATCTTACGATTTTGCTTATTGAGAAGAATTGAATTCCTTTTCTGAACTTTCCTTCTCCCTTGACACCTCCTCTCCCTTCCGAAAACTAAAAACAAAACAAAAAAAACATCAGGTCTTCTTTTCAACACCATTACTTCTCTCTCACACTCGACATTGGTATCCCCCAAAAGCCCAACCTTGTTATTGTAACGTCCTTGTACTTTTTTGTGGTCGGCCTGTGTTTTGTGTTTTCATTCAATTGTTACCTACATTTTGTAGATTTTCTTGTTTTTTTTTCTTGTTTCTTTTCTTCTTGGTAATGGAAATTGAATATCACCGACCGACCGACATGGATACGAATATGACGCCGCCAACATCAACATTCAATGGGTATGTTTAGTGGAGTAAGTTATCATCGACATGCCAGCAATTGGATTGTATGCAACGACATGCCGAAGGATACGTGGATTTGTGGACAAAACAAGCAATCGTCTTAAATGAAAATCACAAGACTGATCAAACGGCTGTTGTAGTGGTTGTATCATCTACATCTACTACAGCGGCGACATCATCGTCAACGACAACGGTAACAACAGCAACGACAACGTCGACAACGCTGCCGCCAGTGGCAGCAGCAGCAACGATAGTGACAACAACGTCGTTGTCATCAGACAAAAAACCAACGAAACCAAACGATTGGGTGGTCATACCCGTGTTTGCTGATATTGTTAAGCTAGCTTTATCAGGACGTGAGGATTGCCTGCAGAGGTAAGTCCATATCCATAAATATACTATAGACACACTTATTTGCAGCCTTAATTTGATTTTTCTTTCTTTGTTGATGTTGCGGGTTTTTTGAATGATATTTTTGCCTTAGCCAGCGAAACCATAAAAAGCTTTTTTACTTTGTGGAACATGGTGTGGCATACGACTGTTGTGACTACAAGAAAATTCAACCTTTTTAGATTGTAGTATACATTTTGTTGATGGGTTTTTTATTTGACAACGAATCTCTTTCGATATGATAATTAAATTGGTTGCGGAGTAGATCTTAATCTTTATGAATTTGTATTGGTGGTGTTGTCAATAGCAGGTATTTTAATTCGCTTTGTATTAAGTACACCTAAAAAGAATGAGCCTTATCTTTCCAAGAAAAGGAGCTTGCTCTGGACTTTTCCGCTGTTTAATTTAATTTGCATTTTGGAAATTTATTCAAGAGCAGGTATTTTAAATTTTATTTGGCTTTTAAGATTTTTGTTTTGTTTGGTCATTAGAGACCTTAAAGCGATAAAATCAAAGAGAGCTACCGAACTAAGACTGGATTTTTAGAGAACGCTTTACTTTTTGTATCAGGTTTTCGTTGTTTGGCATAATTTAAAATATTAAAGGGTTTTTCCATGTTTATTCGCCTTCCGAGTATTTGTCAAATAATCCACGAAAGGAATTTTTTACTTATCCGTTCAGAATCTGCAAAAATTCGGAAATGCATTAGCCGACGGTGCTTCCCTTACTTTGCTCCTTACTTACTTTTTCTATTTGAAAAAAATTTAAAGGATTTAGAAAAGTTCAGTTGACTTTTTCCAGATATGTACATAGAGTAGGTATCAAAAAAATCAAATGAAGATTGATCGGAAAATGAAGGCAATTACCAGCACTACAGTCACTACAGATTTCAAGATAGGCGACAAAGGCGGCAAGATGTCGAAGAAATTTAGGGAAAGGTCTGATGATGTATAATGAAAAATACGAAGTACGTCAATTTATTCTTCCGAATGAGGATCTAAACTAAACATACGAAGCTTCATGGAAAACAAACAATATTTTCAATTAGCATAAACACGAAAGTTTTCAATGGTTTTTTCGATAAAGCTCGTGATTGTAGTAAATGATAGGATATTTTGCTTCATATTCTTTATGATCTTAATGTTCACCTAATAAACCTGTCAAAATGAATTCCTTCCCGTCCTGTCAGGCACATTGTTCATTATCCTTAAAGATATAAATCATTTCGAGTTGAAATAATGTTGGAGGTAGTGGTTGAGTAAATTAGTGTTTTGTTACAACGCTGGATGTGTGGCTTGAAACCCCAAATCATTAAATTTTTAAGTCAACTAGCTTCGTTCGGGGTTATAAATTAAATAACCATTACCCTATTTCAATCAACATCACCACAAAAAAGGAAAAGGTTCCATCCCTTTTACTACAATGAACCGGTAATAACTAGTCCGACTGCTTCAGTTACTTATCAAACCACTTTTCAAAGCTCATCATTTCATGGTTAACAAATGTAATCAACTAGCTTCTTAAAAAAAAAAAAAACAGTTCAAAAGTGGTAAAGGCGTCAACTTTACACTACTATATTCTACTTGCTATGCAATAATCTCACATGTAAAAGGAGAAGAAGGTAAATAAACCTCCTCTGTGGTCAAAAGTTTCTTAAACTGTATGGAGCTTAATACAAGCAAAGTACTTAAAAACTTACTTATGGCAAAGATTATCTAAAAAATATAAATAAATGTTTTTTGAAACGTTTAGGAACGATAGGTGGATCTATTTGAGGAGATTTCTAAAATATCTTCTGGTTAACCCTTTACCGCTATGAAGCCAAATATGCTCTAGTATATTTGCATCCGCTTCTCTCTCCTATGCCTTAAAAAAATTGTAAAGAACCACAAGGTTCTATTAAATATTTCTCTGAAAACACACTTTCGTATGTGTCGGTCTTCAACAACAAGGATAGTTTTGCTGTCCAAATTTAAAGACCAGTCGGTAAGCCGAGTTCATCGAACCTAGAATTTAAATTAATTTCTGTCATATTTTAAGCTTTACAACATTAAATAAGATGCAAGAAGATAACCAAATCAACTTTGAACTAATACGCGCAAATTAAGTGAAAGTGTTTTAGTTTCTGCGAGATTATAAGCTTTTTAGGGTATGCAAAAGATTTAATTCAACACCTTGTTTTTTTAAGATCAAAGCGGCGATAAAAAATTGAAAGTCGGACATTGTTTGTAGCTATTGAAAAGACACAAAAAACGTGGCTCGATAATGAAATATAAATAGAAGAATAGTCAGTGTTTTTAGCTTACATTTAAATATCACAAATACCGAGGTGTGCTCAATGAGTGGATTCTGTTTTTCTTCCTTTACGGATAATGAAAGTATCAGAGGTCTCCTACAAATCTGCTTCACACAAGGGATGCCTTTCTAGAAATATCGCAAAAACTGAAAAGTCAATGAACTGAAATGGTTTTCCTGTGGGACACCAGAAAAAACTGAGATAAAATAACTCAGAGAATTTAAAGATTTTCTTACACATAGCTATTGTCTTTCTTATAAGTATGATTGAATCTATACAGGGTGTCCCGTAATTCATTTTACATACTTTGGGATATGATTCTTGGTCATATTCTAAGAAAAAAATTTTTCTACAGTAAAGTCCGTTTCTCAAGTTTGACATCACTTTTTGACAATTTAAAAAAAGGCTAACTTTGGTGTACCCTGACCTGTGTTAAATTCGATATCTCTGTCAATACTGATGATAGAGACCTAATCTTAGACTCAATTTTTTGTAGAAATAACAACCTTTAAGACTGTATTTAAATTAGGCTTCCATAGGTTTAGGGTTGCCAGATTTTCAATTTTAAGTGGTGCTCAAATTTTCTTCCCAAAACAAAGTTTTGACTTTGAGGTCATTTTTTTGGAGAAAAGGCCTGATAAACATAGAGTTTCTTTATTTTTTACAGATGAACAAAACAATAATAAAGAAAAAACTCAGCATTAAGTTAACTCAAAAACCCATACATTTTATGATACTAAGAAAAATACGAAATGGGAAAAATTAAAAAAAAAATTAAAAAAAGTTCTTGCTTTGAGGTTTGTTTGAATAAAATAATAATATGATCACTTTTAGTAGTTTTTTTATGTATTTAATACAAATACAATTATAACAAGTGCTCAAAGCCCCATCCTTTCGTTTTGAATCCATGCCAGAGCCCGTTTTTGGATTTCATTGTGGGTGGAATTCATTGTGGAAAATCTGGCAACCCTAAACCTATGGAAGCCTAATTTAAATACAGTCTTAAAGGTTGTTATTTCTACAAAAAATTGAGTCTAAGATTAGGTTCCTATCATCAGTTTCGACAGAGATATCGAATTTAACAAAGGTCAGGGTACACCAAAGTTAGCCTTTTTTTAAATTGTCAAAAAGTGATGTCAAACTTGAGAAACGGACTTTACTGTAGAACAATTTTTTTCTTAGAATATGACCAAGAATCATATCCCAAAGTATGTAAAACGAATTACGGGACACCCTGTATAATTAAAGTGATTTGAATCGATAGAAGTTTAGGGCATAAGAGAATAAAATAAAAAAAGATTTTGAAGAAGGAATCGCTGAGGTCCCATTCAGCGGTATGCCAGAGTGCCCACTCACAAATTATTGAATTCAAATAATTTTTTCTATTCTCTCCACAACGGGTTTTTTTTCATTGGGGAACATAAGTGTATGTCCGTCAAGTTGGCAATGCCCCTTCAAAGTTTTCACAGTTTATTAATTTGATTAACTGTCGTAAATTTGTCGTGCAAACAAAAAATTTGTAGCTCTTCGTTTAAAAAAAAAACGTTCCGTAATTTCATCCAATTAAAAAACTGAAAATTTTGAAGTGGTATTGCTAACTTGACAGACATCATAAATGCTCAGCTTAACCCTGCGGCTGCACGAGCAAGATATGGCAAGCCATCGGCTTACATGCATACATACATACATATTTCAAATTCCTGTTCGTGTTTCGGATGTGACGTAGGCGACTTACAATTTGCCAGGCAATTGGCTTTCAATCAATTTTTTTATTATTTGATTTCAGAATAGCTAAAAAAAAAACTTAAGAAATAATTTTTTCCATCACTCTGTTTACTTTCAGAGCAGTTTTTGTTTTCTTTATTCAATTCATTTTCATTTTTCAGAGTGTTTTGAAGAAGCTGTCAATTTAATGGCTACTCAAATTGCTTCTCAGCTGGCTTCGAATATTCCATATGAGTTGACTTTCAATTTCGAAAAACTTGATTGTGTATGTAAAAACGTTTAATTGTATTATGAATTGGTTTTTGGTTAAACTCTTCCCGGTTCTATAAACAGGTTAGTGCAACAAAGCTATGAAAATTTCGGGCCTTAACGAATTTCCAGAACTAACAATCTATACTAAAGAGTTTTCTAATAGGTATGATATGATTTTGCAGTGACGTTTCGGCCATTTGTAGTATGTCATGATATGACAATTTCACCATTGGACCACCGTAAACGTTGTGAGTTTTCTGATTTTGCCATGGAACAACTTGAAAACGACAACGATTTTTTAAGAAAATCATCTTTTCCGATGAGGCTCACTTTCATTTGACAAGTGCGGTAAATAAACAAAACTGTCGATTCTGGTGCGATGGAAATCCACAAAATATTCATGAAAACCCATTACATTCACCTAAATTGACAGTTTGGTGTGGTTTTTGGGCTGGTGGAATCATCGGTCCGTACTTCTTTCAAAATGAAGCTGGTAACACCATTACTGTCAATGGAGAACGGTATAGATCGATGATAACCAATTTCTTATGGCCGAAATTGGAAGAAGTTGATCTTGACAACATTTGTTTTCAACAAGAAGGGGCTACGTGCCACACAGCAAATGCAACAATTGAATTATTCCGAGAAAAGTTTGGAGAATCGATTATTTTAAGAAATGGTGATATTGAATGACCTTCAAGAATTTGCGTTATTTGAAGTCATTGGTCTTTCAGGATAAACCAGATTCTCTTCAAGCCTTACAAGTCAATATTGAACGTGCCATTCATGATATTCGACTTGATTTAGTGGAAAAAGTGTTCGAAAATTGGGTTCATCGAATTTGTTGCAACAGAAGAAGTCGTGGTGGTAGTTTGATTGACGTTTTATTTAAAACTTAATTGTATTGATTGAACTGCACATTAAACAAAAAATATTTGAATTTCCTTAACTACAAGTGTGTCTCTTTCAAAAAGAAATCATATCACTCTTATTGGAAAACCCTTTAAATATGAACAGCTAAATTAGAAAGTGTTTTTAGTATCGATGAGTCTCGGAGAACTTGCCAAATCCGAGCGAAAGGCAGTACCCGTGAAAAACATCGGAACGATCACTTACATTCAAAATTGCATTGCTTATTTAAGATACATAAATGGATTGAAATTTTAAAAAGATAATAATTGAATGTTAGGAATAGAACAAAGTTTTGTTTTCTGAATTAAACGAGTAGTTATTGAAATAAGCTTAAACGCTAATAATACAATAAAAACCAAGCAATCATTACAAATTTTGAGATACTCACCACAAATTTAATTTGTTGTTATTCCTGAAAATAAGAAAATTGCTGTCAAATTTTTTTCATATACGAATGCAATTATTTGTTTTTATTTTTAAAATTAAAATGAAATTGTATTCATTTTTCAAATTAAAATAAGAACCCAAAATATATATGTACTTTTGTCAGAACCCGTTCCTGTCATTGGCATCGATCAATGATTTGCAAATGATTGGCACATTTATTTTTCAAAAAAGAAAATGGACGAAAAGAATGAGAATTAATCATTTCAAAATTTAGTTTTTCTAACAATTGTCATAATGTCAGCTAACTTAATTAGTTCTGCTATGCCATACTCACTTTAAAATGGAACTTTTACTGCTTAGTCTTAAGCTATGCACGAAGCACTAGCAGCTTTTTACGTCGAAAGTATTTTATTTACTCACCGACAAAAGCCGATCTGATGTGAACAGAATTTTTTCCACAAAAAATTGAAAGCTACTTTTCATTGAATTTGAGTTTTACTTTCAACGAAATGTGATCAGAGTACACCAGCTCCTGAAGCACTGGTTCCTTTGCACTCCTAAGCTATCTTTTACGTAGGTGTCAGCACGGTTGCGAGTTTGGTCATTTATGTCCAAATCTGGTCATTATTTTTTCACTTGGTGAAATTTGTTTATACTTGTTGGTCACTTTTTATTCCATTTGGTCATTTTGTTAACGAAATGAAATAAGAGAAACGCTTCAGTTCTAGGGTCTTTCAAAGTGAAATGTATACGTAATCAGTTATTTTATCGAATTATGTAAAAAGTGCATCAATGAGTTCGTTCGTTCAAGCCCAACGATTGCTCTGAGGTAGCCGCAATGAGTTCTCTTGAAAAACCTCAGTTTATCCTTAATACCAAGTTAGGTGTTTTTTGAGTTCTGGGCTCGCCCTGAAGTATAACTAGAATTTCCGTGGGGAGAATTCATGTAGCATGATATCAAATGTCACGTGCTGTTCTTCAAATTACCGGCATGTTTGGTGACTTCGTGATTAAGTCTGTTTTAAGAACCGAAAACCAAGGTTTTTTGGAAACTAGACATGACGCTGCACAGCTTGTTTCTTTCAATACTGTCATATGCAGATTTTTTCCAAGATCTTCCGTGTGCTGTAGGAATTCGTTGACGTGGGGGGGGGGGGGGGGTTTCCAGACGTTCCCATAGACAAGGCATCGCATCTGATGTTAAGGAGGAGTATTCCTCTATAATTAGGGCAATTGTTTGATTTTCCATTCATTTAACATGCTTTCTCCCGACTAAATCATGCAGCTGGTGCACTCTCATTTCAAGCTAATCTCTAGCTTCCTAGAACATTTTGGTGTCGAGACCGTCTGCAAATTCAGTTTTATTTGATTTGAGCTAACATACGAGTTAGCAACCCTAATTTCTTCTGATCTAAATTATGGTATTCTTGATACTCGTCTTAGTTGAGTCTACATAAGTAACTTTTCTAGATCCTCAGAAATGAGTGCGGTTCTATTGCTAAGTTTTCCTTGGTGGTCTTTACTTGGTTTTCCACCCTGACATGATTTCTTTTTAAACTTTTGGTGCAAACTCTGAAGCTCATACTGTCATGAAAATATATTTCCTTGAACAAGCGCTTCCCTTCTTTCTTTATCGGAATCAAACATAGTTTTGGTCATTTTAAGCTTCAATTTTATTTTCATTTTTGGACACATATTTTTTTGGTAAGTGGCAACCGTGGGTGTCAGTACTCTACTGTGCAATGGGAAGCTTTTCTTATGAATGCGAATTTTAAAAGAGTATTCTCTCTTTCGAATGATTCTGATGAACAACTGATTCGGATAAAGAAATCTTCTTTCGTTGCAATTTACAAGCGAATTCCATCCACACTTAAGGCAATGGGCCCCTATCACAAGGTCCGTTACTATTTTGGACACCGAATGCCAAATAGAAAGTACTAAAAAACATCGTCGTAATGCATGTGTTGCAAGCCAATATTTAAAACTTGTTTATAATTTTATCAACAGTAACAAATTTCGTAGCAAAACATTTACTACGAGTGCGTCTCTGAAGTTTCCTTTTTGGCTTAGTCCGAAATCGTTACGAGGGGCCAATTACTAAAAAAAATCGTTTTTGAAGTTCCTTTATTTAACTTTTTATTTGCTTCGCAGTATTTGGTAATGGTTACTCTTTTCTAATACCTACAATGAGCGTAACAATGAGCGTACATGTAGGGCAGATTGAGCTCACAATCTTTCGTACCTGGGCTGTGTGCATTTTACGATTATGAAAACTTAAACAAAACTCTTTAATTAATCAATTTAATTCACAGAGAATGGCACACTCTAAGTTTAATGAGAGTAAATTGACAGCTTGTAACACAACTTTCATAAGTAATTGTGGATTGCCTGGTAGAAATTGAGCGAACATTTATTGAAAGCAGGAACTATCCAGGCAAAGATATTATTTCTTAAAATTCAAGTAAAAATCAAACTATAATTAAACTCTGCTAACTTCTTCATAGTTTCTCCTATACAACAAATAAAATTACAAAAGAATATGACAACAGCTGCATTATGACATATACCAGCAACTACAGGACGCTTTACCCTAAAACATCCCAGAATGTTACCCCAATGCGTTTTAGTTACAACGAATATGCATATAACTTTAGGAACCATTTAGTCGCCTTTAACCTTTTTCGAAAACTTCGCAACGATAAGCCAATGCTACGCAAACAACTCCATCATGATGATGTAACAAACTAATTAGAACAACCGGCCGACAATAAGCCTAACCCAGTAATAAATTACTAAAATCCCCTGTTGTTTGTTATGAACAAAAAACGCGTTCGCATTTTAGCCAAGGCTGTCAAAGTTTCATACCGCATTTTATAGTTTGGACGACCAATATAGGAGATTTATAAGAGAATATTGCAGACATTTTCCAATGTGTAGCAATAATGTTTTATGACATATTATCGGATCGTAAAAATGAGACCGTTCTTGTGTAGGTATTTGGATTTGAAATCAAGAAATTCCATTCAATTTTTTATATTTATTTCTTAATTTCATTTTTTGTCATAAATTGACGAGGAGATAATAAAAAGAAACAATAACTGCGTCATCTGTTTTGATACAATGAAAAATTGTATATAGTATAAGATTTTTATATTCAACCTGATTTAGTATTGAACTGTGATGACACACTTTCGTTTTCTCATTCTCATTTCGTGTTCTAGTGGTCTGATTCTATTCGACGGCACAGCGTATAAGTTGTCAAATACGGTTGATTGGCTTTTTCCATTTGTCCGATTGATCAAATATTGAATACATATAGCTTGTAGTCATTGTATGTATCGTTTGTGTGTGTGTTAAAGGCACAGTTCTGAAACCAGAATGAAACTTCAATCAGCGTTCCAGTGAATTCGGATAAACTCTGTAAAATTAGATTTTGATTGATCCTTGATGAAGAGTGGTTTACGACGACGTCGACGACGATGATGATGAGGACGACGTCGACAACGACATTGGCAAATATTTGAACATTCCTTTTGGTGCATTGTTTGAGGCTGCTTTATCTTTACTTGAACAGCGCTGTTTTCCTCTTTGCCAAACCACAACAAAGCGAAGGCATTTTCATTAATTTGAAAGCATTGTTCCCAGTGACCTGAGGTTTCTCTGCTTTTTTTCCTTTCCTTTTTTTTTTTTTTTTTTTGTTTGTTTATCGTTTACGAAGCTTTTACTTAGCTAGGGGTTTAATAAAATGAGTAAATCTCCCCGCCTAACTGTAAGAATTTTTTTTTTATTTTTTACTTAATGTTATTGAATGCCATTATCGATTAGGCTTCATTCTGTGGATAACCAATAATCAGATTTATGCTAGAAAATGCGTTATTTTGGCCAAAAACCGCTAACATTATTATGCAAAGTAATTGCGTTTCATTTTATCAAAACATCAGCAGCTATATTCAATTTAGATTAAACGTTTTTGATAGGATGTCTATTTCGGTCAGTTTGTGGTGGTGACGGTTGGATGGCTCTGCTATTGCCACAAACTTCGGCAGTAATCTGATTAGCGGTGGTTTGTATTAACATTTTTGGAAAAGGAATATTATGAGGTTTTTTTTACATCTTTTTTTATAATTTAATAGAATAGAGGAGTAAAAGCGTTTGATAAAGTAGTAAACATTTTATACCTAATTTCACAAACATTATGCTTTGAACAAGAAATGGTTTTTTAAAACATTTGCGGTCGTTTGTTTTGATAAATCTTGGTAACTGGTTTTTTACTTTTTATTAATTTTGAATGCACTTAAATTAATTATTTCGACATCTACGTGAGTGATTTCGTTAACATAGAATGTTTTGTTTTCATTTTTGTACCTTTTTAAGGTGGAACTCAATGTGCACGTCGCGTCGCGTCGGGAAAATGATGGGCGACTTGACGTCGGGTTATCGTGTTTAGAATTATAAGGCTGTTGGCACTGTTTTGGTGAGGATTTTGTCAGCAAAACCCGACTGGAGTTAGTAGGCAAGGCATAGTAACTTCTTTGACTAAAAATAGTATTTGTCCTTTCAGAATGCTAATGTTCAGTTCAAAAAATATTTGAAGAGGCAAGACGTCAGAAATAATGGCCAGGGAAAAATCATTTTCCAAGCTAAGGTCCAGATCTTCTTCCCTTTTCCGATGTTGCGAACATCGTCATCTCCAAGGGATCACACTAGTGATTCGCTTGTTTTGTTTCGCCAAAGGATTGGGATCGAGATCAAGTAGAAGTAAACAAATATAATTTCACAAGTGCTCTTGGCGCTTCCCAATACCAAAGGACAATAAAATATGCCTGACAACTTTTTTGGTGCGACTTTAAAAAACAATAAAAACTTTCTGGCCGTTAAAAAAAATAAGAAAATAAACAGGGTGGCGCAACAGAGCGAGAAAGTGCTCTTCATGGCAATAGATTTACTAACGTAGGATTTGCCGATTCCTCGTGACACCCGGGGTAAAACATTTTTGTTTCTGTGGGATTCAAACCACGAACCTCTGGGTTAACAGGCAGACATGCTAACCATCACTCCACGGGTACCACTGGCCGTTGCATTACATAATTGGCAAGTTCACCAAAAATCAGTTTCACTGTCGGCAAAAATCAATTCAGTTTCTTACCAATCGATTCAAAGAACCACTTTACAGTAGAGAAACAAATTTAATTATGTAGATCTAAAGTGTTCAGTCTCCAATATCGAGCTATTGGCATCCTACTCTCCTATAAAGCACTTTGAGTGCAGTGAATTTACAGAATCAACCGATCACAGACGCTGTAATCACAATATCCGAAGCGAAGGATCGATAGGAATTCCACTTAGATCTTCTTTCCAACTCAGAAGAAACATCAAAAGATTTTTGGGACAGATTAACTTCTTAAATTAAGTTCGGCTTATTTATTGCTTGCTTTCAAAAAGTTCCGTGGTATTCCGTTTTTCGAATGCAAGTTTAATATAGCTACATACATATGCCGTTTTTAAAAGATAACCATTCATAAGTTGCACCTGTTTGCACATTTGAGAAAAATTGCTCTAAGAAAGTTCCGTGCAATTGCGCTGTAAGTGCGAGTTTAAATAACAGCGACAAATGTCTTTTTTTAAAGAAAACCAAATTTATTTGCACCTTTTTGCACATTTGAGAAAAATCGGTTTTAGAAGTTCCGTAGAGTTCTGCTATAAAAGCATTCGTAAGCAATAGCCACCGATGTCATTTTCACAAGAAAACGATTTTTAGTTGCACCTGTTTGCACTTTTGAAAGAACTGCTTTCAGTTCAGTAGAATTTCGCTTTAAATGCAAGCTGAAACAAAATCGCCAACTGTCATTTTTACAAGCAATTCTTTAAGAAAAATTGACTCAAATAAACGAAGTAACTTCGTGAAGGATCAAATCTGTTATTTGTAATATTTGTGTTTGACTACAACTTGGACTACGACAAGTGCAAAATAAACCTTCAAAAGCTTCAATGGAAAGGATTTCAATATGTTGGCAATGACGTTTTTGGGAAAAAGAAACGAACTTTTTGGTGGTTGTAGTAAGTTTTGTATTGGACTCGAACGTTTTATGCACATAAAACACAATCTCGGCAGAATGCAGGGTAGATAATTTTGCAGTCATAAATCATTTCTCTATCACTCCATTCAGCAGCACGTAATCTTCCTTGTAGAACCTTCAGTAACATATCGCTAGAAATACAACAATCTCAGATTAGCATTCCATTCATAGGTAGACTTTGATTAATTAAAGTCGTTGTCCGTAACAATTGGATAGCCTCACATATTGTTTTTTCTTAAATTGTGTGTTTTGAGTGCTCTTTGATGTGTTGCCAAGAAAAAATGCATTGGATCTGCATGGGCCAGACGGATCCAACTATTACTACCATGATTTAAGAAAAGAAAAAATGTTTTTGGACCGTCACCACAGCCGTGAAGGAGGCGTCGTGGTATGGGGTGCCAAATGGTATAATCGATTTGGTTTTTGTAGACTGTAGAATGACAGGACCGTATTACAACTATACTGGAAATGGCTCTACCACAGTTCCAGGATATTTTTGGACCACTGTAGATCATTTTCCAGCAGGACAATGCTCCCATTCACACAGCTGGAATAATTAAAACTTGGCTACAAAGTCAAAATATAGAGCAACTTTCCTGGCCACCCTACTCGCCAGGTTTGAACATCATCGAAAATGTATGGGGTTGGTTGACAAGAAAAGTGTATGAAAATGGGAAGCAGTACACCAACAAAGAGGAACTCATTAAAGTGGCCTGGGCAATTATTTCCCTAGATTTCTTAAAATCTTTGTATGATTCGCTAAAAGACCGCACGCATTTTTGATGCTATTCAAAATAAGAGGGGTTGTACACAGTATTGAGATAATTTTGAAAGCAGCAGAAAATAAATAAAAAAAACTTTTCTTAAAAAAAATGATCTAGTTTTCATTTTAAATCCAATAAAGAAGGTGATGCTATTCTAATGTTACAAAAAAAAACTGCTTTTTAGTGTACCCAAACGAATAATTTCAGATAATTTCGTTAACTTCTCGAAACTATTTGAAACTTTTCTTGTTATGAACACACTCAATTCTAGCTTTCAAACCAACCCAAAATTTCATATAAGCACAGACCAAATATATGCAAAAACAGTGAATTTAAGAAAAAGTTATGCGTGAGGCTATCCAATTGTTACGGACTGTATCTAGACGACTAACATCAAAGTGAGTCTAGCGACACACATACCACCTAAAAACTCCCCAAGTATGCATGCAGATCCCGGGGTTTACACGACTGGAGATCACCGGTGTAGTAAAAGGGAAATCAAACTCATTAAATGGAGCATGCATGTGTCGAAAAGGATGAAAGGAAAATTTTTGAAAAATTTTGAGCATTATGGAAGTACTTGCAAACATAAGAAGCACTACCCCGCCAGGCAGTTCCATTGCTATGCATGGAGCTGATCCTGGACCGAGCAGCAATGTTCGGGTCAGAGCTATAGGGATTCCGGGGGCTAGCAAAGTAATGCGACGAGTTGGACGAAAATTTAGAGTCGCGAGTTGGAACGTTGGAAGTATGACTGGTAGAAGTTTCGAACTCGAAGAGATGATGAGAAGGAGGCGAGTGGACATCTTGTGTGTTCAGGAAACGAAATGGCGAAACACAGCAAAAAAAGCCCGTTTCTTAGATGCAAAGACCAAGGCTTACAAGATGTTCTACTATGGAACAGAACAAGGTAGGAACGGAGTCGGTATCATCCTTGACCAAAGTTTATATAACAGCGTGTTGACCATTTTGAAGTCCAGTGACCGTTTGATGTCTCTTAAATTGGTGATGGAAGGAAAGGTCTGGAATATAATCAGTGCATATGCTCCCCAAATAGGGTGTGAGCAGGAGGAAAAAGATGCATTCTGGCTTGATTTTCATAACCTACTTAAGAACATCCCAAAAGAAGAGTATTTGTTTGTTGGAGGAGATTTGAATGGACATGTCGGGAAGACAAACGAGGATTATGAAGACTGCCATGGAGGTTTGGGATTCGGCACCAGGAACACTCCTGGTGAAGATATTCTAAATATGTGCAAGTCATACGGTCTAATCGTACTAAATACCATGTTCATCAAACAAGACCGACACCTTATCACTTACAGCAGTGGAGGAAATGAAACCCAGATTGATTACCATTTGGTAACCAATTACATGAAATCTCGGGTGAAAGACTGCAAAGTGATACTAGGAGAAGCTGCCGCTCAACAACACCGTCTTCTTTTAACAGAGTTTTTTACGGATGCGGTGAAGGAAGTCAAACAAACAAAGGCTCCTAGGAGAATCAAGTGGTACAATCTGGAGAAAACCAAAGGACAGCAATTCATTTCGTATATGCGAAGTCAGCTGTGTAATACCATCGACGCAGTTTCAAATGCAATCACGGCACAAAATATGTGGGATCGCCTACAACGAACCTGCTTAGAGAGAGCCAAATCACTGTTAGGAGTCTCAAAAGGACACCACCAACAAGCTAAAGAAACCTGGTGGTGGGATGATGAAGTTAAAGCAGTGATTAGAAAGAAGAAAGCAGCTTTCCAAGCTTGGTCGAAGTGCCCCTCAAGAAATACAAATGAAAAAGCGCGTCTCAAAATGGAATACAAGAGCTGCAGAAAAGAAGCGAAGAAAAAGTGCGCCCAACTTCAAGCAAAAAGCACGAAGGGCCTGTATCGAGAGCTGGAAGAGATTTCTGCCCCAGCTGCTGAAGCAAATCAGGCAATCCAAGAGCTAAGACAAAGCAGCTTGAATAAAGGGAGCAACCATTTTCAAAATAGCCGCTCAGAGAAGGAGAAATGCGCAGGAGATTCGTTTGCCGAAGTTCATAAATTATGCTCAAGGACTGCTACTTGTGGATGACGACAAAATTCTTCACAGGTGGCGACAGTATTGTGATGATCTTTTGAATGAACAGTTTCCTCGGCGCCACTTTCCAACAGCTGCACCTAACTTTACGGAAATATCCGACGTCACAGTCGAAGAAGTTAGGGAGGCAGTTAAGAACTCCAAAAAAGGCAAAGCGATTGGGCCAGACGAGGTACCATATGAGTTTTGGAAAAATATGGGAGACATCGGGTTGAGATGGCTCACGATTCTCATCTCCAAACTTATAAGAGGTGACAGTTTGCCTAATCAATGGAGGGAAAGTTTTCTACTTCCAATGTACAAGGGAAAGGGAGATACCAGAAGCTGTGACAACTATCGTTCGATCAAGTTGATGTCCCACACTATGAAGATCGTTGAGCCGGTTTTGGATAGCCGACTGCAGAAAATAATAAGGCTGTCTGATGACCAATGCGGGTTTGTCGCGGGTAAGTCAACTACAGACGCAATCCAAAGTATAAGGATCATTATGGAAAAACACTGAGATGCCTTAGAGGATTTGCATATTGTGTTGGTTGGTCGAAAAAGCATTCGATCGACAACAACGAGATCTGATTGGCCCTCAGACACCGAGGAGTTCCTGAAGCCTATGTGCGAATAATTATGGACATGTACGAGGGAGCAGTTACAAAAGTGAGATGCCCAGCTGGAGTCACCGAAGAATTCCAAATAACAGTAGGTGTACATCAGGGAAGTGTCTTGAGTCCACTGCTCTTTATTGCTGTTCTGGATTATTTGCTCGAAGGAAAAGTAACGGACAATAAAGTACAACAATTATTCTTTGCTGACGATGGAGCCATCATAAGCGAGGATCCTACATCCCTGCAACGAGCACTTGACGTTTGGATTGATGTTCTGGAAGGAAATGGGTACCGTATTAGCGCTAAAAAGACTGAATACCTGTGCTGCCCTTTTTCTGATCCAGACAAGCCTATTCCAGAAATTTATTTGAATGGAAATGTGCTTCCCAAGTGTGAAAAGTTTAAATATCTGGGATCTATGATCAATAGTGAAGCAACTTGTGATGACGACATCAATCATCGAGTAAGCGTAGGTTGGATGAAGTGGTGAGAAAACTCCGCTATCTTCTGTGATCGAAAAATGCCCCCTAAGGTGAAGGGAAGACTCTACACAGCAGTTGTCCGTCCAGCTCTGACATACGGTTCACAATGTTGGACAATGTACAAAAAGTATGAGAGCAAATTGACGGCAGCCGAAATGAAGATGCTTCGGATGACAGCAGGAGTAACAAAGCTTGATCGAATTAGAAGTACTAAGATCCGTGGAAGCCTTTTTTAGATTTTGAGGTCGAAGTGATAACCACATATGTAAATGATACGTCAAAAAATCAGAAAAATTCTCCTGATTACAAAAAAGTGTGTCCCAGACGATTTGGTTTCAGCCTACTGCTTGCCAGAATATTTATCAAATTGAATGAAAATCAAAAACTTCATGAAATACTATAAGCAATTATTCATCGCATGAAAGATCCCATGCCTCGTAGTCTTCTTCAAATATTTGCTCAATGGTTTCTCCAAAAAACCATTTCAGGATTTAAGAAATGTTTTTTTAAATTTTTCGAAACTAGAAACCCGAAAAGTGATTGGCTTATTCGAGAGGAAAACGCAGAAAATCCAAGAAAGCAAAATATTTTGATATGATTGTTTGGAGTTCTTATTTTTTTGTATGGGGGTATAGTTTATTGCAACTCCAACGCAATAAGATCAAGAAAGTCCAAATTAGTTTTCAGGAAAACCATAAGATGATGTCTATGACATGGGACGGTGTTGCCACATCTCATCATATTCAAGAACCTTATACGATTTTGAGAATCTATTCAAAACTAGCTGTGCCCGCGACTTCGTCCGCGTGGAATAGTGACTTTCAGCAGCATTTTTAAATTTTTAGGAAATAAAACTTCTAGCCTTAAAAATGGCGGTATTTCCAAAAAAAAACATTCAACCCCTATTTCAACACCTTGTAGCCCTATTAAAAATACTTTTGAGACCGTAGTTTTTGAATTCCCATTTCCGTTCCCGTGGGAATATAAGGATAGATATATAGCTAATTTAATAAAATCTGTTTAGCAGTTTGAACGGGAGACATACGAAAAACATACCGACAAAGCTACATTCGCATTTTCAATATTAGTAAAGACTCCCGTTCCCGTGGGAATATGGTGACCGTTTTCGTGGGAATATGTGGATAACTGGATAAGTTAAAGTTAATGTTACTCCGGGATTATGGAGCATTCCAACGGTGGAAGAATTTTTGAAATCGGTGCTGTAGTGTAAAAGTTCCCGTATATGTTCCTGCTCCCGTGGGAATATAGGGAAAAAATATATAGTCTATGTCTTTCCTCAGGTTCTGAACAATCTTTGTTTAAAATTTCATTTAAATCGGTTTATTAGTTTGGGCGGGAGATGGTAACATAGAACGACGGACAGACAGAGCTCCTTTCACACTTATTATATTAGGAAGGACTCCCGTTCCCGTAGGAATATGTGGATGAATTAAAGTTAATGTTACACAGGGATAGTGTAGCATTCTAACGGTGGAAGAATTTTTGAAATCGGTGTTGTATATAGGGAGCCGTAGGAATATGGGGATGAATTAGTTTTTATGTTACTCGGGGATAGTGCAGCATTCTAAGGGTGAAAGAATTTTTGAAATCGGTGCTGTAGTGTCAAAGTTTCCGTATACGTTCCTGCTCCCGTGGGAATATAAGGAACCGTAGGAATATGGGGATCAACTTGTTTTTATGTTACTCGGGGATAGTGTAGCATTCTAACGGTGAAAGAATTTTTGAAATCGGTGCTGTAGTGTCAAAGTTTCCGTATACGTTCCTGCCCCCGTGGGAATATAGGGAACCGTAGGAATATGGGGATGAATTAGTTTTTATGTTACTCGGGGATAGTGTAGCATTCTAACGGTGAAAGAATTTTTGAAATCGGTGGTGTAGTGTCAAAGTTCCCGTATACGTTCCTGCTCCCGTGGGAATATAAGGAACCGTAGGAATATGGGGATGAATTAGTTTTTATGTTACTCGGGGATAATGAAGCATTCTAACAGTGTAAAAATTTTTGAAATCGGTGTTGTAGTTTCTAAGTTCCCGTATACGTTCCCGTTCCCGTGGGAATTTAGGGATAAATTGTAGCCTATGTGTTATTCTGATGTATAAGCTATATTATTGGAAAGTTTAAGTAAAATCCATTCAGTAGTTTTTGCGTGAAAGAGGAACAAACATACATCCAAACATACAAACTTTCACGTTTATAATATTAGTAGGATAAGCATCCACGAGTAAAATATAAACAGTCAGTGTTCCAGATTCAGTGAACCAGGAATGAATGTGATTTTGTGTTGTAGCAATCCCTCTTCCATTCCTTAACAACTTTATATTTGAAATTAATTTATTTATTATTTATGAGTACATAAACCAGCTCATATTGTTGGTCTGCATCAGATCGTAAATCTAGACCACATCCCTTTTTTCAACAAGAGATTGATGTTTTTCTTTTTACATTTTGCCTTCTTAATGAGCATCATTTCAGGTATTCCCTTTACGCTTAACCGAACAAATTCACATAATATTGTAATCTATTACTTGTTTTCTCAAGAAACACACCAGCCATCACTTATCCCGAGAGCATGAGCTTCTCAGTAAACCTCTTCAAGAACAAAGTTTTCAACATATACGAGGATATCTGTTTATCTGATATCCTTTGCTTATTACATCACAACGTAGCACACACCATATTCTGCATGCTTCCCATTTGTATAGGTTCTATGATTTACAAAAGTGCACAATAGTGTTTTGCTTATCAACATAGGATTAAATGAAGGAAATTCCTTTGAGTTTGCTGTTTTCCTATGCAAACAACCTTAAACTTAAGGCCAACATAGGAAAACAGGAACGACGGAGCGTATGAGAATCACTGTTGTAAGGAAGAAGAAAAATAGTCGTGTATAAAATAGAAAAATGCAGCGAACAATAAAAGCTGAACACAACGTCGATTCTCGAGCATGATGATGGATTCACGTAGGGAATAAAGTTTTCCAGCGTCACCTTATACCTGCAACAAACTTCCTCGCCTATCTTTATCGCACCTTATCATTTCTTGTATCGCACAGAAGAGACAACAGAAAAGTGAGTGAGGATAACTAGAAGCCGGAGTAAAACTTCAAGGCTGTAAAATAAAAACTTATAATTAGTTAAGTTTTATGCAAAGCGATGCAAGAAAGAAGGAGAAACTCACGCGTTTCGTGTTATCGGATGCTAATGGATTAACTTAATAGTAATGAACCATTATAGAGCCTCATTGAAAAAAAAAACATCTGCAAAATGTTGTTAGTTTTTAATAAGTTAATGAAGTTCAGTAATGCCATCAGCCAAGTTGCGAAGTAACTATGGTATCTTGAGTTTTCAAGGAAAATTTAAACTATTTCACCAATTTAAGCTAAATATGGAACCAGAGACATTTGCTGACCATTAGTAGTGCTTTCTCATTTTCCCTTATCGAGGTGACATAGGAAAACCTTCCTTGACATTTGTAGTAAATGATCCTTGCTTATCTAAAAATAATCAGCACCCACAGAACAAGTACGTGCATTTTATTTCAAAACACTCTCATTTAAGTAACAATTTGCGATTTTTTATTTCCATTTATTTACCTTTTTGGACGAAGATATTATTAACACAATTTACATCAAAGTACTTCATGTTCTCATTCTTATTGCTCCGGTTGACTTACTCTGGTCGCATTTTATACTTTCTAGATAACCTTTTTTGTGTATGTCACGTTTTAAAGTAACTTTCATTTGAGTTTCTTGGTTTTATTTCCATGGCAGTTGTTTTATGTGTGTTCAGCATGTTAAGGTCTGTGTTGACCACTGCAACGGATATCCACTTACAACAGATGCAAGATACAATCAGCATTAAGTTAAGAAAAATAAAACAAACTAAAGTGCTGTGAAAAACTTAACATCACGTTCACGTCCCGTCACCTTTTGTGCTTTCTTGTTCCATAAAGTGGAACACACATACACAGTCATACATAACTCCATTCATGCTATCTGTGTTGTATGTAATTGATGAAAATTTATCATCGCATGGTGTTTTTGAAAAAGAGCAACTTAGTGCTTGCTGACCACATGTTTCCTCGAGAAAAATCCATTACAGTTCTCATAATTCCAACACGCTCTGCAGTCAGGCGTCGTCGGAGAGCTTGAATGGGGATTTCATTCCGTCCCATATCAAATACCCATTCACAAAAGAAGAAAAAAGAAAAACCCTATTGCTAAAAGATGAAGGTCTCCCGATTGTCCTTTATGGTTTATTTTCCAATTTCCCCAGCAGTCAGTACGTCTTTATCTTTATATCTTCTTTTTTTTTCTTTTTTTCTTTTTTGTCCATGCTATCCTTTAGATTGCCGAATGGTCACATCAACGTTGCTGCATTTGATAGGGTAGCAGCCATCGCTGGAGCTTTTACAAAGCACATGAGCGCAGTGAAGGCACCATCAACAACGGACACAGCACCTGGTGAATACGAAGCATTTTGCCGGCACATGCAGAAGACCTCTACACTAAATGAATCCGGTGAGTTTTGTAGATATTGTGTTATGTATTTGGTACTTTGTGTACTCTTTTAGCTATTTTAAACAATGAAGTCTTGTCAGGCAGCCCTCCTACCTATAGCCTTACTGTATGCATTCATTTCGCATTCTTCGATTCGGTGAGTTCTTGTCTCATGTGCTGTCAGAGTTCATTGGAGACGACGACGAGCAAGAGCAACTTTTGAAAAATATTGTTGGCAGGTGGAAAATTGAAATGTTTCTGTGGAAAGCTTGGCAGAAATTGGCAAGAGCAAGCAGCTCTTCAACCATTTGACTTTGTCATGTGTGTCTAATTGGATGGAGAGTTTAAGAACTCAATATAGTTTCGACTTTGATTAGCCAATAATGGGTGCTGCTACTTCGTTGGGTTTGTTTTTTTTTTTTTTTTTTGAGAATGCCTACGCAAAAATCTGAATTCCTTTTGAAAAAAAAGTGAAACGAGAAAAAACTTTGGACGGGTATTTTTGCTATTTCAAATTCTGCACGGTAAAGACAGGCTGGACATCTTACATACTCTGCTATTTTAAGGAAGGCTGTACATCTTACATACTCTTTTGTATAGGTCACCTCTCGCGAGCAAGCTTTCCGTTTTTTCTAACGTAGCCGTTTCGACCCGGAAAAAAATTGCTGGTTACTTACATTCGCAAAAAAAAAGGTTGAAAGAAATGGACTAGGTCCTAGACAATCCCTATTCTGCCAAGTTCAAATATATCTTAATTTTCAACAAGTAAATTTTGCATTTCGTAGTACAAAACTGTGCCGCTTGTAATTATAAGCCACGTAAAATTAAATCAGTTGAAACCTTTTGACTTCCCTTAAACGTAATATATTTAAACAATTGTTATATCCTTGGAATGGTATTTTAGAAATGAGGTGCCCAACATAGTTTTCATGAACGACTAAACCGAATTTGGCAAGTGATCAACAAATAAATAGTTAGTAATTACATCAAAATAAAATAAATATAAAATAAGTAAATAGGATGGCGCAACAGGTCGAGGAGCCCCAGGGCCTAGCGCATTGCTCACAACCATCCTTTGTGAGGCAATGGAGGGACCTACAAATTTTCTGCCGGTTCCGAACGAAAGCGAATGAAAGCACTTTTCAAGGCAATGAATTTGCTAACGGAGGACTTGCCAATTTTTCGCGAAAGACGATAAACGTGGAAAAACATGTTTGCCTCTGTTGGGATTCGAACCACGAACATCTGGGTTAACAGGCGGGCGCTAACCATAATACCACTGGTACCACTCAACAGAAACTAAAACACCTTTCTGTGGCTTTGAGTTCATTCCTTACAAATTCACTTAATCAGGGAGTGAAATGAACTACATTTTTGTGTATTTTGTAGCTCTGCTTCTTCAACACCAGTGGCTTTCGATGTTATGAACCATTCTCTGGAAAATGATTATTTATGATGAAACTCAGAGAAAATTTTAAAAACAACGATTTTTCTTAATCGTTCCGGAGTTAATGTATAATAAAATTATTAAAAGCACCCAATGACTAATGAAACTATTTTTCGAGCACGATAGTGTTGCTGAACCTATGTATCTTTTCCATGGTTATTATACAGAATTTGTTAGTACACGCCCTGTTGTAAAGTTGTAAGTCTTAATTTATTTAAACATTTTCTGAATAAATACAAATACAAAATGCTGCCTACATGCGAACTGACTATTGGGCATATGAAGTGATATGTGCTTCTATTTTTGGAGAAGTTGCCGTCTGTACATCTTCGAGCAACTGAATTGTGCACCATTTCTTTCAAAGAAAGTCCAATTCAAGCTTCAAACTTAATTAACTCTTTAATGTATGAGCTATGGTCTCTTTATAATATAAATATGCACGTCAATTACTCATTGCGATGCCAAATAATATGAAAAGCGAATCAAAACATCAACAACCCGTTTAAAACCCCGTTTTTTTAAATAAAATTGCAATCATCAATAAAACTATGAAATGGATGGTGTGAAGTACCACCTTACCTCTGGTGGGGGCAAGCAAAAGAAAAAGCTCAATATAAAAATATTACATAAGCAAACAATCATTTACTTTGGGCATTTTTTCATCAAAATATTCTTAAGCTGTATTTGACAATACCTCTTTCACCAATAAATGCTGCTATGTTATTGGAACTTTCTTCGCACTTCCATTGGAACTAAACAATTTTAACGTTAAGGAACGGTCTGCTTTCGTTTGAGTCAGCATTGAAAACCACATATGGGGCAACATAAGAAAGCAAAATGAGTAAATAAGTAGGGTGGAACAATAAAGCACGCGTAGTTTCGGATCTAGATCGTTTCAAGGGCCGAAAATTTTTTGTCTACTCCGGAGGGCTAATGGCTAATGAAACAGCAGTATTCTGGATGTTCGTGGTTCGAAATCCAACAGAAGCCAAAAATGTGTTTCTACGGGTATCGCCTTTCGCGACGAATTGGCATACCCCCCAATACTAAATTCATTGCCTTGAAAAGCTTTAGCTCGATTAACTGTTCGGAATGGGGCAGAAAATTGTAGCTTCCCTCCATTTCCTCATTAGGCATAGTTTTGAGAAATGCGCTAGGCCCGGGGCTGTCCGCTCTGTTTCGCTACCGTATTTTTTTTTTTTTTATTTATTTATTTGAAATATGTATATTCGACAAAACTGCTATGGCAAATTTCATATGAATTTTGATTGTTTTGATGATTGAATAGAAACAGGACTCTTTGTTTCAATGAAACATTATTTGAACTACAACACAATATGCTTAATAGTTTATACCCTGAAGGAATGATTTCACTAAGCAGAAGTTCCCTCAAATGTGTTGCTGCCGAAGGCGTTCAATCAATATCTACTATTCCATTGGGCCAATTCATTACGATAAGACTTTTGGGAATATCATAAGCTTTGTTCAAAGAGCTTTGTTAGCCAAATTAAAATATATGTTGTTTGGTTGATTCTCAGAAATCCCGTTGTTTGATGGTCGAAGCAAGCTGATCATATGTATATGGACTTTTGACTTCAAATGAAAATATTCGAAAGATGATTTGATAGTTTTCTTGCTTTTTTTCCTTTTGTGCTCATAAAGTAGACAGTTTTTTTTTATTTTTTAGTTTGGGTGAACCGTTTTAAAGATATTATAGCAAAAGGGTTTTCAAAATGGCGGCCTTACTTCCTTACTATTTCCAATAGCCTCCATAATCAGGGGAGCTCACTAATCGATTACAGTGAGAAAATAAGAAGGTTTTTTTGATAGACGAGCACGAAATAAACGACTGAGGCTGAGTGGGGCTTCGCCTTGAGGCGAGGACGTCACGAAGGACGACCACGAGTCTTGTTACATACCTTCTACTTTTTACGGAACCCTCAGAAATCGGATCTCGAAGACTTTTCGAGCAAAAATCGTAGTTTGCCTTTGAGCTACTGTGGAACACATGTTTGAGTTTCAACCATTTTGAGAACTGTGCTGGGAATGCAACACTACATCATTATCCTCGAGCTCAAGCCTCAAGTCCATCAAAATCATATTCTAATGGTGTGGCTGTTTTTGTTTTCATTCTCCATACGTTTAAAAGGAAGTAATTAACGCTCATTGACTCGAGGCAAAGGACTGTCAAAAAAATTTTATATTCCGAACTCCTCAGAGCAATAACATTTCCAAATACATAAATACGTTTTATGCTAATACGTTGCCAACAGCCAGCCCGGAAATGGGATATAACATTTTTGTGTTCACGTATTTTATAAAATGATTCCATGTGCTCGCAATGTTCCATACTTTATTAAACTACACAATTCCACTATTTAAGTTCAGTCCTAACTCTTTGTCTTATCTTTATTTGGCATAAAAATGCGCACTGTTAATTTTCTTACATTTATACAGTTAATAATGTACGACGAGTATGACATTTATTTTGTCAGAGAAATCATTGAGTATGCCTGTCAGAATTGGTCTGCCGTTGGTCATCCCTTTGTAAATGTCATTTGGTAGAAACAAAGTCCACATGATTGTGCAAATAAATTCAAAACTTATCGACTTACCGAGCCCTGGCAAAATATAGACATAACATTTTTATTTTATTTTTATTGTCAAACTAACGAGAGCATTGACTCGGCCAGTCGTCATCTCACAGTTAGTTTTTAAAGACAAAATATCCAATTTGTAAACCAGAACCTTTCACAGAAAAGCAAGGAAGGAAAAAGTGTAGACAAACTATGCTATGGACATGGAGTTGGACTCTTAGGAGAATTTGAAATCATTCCTTTTATAAACCAGCTAATTTTGCAACAGAAATCAATGAAAATTTAATTAATTCTCTCCCCCGCTTTTCCTTTCCATTGTGTGACTTGTATGTGGGTTAAGTTTTTGGCACAATTCATTTATTGTTATGCTCTGCGTAAAGAGCATTTCTCTCCCATTGAAGATGAAAACTTTTGCAATTGTCTCGGCTTTGATAAATGAATATAGGACGTGATATTTTTGCAAGAAATATTTTTCTTCAAGTGGTAAAGCAATAGCTATGGCTGCTGCTTGCTGTTGGTGTGTATAGTACAAAAGGGAGTTGCAATTCATTATTGTTTTTCTTTTTATATCCGTGACGCATTTTGATTTTGGTCACCCGAGGGTCTATGTTGGGAATTGTATTCTTTCTTTAGCTGTGTATGTGATTGTGTGTTGACTAAAAGCAATCAGCGATGGTAACGATGGTATAGCTATGGGTAACGACGAATGTTAGACCCTTTTAGCTTCTGGCGCCCTTGTTACATTTTGTGAGTTTATCATAGAATTAAGAATGGGAAACACTCTTCTTCTACTTTCTACTTTTCTATATAGGCTTTTGTGAACACAAATATAAAATACAAGAGCAAAATTATTTTTATTTTTCCCTGACAAAAGCAAGGATTTTTATTTTAATGTCACAGAGATAATGATAGGTCATCTCACATTGTGGATAAACTTTGATGTGAGACATAAAAGTTTAACCGTGACAGGATACGAGGATACTGAAAGGATTGCTTTGTATTTAATTCGCGTATTTTATTATATCAGTCAGCGGACAATTATAAGAGAGAGTGGAATCAAATAACAAATAAATGTTGCAGAAAGAAATCAACTGGCTGGTAGGGGGCCAGTTGATTAAAGGAAGGCAATTAGGTTAAAGGAAATGGTCAATATAATTTGATCTAATGATGATCCTATGAAAAACGATGGGATAATGTGATTGGCATGGCATAATGGCAAAACGTTTCAGTTTTATGGCTTTTGTGTGAGGTGTGGCCTGTTTATGTGGTGTTTTTGGTATTTGTTGGGGATTTGTTTTGTGGAGGTAGATTAAATGTTTAATGTACACATTTGAGTTGTGTTTGAATTTTATGACCGTAGCTGTTGGCTATTTCATAAAATGAGAGAAGTGTTGGTTTATGGCAAGATCGGCTATCAGATATCAGTGCAGGGCTTGAGCTGTAAAAAAGGTTTTTTTTTTGTGTGAAGTAAGGGGAGGAGTGTCATTGTGATTCTACCCAACGGAAAGTATTGATTTCATCGAATTGTCATGTTTTTTCCATTTTGAATCCGAATCTGAAACTTTCCAATAGAATTTCCCTAAAATTTGCAGTGCTTTGCTTAGGAACAGCTTAAAAACTGGTTTCCATGGTTTAATTTCGAATAAATCACCAAAACGGATATCTTTTAGTCGCTTTTTCTCCTTGGACTAGGTTTTTAAGCCAACAATGACGCCGCGGATTTACCTGACATTTCGAGTTTAACTGTCGATTTTGCTTCGAAATTAATCCGGTTCGTGTATCAGATTACATAACGTGGGTTGAACTCCAAGCAAATAGCTTCGACTGGTTGAACTTTTGCTCGTTTTGCTCACATATACAAAAATAATAGAAAAAAACCCAAAACTTCTTTCAAGCCAATGTACTTAACGAGACGGAAACCAAAACGTGAGTATGCTAAAGGCATGAAGCCACTTTCAACAATTCCTCGTGACTTTTTTTTTTGCCTTTAATTTTACAGCAGTAATGCCTGAATTACAACAACGATTCTGTCTCGTTACTTGCGAGTGTTTTGTGTTTGTTTTGAAATGATTTTGTAGTCAAAGCGAAAAAATAGTTACGTTATTATATCTAGTACACAAACCAATGTAGTTTCGAAGCAAAAGCGACAATTTAACTAAAAAATGTCTTGCACACGAACCAATAGGACATCGAAGTCAGAGCGACAATGTGATAGGATGTAATGATTTTCGTATGAGCGTCAGGTGAAACCGAACCCAAAGTGACGTACCGCAAGATACTATCATTTTATCTGGAATATCGTACAGTCTTTTGATGCAAAAATGACACTACTTGGGGTCCAAAGCGGTCTAAAAAGTAAGGTATGTGCAAAAAAACATAGAAATTCCATAGCAAACCCGAGACACAAGTGCATGGGATGAAAGTATAATTATGAACTTAAGGTTTCGCTATGAAAAATATTTGCACAACAGTACTTTATTGTGAATATTTTAAACTAGAAAAACTCAACGTAAATGCGGGTTGTCTGCAGAATATCATGGCAGCGCCGAGTTTTCTGGCGTTTGATTACCTCATCAAGTTTATGGTTGAAACTGAGCCCAAAATTCGTTCAGCGTCCTGTATTCTCTAGAATGATGTTATAGATACTCTGCGAAGACTTGATGAGAACTGGGGCCGAATTACTCGCGCACTTTAGTACCACAATTTGACATTCGTTTATCAGTATTTGAACGAATTGAAATCGATAAATGAACAGTAGACTCACGTTGTGTAATATAGAGCGAATTTTCAAGGAAAAATAGTACTCACTTACTCAATCACTGATGCGGTAATTCAACCTCTGGTAACCTATGCTAATCATCATGACAGCGCCAGAGTCTTCTTACTTTTCTGCGTATTTATGGGAAACTTCAATAAAAGATGGTATTCATTTGGTAGTAAAATGGACCGATATTTCGGTATGAGAATATTAAAAAGACTAATAGAGAAAAAAAGAAAATGGAAAGATCACAATTTTCACTCAAAAGTTGTTTTGTTGGGAATTATTCCGAAGCTTGGCAAAAGAGCTTCGAAAGTGGGGTTTACAGCATTTCTCTCAACTATAACTTGTGAGGTATGAAGAAATTAAAAGTTTTTCGCCATAGACTAAATATGGGAAAGCGCTTTTCATGATAGTCTTATTACGTCTCGGAGGACTTGCCGATTCTTTCCGAAAGGCGATAACCGTGGCTATTTTCCTGGAGCACTCGTTGTGAAAAAAGCGATAAAAGAGAGTGAGACAAGCAACGTTTTGACGATGTTCACGGGAATTAATCGAACCTACTATTGAACTATCACCTATCAGTCTTATTGTTCTGTTTTGTACACTGTCTAGTAAGGCAAAGATGTTTGATGAGCAAGTTACTAAATATGGGAGCCAAACTATAGTTTTGTACGGATGTAGGTTTTATAGATTGTAGGCAGAGCTGAAAATTCCCTGCATTTTCTTAAGGAACCTAAGCGCTTTGTTTTATTTTTGGCAACTTCAAATATGTTGTCATTCCAACGAAGATCATCGTTTACACAGATACCCAAAACTGACATATTTTCGGTTCCTTGGATGCAGGTACCATTCATGGATAATGGCAATGGGAGAATGTTAAACTTCAACGACAGATGACAGCATTGTGTTATCGAAGCATTGAATTATACTCGGTTTTCACTACCCCGTGTAACAATGCTGCCAAGTTCTGAGTTCAATGAGGTAATCATAGTCAGCCTTTCTAATTCCACATCTGAAGACCATGGACTTAAATTTGGAAGCGAATATGAGAAGCTGAGAGTTGAATCCACAGTAAAACAATTCAGAGGACTAGAAGTCTTAAACGAGAGATCGTTTATAAAAATGAAGGAAAGAGTCGGAGACAAAACGGAACCCTGGGGCACACCAGTATTTATCAGAGCTTGAAGCCATTCCATTACCTGAAATCGGAAGAGGAGGAAGATTAGCCAAAGTAAAGTAAAATTAAGGAGTAGTTCATGGTTGACCCATAGAAAACTATTTTTAAAAAAGCTCTAAGATCCATAACAAAGTTTAGCCCTAGAGTAGGAAAACCTCCTTGCACCTACAAACAACTCAGTACGAGTGTAAATAGTTCACTTTGTTTGGTGAAGAATGGCGATATCCACAGTTTGTGGCCCTGATAACGAGTGGCAGTATTTTCGTACGCAATCAAAATTGTATACCTATGTTTGTTGTATGTAAATATGTAATTTGTAATTCAGATTCTTCACTCATCCACTTCTCTGTGATTTTCCAATATGATTGGCATTACCACCTACTCACACACCGCTTTAACAGTCTCCGCTTTTAAATCAAGCGAAATCTTTGATCTTTTTGCCCTGCTACACTTCAATCACTTAATTTAATCAGTCATGAAATGATACAAAGTTGACTGCCACTGCACAGATAATAATAATTTACAGCCATGCAAATTTAAATTTACAATAAACTGAAAAGCGGAAATACAGTCAAGTGGTTGTGAGCCATGACAAATGATTTTGTAATCTTAAAATCGAATTTCATAAAGAACTGGAAAACCTTAATGCCAATGTACAACTGCAAAACGAAACGGAATACACATCCCATAAATATACAAATTAAAAGTGTAATCAAATTGAAACAATGCGAATAAAATATTTCTTCGAAGTGCGCTTGGTAGCTGATGGTGCGCTCGATTCAATTCGTTTGCTGCTGCTGCTGCTGCTTCAGAGCCTTTCCAGTTTAATTCACTTAGTGGTCTCTGGTGGAAAGCATTAATTCAACGACCTAGGCCACACATCAGCTTTTGAGCTATGTCTACAGCGTGCACAACATAGCTCTTCTGTCATTATGTGTATATGGCCTCTGTTCGTTTCTCTTCTGTTGAATGCCTTAATTAATGGTTCTTCGGTGTTCATTACAGCGGTAAGAATAACATTTCGTATGTGTTTATGTTTAAAATCAGCGGTTACAATAAACCAAGAACAAACCAAACCTACATAAATTATTGTCATGAATATTAAACAGATGAGCATGGTGAATAGGTTGGTAATGGATTGAACCGTGGTGGAGACTTGACTTTAGAAATTTTAATTAAACTTGAGATTTATGTTATTGAGTGGAAGTGGAATTATATTGTTTGTTTTCAAGCTTGTGTGTTGCGAAATATTTGTTTTGATATTAACTAATTCTGTTTAATTGATACCTTTACTGTGGTTTCAAATTTGTTAATTTAAGGTTTGCTTTTAAGCTTGGAGATGTTTTTTTTTATAGAGCAGATTTTTTTTTTAAACATTTATTTGTTTTTCTTAACTTACTTAGAGGAGCTTTACAGTTCTTGGTGAATCTGGGCCTCAACCAACATCTTTCCATAACAACTTCGTTTTCGGCCGAGCTATCTCCAGTTTTGCACACTAAGTCGGTGGAAGTCTAAGATGATGTCTTTCATTACCGCGATTTTCTTGCAATGTGCTTTCAAAAACCTGTTGAGCCGGAGCGTGTAGGTCCACCCACTCTACATGTCCCAGCCATCGTATTCTTGCGATGTATTCTCTTCTAGCTTTGGCCATGTCGCAGTACGGTACAGCTCAAACAGCGTTGTTGAATCTTCTCCCCCACACATTGTCTTCGGATACGCTACGGCCCCGTCATTTTGGTTTTTCTAGAGAAAGTTTTATTTCTACATTGCCCTCTTGGCCCAAAGAAGCCTAGAATAATTTTATTTTTCGTGCCTTTAGAGGATTCTAGGTTGAGTAAGTCCTGTACTACCTCGAACTTATGTCTGTCTATTGTGTAGTTTTGTCCAATCCGTCGAATTTCGCTGTCCTTGTTTAATGACAACATATACTTCGTTTAACCCTCATTAACCATCAAACCCTTCTGTTTCAATACTCGTAAGACCACCGAAGACAACACGCTTGTTTCTTCCCATTACGTCAATATCGTCTGCGTAAGTGATTAAAACGTACAAAAATACTCATATTATCTTCAAAAATTTAGTACCAAGCGATTTTCTTAATTTTTGTGGAAGCAAATGAAAATATTGGGGTAGAAGAATTCCTCATTAATAGTTGAAAAAATTAATATCGAAGAATTCAATATGAAATACGGAAATCAATCTCCAATCATACAAAACAGCTCTTTACAGCTCGTTTCGAACTTATCTCCAGATGCTTTCTGACTTTTGGCCACGATATATTCAGTGTTGGTACGCTTTCTTCTCAATAAAATCTTAGTGTGTTGGACTAGATGATATCCACCCCGACACTTATACACCTATTCCTATGATACTCCAATATATTTCCTATATTCTAAATACCATTCTATCCAGCTCGGTCTATCCAACCATATGGAAAAGGGCTTAGGTAGTTCCGATACCGAAGAGCTCGAGCTATTAATGATTACCGTCCTATAGCAATTTTGTGCTTCTTGTCGAAGTCTTTGAGGTAAGAGTAAGCAACCAAATCAAGGAAAACCATGCAATTTTAGAGTTTTCGGATCCTTTTTAATCTGGGTTTAGATCTGGCTACAGCTGCACAATGGCCTTGTTGAAAGTGTCAGATGTCAGAAATTCGACAGGCGATAGAATGTCAGAAATTCGACAGGCGATAGATAGAAAGAATTTAAGTTTAGTCAATAATCATAGTCTTTCCTTCTATTTACACTTAAGAAAAGAGGTGCCACAAGGCTCTATTCTTAGTCCTTTACTCTTTTCTCTATTTACAAATGACTTGCTATCGGTTTCGAATTACTGCAAATACCACATATGTGCTGTCCAGCTGTAATTTAATTGTTTGTCTTGTTGAAGATGTCATAGCGAAAATCAAAGATCATTTAGCATCGATAGTCAACTGAATCGTCCAAAACCAGCTAATATTAAATTTGGACAAAACAAAATGTTTACCTACTGAAAGGTACCTACCGGATTTTCCAGATCTCCCTCCCATCTTGGTAAGCGGATCGCAGGTTGAAATAGTGTCAAAGATAAAAAACATAGGGATAATCTTTAACAGCACGCTTTCTTGGAGCGACCATATCAATAGCCTTGTTGCTTTTTGGCTCATTGCGCAGTCTTTCAACCACTGGGTTACTCTTACCCGTAGATGTCAAAGCGAAATTCATAAAGGAATTAGTCATACCCATTTTGAGCTACGGCTGCGAAATTTTTGCAGACTAAGATTCAGCTTCGTTACGCAAACTGCAATTGATCTTTAATTCCATCTTAAGGCTTGTCTTTGGCCTCCGGAGGTTTTGATCATATGTCGACTTATCTCTTGGACAAATTAGCTTTTTCACAGTCAGTTCGAGGTCGTCGAGTTACGAACTTAAGACAAACAGGCTAACCATTACGCCTATTCCACAGACACCACTTACTTTTTTCGTCAGTGCTGATCTATTATCGAACGCGCAAACACGCGCCGCGCTAGTTACCGCAAAATTAAAATCTGTGCTGCCCCTTCCTCCATACAAAAAAATACAAAATAAGAAAAAATAAAATAAAAAATAATAAGAAAAAAAAAGAAAACAATCAAATCAATAACAATCAAACATAAATCTATTAATTTTTTCATTCCGTGCCGCCGCAAGAAAAAAAAAAAAGAATTCTCGTGCAAAAACAATTCAGTGCGCTGTGCCTGTGCTGTGAAAATTAATCAAAAAAAAAAAAAAAGAAACTGCAATAGACCAAACACTAGTGCCCACCTTCTTATCTTCTCCTCCCCCACACCACTCGCATAGTCTTGTTGGCTGCACACATTTCTTCTAATCGATATTTCCTTATCGCATCGAAGCAGTGTGCGCAGGCAATGAGGCTGTGGGTTTGCTAGGCGGATAGTTTGATCAACGGTGTCGATCCCGTTGGTGAATCAAATCAAGTTGCTGGCTGGGCATAACACCGCTAGTAATTTGGTTTGGTTTCCTATCGAGATATGCACTTGTTGATTATACTTAGATAGCGTCTGCGTTCGATATTTTGTTTTGTGTGTTTTTGTGAATTGTAATGTCGGGTAAATTTCGGGTCGATTTTAGCAACATTAGGGGGTTGCGATCGAATTTCTTTGCTGTGTACGCTCACACTGCAAAATGTAGGCCAGCTGTTTTGGCACTGAGTGAAACACAGGTGGGTGTTGATTCTGATCCCACAGAGTTCAACCTGCCTGGATATAGCTTAGTGCCATTATTCTTTTCCTCCCATGGCCTCGCCGTATATGTTCGGAATGATATTGCTTACCAGCTTCTACCACAATACGGCATCTGTTCTAATACGAACTTTAATTTCATGTGGTTAAAATTCACCGTCCGTAAGCATATCATTCACTACTGTTTTATTTATAGAAGCCCCAATTTAGATAGCAATTCAACCTCTAACGAGTTTGATGCGCTATCTGACTCCATAGTAAGAATTGTTTCCCTTTATCCTCACACTGAAATCGCAATTGCGGGCGATTTCAATGTACACAATTCAGGTTGGCTTCGACATTCTGGCCTGACAACACCCGAAGGAAGGTATGTTGAGATCTTTGCTGAATTAAATCTTTTAACTCAGCTTGTTGATGAGCCCACTCGGGTTCCGGATATTTCTGGCCATTCGGCCAACACATTAGATTTGTTTCTCACTTCTCATCCTGAAAAATATAGGGTCAAAGTGTCATCACCTCTAGGCACGTCGGACCATTGTGTCATATCGGTAGATTTTCCGGTTTCCGTCACAGTAAAAAGAGAAAAAGTCCCAAAAAGAACTGTATGGCAATATGAGAAAGCCAATTGGGACGGCCTGAATAATTTCTTTCGAAATTTCAACTGGTCTTTGTGCTTTCTCGACGGTAACGTGGATGCATCAGCTGATATGATATCTAACGTAATTCTCAACGGCATGACTAACTTTGTTCCGCATAGATCAAAGAGCATCATCCCCAAAGAAAATTCGTGGTTCGATTCGAGCTGTAGGGAGATGATTAGGGAAAGAGAAAAATGTTTTCGGATTTTTAAAAATGACCCTATCGAAGAAAACAGAAATAAGTTTAAGTGCGCCAGGAACGCCTGCAATACTCATATACAGAAGACCAAGTTTTTATATGACCAAAAAGTAAGGCAAAAAATACTATTGTGTCCAAAAGGAAGTAAAAACTTTTGGTCTTTTGTTAAGAATATTAAGAACTCGACCACATCATCGGTCCCAACGCTCGTCTTCAATGACTCTCCGTATGTCAGCTCCATCGACAAAGCCAATTTGCTGGCAGCTCAATTTGCTGCCAACTCGACACTTCCTTATAGTATTTTGGCTCCACCTGAGCTCGAGTCTGCAAATTCTTTGATGAAGCAGATATTTTTTCGAACTCGCTCGGTTGCGAGAGTCCTTAAAGATCTCAACATACATAAATCCGCTGGTCCAGATGGTATCCCCGCCGTTATTCTGAAGAGGTGTTCTTCTACGCTGGCAAAACCACTGCGTAAACTTTTCCATCTTTCCTATTCTGCTGGGATTTTTCCGAGCAGATGGAAAACTGCATTTGTCCAGCCGGTCCCTAAAAAAGGCGAATCTTCCTCCCCTTCCAATTACCGTCCAATTGCACTTACGTCCCTTCTTTCCAAGGTCATGGAAACGTTGATAAACCGTAAACTTATGAAATATCTTGAAGAACGAAAGCTTCTTAATGACCGTCAGTACGGCTTTCGTAGCAAACGGTCCACTGGTGATTTGATGGCTTATCTCACCGAAAAGTGGAACCAATCTTTACATTGTTTTGGAGAAAGTAAGATTATTGCGCTTGATATTTCTAAAGCATTTGATAGAGTTTGGCATCAGGCTCTTTTATCGAAAATGCGTGCTTTTGGTATCGATGAGTCTCTTCTTCGTTGGATTAGAAATTACCTTTCCGACCGTTCAATACAAGTTGTGTTGGATGGCTTCAAGTCTGATACCCACTTCATAAATGCTGGTGTGCCCCAGGGCTCCGTTTTGTCTCCGACTCTCTTCCTCATTTTCATTAATGATCTCTTGTCTGAAACTTCTAATCCACTTAACTGTTTTGCTGACGACTCGACCCTCAGCTTTTCATATTCGTTTCCAAATTCACGTCCTTGCTCTTCGGATGTGGAACTGGAACGGTTGCGTATGATAAGCTCATTGAATTCTGACCTTGACAGCATTGTTGCATGGGGTATTATGAACCGAGTAGAATTCAATGCTTCGAAAACTCAATGCTGCCTCTTGTCGATGAAGCTTAACATTCCCCCATTGCCATTATCCATGAATGGTACCTGCATCGAAGAAACCGAAAAGCTGTCAGTACTTGGTATGTGTGTAAACGATGATCTTCGTTGGAATGACCACATATTTGAAGTCGCCAAAAACGCTGCTAAATGCTTAGGTTTCTTAAGACGATGCAGGAAGTTCTTCACCCCTTCTGATCTGGCTATAATTTATAAGGCCTTCATCCGCCCAAAACTGGAGTATAACTCCCATATCTGGTCAGGTGCTGCTCAAACATCTTTGCACCTGCTTGATAGGGTACAAAACAGAGCGTTAAAATTGATAGGTGATAGTTCAATCGTAGAATCGATTGATTCTCTTGAACATCGTCGAAACGTCACCTGTCTCACTCTCTTTTATCGCTTTTTTCACAAACAGTGCTCTAGTGAAATAGCCAGTTGCATTCCTCCCCTGAAACAATTTAGCCGCAACACCCGCCTCGCTAGGAATGTTCATCAGTTTTACCTTGAGCCCAACTTCGGACGTACAGTCAAGTATAGAGATTCGTATTTCAGTCGCACCACCCGAATGTGGAATGCTTTACCTGGCTCTGTATTTCCCCCTCATTACGATTCACAAAGGTTCAAAAGCAACGTGCATCGGTGTCTCCTTTCAAATCCTCTCCTATTTTCCTAAATGCTCGCACTGTGTTCTATAACATTATAAGGGTAGTCATAACCCCTTGATGTGCGCGTTAATTATAAAAAAAAAAAAAAAAAAAAAAAAAAAAAAAAAAAAAAAAAAAAATCGGTGTCTAAGTGATGTGAAAGTTAAATCTTGGCACTCTTTGTCCATTAAATCCAAAAACTATTAAATTTTTCCATCTCGCAATCAGGATCCACCATATCTTTACTTCAATTCAATTTACTTTCAAAAAAAAAAGTATAGAGAAAATCTCATTCTGCATGTGAGAAAGCATTATAAATCATGTCGAACTTTCTTTCCACAAGCCACAATGTCCAATGGTTGAAGCACAAAAACAAAGTGCCATACTTAAAAGCGAGTGGTGAATTGAATTTATTTCATAAAAGAAGAACAATGCAAAGAAAAGAAAAAAGAAGAGTAACACATTTTTTAAAGTTACTTACATCGATATTTTTTTTTCTTTTTACTCAACATTTTCTTTCGCCATTGGAGGTTGGAGTAACAAACAAGCGTTGGTGTATATGAACGCCTTCGAACAAACTTCAACTATTCTCCTTGTGACACTGTTGACGGCATTGTTAATGATGTTCCCATCAGTTTCTGGTCAAAAAGTTTACATAACAAAAATGTAATTTTCTATACTTCATCCTTTCGATGTCAATGGGTTTCTTTACTCGAGTTTTTTTTTTCATCTTCTTCTCTCTCTCAAAAGTGCACTCCTTGGAAAAGGAGTTTAAAAAAAAAGACAACACACCACTCTGTGGCGAAAGGTGTCTCATAACTCAATAAAAAAAAACTTTCTATCTCCGTGAACTTAAAACAAGGAAAAAAAGGATATGTCTTCGACGAAAATCCTTCTGAACTTTGAGTAAACGCATCTATATGTCAACAAACTACCAAACTTACTTGGTATTTTTCAGTTGCCTTTGTGCACTGTTTAAAGAAATACCATGACAACTTTTTGAAGGATGATGGCATGGTTTTTTTTTTTGTTTTTCATCTTCTCATGTAATGTTTGTTTGGATCCCTTAAAATTTCCTGCTGATCGAAAAAGTGCCAAGTTAAATTGAATTTATAAATTCGAGCAGACAGGATTCGATATAAGAGGAATAAAAACAAGTTTTTTAGTGAGACCTGGAGAAGTGCATTTGGGGGGAAGGATTATCGAAGTTTCCAATTCTTGTGTTTGTTGAACGAAAAAAAAACAGGGATTGAAGGAACCAAAAGCTAAGAAAAGTTAGTTTACAAAGCATTCCACTTTGTAAGTTGAGAGACTGGCAGTGGCTGCTGCGTGGAGTCAACTATAAAATACGCTCTAACTCCAGTTTGAAAACTAAGATTTAAAGAACAACACAAGTAAAAGATTATCGAGTAGAATAATAATAAAAAAAAAATAGAAGAAGAAAGAAATTGCAATCAGAACTTGAGTAGATGATGACTTGAAATTTTTTGTAAAAAGTTGTTTTTGAGTGCTGCTAATTTGCAAAGTTTTCAGGCTATGATTCAAAATCCTCAATCTGAGAATAGATTTTGATTCTCCTTTTAGCCATTTAACCGACGGATTTTGAATCTGTATTTGAAACAATGTTCTAATTTACTGAGAAAACATGGGAAAAGGGAAGCCAAATCGATCGACAATACTTTAAGCACTTCTCCGATAAGGCAAAAGGTAAAGCTTGAGATAAGACTGCATTTAATCATTTTGTCTTGTGCTTGTCATAATTGGCTTCTAATTACTTTAAATCTGCTCTTCATTTCTCCCCATTTGTATGGCTTATGGGACACCGTACGTCTTGATATGTGAGTCGTATAATATTTAAAATTATTTTTGAGAGTTTATTTCAGGACTTACACCTGAGCGATGACATAGTCGTGTAGGAAAGCTTTAGGGCTGCAATGGTGCCAAAACTTTTGCAAGGGTTTTTTTCACTTTCACTTAACTTTCTATGTCCAATGTGCATGGCAATGTCAGTAAAGGTTTTAAATATTAGTGCAGTTTTTTCTTAAACAGTGGTTCTTGTTGACGCTCTCAGCGGATTTTAAAGAAATTTTCAGGGTAGACAGAGTTTAGTTCCTGTCAAGGTTTGATCCTCATATTCCCACAGGAAAGGGGTTGGGAACGGAAACTTAGAAATTAAACGAGAACGGGAACATTAAAGTTACTTGACCGATCTCGAAAATTCTTTCAACTCTAAGATGTAACATTATCCTTCAGCGACATAGATTTATATTTCATTCACATATTTCCACTGGAACGGAAGATTCCAACAGGAATGGGTTTGGAACGGAAACTTAGGAACTACTGGACATATTTCAAGGATTCTTTCAGCATTAGGATGCCACATAGTCCCCCAGTAAGAAAGATTATATTTCATCCCCAAATTCCCACGGAAGAGGAAAAACGAGAACGGGAACCTTAAAACTACAGACACGAGCAAAGCCGGGCGGTTCAGCTAGTATCCAAATCCAAACCAAAATGCCAGTCAATTCAGTATTAGCTCGTCGATTTTCTGACCATCTGTTGATCGTACCCTTGAATTGAGCGTTATACGTGCCGTTGTTATATCTGGAATATCCATTGATGGAGCATTGAAAAAATAAATAAATAGGGTGGCGCAATAGAAAGAGGAGCCCCAAAGCCTAGCGCATTTCTCACAAACATGCCTTGTGAAATGGAGGGGACCTATTTTTTTTTTTTGCCGGTTCCGAAAGGCTAATCGAGAAAGCGCTTTTCATGACAATGGATTTACTAACGGAGGACTTGCCAATTCCTCGCCAAAGGCGATACACGTGGAAAATAATGTTTGCCTCTGTTGGGATTCGAACCACCCAACTCTGGGTTTAACAGGCAGACATGCTAACCATCACGCCACGGGTACCACATCGAGAACTTCAACAATTCTATTGATCCAGAGATCGGGCAGTTTCGCACTCAACCGACTTGGAGTGCGAAACTGGAGAGAGCTCGCCCGAAATCGAAATCGTTATAGAAGGATGTTGGTTGAGGCCCAGGTTCACCCCGAACTGTAATGCCCACCTAAGTAAGTAAGAAATCGGACAGTATTTGAAAGTCAAAGTTCGAAGCCAACGCTTTACTGGGTAGTTGACGTTTACACTGCTGCTGTTGGTGAGAATGGGCTCCATTGCTTAAACATGATACCGAATCTGGATAAAATTTCTCCTCTATTCAACTTTATCAAAGGAAATGCAAGACGTATGATTTTTGATTTATTATTACATTGTAGCTTTTTATGGTACCGGAGCACGGGATGTGGGAATGAGTAGCTCGTTTCGCGTAAATTTATTTGCCACGGAGCGCTTCACGCACGCTGTCGTTCTGCGTAAAATAATATTTCAGTTGAGTGGTGAAATAGTTCAGCGACATCTGCTGACAAGAAGTGATTGGAAGCGAAGATTCAAACCATTTTACCCTCAGAATAGGTAATAGACGAAAGAATACGATTCGTGCGGTATTGTTCGATGTTTACACCGTTCTGATTGCGGGCTACACGATCAAAATCAATGTCCCAGTGATTAAGTCTTGGGTCAGAAAGTTCAAGTCTTCTAGTTTCACTATCAATCAGAACCATTCGGGACATCCAAGGTCAACAAGAATAGAGGAATCAATTAAAGAAGTTCGTATTTCTTTGAAAATTAGAGGGGCAATCTTTGACAGTAAGCTTGGACTCATGCACAGCAATATATGAAATTTGTTCTTCCCACAACAGCATAAAATTCTAAGGATATAAACGTGCGACATGGTTTCAACTAAATTGCGCATTCATTTGATGCAGTCGTAAACTAGCGATTTAAAGGAAAACTCAATTCGTGTCGAAATGATACAGCGTAGCGGCCCAGAAGCCCAAATTTGACACCACCAGATTTTGTTTTTTGTGGGAATACATGGAGAGTACAGATTACCACAATAGTCCAACTGTGACTACAGTTGAAGACCAATATTGAAGAAGAAATGGCGACTATTCCAAGAGCAATGTGTCAGCGAGATTTCAATAAGCTAAGGTAAAGATTGGGGGAATGCTTACAGAGCAATGGTGCACATCATCAGGGTAACAATTTCCTAATACAAAATTCCAGTGTACTTTTTTTATAACAAACAAATCACTTGGTTTTCGTATATGTGAGTGTTCGAATTGAAATTGAAATTGAATGCAACTATCTTTTTTTACGGTGTAGATATATTGTATGTTTTCAGTTTTGCTTTGAAGCGTTTTAGCATGAAAACGTAATTCCTGGTGAAAGGCTTAATTGTAAACCGGCATCCTCTTTAATCTCAAAGCTACATGGAAGACCACTTATCTGAAGTTCTTTTTAGTCTTGCACAAGGGAAGTAAAAGTGGATCAAATTCAAATGAAGATTTGTATTTAAAAAGGCGAATTGATTTTTTTCACCGATGTTAGGCTGTTTGGATTGGATGATATGGATGAAAACTGTATCCGAGTCAATAAGCATTTGATTACCTTATATTTGCACAAATCGATGTTATTAGATTATTCATATGGGTTCAAAAAATCCATTTCTTTTTGCTTTTTTTCTGAATAAATAAATCAATCTTACACAGCCCACATTCAAACCTCAATCGCAATCACCTCGATGAAAAGGTACAAAAAAAGGAGAAGAAGTAAAAAACAACCACCGAACGAACAACCAGGAGAACCAAACTCAATTGCAAAGCTAATCAAGCATCAATAACTCCTTTGAACGATACCTATACCCTATATGCCTCCATGATATGAATTTACATTGAAATTATTAAAAAGTATTCCACATCGTTATACAAAATCGAAAATAAAAAAAAAAAACCCAATACATTTTCAATAGCAAATATAGATACATTTTGAAGTTGATTCCCTTGCCAGTTATTGATGTATGTGTAATGTAATATACCAACTGATACCCAACTTCACACACCTTGTTTACTCCCAGGTGGGGGATCACTTCAATCCAACATCTGCTCACCTGCATACTAAAGGCATCAATTGCAAATTGAAAGGTTTATCTGCTCCATTGAACTCTAGCTGTTCCCGCCCATATATATAGACAAACATATATATATTATTCTGTATACGGTATAGGTACACATAAACATAGCAGGAGCATGGTTATATCTTACTTCTATAGCAGTGCGGCCAGTAGGGAAATAAAATTGAAAATTTCACTGGATCAATTTTATGGTAAATTACGTTCGTCGAAAAGCTTAAAGATACACGGATGGACAGCATGAGTTTACTCTACCACCTGGAAGTAACATAGAGATTGTGAATTTATACCCATACCAACAACGCCTTGCTACACACTTAAGATTTATGGAGTTCTCGAAGATCTCAAACTGAGCTCAAACTTTATAATAACACATTCGTAGTAAATTATTTTGGGAGAGTATTTTATGTCAGCTTAATTGTGGAAGTGTGATTTTGAAGTGGAAACATGAATTGATTGGTAGGAAATTATTGAAGACAAAAATTTACGTATAGTTTTGAAATTAAAATGCAGAAGATTCATAAAAGAAAAGAAAGTTTGAAGCGCATAAAAGGGGAAAATACAAAATATACATATTTACAGACAGACAGACAGACAGATAGATAGATAGATAGACTATCATTGTTTCGTATCCATTAGTTATTCACTTCAATGCTGAGTTGCTTCATTTCCCCAAGCAAGTGTGCCATACCGAATATATACACTTCTACACCGATGATGGTTCGAAAACCATCGAAGGTGTAGGAAGTGGATTCTACTCAGAAAAACTGAATCTCAGTCTTTTCTTCCTCCTACCCGATCATTGTAGTGTGTTTCAAGCGGAAATTCTGGCGGTTGAGTATGTGCGTCTTGGCTCATAGAAAACGTCATATCCTCCATATCCTCCACGGATACTCGAATCTTCTCGGACAGTCAACTGCCCTTAAATCTCTTGCCTCTGTCTCTACAAAATTTATCACGGTTCAAAACTGTCAAATGCCTGAGAGGGAGATGTCAAATCAGTTCAACATTCACCTTTCATGGGTGCCGGGACACAGGGACATACCAGGCAACTGCATGGCGGATGAACTAGCCAAAAAGGGTACGACCACTTCCCTACGCTCAGAATGGAACAACATAGGTGCACCTATCGCTACATGTAAACTCCTACTTAGACAAAACGCTTCAGAGATAACAAACACTAGATGGACTGAGAGTAACAACTGAGGTGATTAACTTGTTAATCTCTGTGGTATCACAATGGACCCTTGCGGTCTAAGTGTGTCAGGCAGTGCACGAAGGCAATACTCATTGGCTGACTGCCACTTCCACCTAACCTAACCTATGCCATACCGAAGCTTAGACTCAACTAAAGCATAATGCACTTGTTACAAAGCAGGAACGGTGGTATAGTACCGCAAATGGGATAGTGCTTAAAAGGCCTTTTTAAGATACATGCGAGTTTGTCTATGTGTTGGCTTCATAGAAAATTACAGTCGATGACCACTCCAAGATAGTTGTGAATTTATACAATATCGATACTTTCAATTGGGGTGTTGGATTTGAATTGTGGGCTGCGGATATGCATCATCTAAGTATTCGAGGCGTTGATGACCAAGCCATTGTCGTGACACCAATTAACTGCAGCATTGGACTCCTCCTGCATTATCATCGTCGCCATGTCCAAAGATCGGTGGCGGACCATAATCGCTGTATCATCAGCAAGGGCGAATGGAATGCCCTGCTTACAGACGCGAAGTAATTCGATATTTGATTTATTAATTTAATTTATTATTAAAAATTAATTTATTATTAAAAATTAATTTATTATTAATAGATAGGCAGATAAACAGATGGAAAATGGAAGATATACAGATCTACAGACAGATAGACAGATAGACAGATAGACAGACAGATAGAAAGACAGATAGACAGACAGATAGACAGATAGACAGACAGATAGACAGATAGACAGACAGATAGACAGACAGATAGACAGACAGATAGACAGACAGATCAGATAGACAGACAGATAGACAGACAGATAGACAGACAGATAGACAGACAGATAGACAGACAGATAGACAGACAGACAGACAGACAGATAGACAGACAGATAGACAGACAGACAGATAGACAGACAGACAGATCAGATAGACAGACAGATCAGATAGACAGACAGATAGACAGACAGACAGACAGACGGATAGACAGACAGATAGACAGACAGATAGACAGACAGACAGATAGACAGACAGATAGACAGACAGATAGACAGACAGATAGACAGACAGATAGACAGACAGATAGACAGACAGATAGACAGACAGATAGACAGACAGATAGACAGACAGATAGACAGACAGATAGACAGACAGATAGACAGACAGATAGACAGACAGATAGACAGACAGATAGACAGACAGATAGACAGACAGATAGACAGACAGATAGACAGACAGATAGACAGACAGATAGACAGACAGATAGACAGACAGATAGACAGACAGATAGACAGACAGATAGACAGACAGGTAGACAGACAGATAGACAGATAGACAGACAGATAGACAGATAGACAGACAGACAGATAGACAGACAGACCAATAAATTGACAGGAACATTAAAAAATGAATAAATAGGGTGGCGCAACAGAGCGAGGAGGTCCAGAGTCTAACGCATTTCTCACAATACTGTCGGGAATGGGGGGACCTACAACTTTCTGCCGTTTTCGAACGAAAGCTAGAGAAAGCGCTTTTCATGGCAATGAATTTACTACTTGCCAATTCCTCGTGAGGACTCGAACCACGAACTTCTGGGTTAACAGGAGGACATGCTAACCATCACATCACGGATACAATAAAACAAAAGCGGGTAAAATAAAAATACAGATAAAAACAGAAGGGTTGAGAGACCCAATAGTGGCTTAACTATTTTCATTGGAGCATTCGGGACTTAGCTGCACGATTTAAGCTTTCGGCTTCGGCTCTCGCAGTAAGGCTCGACTTTGTTTACCAAACAATATTCCCACTTTGCATCTTGTATTCAAAAATATACAACGAAAATATTCATTTGCGTTTCACAAAACCCCTCCAGCAGTTTTGATGAAATTTGAAGTGTTAGAGTGTGCGGTGTTACAGCGACTACAAAAAAATTCACACTTGCAATCACCAACCCTAGCACATAAAAAACGATTGTTCATTTATTTCGAAACCGACACACAAAGTGCATGAAAACCCAAAACATAGAAATAAATAGAACAAATATAAAATAAACGAATAAGCTCTCCACCGCTAACATAATCCACCTATGATGCCAATGAATTTATTCTACTGCTCCTTTTTTTGCACTCCCTTAGGCTAAGTGTGTATATATTTACATTGGGTTAGCGAAACAACTTTATAGGATTGTGGGTTATTATGGCGCAAAGCTGCAAAACATCGCATAGACCTTCAATCGTTTCTGTTGGCTCATTTAAAGCCTCAACAACGAAAAACAAAATGAATCACATTATAAAGACTATTAGAGTTGCCTTAAAGGATTATTCAGCAGAGGGGGAGAGAAAAAAAAACTTAGAACAAACGAGGAAAGAAAACAAAAAAAGAAACAAATAAAACACTTCTTCAACAAGGATCATATTACGAAAGTTTATGAACTGATTTCATACTTCGTTAGGTTCCTTATTGCAGTCAATGACGAAGCTGGCAAGAGAGATGCTGCCGGCGGCACGGTGTATTATAACAACCAAGCCCACCATGTCTGTTTTGCTGCTGGTGTTATGTACGGATGAACAAGGTTCATCTTCTTCTACTCATATACATAGTTTGAATGTACGCTATGGCAAACAACACGTTTGTTCTCCTAACTCTTTTGTATTATTCGTAAAATTATTTTCAATGTTTCATGTTATGCGATGTGTGCTAAGTAACAGACAGGAATTCTTAGTAAGATTCTACCATTCTAGGGTTGTATAGCGCTGGAAAACATGCGGCAAATGTTTTATTTAATGTCTGTATTTCAATTTTGTTATATCTTCGACTATATGAGAAGAGGCAATGCCGATGCCGCACCTAGAGCTCAGGCGGGTGGTGTTGGTGTTTCTATATGGTGCTTGTGTCTCCTTCCCTACACGATACGTGTTTGAGTTAACATGCGTTTGATATATTTGCGGTAACACTCTGTGCTCTTTTCCACCTCTTTTTTTTAATAACTTCCTCCTTATTTTATATGACAACAAGAAAGAAAAAGGAATGAAAAATAATGCATAGAACAACATGTGATGTGTTGTGAGTGAAAGTCATGAGAAAACTGCTTGTGTGTATGGAGAAAAGGTTTAATGACGAGGAAAATCCGAAGATGGAAATCGAAAATCACAAAATCAGTGCCTTGGGAGAGATTCTTTAACAATTTGCATTTTATATTCACGCACGATAACTTCGCGATGAATTTATTTTAGAGACACATACGTAGATGCCATAGACGTGTGTAGTAGAGCTTTACTTTATCAATAAGAACATTATTTTAAGAAATTCTAGGAAAGACATTATTTTTTTCCATGCGAAAAGTCGCAGCGAGTATCTGAGTGGGAAAATGTTTGAATTTATCTATTCATGTGAAGCCTCATGTAATCTTAAGTGATGGTGTATTACTTCAGATACAAGTTGATACATGGGTGGGATGTGATTATAAAGACACGTATAATGTGCATAAGCATAAGTATATACCTATTGTGAAGGTCGTTGGGTTTCAGCCTAATGTGTTCAAGGGGATCGGATGGTGTTCTATATGAACGCCTCTTTATTTTAAGAGATTTTTTATTTGCTCTATTTAACATAAATATCGTCTTAAAAATAAAAACTAAGGTAGATTTGGATATAAATATGAACGCCTGGTTTTGTGGGGAAACTCAAAGAAATTACAACACGATTCGCCTTTGTGTTTTTCTGAAAATTCAATTTAATACTCATATTTAAAGATCAATCGAAAACGAGAACTTAAGACACTGTCTGATATGAAGTACAGTTTATATGGTTCATTGAGGTATAAAGATTATGTTTTTGTTAGTGTCCCAAACTGTCATTGTCACGAATAGATTTTCACAAAAAAACAAACATAAGCCTCATCGTCGTAGTGGTAAATGAGCGAAGGTCATATTGGGTTTCGTATGCAATACAGAGTTAGTATTTTTGTGAAATCACAGTAGGCCTTACAAGTCTAGGTGTGAGAACCGCCATAACTTAAAGTTATGGTCTCATGCCTGCAATCAATTTTTAACTCGCTGTCTTATTTGAAAATTTGGGCGGTAAAATAGAGTTACCAGTACCACGTGGAAGCAAAATTATATTAGTTTTTCAATCCTTTAAGCTAGAGATCTTGACGAAATGATTTTTCAAGTTTTTGAAAACGCAAAATTTGAGTAGGTTAGTGTTGCCATTTGTTTGTTAAATTATATTTTTCTGTATGAGAAATAACTGCAATCTAATAATTTTTCGGAAGTAATCAGAGTTTTACCCAACGATTCTGATTATGAAATATCATAGTTGTATGAGAGTTTGGAACTCTCTTCGAAAATTGTAAAACAATCAATTAGCTATATATCAAGTCAGTCCAAAATACAGAGCACGAAGTATGTGGGATTGCCTGCAACAAACGTTCTTATACAGGGTGATTCGCATAAGGTGTGACAAAAAGATAGGGTGTGTAGGTTGGACCTAGACAAGCAAAAAATCGTATGGGAGGGGGGGGTCCATTTTCCCCCGTTTAGGCGGGAGGGGCCATTTAAGAAAAAAATCACTAAAAATGGAAAAAATATTATTTAAAAATAACGGTAATACCTACAGAGTCGTGCTATAGCATTTTGAAAAGCCAAAAACCTATACATTAAATAAAATCTCAAAATAAGTTGTTCATTTGAATAGTTTTTGAAATATTAATTTTCAAAATCAAAATTTTGAAAAAAAAACATAATTTTTTTTCTTCAAACCATTTTTTTTCAAAATTTTACGTTATTAAGTAGTATTTTTCTGGCTTATTTTCAATGCTCTTACTTATTTTTGATCAAACACAAAAAACCGGATGCCAAAATAACCTGTAGTTTTTGAGAAAACCAAAAATTACAAAAACGACTTTTCAAAAAAAATTTTTTTTTAAAGTTTTTTTTTTCGTTATTGGATTCTTAAGTGAATTTAAGAAATAAAGGATGAATTTTCTCTTTACTTTTTTTCACTTAAGAATCACTTAAGAATCCAATAACGAAAAAAAAACTTTAAAAAAAAATTTTTTTTGAAAAGTCGTTTTTGTAATTTTTGGTTTTCTCAAAAACTACAGGTTATTTTGGCATCCGGTTTTTTGTGTTTGATCAAAAATAAGTAAGAGCATTGAAAATAAGCCAGAAACATACTACTTAATTACGTAAAATTTTGAAAAAAAATGGTTTGAAGAAAAAAAATTATGTTTTTTTTCAAAATTTTGACTTTGAAAATTAATATTTCAAAAACTATTCAAATGAACAACTTATTTTTAGATTTTATTTAATGTATAGGTTTTTAGCTTTTCAAAATACTATAGCACGACTCTGTAGGTATTACCGTTATTTTTAAATAATTTTTTTTCCATTTTTAGTGATTTTTTTCTTAAATGGCCCCTCCCGCCTAAACGGGGGAAAATGGACCCCCCCCCTCCCATACGATTTTTTGCTTGTCTAGGTCCAACCTACACACCCTATCTTTTTGTCACACCTTATGCGAATCACCCTGTATAGACCCAAACATTGCCAGAGGTTTCAAAGGGACACCACCAACAATCCAAGGAAGCATGGTTGTGGAAGAATGAAGCTTTACCAGTGATGAGTAAAAGAAGAGCGGTTTTCAAGGTATCGTCGAAGTGCCCCTTAAAAAATAAAGATTAAAAGACTTGCCTCGAAGAAAAATTGAGAAACTGCGAGAAAGAAGCGAAGAAAAACTGCTCCCAACTCCTATCAAAGGAAATTTACCGGGAGCTCGGCTGCTAATTGCCTTCAAGAAATACTACAAAACATCTTGAATAATGGAGCTAAAAACTTCAAAGAAGGAGATATAAATAAATAAATAGGGTGGCGCAACAGAGGGAGGAACCCCTGGGCCAAGCGCATTTCTCACAACCATGCCTTGTGAGGGAATGGAGGGGACTTACAATTTTTTTGCTGGTTCCGAACGGCAAATTGAGAAAGCGCTTTTCATGGCAATGAATTTACTAACGAAGGACTTGCCAATTCCTCGCGAAAGGCGATACCCGTGGAAAAACATTTGTGCCTCTGCTGGGATTCGAACCTCGAACCTCTGGGTTAGCAGGTGGACATGCTAACCATCACGCCACGGGTACCCCGAAAAAAAGAATGAGATATAGTCAGTTAAAATGCATGCATGACCTCGTAAGTCGTAAACCACCTTTTGTCATTTTCAGTGTACTTAAATTGTTCTGAACATTTCGCAGAAAAGAACAAAGTCTAAAATATTTCACATACAAACCAGGTGCTGTGTGTCTGGGTTTTTTGTGATTTCTGCCAAACATGCTTAATATACTTAAGAGGTACTGAACTTTAACTAACGATGTGCTCAGAAGATTCGTTATCCTCAAAGACAGCTTCTTGTGAATGACGACAAAATTTTGCACAGAGGGCGACAATATTGTGATAGCCTTTTGAACAAACAGTTTCTTCGAGAGAACTTTCGAGAAACTGAACCTTACTTAACGGAAATGCCTGACATCACAGTCAAAGAAATTAGTGAAGCATTGTAACTCCAAAAAAGACAATGCTGGACCATACAGGATAACACATGAGAGACTTAGTTGACTCACGATTCTCATCTCTCCACATAAAAATTGTAATAGTCTGCAATGTAGGGAAATTAATCTTCTCCCAATGTATCAAGGGAAGAGAGATTCATGAAATTGCGATAACTACCGTTCGTTCAAGCTGATGTCCCACACTTTGCAAATTGATGAGCTGGTTATTCCACGGGTATCGCATTCCACGAGGAATTAGCAAGACCTCTGATGGTAAATCCTTGCCATGAAAAGCGTTATCTCGATCTTGAAAATTGTAGGTTTCCTCCATTCCCCTCATGGTTGTGAGCAATGCGCCAAGCACCAATGTCCAACGCTCTGTTGCACCACCCTATGTATGTGTGTATATAAGTCAACATCAGATGCAATCAGATGTATAAGTATCCTCATTGAAAATCATCGAAGTTCCTTAGAAAATTTGTATGTTATCCCGGTTGACTTCAAAAAAGTCTTCGATTGACAAACCAAGAGATCTAATATGAGTGAAGTTTATACAATGACGAGTTCCAGAGGCCTGTGTGCAAATGATTGAAGATATGTGTGAAGGAGCGGTGGCGATATTCAGCTGAAGACACCATTCCAAGAATTCCAAGTCACAGTGGGTTTACATCAAGGAATCGTCTTGAATCCTCTGCTTTTTATTACAGTAATTAACTATCTGCTTAAAGATAGAGTACAAAACTCCAAAATGCATCAACTAATCTTTGCTGTCGGTGGAGCCATCATAAGTGCGCATCCTACGTCCCTGCAAGAAGCACGTAATGTATCGGAAAAAAGCTTAAGAATGAAGTGTCGTATTGCCGTCCCGTATTGGTCTAAAAAAAAAGACTGAGTACTTGTGTTGCCCATTTTCTGATCAAAACATGCCTATTCCAGATATTTCTTGAATGGAATTGTGCTACCCAAGTGTGAAGAGTTTGAATATCTGGGATCAGTGATCAGTAGTAAAGCAACTTGTAATGGTCACTAAAACCAGTACCAGAAGTAGCGATTAAACTCCGACATCTTCTATGATAGGAAATTGACCTTAATCTGAAGGAAAGACTCAACAACGCGGCTGTACATCTAGCACTCACATACGTTTATACACAGTGTACAAAAAGTATTAGAGTAAATTGACAGCAATTGAGAACATGCTCCGTATGGCCTGCGAGGTAACAAAGCTGAATCGTAAAAGAAGTATGAAGAAGCCTCAAAGTCAAAAATACCATCTTAGAAAAAATAGAGCACACGACCAGCTCAGTTAATATTGTCATGTTAAAAAGAGAGATCCAAGAAACTCCATTATACAAAGTTAAGACACCATCGCGAAGAGGACAGACCAAAACAATTCCGTACAGACAAATGCAACGACATCTACATTTGGTTTGCCTCAAGGATATGGGAAAATTCAAAACTAGGAGGTTTGCCGACGAATTCTGAGGCCGAGATCGCGATCCTCGTAACGTTGAAAAGGAAGAAGAAAAAGAAAAGTAAATAACGAATTTTGCGTTCGGAACTTCCAAAACCCAAAAAAGATTCATTCTCATTTTAGTTTCACTAGAGGTTAAAAATAAAATAAATGGGATGGCGCAACAGAGCGAAGAGCCCCGGGGCCTAGCTCATTTCTCACTACCATTGCCTTTTGGGAGAATGAAGAGGATCTACAATTTTCTGCCAATCCCGAACGGCGAATTGAGAAAGCGCTTTTCATGACAATGAATTTACTATCGGAGTACTTGCCAATTAATCGCAAAAGGCGATACCGGTGGAAAAACATTTTTGTCTCTGTTGGGACTAGAACCAACAACCTCCCGGTCAGGAACAGGCAGACATGCTTACCATTACGCCACGGTAACGTAACGCGTAAGTATACAGGAAAATGTAAAAAAAAGTGCCCCTAAATAGGAACATAAATACGACGGTACACAAAGCTCGGGAAGTCCCGGGGTTATCGGATTTTAGTGACTTACAATTGTTCGCCTATTCCAAACGATTGAGGGAGAAAGTGCTTTGTATGGCAAAGATACTCTCGAAGAACTTTTCGATTCCCCACAAAACGCGATACATGAAGAAAAACCACCATATTGCCACGGTCATCATCATCACCATCCAGAGTTTTAATGAAAACGATAAAATACAAATATCCCTCGCAATTGACCATTTTTTACAAGAAATCCTTTGTCTCTCTTTCCAAAAAGGTGTACAATGAAATGAACGAAGTTTCCAAACTTAAACCCTTTTATGTTCACCTCTTCAATTTGTGCTTCTACTTTTATTTTCCTGAAATCAATAACAATTAAATCTCTCTCGAAACGAAACAATCTAGGCAATTTATTTGAAACGAGATTACTTGAGTTGAATTCATTAAATAATTTTACCCAAGGATACACATTTCTATTAAAGGCTTCCGCAAAGATTGTTTTCGTATTTTTTTTTTTTCTTCTTTTTTTTCAACAATATACCAATATACGGAAGAATAAGTTACGGCTCCTAGTTATAATGGAGTAATGTGTTATTAATTAAATTACGTGAAACTATGCGAGTCTTAACGATATCCTTCGTTTCTGTGTATAAAGTATGGTAGTTTATTCATCTGCGTTATAGTTATGAGAGAGAAAGAAGCCAAGCAATTGTCTCGGTTAAGTGGAATATAAGAAAGGTACTTAAGTATATAATTTTCCAAGTGGAAGAAGTAAGAAAATGAAAATGTACCTCGTATATATAGCGTCTATGGTTTGTGTGAAAAGTCCACCAGCAGTGGTTTAAGCTTGGCACGACCACGACCAAATAATAAAATAAAAATACAAAGACTACTTTACGATGTGTTGAGAAAGACGCGAAACGAGAATATTTTTTTTTTGTTTTTCTTTAGTTTGCTCTTATCGTAGCTGTTGCTGTTGTTTTGTTTTCTATGTTGGAACTATCCTGCCTAATGCAATTAAATTAAGTGAATGAAAGTGATGATGATGAAATAATGATTTATGTTTTAAAGGGGATCCTTGTTTCCTCAGAAAGGAACAAGAGCGAGGATAAATCACATTTAATGTTTCAATGGGATGAGCAAGATTGATGTTAGTGACCCAGTTTATACGGGATAGCTGCTATGAGAACGTGACATTCCATTCTATACTCGCACATTCTTTGAAACTGTCATAAAAACAAAACAAAACAAATAAAAATTCACTCTCCGCAGAGTGTCAATGGAGAGTTTTTTTTTTGCAGTTGAAACTTAGTCTGTCATATTGTCAAGTAAGCACACCAGATGAGTTCAGTAGGACAGTGGATGGATGAACAATTATCCTGTTTCAGTTTCAGAATGTGTTAAGCAAATGCAGCTCTTTTTTTTATTGAAGATAAAGTCATTAAGGCGAGTTTCGCGTTATAGGATACCGCAAATTAAGCATCACCAGAGCAAAGGATCTAAAAAATGACTCGACAACGCTGCCCAATCAATCTTTTGGTTTACATGTCCTCACTTATGAGGTGATTCCAAGGCTTAATTGAATGAGAATGATGACCACCACTCATAAGATTTTCTTCTGCAAAACAAATGATGCGATCAAAGAAACCTCAACAACAACCAGCTTAATTAGGTTTAAGCCTTGCAAGAGCGGACACAACACAGGTACTTACATCAACGATGCTAAACTCAACAGCTTGACTAATTGCACTGCAATATTAAAGCAAGAGCAAGGGAATCCTTTGAAAAGGATTTGTCTGTGTTGTCGGTTGAAGCCCTAAGCTGCAAAATCTTTTCACAAGGTACCTACCTACCTACATATATTCCCTTAGGCAACATCCTTGTTATGCATATAAGGGACATGCATTTTGAGATGAACAAAGCACAACAAAGTAAGCGCTACTCCTTGGTGCCTTTACTTATTCTATTAAGTGGTTTGGCATTCAAACTCACCACAAGGATAAGATAACAGCGAACAAAAACCTTTTTTGCTCTGCACTATATAGCGTATGCAAAAGAAAATATTTTCCTATTAGATTATGAAGCAATCAGATTGGACAAGTTGTTTAGTCTCTCCCAGGGCGGTAAAATTTCTCTTTAACAAACAAAAACGATATAAAGTTTGCAATGTAATTTAATGAAATCATCTTAATCAATCCGTAATAAAATTTAATTACCGAAAGCGAGATGTAGAATGAAATTACAATCAAAAGACAAAGTTTTAATTTGGTGCAACATCAAGTTGTTACGCGAGGAAATCTAATACATAAAGAAAAAGAACTGGCATAACTTCGCTGCCCCCGGAGCGGTTTCAAAAGACACAAAAAATAAAAGAAGAAGATGATGAAGAAGAAGATAAAAAAAAAGAATTAAAACAAAAAAATAAAAGATACAAATCTTTAAGAGAGGCGACAAAACACCATTCTCGCTAATCTGCAAAGATTTTCTGGTGAATTAAAATATTTCTGCTCCTTTTTTCGGGAAGTGGGCCTTTTGTCCTTTGTCTTCATTTTGTGCGGAAGCGACGGCAAACTTTGAACGCTTAAGTAGTATTTGCATACCTGCCTTATATTATTTCTTGTCGTTTTAACGTCTCGTTGTTACTGTTTGCAGAGTATTCATTTGGCCAAGGAGAGATAAATTTCGTTCTTTTTCACCAATTTTCTTGTGTTAAGTGAAAAAGTTTTTCATTCCCATGAAGAAAACCAACTTTGGTTGGTAGGTTAAGAGTTTTCTAATTTTTTTGTTATTTTTTTATTTCTGTCATTTTACTTTGAAGTTTGTTTTGTATTTTTAAAGTATCTATTGGACCTTTTTTTATGTTTTTTTTTTTTTTGTTACTTGGTTTTTCTTTTTTTGTTTGTTTAACTCAAACAATGAACTGTATATATTCATTAAAACAAAATTATTTTAATGAAAATTAAATGTGAAATTGCTATTTAACTTTTTAGATGTGGTCAGCAATTGCTTAAGATCAGAGGGTGGTAAATATTGACAGGGTAGGGTGAGAACCCACCGTCATTACTTGAGTATTTTAAATAGCCAATTTAGTTAAATGACGATTGGACCGTTTACTTTGAAAGTATGAGTTAGAAAGAAAAACAAACGTAGGAAAATAAAAAAAAAATGATGAAAAGTGAAAAATTATTCAATGGATACCTTTTTACTTTTAGTTTTTACTTTTACAATGCTATGCGACTGAATAAGATTCAATTTCTAAGAAAATTGAACTAGGCAAACGAACTCGAGCTTGAAAACTAGTTCATAAGCCTAGAAGAAAATAAGCCTCGTTTATCCGAGATAATTGGGATAGGAGCTGCGTAAGATTAGCTAAAACTTGAATAATACGAGAGTAATAGAAAATTTCAACTTTTTTCTATGGATTCAAAATGGAGGAATGAATCTTATTCTGTTACTTTTTATTGTGTATGAGAAACAAATTAGCAATCACAAAATACTACACGCATACAGCATATAGGCATAGGGATTCTTCCACTTCGTTCGATTTTTTCATGTAGCGGAGTGCTAGGATAAGTCCAACGCCTCGGATAAGTCCTATGTCTCGGATTAGTTCAATGCCTTGGATAAATCCGATAACTCGGAATCCGATGGCTTCCATTAGTCCGATGCCTTGCATAAGTCCGATACCACGGATAAGTTCGATACTTCGAATAAGATCGACACTCCGGATAAGTTCGATACCTGGAATAAGTCCAGTGCATCGGATAATTCCGATACCTACGATAAGATCGATACCTCGGATAAGATCGACACCTCGGATAAGATCGATACCTCGGATAAGATCGACACCTGGGATAAGTCCAATGCCTTGGATAATTCCGATACTTCGAATAAGATCGATGCCTCGGATAAGTCTGATGGCTCGGCTAAGTCCGATGGTCTGGATATGTCCAATGTCTTGGATAAGTCTAATTGCTCAGATTAGTGCGATACCACGGATAAGTTCGATACCACGGATAAGCCCGATTCCTCGGATAGGTTCGATTTCTTGGAAAATTTCGATATGTCGTATAAGTTCGATGCTTCGGATAAGTCAAATGACTCAGATAAGTCGGAAAATCCGATACCTCGGATAAGTTTGATGCGTCGGATAAATCTGATACCTCGGATAAGTTCGACACCTTTGATTAGTTCGATATATCGGATAAATCTGATGCCTCGGCTTAGTCCGATGGCTCGGATAAGTCCAATGGCTCGGATAAGTCCGATGGCTCTAATAAGTCAAATACCTCGGATAAGTCCGATACGACGGATAAGTTCCATACTCCAAATAAGTTAGATACCTCGGATGAGTTCGATGCCTTGGATAAGTTCGATACCTGGAATAAGTCCAAGGCCTCGGATAATTCCAATACCTCGCATAATTCCGATGTCTTGGATAAGTCCGATGTCTCGAATAATTCCGATACCACGGATAAGTCCGATACCTCGGATAAGTTCCAAACCTTGGATTGGTATGATACCTTGGAAAATTTCGATATTTCGTATAAGTCCGATGCCTCGGATAAGTCAAATGAATCAGATAAGTTCGATCCCCAGGATAAGTTCGATGCGTCGGAAAATCCGATACCTCGGATAAATTCGATGCGTCGGATGAATCCGATACCTCGTATAAGTTCGACACCTTTGATAAGTTCGATATATCGGATAAGTCTGATGCCTCGGCTTAGTCCGATGGCTCGGATAAGTCCAATGACTCTGATAAGTCCGATAGCTCTAAAAAGTCTGATTCCTAAGATAAGGTCGATGCCTAGGATAAGGTCGATTCCTCGGATAAATCCGATACGTCTTATAAGTCCGATATCTACGACAACGCTGGTCGATCAAAAACCGAATGAACAAGGCTTTAAGTATTGAAGTACTTTGTCAGTGCAAGGTTGGACTGGGCATCTATGTAAGCTCAATCATGAATTGGGTTGGTTCCTGTAGTATGGAAGAATTATTTAAGTACAGTATTTTGTAAGTGCTCACAGGAACGTTTTAAACAGCTGTCGGACAGCGAATAGCTATCTACCTAGTGTTTGAAGGAATGCAAATGCAAATCTGGTATTTGAAAATATTTCAGCTTCAAACACAAAACATGTTTATATATGACTTTTTGTAAACTGCCTCTCGAACTCCTTTAAAAGATGCAGTTCATTAGAGATTAGACGTTTCTTGCATGCGACCCTATTGAGTAATCTTCATTAGCATCCCTACCTGTTACGTAGCAGTTCGAGGTTCGAATCTCATTAAAATAAGACTGTTTTGTCAACTAATATCTCCATGTATTTGGCAAGTTCTCCGAGAGTTATGGAAAGTGCTTTATCATTTTGACCGCTTGAAATCGGCAAAAAATTGTATAGGCTCCTTAAATACGCTAGGTCTCAACATTTCTTAGAAAAAAATTTCCAAACACACTAAGCTAAAGGCTTTAGACTTTAAATTTTAAACAAGTTGGTACTTTATATAAATACCCGTGCAACCGCCTAAATTTCTTACAACCACTGTCCATGTCAAATGTCCATGTGAAGCAAACATTTTTATTTTGTAACTTTTTCATTCGAAATGCTCTTACAATGAAACGCAAACGCATCAGTCTTATAATCGGATTTTTAAAAAAAACCTCCTTCGCTTCCCAGTATGTGTGCAGTAAACACTCATTTATGGAATTCAAACTAAGAAGTCAAACCGATTTCAAATTTATTTAAAATCAACATCAACAATTAAAACGAGCTTCTTGTCTCTCCAAATTTTCTGTTCAATATCGAAACTTACTTCTTAACTCAACCATCAACCTCATGTCAAAATAAGCTTTACCCGTAATCAGCTTAACTCTTAATATTAAATCGGCTTAAATCCATAGTAACAGCAAATTCTCATCAAAAATTAACCAAAGCTCTTTGCATAAACCTCTGAGTAGTTAACACGTGTCTCTTTAAATCAATTTACTGGCAACATAGTCATAATCATACTGACAAATTGTAGTGTCATTCATTCAATTGCCCTTTTGTTTGACAAATTGTTGGTAAAACTAGCGGCACAATAATTATGTGGCGTAGGGATACGTTATGCTCTTTCCTAAATGAAATAGACCCATGTAGGACCTTTTCGATAAGATAAGGGATTGTAGTTTGTAGGTTTGGATTCAGAAACTTTTTAGACGATTCTCGTCCAATCGTCTATCGTCGGTTCTATCGTCAAAATGTTGATTCATGTTACTTCGCTTTCAGCGATTGAAGGTTAACTATTTTTCTACTGTCTTATAAATTTTTGTATATTTTTAGACTTTTTAACACGTTTTTTTGGTACCAAGAATTCAGATGACAGTCGTCCTAAAAGTTACGGTATTCAAGATCAGGAACCCGACCCGATTTTAAATTTTTAAATGAAAAAAAAAAAAAAAAATAGCAACTGACGCTGTAGTGTCCTTGTTGTAAAGGTTGTTTAGACTTCTACGTTCTAGTTTAGGGTTCGATTCCCAATAACACGCTTTTGACAAGTCCTCCGAGACAAATACAGACATGGAACAATCCAAAACCGGGAGGCTTGCAGACGCTTTCTGAGGTCAACGCGGCGTACCCCACAGGCGGATCACTAGTGTGAAGCAGAAAAGTGGGAGAGTTGTGATCGCTTCAAGATCACTACTCGTAACGCCGGAAATGGAAAGAAGAAGCCATGATAAGATAAATAAAATAAATAGGATGGCGCAACGGAGCGAGGAGCTGGGCCTAGCGCATTTCTCACAACCATGCCTTGTAAGGGAATGGAAAGGACCTACAATTTTCTGTCGATTCCGAACGGCTAATCGAGAAAGCGCTTTTCATGGCAATGAATACTAACGGAGGACTTGCCAATTCCTCGCGAAAGGCGATACCCGTGGAAAAAACATTTTTGCCATGATAAGATCTTTAGCATTTTGTCATTGGACAATATGTAGACCCTTTCCTGAGTGACTGAGATATGTGCAGTCAGACCATGCCCAAATATATATATATATTTTTTTTTTTACTTGCTTACTTATTTACTTTTTTCTTTGCTTTAAATATACTCATTACTACTTTAAATCATCGAACGCAAGTGCAACTCAGGCAAAGTTAAACACAACATTACTTTTTTGATTGAAGGATATCATATGATTTTGTTGCACATGAATATTTTCAATTACACTCATCACCTATACCTCCATGCCATTACCAACCCCCGAGCAAACAACTAACAATCTGTGTAAATTTAAATTGAAGCAAACATTTCTCCGTCCGCGATTTTTCTTTGATGTGTTGTCTCTTTATTTATTCATCTAATGATTCATGAAAATCAAACTCTATTTGTTTGCTTTTCTTCCTGTTTTTTTAAACATTTTTTACTTAAGCTCGTAAATTGCAATTTTTAATTTCCTTCACAATGCTAGACGATGACTAAGTGAAGAAAAAAGACCTTAAGGGAAATGGGTTTCGTGTTATTCTTTGGTTGTAGAACTTAATATGCCACGATATCGCAAAGAACATCTCTACGTTTTTGAAGCAGAGATTATATAGTTTTAAATGTAATGAGGGGAAGTGTCTTACACCTAGACTACTGCCTTCCACCGATACATAAGATATTCTTCCTTCGCACAAGGTTTGTATTACTCTTTCTTTCTTTATTTTTCTTTTATGAAATAGAGATCCACACAAGAACGTTGAATCTTTTGTGATTTATGTTCCCTGAATTTCCCGCTCTTGGCTAAATGCAATCCTGGCCATATGGGAACTGCATGGAGTCCAATGTAGTGGAAGTATAACAACGAATTTCGAACAGGGAGACAAGAGGAGATAGAGGGAAGAAAAAAAATAAATAACTTTTTTTTTTGCTCTTCAATGGGTACAAAGGGAGATATCATCTCGCCTTTCTTCTCGGAATGATAAAACTTGAGCTTGTTTACTCATCTACCTAGGGAGTAAAAATTTAGGGAAAAACAAATTCCGAAGAATTCACTTGTGGTGCTTGCTGTTCATTTTGTATGCCATACGTTTAACGTATTTGTATCTCTCTGCCCGAGTTGCAGCGAAATATCGATTTCAACTTGCAGGAAAAACAACGCAGTAATTCATTCGTAAGAGAAAAACAAAAAATAAAAAATAAACAAAAGCAGAAGATGGTTTGCAACGACTCAGCGTAAATGGAGTTTTGCCTTTTATTCTCTTTGTGCCCAAGAAAAGTTTTGAAAAATTTTACTTCCAATGGCGTGCAATAATTTTTTTCCTTTTTAAGTTTGCTGATTTCGTCTTGTGAAGTGCTGTGGTAAATTATTTTTGAACTTAGTTTTTACATTTAATATTTGGCATGGACGTAAAGAAAATTTTGAGCCAAAAAATAATCAAGTAGTGCGTCAACGTATAGAAAGTTGACAAAAATTTGAAAAATAGAAAATTTTAAATTGAATTGTACAAAACATTAAATTATAAACAATTTGAAAAGAAGGAACACAATGACTTTTTTCAACTTCTTTTTATAGTAAATAGGGTGCCGCAACAAAGCGGGGCGCCCCGTGGCCTAGAGCATTCCTAACAACCATACCTTGTCAGGAACGGTTGATCCAGAATGCAGAAGACTTGTCAATTCCTCGCGAAAATTGACACCAGTGGTAAACAGTTTTTGTTTTCTGTTGGGATTCGAACCTCGAACCCGCAGGCACAGGCAGATATTCTAACCATTACTCCATGGGCATCTTTTTATTGTAGACTGAGAAATTTATTGATTGCAGTTCAGTAACAGAGTTACGGTGATTTTAAATTGCGGTATCACCAGTACATACTGCTATGCAACAGTCTGGTGGATTTGCAGAGCACGAGAACATGAAACAAAGTGGGCCTCAGCACAGTGACTTGTGGGACACCAGCAAATTTTCTATTTCTTTGGAAAAAAAACATATCGTTGACAGCGACAAGAAAGCCCCTGCTTTGCACAGTTCCTTTTATAACAAGAAGGAATTAGTTTTAGGTAATAAGTTTATATAAATAAGAGCGTCCCGAACTTTAATACCCACCTTAGCAAGTACATAAGAGCGACCGTGATGTAGTAGTAGATAGATGTGTCGATAGGCCAGATGCATGGGCTTGACGCTTGAACCCTTTCCAGGTTCCCATTTTTACCAAGACGCCACCGTTGAGGTTTTAAGTCAAATAACAACCAATTAATTTCATCAAAAAAAGGAAAAACTAGCAGTTCTGGTAAAATACAACGTTTTTTTCTATAACGAACTGAACTATGCCATTCACAAAGTGCTCCGCGGTGTCCTCATCTTCTCTACAAGATTCACAGAGTGTGGTATCACTAAAGCCTAACACGTTCTAGTATTTGGCAAAAGAGAAGTGCCCCGTGGGATAGTTTTTTGTTTAAGTACCTGACAGGCCGATGAGTAGAGTGAAGCAGGTAAGAGGAATAGATGCGACCTTAGAGAACTCACTAACATGATAACGAGTGAGGCCGTAGTCAGAAGCTTGTTTCTAATATGAAGGCCCATTTGAACGATCAGTTATAAGTTCCGCTATCAACTAAAATAAAAACCCCATCTACCTTAGTTAATAACCATAAGCTTTCGCGTTAGCATAACTGACAGTCAATCCAAAACGGAAGCTGAAACGATGGTCTTAAAAGAGCTTACAATGAAACTAATGTGATAGTCGTAAAAGGGCTTACAATGTGATACTTCCATTTATGCCCACTATACCATAAAAACATTATACAGGGTGGGCCAAATGCAAGTTTCTTTTTATAATCCAATATAGCGAAAAAATTAAATTTTTTTTTGTATTAAAGGTTTTGTTAGTAAGAGCAAACATTCCTCTCAATCAAAGAACACTACAATCTTAAAGTGCAGTAGCGCGTTCTGTCACTCCTAGACCTTAGGTGGCTTGGGTAACAATGGCCTTAAGTGCATCAAACGTTTCCGGGTTGTTGGCATAGCATCGGTTCTTTACGGTTTCCCAATCCCTACAAAAAAAAAGTCTTATGGCGCCAAACAGCATCTCCGAGGGGGCCTTGTGGTGGGTGCTTAATTTTGTGCAAATTTCTTATTTAAAAACGCACTGTTTGGCCAGCACAGCTTACTTACTTACTTAGGTGGGCATTACAGTTCGGGGTGAACCTGGGCCTCAACCAACATCCTTCTATAACGACTTCGATTTCGAGCGAGCTCTCTCCAGTTTCGCACTCTAAGTCGGTTGAGGTCTTCATCCACTTGGTTGCGCCACCTAAGACGAAGTCTTCCCCTTCCGCGATTTCATTGCAATGTGCTTTCGAAAACCCGTCGAGCCGGAGCGTTTGGGTCCATCCGCTCTACATGACCCAACCATTGTAGCCTCGCGATGCGTACTCTTCTGGCTATGCCCATGTCGCGATACAGCTCATACAGCTCGTTGTTATATCTTCTTCTCCACACATTGTTTTCGCATACGGGACCAAAGATCATTCGGAGAATTTTTCTTTCGAAACGACAAAGAGTTTCCTCATCCGCTTTCGATAAGGTCCATGCTTCCGCGCCGTAAAGTAGGACTGGGATGATTAAGGTCTTATACAAGGTTACCTTGGTTTTTCTGGAGAGGGTTTTGTTTCTCAATTGTCTTCTTAACCCAAAGAAGCAACGGTTGGCAAGAGTTATTCTCCGTTTGATCTCCGCACTGATGTTGTTGTCCGTGTCTACAGCGGATCCTAGGTAGACGAAGTCCTGTACTACCTCGAAGTTATGTCTGTCTATGTGACGTTTTGTCCAATTCGTCGATGTTCTGTGTCCTCCTTTGATGACAACATATACTTCGTTTTGCCCTCATTAACCATCAAACCCATTTTTGCCGCTTCTGTTTCAATACTCGCAAAAGCACCTATGACATCACGCTTTTTTCTTCCCATTACGTCAATATCGTCTGCGTAGGCGAATAATTGTACAGACTTTTGAAAGACTGTTCCTCTTGAGTTGACGTTTGAGTTTCTTACAATCTGTTCAAGTATGACGCCTTGCCTAAAACCTTTTTCGACATCAAAGGTCTCGGTGAGTTCTTTACCGACCTTGACGGCAGCGTGAATTCTCCAAAGTCATCCTGCATAGTCGTACGAGTTTTGCAGGGATGCCGAAACTAGACATGGCTCTGTACAGCTCGTCTCTGTAAATACTGTCTTACGCGACCTTGAAATCGATAAAGAGATGGTGAATATCGATATTATACTCTCGGGTTTTTCCAAGATCTACCGTAATGTGAAAATTTGGTCTATTGTGGACTTCTCTGGTCTAAAACCACATTGATAAGGACCTATCAAGTTGTTGACGTGGGGTTTCAGACGTTCACATATTACAGCAGACAAGATCTCATAAGCGACGTTAAGGAGGCTTATCCCTCTAAATTGTCGCAATTGTGAGGGTCTCCCTTCTTTAGGATCGGGCATACGATACTGAGGTTCCATTCATCGGGCATGCTTTCTTCCGACCATATCATGCAGATCAGCTGGTGCATGCTCCTTTCCAACTGGTCTCCAGATGCCTTGAAAAGCTCGGCATCAAGGCCATCTGCACCTGCAGTCTTATTTGATTTTTGATTTTTGGCCAGCAAATAGAAAAATAATTCATTCTGCTCCACGTAGGCGTGATACTGACTTTCGATCAAGATTTCGAGTGGGAAACAGTGGTCAGTGTCAAAACAACCTATGATTCGAAAAGAAACCACTAAATGGCCCATCCTTTCCTATAAATTAAGCTTGGAGCTACTGAATAGTTTTAACTTAATTTTCTGGTGACAAACAAGATAATTTTGAAGGTTTCTTTTCTGGTACTTAAAACCTACTCTCAAGACGAAACAATTTTCCTGTTTGTCATTAATTTCTGATAGTTTTTTTTAAAGTGGAATTAATTGTATTGTGTTTCTCATATTCATACAAACGTTTGAGGTTAAGTTAAAGCACAATGAACCTTCTACAAGTTTTTTAGAGCAATTTCCGAGAAAAACTATAAAATTTGTTACAATTTTTTTATCATGACTTTAAGATAACCATGAGAAAATGAATTGATCCTTATAAGCAAAGCAATTCAACCACCTCTGCGAAAAAAGTACTAATTTAAAATTATATAACACAAACTCAAATGCGCAATGAAAAGAAAATTTACTTTGTAATTCACAAAGTTTATCACGATAATTCTGTCACAGAGTGGCTTGAACTCACGACTGACTGAAATAAAATCTAAGACAATTTCATAAGCCAAAGCAGGTTCTTTGGCATATTATCGTAAAATTCAACTTCATTGTTAAATATTGTTAAAGGAATTCAACAAAAGATGGTAGTTAGTTCTCAAAGCTCATGCTACGTACTTTATATCTTAAGCACTTCTTTGAAACGCACTCCATTGAGAACCGCTAAGGAGAACAATAGAAGTAAAAGCTGCTTTCTTACATCTTCCTTCAACTTTTTTTCTACCTTCATTTTATTTACAAAAAGTAAACACAAAGAGTTAAAAAGGTAATTCAGGCTAAGGGAGGCATCAAGTTGTAGGTAGTAAGTAGTGGGTAGTGGGAAAAAAGCAAGATAACGACCAAAGAACATAAAGTGGATTTTAACGATGCTCAGCACAAGATTATGTGTGTATGATGGGCACAGTCCCAAAGGTGTGGACTGTGGAGTGCTGAGAGAAAGCGACAAAGTAGGTGGTGGGGCTGGGCACAGATTTTAATGCAATATGCGGTTGAGTTTGTTCTTCACCATGGCACAACTACCACTACTACTACCACCTTCACCATCATCATCATCATCAGCGTCAAGATTCAAGATGAGTTCCCTTGCGATAGAAACGGAAAGCATTAACCAGAAAAACAGAAAATGCTGGACCATCGCAGTTTACAAACACAAAAATAAAAAAACCACCACTGAATGAAATATTTGCAATGCGGGTGGGTATTAAATGATTTTAAATTTGTCTCTGGCATTTCTTCTCCCTCATTTTGACAAATATTTATTTAGCATTCATTAATATCTGACACAGAAAATAATTACTTTCAACTAATCTGTAGAATGTTTAAAATGACGACCTTGTTTACTTTAAATGACGTTGGTTTCTTGATTTTTGATTCTTGGTTTTTGCTTCTGGCAGCAGATAAACTTACTTTTTTTTGTAAATAATCCTTTTTCTGTGGGATTGTTTTAAAAATAAATGCAATCATATTATTAATATATATGACCTTGAATCCTGAAAAATTTATTACTCAAATAGCATCGTTCGTTTTAATTAGAAGTTAAATGAGTGTGGCCTAATTTGTTGCTAGATGAACTATGGGGAAAGCATTTAATTGGGGTAAAGTAAAGTAAGTAATAGGCCAGTTGGCCATGGATTATTAAAGAGGTTCTTGCTAATTACGCGCGCCCTTCTTTAGCAATTGAAACTCAGTGTTCTAACAAAAAACAAGCATTTAGGGCGATTAAATATGAATTTAAATTAAATGGGTGACTGCGTCACTCATTTATTACCAGCAGAGCTGACCGAAAAGGAAAATAAAGAAAAAAACTTTTGTTTGATACTAAATTACGTGTGTGCTTGAGCTGGTTAAGGGTTTTAAGATTGAAATTTTTCAAATGAAAATTTTCTAATTCTTGTTCAAAACTAATTTAAGGCTGCGAAATTGTTTTCTTTCAAACTCTTTTTTTCTTCTTCTTATAATTTGTGAGCACATTAAGGGGTTATGAATTGAATACCCTTATAATGTTAAAAGGCACAATGCGAGAGTCAAGGAAAAAGGAAAAGAAAAGAAAGGATTTAAAGGGAGACACCGCTGCACCTTAATTTTTAAAATGTGACTTGAAACGTTCGTACAAGGTTGTCTTGCCGTATCTCTTGACCTTACAGAAGTGGGTCTGTACCAGTTTGAGTAGATATACTTAACGGTGTGGCCGAAATTATATTTAAGTAAAGCTTGTTATGAGCATTTCAAGCGAGGTAGGGATAAGTGCAAATGGACCAATTAATTATAAGACACACAAGACGCACAAAAGTCCAACAGTATGATTATTTAGCCTTTACCAAGGAATGAATAAAAAATAAATAAATAGGGGGGCGCAACAGAGCTAGGGCCCAGCGCATTTCTCACAACCAAGCCTTGTGAGGATATGGAGGGGACTTACAAGTTTCTGCCGGTTCCGAACACCTTATCAAAAAGTGCTTTTCGTAGCAATGAATTTGCAAACGGAGGACTTGCCAGTCCTTTGCGAAAGGCGATACCCGAGCGAAAACATTATTGCCTCTGTTGGGATTCGAATCGCGAACCTTTGGGTTAACAGGCAGACATGCTAACTATCGCGATACGGTTACCACCGAGGAATGACTTCCAAATGATCATTAAACTTCAGAAATCAAAGAACAAATTTCGTTCAAATCGTACAAATGGAACTAATTTCAAACAAATCGTTCAAATTTCGTGCACGAATTTCGATCAAATCATACAAATATCGTACAAATCGTACAAATCTCGTACAAATTGTACAAATTTCGTACAAATTGTAAAAACCGTACAAATTGCGTGCAGACCGTGCTCCTCAAATAACTCGATAGAAAGAAGTAGAATGGTCTTGAAGTTGTCAATTCGGTTGGGCTAACTTTAAATCACATATGGGACCGTTCAAGTATTACGTAAGCACTACAGGGGGGCGAGGGGGTCTTTGCTTTGCTTATTTTGGATGACATGGGGGTAGGGGGGTCTAGATGATGATTACGTCATCGGGAGTTTTTTTTATTCAAGAGTGTAAATCGCTTTCAAAATCCAAAAAGTCAGCCAAGCCATTAAGGTGAATTTTGTATAAACTCAGTGGTGGAAATTGTACTCAAGATGGCAGTAGTGGGATTTTGTGTAAAGGCAATGATGAAAGCTGTACCTAAAGTAATAGAGTTAATTTTCGGTTGACGTATGCACAAGTTTGCCCTCTATTTATTTTCTCCTTTGAGCGCTCGCTTAAGAGCCGAGTAGGGGAATTCCCGCGATGTAAAAAGCACATACCCCCTCCGTATGTGCTTTTCTTACTTTTGCTGACAAGGGTGGTGGGGGGGGGTTAATTAATTGTAATAAATCTGCTACAATGCATCTACAATTTGTGTCTATTTACCAAACTAATTCTAAAGTTATCCTGTGTCTGTCGATGTTCCTCAAGGTAGTCAACCTAGACCACTCCTTTTTCCCATATTTTTTTTTTTACAACTGAGTGTATGCTTAACTTCATTGAGGCCAGATTAGAATAGAAAGCAGTCAAAGAAAGTTCACAAGGTTGTAAATAAGAAAATGTAATGGAACACTGAAATGCCAAGCTATTTTTTAAGATCCCAACTCCATGGGTATCGCCTTTCGCGAGGAATTGGCAAGTCCTCCGTTAGTATTCATTGCCATGAAAAGCGCTTTCTCGATTAGCCGTTCGGAACCGGCAGAAAATTGTAGGTCCCTTCCATTTCCTCCCAAGGCATGGTTGTGAGAAAAGCGCTAGGCCCAAGGGCTCCTCGCTCTGTTGCGCCACCCTATTTATTATTTATAACTCCATGGCGATGGCTCTGGTTCCCCCACCATAATGGTTAGAGCGTCTGCCTGTTACGTGGGAGATTCGAGGTTCGATTCCCTGAAACATTAAGGCAAAGCATGATTTCCTACGGATATCCACTTTCGCGTGGAATTTGCAATATTTTCAACAGTAGTTTCATGTCATTAAAAGCGATTAGCCGGCGAAGTCGGAAAAAAAATTATAGGCCCCTTCCTCATAAGATGTAATTGAGAGAAAATCGATAGAACCTGTGGCTCCCCGCTAGTAACCCATTTTATTCAAGGCACTCAGTCACACTTAAAAACGTTTTTTACGTTTTTTGAGCAGTTTTAACTTTTGATTCTCTATCGCAATGGCAATCATATTTCTTTTGCTCTTTGAGGCTTTTTTGTTGCTTGGTAAATTTTTAAAATGAGAGTCCTTCTATTAATGTATGCTGCTCCGCACTAGAAATCCGCCTGTGGGGATCTCAGAAAGCTTTGTCAACTCTCACAATTTTGATTAATCTGATTTCTACGCCCAATTTTTTGCTGCTGTAGCCTAATTTGTCTCTCAGTGGATTCTTTGGGCCCCTCTTCCTCTTGGTAGCGATCGTGTCGGAATATTGTCTGAAATTGCCTTTCTGACGGGAGATTCTCTGAGCTTGCGGTAATCAATTTTCTGGAAGATGAAACTCGGCTCTTTTATTTCTATCAAACTTTACTTTACTAAAGTCATACTACTTCATCTCAGTTGGCATCCACTTACTTTCATACTTTTTGCATATTGTCCAACATTTAGAGCCAAAGGTGAGAGCTAATGGCACAACAGGGCTGTAAAGTCGTCCTTTCAGCCATTTTTTGTTCGGAAAAAATAGTGAATTGTACACATCGCTCCAATTTTTACCAAACGACTTGCAGAAATTGTATTAGATATTTTTTTTTTTTTTTTTACTATTTTCTTTTAAACTCATCTTTTTCTGCAAACTTGCATATACATATGTAAATTCAAAGCATAAAAGGAACTTTTCTCCATAACAAAAGCATGTCAGTGGCTCTTTCCTTACGCTGTACTTGAAGCACACTAATCGATTTTCTAGTTATTTGCATTGAAATCAAAAAAAATTCTTTCCACATTTTTCATTTGGATTTAAGAAGCAATACTTCCAACCAAAGAAAACACATTTAAGATAGTCCTTCATTGTATAAAAACTGTTTTGATATTTAAATCAGTTAATAACGTCTGTATACGATTGTCTATCTTATTTTCTGTTCCCATCCCTAAATTTTTGGGGCAAATCGTTCATTAGAAACATAATGAAATTGAGCTTCTACCCTTAACAGAGAAAACCCCTTTGCACTAACATAAACTTTTGCAATTAGTTATTATGGAAGTTTGTTAAACTTAACTCACATAGAAAAGTATATCCATCTACTTAACTTATAAATACCTGAACGCTTCAAAGGAAGATAATTTGTTTGCCAAAACGAAAACGTATATGTAGCATCATATTAACAAAACTTTCACATTCTTAGTATCAATATGTTACCAATAGACATATGATTACCATGAGAAAAAGTTCGAGTAGGAGAACGAAAGTCGATGAAATGAATATTTTCATTACTGAAGATTGTTGTTGCTAGTTTCAGTTTGGTGTTCTTTGTTCTTAATTTCAGAGGAGGGTTAAGTCATAGTATTCATATTTTTTTATTCAGCTTCATATAATTATTTCATTAGGCAGTTTTTCTCAAAAGTTTTTCTATATGTACCCCAGCGGAACACCAGTGTTAAGCAGTTTAAGTGATCCCATTGAGATCTCGATGCTCGTAACGTCGAAATGGGAGAAAAGGATATCTATGTCTAGTGAAAAAGCGGAACATTCACAGAAGAAGTGCTCCATGAGGACACCGCGGAGTACTTGCTCTGTGAATGTCCCGATTTTTCTCAAACGAGGTTACAGATACTCGGCGCAGACATTGTAAAAGCTGGTTACTTAGGCTCCTTATCTACGAACATCTGTATGTCATCTATGCTATCTGGTTGTACAATGAACCGGTATTTAGGTCTGGGTGCTCTAGCTGGTATTTTAAAAACCTCCCAGAGAAGTACACGTGTACAAGAAGTGCAGTGGTAACATCGTCAGATAGTACCGTGGAATATTGGAGTTGGAATCCCAGATCAATCCATCGATATAAACAACAAAACACTTTTTATTGCCATCGTCTCTTACGAGCAATCGACAATTCTTCCGAAAGTACTACTACACGAAAAAAGCATTCTTACCCAGCTGCTTGCAGCCGTCAAAAAATTCAACAATAAATTTCTCACACTTCCGATTCCTATAAATGCACTAGGTCCTGTCTCCTGTGCTACCCCAAATTAGTTCCGCTTTAGTATTAATTTATTTATTTTTATGTTCTCTTTGTGTATACAAACGCAACATAATTTATGTTTAGTACTCGAGTTACTTGCCTTGTGTCCTTGGCGTAGTGATAAGCATGTCTGCCTGTTACGTGCGAGTTTAAGGTTCGAACCCTTAAACATAACATCAAACGATTTTTTCAAGACTTTTGTAGCCTTTCTTGAGGCGGTCATCTCAGACGAAACACACTGCCGTGAAAAGCGTTTCCTAAATTAACTGTTCGTAATCGACCAAAAATTGTAGGTCCCCTCATTTTCTCACAGGTTATGGTTGAAAAAAAATGCCCTATACTTCGAGTATATCCGAGCTTATTGTGCCCGCTTATTTCTTCAACTCGTCCTAGTCACATAATAAAGAAAACCGAGCAAAACATATCATATGGTTCACAACTCCGAAGCCACTACCTTTCACTGGGTCATCATAACACATCTACTTTTGAGAAAAACTTTAACTAAAACTCAAGTGAAGTAACTTTATTCCTCGTATCCATTAGTGACTTACCAAATTAGAAAATTACAGGTCTACAAAAGATAATTCAAAGTGTGGAGAACAATTTGTATACCTACAATGGTCGCGAAAGACTGTGGGTTGTAATTCCATATTTAATTATTGAGGGCACCATACAAACATGCAACTAGGGGGTACTAATTATAATTAAATCCACAAACTCATATATGTCTTGTGATAGTTGATTTTCCATGTTAGTGCAAATAAGGTAAATCACTTGAATATGCTCTTGTCTTTCGTCTCGTTCAATAACTTTTATGTTTGCCCAGAAAGTCACGCTTCTTTCTTCCTCTTCTTCTTTCCGACTCTTTTTGTTCATTCGTTTTTATCAAAATTTCAAAATGTTTGGCTTCTGAATGTCTGTACGAACAAAAACCAAAAATTGTCTGAAATTCTATGGCTACAGCTTGAATTTTCCATTAAAAAGGTGACAATGTGAATGGCGATATACAGCTCAGGTGAAGATTTTAGCACTTGAACCTAACAGATTTTCTTTTTTTTTAGCAAGCATGGTTAGAGAAGAAGAGGAAAAAAAAGATTTATCTCACTCCGAGTACGTACTATATATGATCAGCCATCATCGTTCTGCAAGCAACCCTTGAAGGCTTGTCACAAACCATTCATTTCGCGGAATAGCCTTTATGAGAGCGAAATCTTTTCGCTGGCAATACTCGATAGTCGATATTCTATCCAAGCATCATATAGTCCCATCGCATCGTGTCGACGGCAACGGCGACGTCATGTTGTCGATGACGACAATGACAATGACGGCAACGAACAAAAGACAATAAAATGAGCGTCAGAAAATATTTTATCTCTATGCTTTCAGACACTTTTGTCATACCTACCTCCGAATTGAGTTCCAGTTGTGTTTTTGGTCCTTTTGACTTTCACTACACGTTTGCTCCCCATAGCGACACGGGTGACATCAAGGAAGTTTTACCATCAGTTTTCCTTTCTTTTTTTTTTTGTTTTTTTTTTTTTTTGTTTTTTGTTTTTGCAGCTTTTGTTTGCCTTTAGCACAAAGTGACCATGTGTCAACATGGGTTAGGGTGGGAAACTTTTGTTGAGGTTTTCTATTCTTTTGCTTTTTGCGATCTCTGGTACCTACATAACTTTCATATGTGAAGTTGTATATGAATTAATTTTTGCCATGAAACATTCACGTATGTTCGTAATTATAAAAGGAGAAATGAAAAACGTCTGACCAAAAAAGCTACAAAAAAAAAAACAATTCAATAAGGTTTTATGGTTTTTACGGCCCTTAGGACTTCAAGTTGAAATACTCGTACATAACATACTTAATAACGGCTTTTTACAAAAGTTAAATCGATAACTTTAGTAGTTAGCCAAAATGTAGGACTGAAGCATATGAAATCGTTTGGATTTATTTTTTTTTTTGGTTGAGTTTAAAGTTTTGTTCAATTAAATTTAATTAAATATCCTTCCATATCTTGTCACAGTTTTGGGATTGGTGGTTTTTATACTGTCTTTTTCGAGTGTTCTCTTGATAGAAGCCGACATTTGTTTTAAACTTTGCATAAGTAGCCTCTTTTAACTAGACGGCCTTAACAAAACAGCCTCTTTAAAGGAGACAGTCAGTCTCCAATTTAAAATAAGGTTTATTTTAACGAGACCGAAATTATAGAGAAATTTTCAACGTCTATTGTGAACAATGTAAAAAAATAAATAGGGTGGCGAAACAGAGCGAGGAGCCCCTGGGCCTAGCGCATTTCTCACAACCATGCCTTGTGAGGTAATGGAGGGACCTACAATTTTCTGCCGGTTTCGAACGGCTAATTGAGAAAGCGTCTTTCATGGCAATGAATTTACTAACGGAGGACTTGCCAATTTCTCGCGAAAGGCGATACCCGTGGAAAAACATTTTTGCCTCTGCTGGGATTCGAACCTCGAACCTCTGGGTTAGCAGGTGGACATGCTAACCATCACGCCACGGGTACCACCCGTGTCAATATAAATATCTTGGTTTAATGGGGTGTAGCTGTTCCTTTGCAATTCCTCCTAACATGAGAATAGAATGGTTGGCTATTGCAATAATCTTCGCATCTTTTCCAAACTCTTGTCGATGACGTTCTATTTGCGTACTCGATTGTAGCCAAGAGCCACGCAGATGCACATAAATATTAGGAAGTCAGGGAGAATGCGTATCAGACTGGGAACTAGTGCTTATGATGAATGGGCGTAGATTCATGCGAATATTTCAGCAGTTTGCTACTAAAAATGTGCGGATCCTCTCATACAGATAAACTCACATTTGGATTAATTATCCGGATACTTCATCTTTGGTAGTAGTTTTTCTTGAAATGGTCCTAAATCATACAAGCTGCAATCACAAGTGGCATTGAGTTGGCGTACAGCAGGGAGTTATACTAAGATGAGGCTTATGGCGTTTTCTAGTTTTAATTGATTTGAGGTAAAGGTGCTGTGGAGAAACTAATATCGAACTTAGTGTAACCCATGCCCTTGTGTCCTTGTGAGTTTGGTCGTTAATTGGCTCTTGCCTACTTTGCACATAGAAGGATTCAAATAACTAAAAAAAAGTGAAATTATTAACTGGAAGGCGCAAAATGGTAAATTTTTTATTAGTTCGTTTATCCAGACACCAGTTGAACGCCTTTCCAGCGCCAGCGTATAGAAAACATTGAACTGTGACTTTTCTTCTTTTACTTTTTAGTTAAGTCAGTTTTGTAGCTTTAAGGGTAGATCATTAAGGGTGGACTGTTTCACTTAAAATCCAAACTGTAGGCTTAATATATTAGTGTCGCTGTAGATTGCCTCGAGTCTTCGAAGCACAAGATCCTCCAGAGTTTCACTGATCATGTTGAGTACCGAAGTGAGCTCGTATCCGGGAAGTTGTTTCCAATTTCGATTTGGCGACAATCTTTGATTTCATCAAACGCTCTGGCAAGGGCAAGTGTATAGTTAATAGTGTTGCTTCTTTGAATCTCCTAGTTTGTTGCATTCACTTCATTTTGGAATGCAGAGTCAGATGACGGGCTTAGGACGAAGTTGCTTCGAAAAATTCAGGAAAATCCTGTGCTTTCAGCTCGTATGATGAAATTGTTGGACTGTAAAAATCTTCTTTGGCCTTATACCAACGATAGTTTGAATGTTATTGAAGGTATTCGGATTGCCTTTGATGTTCTGCAGTCTCTTCTGGAATTCCAGGGCGGTTTTCTCCTAAAATGCGTTTCTAGACATGTCTTTTTTTTCATTCCACGGAACCACTAGTTGGGATTACGCGCATTCAATTTGTGTGGATGTTTAGTATACACATTGTGTACTCTGTTATCTTTCCTCAGTCGTTGTTGATGATGGAAAAGATTATGGAAATCAATGTGTACTACTCGTAATAATCTATCCTTAAATGTTTTTGCTTATTGGACCGTAGCAGCTGATTTTAGGGTCTCGATCGTAGCATCAATCAAAATGCTTTGCTTCTTTCTTCGATTTAGCGGGCTGTTTCATTTCGTATGCATTTTTTAAATCTTCTTGAACTGTTTTTGGGCAAAATGTATTGTGAACCACAACCAAAAGTTAAAAGAAATCGCAATACACTCCATTCCAAAATCAACATCATTTGATGAGACGGGGTCCACTTACAGGAGCCACACCAACTTTTACTGACAATGAAGCTCGCCAAGAGGACTTTAAGAAGTCTTACAGTGTACTCAAAGTACTATCTTTGAGAAGCCGTACAAGACTGGGAAGCTGTAGTCATCAAACTGTATTCTCAGGAACTGTTCGTAGATCAAGGCCCTCGTTGGGCCGTAAAGTCTTGTCAATCTTCTTCCCATCATTGGATGAAGACGATGGATGGCAAAGTTAGCTTTCTTTAAAACAACGTAAGCAACTCCATAAATTTTAAAACCCGAGGTTCCTTTTCGCTGAGAACAGTGTTCCATTGGGGGCGTTGGGGAAATGCTCTAAACTTACAGTCTCTGTTGACTTATGGTCTTCTGAAACAGACTATCTCTGGCATATTTACCATTTCTGTGGAAGGTAGCTGCTCGATAATAGTTGATATGAAAATCGCACCCCACAACCGAAACAGTAATGCCAAGCAGATAAGTGAGAGAGTTGTCATTCCTTCGAGACCACGATGCTAGTAAGGGAAGAAGATAAATTGCATCAGCAGTCTGTGGAATCTCCTTCAATACGAAGTTGGAAAATCCATCTGGACCGGTTGACTTATTGTTCCTTTATTCTCATTACTCCCGCAATCGCTTTTGCGATGGTCAATTTCGGACTATCAATTGGATCACTCGCAGGATTCATGTCGTTGTATAAGGCAATACAATCCTTCATATGATTTTTTCAACTTCGTCTGGGAAAAAAGGATCTGCAGTTCGATTTGACACGAAGTTTTCATCGAAATGAAGAGCAAAACGAGATGTGCTATGATATCGCCTATATCTTATTGAAGGCATCATGTTCTGGTTGCATCGTCTGCAGGTTTTTGCATATTTCCAGAACATATGGTTACCTTGTTAAAGGGGGTACCCATTCACTGTTCAGTAGATGGTGTCAGCTATGCTAAACGCCCACAGTTTGATCCTTGTAGGTAATTTCGAAGGTGCTGTTATTGATTTCTTGTCTTTTTGGTCTGTTTTTTGGCACAAACTGCTTGTTCTAATGACAATAGCAGATCAGTTTCTAAGCTCTACAAGTTGCTTTTTTGCAGTGGAAGTTTTATAACATCTCTTTGAAGCCACTCTACATCCAGTTTTGTCAAGATGGTGATCTGTTCCACTGACTCATCTACCAATAAAGTAGATGAAACCCAATGTGCCCTTTGCAAACTTTTTGTTAGTGTTATTTTTTTTACTTTTACCGTGTCAATTTGTAGTTAATTTATTCAAATTTGTTTTTTTTTTTTTGGCATAAATATACTTTGTTACAATGGAAACATACAACTCATTGCAACTCCTACAAGGGCTACAGCTTGCTCTCCTCAAACAACCAATGCGTTTAACATGCTTTTTTAATAGCCAGTGCCAGTTTATATAAAATGGAGGCAATTCACCAGACTCCTTCAACTTTAACACAGATTCAATAATTCAAACGATTACTACTACTTGTTTATTTATATTTAATAAGCTGTCCAAACCCATGTATTTGATTCCAACGGCCTACGATTTATCTTTTTCAACAATCATTTCCGAAAATACTGAACATGAGGTCGGAAATAGCACCATTTGTATAGAGTTCCGTTTTTCAATGACGAAATGTTCTTGCCACTTACTTTCCGATCTTAGATTTAAAAAAAAAAATCCCTCTGCTTTCCATTTTCGTCTGTCTCCGTCTACTTGTTTTCGACAACTCAACGCAATATTTTTCTTTTTCCTCTTTATTTTCAATTACCAACGACTTAAATGTGACGTGACACTACCAAAGAGGTCATTAAACCAAAGGTTCGGCAAATCAAAAAACGAATACAAATGACCTGAATCCATTTCTCTACGCTTAACACCCATAAATTTCGTGAAAGGCAATTCTACCACTCAGTGAGTGATAGGTCCATTATCAAAATAAAAAAAACATTCTTTATAAAAGTGCAGAAAGTTGTCAGAGAAGAAAACATGGGTGTGTTTACAGGAGTCAGATTCACCCCACAATGTTTCAGAATTTCATTTCCACTTTTGAGTTATAGTCAAAATGTGAACTTATAAAAGCAGCAGGTAGTCGTAGTACGTACTTCAGCACAAACCAAACTCTGTTACGTTATTAAAGGTTTCTCTCTTAAATCTGGAAAGTATTTACCCTTCTTGCAGACATATCTCTTGGGCCGTAAAAGGCCTGCAAGTTGGTCTGATAAAATATGGCTTTGAAGAAATGTGTGGCAAAGAAATGATGAAGTGCTTTATGGTTTGCCTCTTCTTTCTTCTGGGTTCTCTCGAAATTATGAGACCCAACCACAAATACATAGACACACATAGAGTAGGAGATATCCCAGGCCTGAATTAAAAATGAATAAAAAGTTGATAAATGGCTTCTTGCGTATTGCATTAAGTACAGATGGCATTTCAACCTCAAGGACTTAGATGATATTATTGAATTATAATATTTATGTACGCACATAAGAAACTGTGGCATTCAAAACAGACACGCCCTACAGCAACATCCTGGAGCAGCGCATACAGACAACAAGTATACGAGTATACTCATCTCGAAAGTTTTACCATTTCAAAGAGGAGACCTAATCAATTCCTTTGTCCATACCTAGTCGTCCTTGTCGTTGTGCAAAGTTCGATTTGTTGTCTATGCACTAGGTACGGGTCGGTATATATCCACCATCAATGAGTGATATTGATATTAGGGCTTCAGATGATGTTGCCGATGATGATAGTCGATGACTATCAGATTTGTCTTCCTCCTTTCGAGTTGATGACCCATGAAATTATTCATTGATGTGCAATCGAAAAGTTTTCGTTGAATTTGCCAAATGGCCATAGATTAGGATGTAGTACAAAAAGCAGGCGTTTGGAATTGGCTTTCATTTTATTACTTACCATTGAAAGGCAATGGGTCGGGCTTTGATGATAGGATTTTACAAGAGGGGCGGTTTTCCGACTTAGATTACGCTTCCATTTTTTTAGGTTTTTACATTTTTTTTTTTACTTTTGAAATCTTTTGTTAGCACTTTAAGTCGTTAAAGCGACTTAAACTCTGTCCCTTTTGTGGAAGTAAAAAGAGAAAAAAAAACAGAAACTGGCACAAATAATCCTCGAAATAACGCAAATTCGATAGAGTCTAATGAGAGAAGATCCTGAGAAAATCAATCTGCTAAGTTTTACGATATAAATCTATCAACACGAAAGATAGACACGGAAAGTGAACTTGGAACGTCCTAATTATTGAGATGTTAACGGTTTTTATTTTCAAATAACGAATGTATCTGTGAAGGAAGAAAGTAAAACGATGCGATATTTTGCCAAAGTTCTATTATTATTGCAAAGTTCGCAATACCTGTCAGATTAGATTGATAAACTTTTGCTTTAGATCTAATTGCTCCAGTTATTTGTGTCAAAGAAGGTTAAAGTTTTTGTTTAATTAATCCACTTGGAGGGTAAGTCTTTCCGGAGAATAAAGTTTAAATTAACTTACTTTGTTTTAAGTTTCAAAATGGTATTACGTCCTTATGATTTTTTTTTTTATTTTACTATACACTCTTCTGGAAATAGAAATTAATCAAAAGATTTCCTTTGATGATATTGATGTTTTGCTGTGTATTCCAACCATTCGTTTATTTTATAACAGTTATTTCGAAGAGGATGAATGTCGAGGAGTGTCAGAGTTGAGAAAATCATGGATATTTATGAGAGAGCAGGAGTAAAGCTATAATGCAACAAAAGAGTTGAAAAATGTCCTTCGGTAGTCACCTCGGAAGAGCGTTGCATACCAGAGAGAGTTTGTATGATTGTGAAAATAATTTTAGAGAGAGCCTGCATTTTTGTAATGTTCGCTTAGTACGCCAAAAACAAATTGGTGCGAATATTTTGTAAAATATGCTTAATTTAGAGAATGTAGATTTTTCTAGATTTTATAATTAAATGCATTATGCAAAGCAAATAAAATTCACCGTTCTTTAAAAAAAAATGTGTATAAAATCATTTGCAAGGAGAACTATTCAAACAGGAGGTGCTAGAGTGTATCTTAAACTTAAGGCTACACAATCGCCATGAGGAAAAACTGGAGGCAGAACTTTCGAAGACCACTGAGCCCTGATATAAACGAACGCAACAGCACCAGAAGTTGCTTGGACTCAGACATGGAACAATTCAAAACTGGGAGGTTCACCGACGGACGGTGGCACTTTCTGAAGATGGCAATACAGCTGATGGCTAGTGAGAAGCAAACAGGTGTAGATTAGTTATCTAAATGAAATCATAAGATTCGTAGAACTTTTGTTGTGCCAAAATAGTAAGCATCTGTATTTTTTTGGATTCCGTATTAATACCTTTATAAGACCACTATAAGATCTTTATAAGACCTTTATTAGACCACACTTGTTACACATAGAACTCTTCCCCGAGTACTAAGTTAGTTTAGAAATAAAACTGGCTCTAAATTTAAAAAAAAGCGGGGAGTAGCGGGGCATTTCTCTCAATCATACCATGTGAGGAAATTGTAGGGGACTACAATTTTTTCCCGAATCCGAACGGCTAATCGAAAAAGCTCCTTTCATGGCATGAATATACTATCGAAGAAATTGTGAATTTCTTGCGAAAGGTTGTACTCGAAGAAAAGCATTTTTCCCTTGATGAGTCTGGGATTTAAGTCTCGATCCTCCCACGTAGCAAGTAGAAAAGCTAACCATTGCGCCGCAACACCAATTTAAATTAGAATGTAAAATATCATAGGAAATAAGAGGCTTTTAAGATTCAGTGAACGCAACATCATGTTGAAAGATCTTGAGAGTTTTGAGCTCTCGCCGAGCTGATAATCATCACTTGATCGTTGCAAACAGTCAATACGTCGATTCTTCAGCTTCTTTGATAACTTTCAGTTACTTGAGGCTAAAGAATGCGATGTAAAACAAAAATACATATAAATCAAACAACAGAGCTCGGATAGCCGCGTTATCTATCGCATTTCTCTCAACCATACCATTGTGAGGAGTGGAGGAGACCTATAAACCTTTACCTACTTCGAATGGCTAATTGGGAAAGCACTTTTCATGACAGTCTAATTATTTTCAGAGGACTTACGAAATCCTCACAAAAGACGATAACCGTGAAAAAATTGATATTTCTGACTTCTCAAATTTCCAAATAACTGCCCGCCATGCTAACTATTACGGCATGGGAACGATTTAGGAAAGTCATTTTACCATGCAACCACTGTTGAGTTAGTATATCAATTTTGTATATAGGGATTTAGCATTCTTTTGGTTATAAGTAAATAAGTTATCAATTAAGCAACTTTTTCTTATGCTTTGCTCCTGGGATACGCCGCTATCAATAAAGGCACTAAAAAAGTTAACTTTCGGCACGTACGCATAACTCTAAGAACCTTCAAAATAGTCAGAGCTCTGGAATTGTTTCACCTGTGTGTGTGTTGCCCGTTTCTTCTTTGCGGTTTTTGAGGCACAGTATTCTTTCGGGTTGCTGAACTCAAAAACTCTTCAAGTTGCTTAATATGATATTCAACGTAAAAAATCGTAGATTTTCTTTGTTGCTAGTTAAATAAAAAAAAGGGAAAAACAAAGAAAACAATCATTGGAGAGTGAGAGAAGAATATTAAAACTCTCGATTTCAGGGTACCGCTAAGTTACCTGTGATCTAGGCAAAAGAAGCATCGTAACTCGTAGGAAGTAGCAAAGTTCAAATCCGGATTCAGCACACTCTTGATAGATCAAGGAAAGAGTGAAATTCTTCTCGATAGTACGGTATGAGCTATGCGATGGATAGATATGCTTTTGCAAGAAAACTCTATAGCCTATAGATCAGGGATAGGGTCCTCCAAATATCTGTTTGATGATGCAAAACTGACGGTATGGAACGGAAAGTAGCATGTCTGAACGCTATTAGGTTAAAGCAGGAGTACGCTACGGTTGGCAGACTTAGACCGCTTTTGTTTGTTTCTTATAGTTTGATAGGAATTTTCCAAGTGAATATTATCTTTTATTTACTTAAATCATCGGAAAAAGAATCCCAAATCAAACAATTTTTATTGCTTACTTTTGAAAGAAACGTGGATTTCGCTAAACTACCTCAGTTATAAACCAAAAAAACACCCGAACCACAAAAGCAAGGTTCAAATCCGGCTTCAGCACCCCTACGAAAGTAAGAAACAAGTGAAATACTACTTGATGGATACTAATTTAGCTATGCGAAGGATAACTACACTTTTGCTCTATATCTCTAAAACTAACAATATCAAGGATGGAGTCTTCCAAGTACCTCTATGATGATACGAGTACAAAACTGTCGGTATAGAATATTTAGAGTGTATGTACACCTTAAGACTGAAACACGAGTACGTCAGGGCTACGGACTTAAATCTCTTTTGTTTGCATTTTATGGCTCACTTGTTGATGATTTACCAATTCTAAATTCTACAGAAATTAGGAACTACACAAATTATAGCTCTATAGGCTTCAAAGAAGCAAATTCAGAAATCCTCTAATAAAAACAAAAGTTCTCTTTTTTCTTAAACATAGAAGGCAAAAATGGTTAAGATGACTGCATATGAAGAAAACATGCTGACGAATGAGTTGAAGAGCTCATTTTGCTAATTTCAGACGAACAAAATTTCATTATTTGTCGCCTGATTGTCTGTCTGCTTTTAGACTAAAGCAAGAATTCGTCAGGGCTGCGGATTTAGACCTCTTTTATTTGAATTTTATAATGATAGCTCTGTAGCTGATGATTTGCCTACTCTATACTCTACAGATATTAAAACTACAAGCTTAGCGTTTTAGGGGTTCTAAAATTGAAACTCAGAGCTTCTCCAACAAAAATAAAAGTAATTTTTTTCTTAATTTAGGTTAACATCACCGCATGAAAGGAAAGCAAGCTCATGAATGACAAGTTGAAAAAAACATTTTGGTGATGTCAGACGAAAAAGACTTCATTTATTGTGATGTGGTTGTCTATCGCAAAGCAATAAGTTCAATATATAAAGGCTTTTTGAGTGAAAACTCTCTGAAAGTAAAAAATAATCGATAATGGTTTTAAAGAGTCTGTGGATACCAGACAAGCAAGCACTTTCTGCCAGATTTTCTTTCCGTTTTGGAGAATTATCTATACATATAACAAAAACGTAACAGTTTGTTTGTTTGTGCACGCTAATCTCAGAAACGGCTTATCCTATCTAGATGAGGTTTTCAGTAATATATTGTGGAAAGCTTCACTAAACATTTAATTTTTATTTCAATCGGTTGATAAATAAAAAAGTTATGCCAATTCTTGCGGACGAAGTCGATGGCACACCTAGTTATCCATAAAAGTGATGTTATATTCAAACTTACACATAGTCAAACATGATAAAGGGACTTACTTCATTTTTATTTATTTACTTTATTACTATTAATACTATTAATTCTTAAAAGGAAAGCAACAGCGAGCACAAAAAAATAAATTATTATCAATGAACGTGAGGAAATCAAATTGTTTTAAGCTTTTTTAATTAGATTTCCTTTTCGACACTATGAAAGCGAAAGCTTTTCGTTTCCCCTTTGAAATAATATTTATTAATTATTATGGTGAGAGCACTTTCATTATTTGCTACAATGATTTTAATGTCGAATCAACTCATTTATCCTTCGGTTCGTCCTCGAGGTGTCTGATAATGCTAGGTACTCCAGATAGGCGCATAATTATGTCCTTAATCTCAAAGTGCCACCTCAGGGTATGAAGAAAAAATTAATTTGTAACTACACTGTCATTAATGTCTACATTGCCGTCATGTCGCTTAACCCAAGCACAGTAGATACAACTGTCAACTAATACAACTACTAACTCGGCTCTCAAACAAAAACTTGAATGAACTCATTAAGACCATTAACAAGCTAAGTAAACTTTGTTCGTGGATAAGAACATGAAAAAAAAGAAGGTACAGCTACTTCCTGTTTTGTTAAAATTGTGTCCCTTAAAGCAGCAGGTAGATTTTAACGTAAAAATTAAAGTTAAAAATCCGCACTCACACCCTCCTCCGGCTGTCAGTGCCAAGGGAATGGAAAAATCTTTTACTTCTGAAATCCACAGCCAAATCCAATTAACGAACAAATTTGAAACGTACGCAGAAAAAATGTCGTAAAATTATAATAATCCACTGACAAAGAAGAATAATTAAATAAACTTCACCTCGTGACTCGTGGAGTCATTTGCATGGACCTGGGCTCTTGTCCTTTGTGTAGACTCGTCGTAGTCGTCTCATGCAAAGTTAATTTAATTTCAAAGTAAAATACAATTAGCACCTCCATGCTCTGGCATGTTGTCTGCAACAACATTTCGTTTTATTTTTCGAGTTCATACTCTTTATATACATAGGTACATACACACATTCCCACAATTGCATAAATTCACAAGAACTCCAATTGAGAATGGTTACGGTAAAACGGTATGGCGGTTATCCCTAACCTGTGTTCAAATTAAAGCAACATAGAGTTTGAATATATTCTTTCGCCTTTGAACCCATTACTCCTACAACACCACCCAGTAGAGTAGAAACGCTCGCGTTCATTTTCATCCACTTAAGCGAGCAATTAAAATAAATCCAACCGTCCTTTGCTAGCAGCCATTTCTAACAGCATCGCTTCTGTTATTGTTTGTGTTAGCATCACTGCCTTACACTTGTCGTTTTACGTTCTAGGACAACAAGGAAATATAAATGCGCAAACTTTTACAGCATATCTCATGCGTGTCGTCGTCGTCATCTTCAACAAGTACCAGCGAGCACAAAAAAAAAATCATTTGTTTATAGCGAAAAGCGACTTTAAGTGCACTGCTTAGAGAGGAATCCAACTGAGAATTTCCATTCAATTTAATAGGTCAAACGAACGGTAATGCTTAAGTCAGCAAAAGCTGTACTGTTGAAGATAAGATGTGACCTATGCTTTGAATCGGCTTTGAATCCGCCGTGAGTGGAAAGAAGCGCTCCATCCGAGGCGATAAATTGTTTGTTCAAATGTGTGCAGTAGTCTTAGCACAACAAAGATGTCCTTTAAATTATTCAGACTAAACGTTGTTAAAGGCTTGGGCACATGGAGTGAATCGGATGAAGCAGGTAAATTGTCCCATTAACAGTTTTTGGAAGGGATCGTAGACACACATTTTACTTATTTTAATACTCTACCCAAGGGTTCAACATTAAATTAAGTTTTTCGTATTTTTGCTTTGCCCAGTTGATGGTCCGGTCCAGCCAGCGGAAGCGTTCTTCCACATTTTCCTTTAATATAAACAGACCAACTTTCAGGCTGTTAGTCCCCGGCGGGCGGGAGTATTTATTGAATGCGCCTTAACTCCCATTGACGCTTCTGGCTTTTAACCTATTCTCCAATTGTTTAAAGTGCACTCATTGTTGTGTATTGTTTACATAGCAAGTTCAATTCTTATTTAGTGTTTTATATTATCTCCTGCACCAGGAAGGCAGCATCAGGCGTCTCATCTCCTGTAGCCAAGCATTCTATGTGGTGTGGCTACATCCGCACAAGCCATAGATGAAATAGAAGAAAGCAAAAAACCGAGAAGAGCGGGTGGAATATAAGTTGAAAGAGGCTATACCACCAGTTTCAACGGATAGGATACCTTTGGGGCATAAAGTCGCAGCCTGATTATAAATGCAAGTGCATTTCAGTAAGTCCTTTCGAGTTTTGCCCAGCAATATACAGAAAAAGAGGCAACGAGAATAACTAAAGGGAGCGCAAATGATGGCAAGGGATTGTGAGGGGAGTTCAAACTGAATTCATTGTCAGGATGGGGATCTTCGTCATGGTTTGTTGGTTTTACTGCAGAGTTAGTTGAGTTTTAAAACCAGTCCAGTAAAACGTTTTAATTTGTGTCTCTTGAAGTCCCGCACCATGGCAATGAAAAGGATAGTTTTTGAGCTTTTAATGAATCGGGAAATATAAAAAAAGATTCCTTAAAAATGAACTATATTTATGAGAAGAATTTCGCTTTTGTTGCTTTTTAATCTTTCGTATCAAAAAAAGCAGCGTAGATTCATTGAAAAGTTTTTTCAAGAGGCTAAAAAATGTTCTATTTTATGCGGGAAGGAAGTTGAAATACGAAAAACAAAAAAGATTTTCTCCTAAACGAATTAACAGAGATGAAGAAATGCTTTCCTTTAAGCTTTCTAAACTTTTTTTTTTTGTTGTTTTGGAATGAGTTTTTTGGTTGCCCTCTTATCTCAAGTAAATTTTGTTGTTTAGAATTGAGAACAAAATATAAACAGAGTTTTGTTCCAAAAGCAGAAACCAGATTTTGCAATCACACGAGTTCGTTTATCTTCACTTCGTCTTGTCCTGGTCTCTGCAAACCGAAGAACCACGTTTTTTTTTTTTTTTATGATATGACTTGAACAAAGTTTTGAATTTCCTGTCAAATGGTTTACTGCGAATTCATTAAACAGCAAAAAAGAACATTTTCTAAGAATTCTATGCGTTGTTCATGAAGCAAGTACATGAGTAGTACCCGTGGCTTAATTTTTAGATCTCAAGTAACATCTAAATGCTTTTTCGTGAGTATCGCCTCTCGTGTGAAATTGGTAAGACTATCTCACCCTCAGCTGTTCAGAACCGGGAGACCGATTGTAATTCTATATCATTGCTCTGTTGGTTGTAAGAAATTCTCCAAATTGTAAGAAGCATCGCACATTGCCTACAGCAAATTTACTTAAATTAAGTCAAGTCGTTGCTAGTGGATTCACAACGACACTACTACCCAACTGATATTGGAATGATGCAGCTAAAGCAGTGGAAAACAGTAGGAAGCCATTTTCGTACAACATCTCAAACAAAAGAGATTAAAAGTCTCACCTCAAGGTTGAATACAGAACCAAAGAAGGATTGCTCCTAACTACAAGTAAAAAGTACATGCATCGTAGGTTGGAAGAAATTTCTCTCTCCGTTGCTGATGCAAACCAAGGTATTGAAGAAATACGACCAATTAAAATGTGTACGGGAGCAACCATCTTCAAAATGGCCCATCAAAGAAGGGACAATGTTCAGGAGACACTTTTGCGAAGATCATTTACGATGCAGAAGAACAGCTTCTTGTGGATAACTAAAGAACTCATCACAGGTGGCGACAGTCTTTTGGTGCGATGGTCTTTTGTACCTTCTCGAAAACAATTTCCGGCTTCTGAACTTGGCTTAGTTGAAGTAATCGGCATCACAATCGCAAAAGTAAGTGAGGCAGCTAAGAACTTTAAAAAAATAAGGTAGTGGCTCAGAATAAAAGGCTAACCAATGACCAACGCCGGTCTTTCTTGGAAAAGACAACAACAAATGTAATGGGAAAACAGACTGATTTCTTTTTGGATTTTTCATGTGCTAATTGTGCTAAAAAAAAAAGTATTTTCATGAGATCTGCTGGAAGGCCCACAGGCAACGAGAAACTCCAAAGCCCCACGTGCTGATGAATGATGAAATGGATAAAGAAGCAGTGAGTAAGCTAAGATGTACAGCTGGAGTAACAAAAGAATCTCAGGAATCGTCACACGAAGGCACATCACCGATTACCGATTAGTTCCTGAGAATGGATTCATTTTAAGTCATGTCTAGAAAGAGCACTGATCATATATGTATTAATAAATTAGAAGTGTTACCCGTTATTTGATACAGATGTGCCCATCACGGACCTTATTTTGAACACAAATGTGCTTCCAAATGTGAAATTGTAAAATATTTAGGTTTAGAACCTAAATATAGTGAAGCAGCTTGTGATTAAAATAAATAAATAAATAGGTTGGCGCAACAGAGCAAGGAACCCCATTCCCTGTGAGGGGATGAAGAGAACCTACAGTTTTCTGCGGGTTCCGAACGGTTGATCTAGAAAGTGCTTTTCATGGCAATGAATTTACTAACGGAGGACTTCCCCATTCTTTCCGAAAGGCGATACCCGTGGAAAAACATTTTTGCCTCTGTTGGGATTCGAACCACGAACCTCTGAGTTAACAGCACACATGCTAACTATCACGCCACGGGTACCACTTGTGATTACGACACATAAATTATCGCATAAACAATTGGAGGAAAAGGTTATTGATGAAAATCTTTGCCGTTCTGTGAGTGAAAAATTCATCTTATGCTAAAAGAAAAGCTCACCTAAGTTGTGCACCCTAATACGCTTCACAATGTACGTCACTGTATGAAAAATATTAGAGTATGTTGAAGGTAGTTATGTTATCATATCAATATCTCTCGTATGACAGTAAGAGGGACGAATCTTGGTACACAGAATTAGAACTACATACTAAGTTCCGTTGAAGCCTTCACGTCTAAAATCCTATCTTACAGAAAATAGAGCACGTATGACTATGTTGGTTCAAAGAGATCTCAAGAACACCACGTCAAAGAGGCAATATATCTTCAATAAGATATTGAAGAAAGAAGAAAAAAAAACCGGGTAAGGCCCTACTGGTGCAAGCAAATGCTCCGATACTACCAATTAGTTGGCCTCAAAACACAATGCAGGACACCAGTTTGAAGCACTCAAGTGGAAGAGCCGTGGTCCCTTTGAAATTGCAACACTCTCACCACCAAAAATTAAAAAAAAGAAGAAAATGATTTAATAGATCAATAGAATCTGTTATCCGATGAGTTCGTTAGATGATCTCATAGGATGGGCTCAGTAAATTAAATCATCTCTTTAGTGTTCCATCTTGAAAGAATAATGATGTTGAAAGCTCTAATGGGCGCAAAAAGTATTTTAATCAAAAATAAAACCAACATATGAATTATTATGACACCCACTTCATTTAGAGTGGAGAAGATTGTTAGAACGAGCCGCTATCCTCTTTTATAGCCGATGAACTTTTCACCAAACAACCATTACTTTTGATTTATGAGGAATTGCACTTATTGTTTGTTCATCGTGTTCTTCAACCCCCTAGATTCACCACTCTTATAATATTCACTATGTAATTAACATATTAAATAAGTTTCAGAATTGCCAAAGTAATAGTACACAATTTATATTATTTATTATTCAATATAAAAATAAAGTTACTCTGGCGTATGCGTACTTTTTTTTATTGCTATTTTAGAAGAGAAAAAGATAGGAGCATTGAAATTGGGGTTGCTGTGGCCGGTTAAAAAAGTTTAATTGCAAAAGGAAATAACTTTTTTGTTTTTTTTTTAAACTCCTCTGTTGTGTATACATCCCAGAAACTCAATGCACTCCTGCACAGTGACACATACTCATATTAAAGCACGTTGTCATTGGTCAGTTATTGATGATTCATCGGCGAGATGAGGAAGTTTCCAGATTGCATAAACTGTTCAAAATTTAAACTTCAATAGAAAACTTCTCCTTCTTGGAGAGCGAATATTTGATTACGAGATCATCCACCTTCATAAACTTTTACTCATCCACCCACAGAATATCGTTCCACCTGTCCCATACAAAGCAAAAGAACTGCCCAAAAAAGTGTTTGCTTTTAACTTCATACCGCAGATACCAAGAGTTGCATGAGCTCAATCTACATACAATCATATCTCAGCATCACGTTCGATCGGTACAACGAAACGGTTTTTAGAAACACAATACAGCAATTGTTATACATATATTGTATATGTATTTGTAGAAAACTAAAGCAATCGCTTTAATATAACTTATCAAATTAATTTTTTATTTTATTATTCTGATTCTAAACTTTGTAAGATAAGCATCTACAAATAAATTCTTGATTATTATTTCCATTTCGAAGCCAAGCTTGTAAGATCTCAATAGGTTATGGGCGACATAAAAGATTTTGTGCAAGGCATCCCACAATTTAACGGTTGTGGATATGACGATTGGCAATTTCGAATGAGAATTCAATTGGAATCAAAGAGTTTGTGGGACGTTCTAACCGACGAACCCCCAGAAGATGAAAGTCTAAGAAGCGCATTCATGAAGAGAGACAAAATAGCTAAAAATTACTTGGTTAATTTTATCCATTCGGATTATCTCAGTTATGTAAGGGATCAAGATACGGCAAGAAAGATGTGGCTCAACCTAGAGTCTGCATTTGCAAAAACTTCGATGGTTAATCAACTTTTACTACGAAAGCAGTTGATGAAACTTCGTATGAGAAATGATGATTCAGTGGCATCACATTTGGTTACCTTCGAAAACTTGGTTCGTCAACTGAAAACGGCAGGGGCAAAAATGGAGGATAATGACATTCTGGCCCAATTATTTTTAACATTACCAGAAAAGTTCGATGCGTTGGTTACGGCACTTCAGAATTTAGATGAAAGTAAGATTTCATAAAGTACGGTGAAAGAGAGCTGAAGAACTTAAATTGAATGAACGACAAGGTGAAGATTTTCATGAAACAACGGCGTTTTCGAGTAAAAAGAAAAATTACAAGAAGAAGAAATTTAATGGAAAATGTTTTAAATGTAACAAATTTTTACACCAAGCTGAAGATTGTTATTCAAAAGAAGCTCAAGTTGTAAGAAGTAAAGGTTTTTGCTTCATGGCAGACAGAAATGACTCAAAAGACAACAAAAGCAAGAAGATTATTTTCAAACTCGATTCTGGAGCTAGCGATCACCTGGCAAAAGAAAAATGGTATTTTTCAGAGATGTCGGAGTTAAAATTTCCAATCGAAATAAATGTAGCGAAAGAAGAACAGTCCTTGATAGCAAACAAAATCGGAAAAATAAAGGGATTGAGCAATACAAAAACTGAGCTCACAATAGAAAATGTTTTGTATATACCCGAATTAAGAGACAATTTACTCTCCGTCAGTAAATTAACAAATGCTGGAGCTGAAGTCAAGTTTTGCGGAAATAAGGCTCTAATCTTAAGAGGTAGAGAACTTATTGCCACAGCGTTTTTGCGATCAAACCTATACGAACTTGAAGTTGAAGTCAACAAATCAGAGGCGTGTGCTTGGGTACCTAGTCAATGTCGAAAGAAGCTCGATCCAAATGGATACAGACTATGGGATATGGAAACAAGGAAAATTAAGATATCTCGTGATGTAAGGTTTGATGAATCCAATTTCCCATTTAAAAATTTTTGGAGAGCAAACTGAAACAAAGAATGAGACAAAATTTATCTTTTGGAGCCACGAGCAAGAGGGGCAAGATGAACATGAAAATGATGCTGTGGCTAATATGTCAGACATAGAATGTACCCAAAATGAAAACGAAATAACTGAAACGAATCAGCTATTTGATGAAGATGTTCTGGAAACTAATGAAGCTGATGCGCTCCCGTCACAAACAAATAACAATCACCAAATGGAGATTGTGAGGCGCAGTGTTAGGGAGCGCCAGTTACCAAGTAAGTTCCAAGATTATATCATGACTTCAAAAGCAAATTCTGCTGCTGGTATTTTTCCTACAGATCTACCTGAATGTTATAATGATATAATGAATCGGGCTGATTCAAATTTATGTATGAAAGCTGTTGAGGCCGAGCTCGAATCTATGAAGAAAAACGTAGTTTGGGAAATTATCGATGCTCCATTGAGTAAGAAACTCTTACGATCAAAATGGGTTTTTACTATTAAAGAAGATCAGCATGGCAACAAAATCAAATATAAGGCACGTTTGGTTGTAAAGGGATTTTTACAGAAGTTCGGAATAGATTACACCGAGACATATGCTCCAGTAACAAAGCTGACGACAATTCGTGTTCTATTGGCAATAGGTGTACACAGAAAGTATCACTTTCATCAACTTGATGTTAAGTCAGCATTTCTTCATGGTGATCTAAATGAAGATCTTTACATGGTCGTACCAGAGGGCTTACCAACCAGAGAGGGAAAAGCATGCAAGCTTTTAAAGCCAATGTATGGTTTGAAACCCACGTTGTTGGAATCAAAAACTTAACGAATATTTACTATTAATTGGATTCAAGCGGTCAAATCACGATTACTGCTTATATACAAAATTTGACCAAGATGATGTTTTATTCTTGCTTATATACGTTGATGATCTTCTTATTGTAGGAAAGAAAATAACATCGATAGAGAAATTGAAAAATGAGTTCTCCTCTCGATTCGAAATGTCAGACTCTGGACCATTAAAATTTTTTCTGGGTATGAAGATAGATGTTGTTGATAATGGATTACAAATATCACAAGAAACAAGTATCGATAAACTTCTTCAGAAATTTGGTATGACGGAATGCAACCCTGTAAAAAGTCCAATGGAAAAAAATTTGCAACTTCAAGCAAACAAAACCAGTGAAGAATTTCCAAAACCATATCGTGAACTTCTTGGAAGTATTATGTATTTGACGTTATGCTCAAGGCCAGATATTTGTTATGCAGTCAGTTTTATGGGTAGATATTAACAAAACCCATCTGAGTTGCATTGGCAGCATCTAAAAAGAATAGTACGCTATTTAAAAGGTACTAAAAACTTGAAGCTCGAGTTTAAATATAGTGAAGATAAACCAGTTATTGGATTCGCTGATGCTGATTGGGCATCTGACATTGTAGATAGGAAGTCAGTCAGTGGATACGTATTTTAAGTATATGCACATAAGCATAAGCACAGTGTCATGGTGCAGCAAGAAACAAACCACTGTTGCAACTTCTTCAAGCGAAGCGGAATATATTGCCTTAAGTTCAGCTACAGCAGAAGGTATATGGTTGAGAGGTTTATTGCAAGACTTATGTGAGATTGAGGAAGAACGAACTTGTATTTTTGAAGACAATAGAGGATGTATTGGGATGGCTCATAATTTGGAAAGCAAGCGAGCCAAACATATTATTATAAAACATCATTTTGTGGGAGACAGTATAGAAAAAGGATTAATTAAACTTTTGTCAATTGTAACGAAGGAACAACAAGCCGATATCTTCACCAAAGCATTGGATCCTGTAAACTTCTTAAACTTACGTACAAAACTTAATTTGATAAAGTAATAGTTTGCGATTGAGAGAGGGTGTAGAAAACTAAAGCAATCGCTTTAATATAACTTATCAAATTAATTTTTTATTTTATTATTCTGATTCTAAACTTTGTAAGATAAGCATCTACAAATAAATTCTTGATTATTATTTCGAAGCCAAGCTTGTAAGATCTCAATAGTATTATATAAAAACTATTTTTTGATTTTTATTTGCTTAAGGAAATCAACCAATAAAAAAAAATTTAATAAATATTTTCTTTTTCAGAACTAATGATGGCATCTTTTGACTGTGAAGAACCGAACAACGCAGAAAAACTTATGTATGATTTAAATTAATAAAAAAGAACAAAAGAAGTCATACTCTCCTCAAGTAAAAAAAAACTAAACAACTTTTCGTTCTTCGTTAGCTTATCCATATCCAATACTTTAATTTTTATTACGGTGGCACCCCCCAATCGAGCATTCATTGTTGTTGACCTAAACCTGTTGTTGTCTTATCAAACGATCCACATCAAAATGTAAAAAACAAAACCTACTGTAAATAAAATGTTTTATACCTAAAATAATTAATATGAAAAAGAAAGTAAATTTTTAAACTGTTAGCTGTTGCATACCTATGTATATACAAAAATGTAGAAAAGCGTGACCAAAATTGTTCAAGTGGTTATTTTATATAAATTATATAAAAATAAAGCAACATATTGTAAAAACGTAATCCAATAAGTATCTATGTTAGGAACAAAGTGATAATGATTTCTTAAGAATTTATTATTATATTATAAAATGACATTTATTGTTACAACAACTGAGTTCGTTTTCTACATCTTCATTGAACGCTACCTCTCCAATTATGAAAATAAAGGTAGTTCCAAGAAATAAGTTTCTTTTTAAATTCAAAAACTCAGAAAGAGTCAATATTAGTAAATGATAAATTTTGATGATTGAATGGATATTTTTGGTTCTATTTATTTTTTTTTTCTGCAGTAGTTAAAGAATTTGTTCCTTTAGAAAAAAAGTACTGTAACATACATATAATGTATAAATACATACATAAACAATTATATTAAATAAATTATTATTTTAAAGCGAAACGGCGAATTTGTTAGTAAAGTTTTTTGTACAAATTGTAAATAAATTTAAGGTTTAAGAATTTGTGTAAAATGAAATAAAGAAATAAAATTTGATAAAAAAAGAGTTTTGGTTTTTATTTACCTAGGCTGTATACCCAAAAGAAAGTTGGAGACTGATACTATTGTAAAGCTGAAAAGTAGAAGAGCTGTTATACTTTCGAGTTCACAATGCACATAGTGTCCCACTTAAAAAAAAGAAGGATGTTCAAAAGCACGAACGGAAGCGATAAATAAATTAAAGAATGGGTTGACGCAACAAAAGGGGGAGCCCTTGTCAGGTAATGGCCACAAATATAACAGAAGCGGTAAGGGAGACATTTTTTTTTATTTTTTAAATTATTGTTGATTTGCAAATACACAACTTACTTCTCTCCGCTTCAATGATATACAAGCAACACTGTAAAAAGACATTTTTGTTTAGTTACTACTAATGCCATTGAAAAATCAAACAATTCCAAAACTTCTGGCAGTCTCAACTGAATTGGAGGGAATGCATGTTCCGATTTCTATATACAAGTACAAGTCCCTGTGGGTGGCGCAACAGGCTTTTCTCACAACCATTGCCTTTGTGAAGGAATGGAGGGGACCTAAAATTTTATGTCGATTCCGATCGGCTAATCGAGAAAGCGCTTTTCATGGCAATAAATTTACAATCGGAGGGTTTGCTAATTCCTCCCGTATGGTGATACCCGTGAAAAACACTTGCTTCTGATGGGATTCAAACCTCGAGCCTCCCGGCTTACATGCAGACATGGTAAGCTTCACACCAGAAGTCCCTTTTTAGCGAAGGCAAACGTTTCGACTTGTACCGTAAAATCTGTCCCAAAATCTAGAGTGATTAATCGGATTGCTGTTTCCCAACAGAAGGCACATCAGTGGCAAAATAGGGTTCATTGCGGAAAGCTATCTAAAAAGCTGATGCATTCCTTGGAATCGAATGAAATGATTTCTGATGAGAAGGAAGAGGAAACCATTGTTTATCTTCTTTGCTCATGCTTCTGCCTAGCTCATTTGCGATTAGGATTCTCATTCTTGAAATGACTACGACTTTACTAACATACCTCATACACTATACGTCTGGAGCAGTTTCTTCGAATCTTTAAAATAGTCCTTAGGGTGACAGCGGAACGGACAGTCACCTTACGCTAGCCTAACTGTCGTACGATGGTAGAAAGATCATTTGATGATAATTAAAGTAGTCCTTAGTGTGACAGTTTAGTGGGCACTCACCTTACGCTAGCCTAACCTTCGTAGTGCATGAAGAAAGCATTTTTTTTAATACCAATTTAATTCAAACCGAGTGAAGGTAGCACTTCTTTTTTATTTTATATTTTTTCGTAGAAAATTTCAATGAATCGTTTCCTAAAGTATGAGCAACGTTTAAAGACTTCCCAAATAAAGTACAAGTAAACTACGACTTTATTCCTTCAAAACTCTACAGCTCAGTGGCATTTTATGGTAGGTACACTCTTTGTCGATGATGGGCTTTCTTTGGAATTGAATGCTCTTCAAAAGTGTCAATCGGCCACTGAACAAGATTTTAGGTACCTAGCTGGTATTGATTGCCAACAATCAACTATGACTTTGCTTTGGCAAAAAGAGTTTGTCGCTAACATAAGACAGATGCAGTCACAGGAACTACTATATTCGTCGTAGTATACTTTAAACAATTTTCTGTTAACAGATTTCTGTTAATTCATGCTTTTGAATTGCTATACAGCGGCGATTTAGAAAATATCCAATGCATTTAACAAAAATTATCTCATACACGAACCTATTGTGCTTAACCCTACATTACCAAACAATTTGAACTTGGAGTAGGTTGTGCGGATATAGAAAAAAAATTTAAAAATTCAAAAAAAAAAGCCGTTAAAACAACAAAATACGATACGGATGTATATTTTGTCCACAACCCGAACTATGACAGGAAGCCACTGTGGCCATTTAATTGTCAGTTGATTTGAATCCAATTTCAAAAATATACTTTTTTTTGTGTTGATATTAAAGTCGACATTTTTCGTCTTTTTAAAGTTGTTGAAAAATATTGTTGAGCTGTAGGTACAAAAAGTTATTTGCCATTAAGGAAATAATATTTAGGATTTAGAAAATGTGCACGACTGAATAACATGAACTTGCTTATTATACGCTGAGGAGAGAGAGAGTGCGGGATGGAAGCAAAGGTGTTGTTATATTCTTTGTTTGTGACAAAGGTTAAGACTGGCAACTACGTAAAAATTCTGAAAACTAATTAATTAGGTCTACTTCTTCACTTTCCGGGTAAAGTAGGGGAAAGAACACGTGAAAAAGTTTGGGCTGTAGCTTGGAATACGCATTTTGGGTTGTTTCTGGCTACGTGACATTAATCATGCACTCTCAGTAGAGACAGTAGATGAACATACAAACAATTTTGTTTGATAAACGTGTTAAAATGAGCTCATAGCAATATTACATTGCACACTTCACAACATTTTGTTTTTTAAATAATAATCTTTATTGTTATTTCAAAATTCATTCTGTGCCAAGAACTTTGTGAAATTGAATTGAAAAGTTGGTGGAAGATTGTTCGTTTTTTAAACGACCAAAAATACACAATTCTAAATGCAATGTTCGAAGGCTTACAGAAAGGCCATTCTATGAAACATGCTTCATTTGAAAGCAGTTCAAGTTTCCTAATTGGAAGTATTTATTGGTATCTTTATGGCTGAAATCTTAACACCAGTTTGTATGAGAGGTTCCGTCAAAAAAAAAGCAAAAACTCAAAAAATGTTAATGTCATCTGACACGATTTATAAAATAAACCTGTGCCCAACTTGAGTAGCTTTTTAATAGCACCAATATTTGACTGTGTTGGTTTTTACTCTTGCATTTATAAAGACTTTTTTAAGTTAAGAGTTAACGACACTTTTTCAAGAGGACCACTAACACGTTCAATTTAATAGTTTTGTAAGATTTCTTTGAAAATGCGACAGTTAGTTTTTTAAAACACGTTAAGTGTAGTCAAAATAGTTACAGCTGTTTTCTGGAGTAGTTTGGTAAAAAAGCTTAAGCCCACACTTAGCTCCTCTTTTAGGAAATTGTTTTCTAGGAAATTACAATCTTTTTTACAAAAAGGGCTGGATTCAGAAACATATATGGCCAAAACTAGATCCAAAACGCACAAAACATTTGTTATCCATAACCAGATTGCACTTTAGCTCCGTAATCAATATCATCACCGGACATTGTCTGATAGGAAGACACGCCATAAGACCCGGCGTTCCCTCTAATGACTTCTGCAGAATATGCTTAGATGAGGATTAGGAAGAGACTATTCGACACCTCCTCTGCTCATGTCCTGCACTCTCCTTTAAAAGAAAACTGCATCTAGGAAAATATTTCCTTGATGATCTAAACGATCTGGCGAACACAGATATACTGCATCTCTTTCGCTTTATCAAAAGCTCCCAATGGCTTTGTTAAGTGTGGTTCTTCCTCGCTTAGTTCTTATGGTATCACAATGGACCTCACCTAATACTGGTCTAAGTGTGTCAGTTGTTTTCCTGACAGCCATTTTAACCTAACCTAACCTACAAAAAGGGCACCTACCTCGTTCCGTCAATGAAAAACGATATAATCCAATGCGTAGATCATCAGGCTTTTGATACCTGAAACTATTTTTGCACAGTTTTTGAATGTACTGTCGCGTCGGCGGAAAGTATGGCCAAACTGCTTTTTTGAGCTTCCCTATCATCATTATGTAGAATGCTTCAAACTAAATATAAATGTTGTATTATTAAATTACCCACTTATTGAGCCGCAAATATAAGAGCAATACGATTTTTCACGCTCAATGAGAAAAGAAATATGAACTGTTTCTATGGATCCTCTCATGTGTCATCATAACTCGGCAAAAAGTTACCATAGAACGCTATTTTCTGATGTGCATAGGTATATCCGCAGTTGTTGTTAAAATAAATTTAAATTATTAAAATTATTCTTATTGAGTACCTACGTTTATACCTTTACAAAAAAAAATATATGTAGACTTTAATTTACTTACCCAAGTTTATTAATCAGCTTTGCAGTTGATTCGTATTCGGTAATAAATTGAAAATGCTATATACGCATAAATATCGAGTTACGCACGCAAAACTCAACAATCGAAATCTAAGAGCTAGTTAATTTGAGCGAAAAGTTGACGAGAAACTATGATTTTCAACTTTAAGGAAGAACTTGAGTTTTTCGAACACATTTTAAAAGAAAAGAGGGACCGAAGGGCATTTAAAAAGCACAAAAACACATTAAAAAAGGAACCCGATTTGATTTTAACACCATCAGCACATTTTATTGATCATGGAAATCATACAAACACTGAATGAAACACATTTTTAAAAAAGGGACCAAGGCAATAAAAGAAACACATATAGCAGCAGCTTTTTTTCTTCATTAAAAAAGGAACAAATCACACTTTACTGATATTACCAGCCATTAACACTTTTTCATTTAAACGAAGCAGACCCCTTTTCTCGAAATTTTCACAAAAATAACTACGTGGCTGATCATTCTCGTTGCAAGAGCCGAGCCGAGCCGATAATAAAAACGAAAGGAAACTATTTACTCAAAAAGCTCACGGATTACCGGATGCAAACACTTTACACTACCATCAAAGCACTTTCACCACGATCAGGGACGATATTTTTTTACATATTTGTAGGTAACTTAATTGAATCAAGGTGAAAATTAGGAAATTACAAATCAAGAGGCAAAATTAATTCACATAAGCAAAAAATTACCCACAAAAAAAAAAAAGGAAACTAAACGACACTGCAAAGGTACGTGCTCTGTATTTGTAGGTATGTACAATGGCCGCCATTTCAAGAATGAAATCGAAATTAGTTAATTTCTTCGAGCGACCACGAATATGCATATATAAGCAAACAATTAAATGATAATTACTTTTCGATACAAATCTGAGAATAAAACAAACAAATGGAATTTAAAAATTTAAGCACAGCACAAAATTAAAAAACACCGGAGAGAACACAACCACGACCGAACAGTAGAAAGAAAAATTGCAAATGAAAAGATTTGCAGATCTTCTTTACATGGGACCGTTATAAATGATGACAGATGCAAGTGGATGTGTTGGGCGAGTTCACTAGAATATCGGAAGGGTGTGTTTTCGTTAAATGCATTCAATGAAGTCTATTTTACTGCTGGTCATGAATCAAAAAAAAGTGAAAGTCTTTACCATATATGGTGGATTTACATGCATCTGCAAGTGCAGATGAAAATCGGAAAAAGACACAAGATGTAAAATTCATACTTGTCTGATAGAGAGGGAATGAACTTCCTAGTTATGGTTGCAGATGAAAAATTATGGGTGCAGATGAACATGTTCATCTGCAACCATAATTTTTCATCTGCAACCATAATCCTATTCGTCTCTCTTTTTAACCTTTGTACTTTGTAATCTTCATCCGTCTCGCTTTACTTTTCTGAACTTCCGCAGTTGCAGATGCATGTAAACCCAGCAATAACAATAAATACTTATTTCGATTTCCAATGGGATTTAAAAAGAACTCTTGAAAAGTATTTTTTTCGCTTGTCCAACCAAATGTACAAGACAAAAGTCATTTGATTTTGAGCTGTTCTTTTAAAAGACAAGAATTATTTCAATAAAAATAAAATAAACTTAATACAAATCATCTTGCTTAAAACTACAAACAGCCTTTCATTGAATAAATTTATCTCACTGCTCACTTATCCCATTTCAGTCAGTAAACTGTAGTATGTGAAAGTTTTGTATTGCTGTATGTGAAAATCCGTGTAAAGGAATATTCACATGAGCACGACCTTTGTATATAGAAACTATAGAAATATCACTTTCCAATATTTTTTATTAACATTGTTCGTCACTAGGGTGCGCCAACACCAGCGGATCAGCTGTTATGCTCATGGTGGAATGTATCAATTTAGGTGAGCATTTCCTATGGGTTAGAAAGTAATGCATATATGATGAAATTTAAACGTTGTTATTTGCTTCCTACTCTTACCTCCTGCTCTTGAAAAATAGGCTTGTGGACCACATTGGAAATTTTGTGGACCACTTTCGACTTCCAAGTTCCAAAAAAAATATTGGAAAGTGATAGTACTATACGATATATATACAAAGGCACGACCAACGAAAGACGAATAAATCAAGAAATGTGATTTTAAGTACCTTTTAACCATAAATGTCTCAAATTTTTTTTAGGAAACAATGGAACTATAGTTCATACTCATTTTTGGATGGATAAACACTTATTTTTATGCCTAAAATTAAAAAGATAGAAAAAATAATTTATTCGATTAAAATAAATATCTAGTAGGTACGAACTGTCAGACTTTATTCTCGTTCCACATACAATCCACACTACAACGAATAAATTTTTCTCGTGTGTTTAACCTCGAAATCATTTTCCATTACTGTTTTGGATGTAAATTGTGTTCGTTATTCGTGACGAATGTAAAACACAAATGTGAATGAAATGTCAAAATTAACGAATATTCATTCATACTTAACTCTTGCACGCGAATCGATATTCACAAAAGGCCTTTTTTAGCAAAAGCGAAAGTAATTTTTTGGTTAAATGGAATGGCTTGTGTTTGAAAAGCAATTTTTAAAAGCTAGTAGTGCTATGTGCTTATTAAAATCGACATAATACAGGCAAAACCCTTACTCCTCTAGCTGCACGTTTTGTATTTATTGATATTAGGTGTGTTTTTTTGCACGCTTGTTCAAATTCTTGCGTGCTATACAACAACAAAATAAGCGAATAGCGCGGATAAACATCCCTGCTTGTTTCTTAAGCGGATATAAATTGCAAATGTTTCCAATGTTGGTGTAGTTGAATTTTTTGAAATGTCACTACTTAATTAAATATTCATCCATTTGACAAACCAATTATAAAAACATTACCTTTCAAACACAATAGAGAAATAGTAATTGCACAAGTGCAAAAAAGACGGCTATTGTTTATTTTTGGGGAGTAACAATAATGGTGGATTTACATGCATCTGCAAGTGCAGATGAAAATCGGAAAAAGACACAAGATGTAAAATTCATACTTGTCTGATAGAGAGTTGCAGATGAAAAATTATAGGTGCAGATGAACATGTTCATCTGCAACCATAATTTTTCATCTGCAACCATAATCCTATTCGTCTCTCTTTTTAACCTTTGTGCTTTGTAATCTTCATCCGTCTCGCTTTACTTTTCTGCACTTCCGCAGTTGCAGATGCATGTAAACCCAGCATAAAGGTTTCCCCAACCAAATCAATTTTGTAGTTACAGCAGTTTTTTTGGTAAATATTTAGAAGTGGGGCTCCAGCCCAAATCGGTCCAAAAAAATTTTCTAACAATTCTGGATTATTTTATAGTATAAAAATAGATGTTTTGAAGTGGGGGAAGACATTTTGCTTACAGAAAACAATTGCTATTTCCATATTTAGCATGAGCAGCTTAACCCTGCGGAAAAAGGGTTTAAATAATGAGCCCCGCGAAGCGGGCCATGCGGAAAGCTGTTGCATACGGAAATTATTTGCTATTTTCATATTTAGCATGAGCATCCTAACCCTGCGGAAACAGGGTTCAAATAATGAGCCCCGCGAAGCGGGCCATGCGAAAAGCTGTTGCATACGGAAATTAAATCGGTCCAAAAAAATAAAAATAATAATAATTTCCGTATGCAACAGCTTTCCGCATGGCCCGCTTCGCCGGTCTCATTATTTGAACCCTGTTTCCGCAGGGTTAGGCTGCTCATGCTAAATATGAAAATAGCAAATAATTTCCGTATGCAACAGCTTTCCGCATGGCCCGCTTCGCGGGGCTCATTATTTGAACCCTGTTTCCGCAGAATTAGGCTGCTCATGCTAAATATGGAAATAGCAATTGTTTTCTGTAAGCAAAAATGTCTTCCCCCACTTCAAAACATCTATTTTTATACTATAAAATAATCCAGAATTGTTAGAAAATTTTTTTGGACCGATTTGGGCTGGAGCCCCACTTCTAAATATTTACCGTTTTTTTTATGATATCTGCCGTCGCGACAAAATAAATGTACGAAAACGAAAGGTTTTCTGATTTTGTTTGTTTATTTTTCTAGAGACACTGTATAAATTATTTTTGAAAACTAACATAAAATACATTTCTTGAGTTTTGTCCAGATTAGAAAGCTGAATCCGATCGTATAACTCCCTTTCAGTTCAATCCAAGTCTTTCGATCTGAATTCAATCCACCAAATAGACATGGTAAATGAAACACACTAAATACATTCATCATTCTATGGGTCTTCCATTTCGAGCTGAACTCTGTCATTTGTAACGGTCGCAGAAAAAACAGACATCAATTGCATTCTGCTCGAAAGAATTTTATTTTATTTTTAATCCTCGCTTCAGTTCGTCATCTCTTGCTTTTTCTTTCTAAACTAAATTGAATTCAAGTCATCAGGTAATAGTTTTATTACATTAAAAAGAATTTTTGTGAAATAAATTGTTTATTGGTTCCGTGTCCGTTGTTCTATGGGTGAATAGTATACATTTCAATTTGATTGTATTTATAAGGCGGCCATTTAACGTAATCTGGTGTAGCTGTTCGTATATAAGTAATCTTTTCGCAAAAGATCAGTTCGTGTTGTAATAAAAAGAAAATCTAATCCTTTTGTATATTGTGAATATAAGAACACAAGTTGTTTGTTGCCTTGCGCCTGTCTATTATTTTACCGGGCGGTTGTGTTTTCTTTCTTTTTAACTTCTGTGAAATGCGGTTGCGTCTTTTGATTTCCATTACCTGATAGAATAAAATAAAATATTTGTGTTTTAGTTTCTAAATTCTTTTATTTGGTTCGTATTTAAATAATCTCCCCTTGTAAAATTGTGTGTCCAGTGATGAAAATCTTGTAATTATATCTAGTCTAAAATCCGAGTGCTTTTTCTCTTGCGCGTAAAATCCGTCGACATGTTCGGCCCGTGCGTGTATCCCTGCTACCCTACACTCCACAGACCACAGTGTTAAATCGGTGTGCTTTTTCCCTGGTACATAAAATCCGTCGAAGTGTTTGGCTCGCGCGTGTATCCCCGCTGCTTTACCCGCCAGTGTAAGATCGATGTGCTTTTTCCCTTGTGCATAAAATCCGTCGAAGTGTTCGGCTCGTGCGCGTATCCCCGCTGCCCTACCCTCCACAGTTAGATCGATGTGCTTTTTCCCTGGTGCATAAAATCCGTCGAAGTGTTCGGCTCGTGCGTGTATCCCCGCTGCCCTACCCTCCACAGTGTAAGATCGATGTGCTTTTTCCCTGGTGCATAAAATCCGTCGACGTGTTTGGCCCGTGCGCGTATCCCTGCTACCTCCACAGTGTTAAATCGGTGTGCTTCTTCCCTGGTGCATAAAATCCGTCAATGTGTTCGGCCCATGCGTGTATCCCTGCTACCCTACCCTTCACAGTGTTAAATCGGTGTGCTTTTTCCCTGGTCCATGAAATCCGTCAACGTGTTCGGCCCGTGCGTGTATCCCTGCTACCCTACCCTCCACAGTGTTAGATCGATGTGCTTTTCCCTGGTGCATAAAATCCGTCGACGTGTTTGGCCCGTGTGCGTATCCCTGTTACCCTACCCTCCACAGTGTTAAATCGGTGTGCTTCTTCCCTGGTGCATAAAATCCGTCGAAGTGTTCGACCCGTGCGTATATACTTGCTGCCCTACCCTCCACAGTGTTAAATCGGTGTGCTTCTTCCCTGGTGCATAAAATCCGTCGAAGTGTTTGGCTCACTCGTGTATCCCCGCTGCCCTACCCGCCACAGTGTTAAATCGGTGTTCTTCTTCCCTGGTGCATAAAATCCGTCAATGTGTTAGCCCCATGCGTGTATCCCTGCTACCCTACCCTCCACAGTGTTAAAATCTTCCAGGGTTGGGGTCAGAATTCTGCCGGGGTCATAATTCTTTTTTCAAAATTCTGCTTTCAGAATTCTGCTTTTCAAAATTCTGCTTTTCAAAATTCTGTTTTTCAAAATTCTGCTTTCAAAATTCTGCTTTTCAAAATTCTGCTTTTCAAAATTCTGCTTATCAATATTCTGCCAATTATAAAGAAAATGAAAGTTTGGAAAATGTTAAAAAGCGCGCGCTTTTTAACATTTTCCAAACTTTCATTTTCTTTATAATTGGCAGAATATTGATAACAATTGTTCTTACTCTCTTCTAGTTATTTACTTTCTTAAACTCTTGCTTATTAAAGAATTAGAAAGTAGAGAAGTAGTTTTATGATTTCCTCAGTGTCACTCTCTTACTAAAAAAAAAAAAAAAAATTACATAACTCATTTAGTGTCATTAGTGTTTTCGCTTCGAAAGTGTTAAGATTAAAATATAAAAATGAATGTGTCAATCGTTAAATCAAATAAAGGAAAAAATAAATTATGTGTGGATGGATATATGTTCTACTTTGAAAAGTTTAATAAGAGTGTAAGCATTATAATTGGGCATGTGCGAATCGTTTAAAAGATAAATGAGGATTGCGAAAAATATTGTTCTATTTGGTCTTGTATAGCTTTATGTTATGTTGTTTTTTTTTTGTTCATTCATGATAAAGTTTCTTTTTTATTGTTTTTTTTTTTTGTTTTTGTTCTGAAAATAAAAAATAAAAAAAAAATCAGCAGAATTTTTTCCTTTAAAATAGGCAGAATTTTGAAAAGCAGAATTTTGGAAAGCAGAATTTTGTCAGCCAGAACGAAAAAAAAGCAGAATTTTGAAAAGCAGAATTTTCATTTTAAAAGCAGAATTATGAAAAGCAGTATTTTGTAGCCAGAATTTTGACCCGCTCCCAATCTTCCAATATCTGCTTCGCCCAAGGCGAAAAGTGCCAGTGCTAAAATAAATAAAAAGTGTCCGCTCGGTATTCCAAAAAAAAAAAAAATGTGTGCCTGTCTGTTTTTAAAAAAATATGTGTGTTTCTTTTGTGAAAAAATCCGTTTCCGATCGAATTTGCTTTCAATTCTCGTTTTTTCTCAATTAAAGTCGCGGTCATAAAAAAAGGAAACGGAAATTCAAAGTTTAGTTTTCCATTGGTTAAAGCTTTTTCCTAATTTTGTCCCCATCATTTCCAATTTCGATTATATGGATACGCGATTCAACGTTTACCATCATCTAACATCTACACCAAAGACAACTCAAGAGGTGATCCCCAAATTTGAGATTTTTTGAGGTAAGAAACATAAACACTATATTTTCATGCTCCTTTTCTGATAAAAACATGCTTTTCATATTTTAAAATATTCTAAAAACATCATTTTCTGGTTTTACTACTAACTTTAGCAAACAAAATTTACTTCCCCAGCACTTGTTAGCAAGTTGCGAGCACATAGAAAATAATTCTACTACTCTGTGGCTGCCGGGTACAGATTTGAACATTGCAATTTAAAGTTCTTGCACATTTTTAAGAAATTTAAGCGGTGTTAGTTAGTAAGTGAGGTAGGTACTCCCTCACATACTTCTTATGGTATCAAAATAGGCCTAATATGGGTCTAAGTGTGTCGTTGTTTTCCTGACAGCAAATTAAACCTAACCTTACCTAAGCGGTGAGGGGATGTCTGTTTGAATGTTGAAGAGAAGTAGATTTTGATTCAGATTACATGGTTGTCTACTCCTACTCACTTCGTTAGTCTTTGACTATCAGTCCGCAATACACTCAAAAATCCTAAGAACTGTATCCACCTCCTCCTCTAGTTGATGGGCTACATGTGTGAAGGTTTGAATCTGCCAACTGGCAAAAGTGCTCAAAGAGAAAACATCTATGTAATATGTCTTAACCGGCTATTTCTTAACACACTATTTCAAAACGCAGAAGACTCTTTTTTTCTTACAAAGAATCCCATTTACTCCTGAGCCCTATTAAATTAGAGAGTACATGCACCTCGCGCATAAAATTCATTGAGATAACATCAAAAAACCTCCGTCACTATCGAGAGACTGCAACTCAAGGCTATCTACTTTGTAACTCGATTCTTCAAAAAAAAAGTTTTCGGAAGCTTGAAATTCCTCTTCCGTAATTCTTAAGAATATAGGAGTAAACGGGAGACTTCAACAAAACTTGGTAATTTTTGTCGAAAGCAGTTAGAAGAACTCAAATTCGATTTCGCTTTTATTCTAATTGGCATTTAAAAGTATAATCAAAAATAATCGAAACAGTAGGGCCACGGCTGCAGTACTTAAAAAAAAAAGAATAAGGACAACGACGCGAGCACTGTCGACCATTCCGTAGATTATGAACGAATTATCGTTAGAAGTAACGATAAACGTAACTCGATATCCAGCCAAAAAGCGTATTTTGAAAACCTTAAACTCGCCCTTTCTATAACGAAACTCGAGGCAAAAATACGAACATTGGTATCCCAACCGCTACTTGTAATTTAATTCTAAAGCATAGCCATGCAGAAAACAAACGCTTAGGAAAAAAAACATTACCCCTTGTCTAGTACACAAAAAATCTTACCAAATGTCGGTACCTAATATTTGTTTGTCTGAGCAGAATGCACTTTTGTTTGATAAGCGGTGTTATAGCCGAGCAATGCCGCATACGAGGACATGCCGCAATTCTAAACATCGAGTCAAATGACTAAGGCAGAAGTTTGCTTGGAAGAAGAAACAACACCTTCTCTAACCGCAGAAAACCCGTCTGAAATGATCCAAGCGATGAAATGATCACTGTCTCCATCGATAACAAAACGACCGCCACAAGCAATCATAAACGAGAGTCGTGCAACGCAATCGCAACCTAAAGATAACCGAATTTTTGATAAGGGTCCTGCCGTTTTACTAAACCGCCTATCGTAATAAGGGTAATTACAAGTGTATTTAAGTATTTACATATAAACTTTGGGTCTATAACACAATCGCAATCGACTAATTTAAATCAATACATGGATAAGCATCCCGACTTAGCAAAGGGCTACCGCCTATCGTAATAAGGGTAATTACAAGTGTATATAAGTATTTACATATAAACTTTGGGTCTATAACACAATCGCAATCGACTAATTTAAATCAATACATGGATAAGCATCCCGACTTAGCAAAGGGCTACTGCAAACACAAACTTCCACATGATAAAGTTTGCTCGATCAAACAAAACACAATTTTTATTCAAACGGTATTTTATTTAGATATAATTTTGTCATTGCTCCAAAATTACTACAAATTGTTTTTTCATACACAATGACATAACATTCAAAAATGCATTAAATATTCAATACAAAAAAAAAAAGAAACGATGTATGCTTGTTTTTCACACAGTTCAAATATTATATTACTTTGCTTTGAAACCAGGATAATTAACTAAAATCGGCTAATACACTGGAATAAATTGTAAGATTTTACTTCATCTTCTATTATTTCCATACGCACATAAATGCATATTAAAGCCACATGTGACAGCAGTTATCTTATTATTTAGTTGGAATTAATATGGTTCTTCTTTTTCCACCGTTTTTACTTAAAATTTTTGTTTTTTATGTTTAAATCACAGTCAAACGACAATATTAATAAAGCTTAAATAATATAGCTTCAGGCCAATGTTTAGCAATAAAAAAATGTTTCATCATGTCGTTTAGAATCTTAGCCTTAAAAATAAGAAGAAATATAAAAATAAATTTAATTCTTCAAACTTTATTAAAGCTCAAAGTGCAACATAGGTAGCATTTAAATTGCAGGTAAATATGTTAAGCTTAGTTTTTTTTTTTTTTTTACTTATTTTTTGGTTTTTCGAATGTCACTGAATATAAATATAATCAGATTCAATAACAGCGTTTTATTTGAGAAAACACTTTTGATAAAATTAAAATTTAAAATAATTTAAAGCAGGAACAATTTCAATTTTTTTTTTTTCTTCTTCTACTTTTCTTCTTCGTCTTCAAATAAACTTATTTAGAAAAATTAATTGATTCGTTTTGTTTGTAAATCAAAATATAGTGCAGCCTCTTTCATATGACTTTTTTTATGATTTCTTTTTCTGTTATTTCACAATGCATTCGATTGTGAACTTTGTTAAAATTTACTTCGTTTTTCTCTAAGTACATAATCAGTTGTTGTTAAAAAATATATCTAAAAACTAAACTTATTGGAATTTGATTTGTTTTTTTGTTTTGCGTGTGTAAAAACGATGTTATAAAAATGCATTAGATGTCTTCGTGTGTGTGTTTATATATATATAAATTTTTTGTTTTGTTTTAAACAATGATACACATGTACATTATTTGTCATAAACAATTACACTTATTTTTGCGCATATTCAATGAACAGAATGACATTTATTAAAAATTTGTTTATATTTTTCTCTTTTTATTTGATTCATTTTATTGAGCGTATTTTATTGATACTCGTATAAACTTTTTTTGTTGTTTGAAAACACTTATAACTCTCAAAAGCTTTTCATGTGGACAATGCTATTCGTGTTTTGTTGATTTGCTTAAAGCAAAAAATTACACACATATTTTGATAGTAATACTTTTATAATTGTTAGAATTTGTTTTTGTTTTTCGTTTTAATCATTTAAACAACTTACGACTTTATTTGATTTTTTTTTTATTCAGTTTAAACACAAGTCGTGGAATCCAAATCATTTATATTGAGATCTTTCTTGATGTGGGATCGGCATGTATCATCACAATTGATCCTATCATAGAAACGAGTGTACGGTCCAACCATGTCACAGGATTTGGGTACAAAAATCCACCTTCGTAGAAACCTAAATGGCCACCATGAGCTAATTCTACATAAGCGGTTTTTTCATGTGAAACTGAAAAAGAAATTGCGTTTTAAAAAAATAATTTAATTAGTGTAAAAAAAAAGTAGTTTTTCTATATGCGAGACCTAAGTTAGTAAAGTCAAATATTTATTTGTCTGATTGGGTTCGTGACTAAAATTTTAATTCAGTAATTGAAAAATAAACTGGAAAATTGGATGAATTTTTTGTCAGACAGCGAAAGGAACTAGCACTTCGCGCCCTTAGAATTATTTTTTATAACAACTGCGCACATCAAGGGGTTACGAATTCTGTTATAAAACACAGTGCGAGTATTTTGGAAAATAGGAGAGGATTTAACAGGAGACACCGATGCACACTGCATTTGAACTTTTGTGAGTTGTAATGTAGGGGAAAAGCAGAGTCAGGCAAAGCATTCGATTCGCGTTATCCGACTAAGAAATTAATCTCTATACTTAAAAATAAAAAACTGATAAGCATTCCTAGTGAGACGGGTGTTTTGGCTCAATTCTTTCAGGGGAGGCAAATACCATTCATGGACAATGACAATGGAAGATGTTAAGCTTTAACGACAAATGACAACATTAAGTTTTCGAAGCATTGAATTCTACTCGGTTTTTATTACCCCATCTAACAATGCTGTCAAGGTCAGAATTCAATGAGCTTATCATACTAAACCGATCTAGTTACACATCCGAAGATCACGGACGTGAATTTGGAAACGAATATGAAAAGCTGAGATAAAATAGTTGAGAGATTTAGAAGTTTCAGACATGAGATAGTTTATGAAAATAAGGAATAGAGTCGGAGACAAAACGGACCCCTGGGGCACACCAGAATTTATAAAGTCAGTATCAGACTTGAAGCTATTCCAATACAATTTTTACTGTAAGGTCTGAAAGGCAATTTCTAATCTAACCAAGAAGAGACTTACCGTCACCAAAAGCACACATTTTCGTAAAAGAGCCTGATGCCAAACTCCATCAAAGGGCTTCGAAGTATCAAGCGGAATAGTTTTACGAGTTACGAGTACTTTCTACAAGACAGTATAAAGATTGGTTACAGCTTTCGGTGAGAATGAAAAGTGACGCAATTTAAAAATTAAAATTTGTGAGAAATGAGGAATAAAGTCTGCAAAAAAGTATACAAGGGCAGTTTATTAAGTTTGTAGAAGTCACGGAAAAAAAATCACAGTAGCTACGACAGTCCTTTAATACCTGCTAGAAGAACTGCACATCAATTTTTCTTCGCTGATCTTCTTCTTAAGCGAGGAATCTACATCCCTGCTTTTTGTAGTCACGCATCGTAGCCCCACTGGCGGATCAATAGTGGGAAGCGGACAAGTGGGAGAGATGTTCATAGTTCATAGGAATCTTAAAACGATGCAGGAAATTTTTCACCACCTCTGATCTGACAAAAGTTTATAAGGCTACGTGCAATGTTTGGTCAGGTGCTAAAACATTATTATGCCTACATGATAGGGTTCAAAATAAAGCATTACAATTGATGGGTGACAGTTCAACGGTGTCATCAACTGAACATCGTTGCAACGTTTTCATTCGTCGTTAATTTTTCAAATAGTGCTCTAGTGAAATAGACACCTGTATTCCTTCTGTCAAACCGTAACATGCACCTCGCAAGGAATGCACATCAGTTCTGCCTTCAGAGATTCACATTTTAGCCGCTGAGTGTTGGAAAGCTTTAGCTTTTGAAACTTTCACCATGAATAAAACGAACTTGATGGTTAGCATAAATCATAAGAAAATGATCACATGAAATTTTTATCAAAATAACTATCCAAACCGTCTAAGTGATTAGTACCCTTGAAGAGGAATCTCATGGCCTATCCTTAGCAAATTTAACTCATTTATTCTGGTAAATGTCTTTTGTAACGAGTCTGGGTTAGTATTTCAATTAACGGTGCTCGCACCTCTTTATGGTTAGATTGTGACAATATTCGCTGTCGTTTACATGGATCCGTTCTCGTAATTCATAAAATCGGTCTATGTTGTAGCTATCGTTGAGATCATTGCATCAAAGCTTACTTCCCATTTTCAAAACCTTCAGCTCATCCTTATCTGAGATGGATTTATTCTTGTTTTTATTACAATGTTCGTCACAGGTATTCTCAATCGGAAACTGTTTTTGGTGCCCCTAAGCCAGTCACTTCGATCCACTTCTTTTCAATTGTGTTACTAATGAAGAGTTGCATTCGACATTTTCTACATTCATGAAAGCTCCTTTCAGTTACCATTGCCCGTTCGACTTTTCTTAAAACACACAGTCTAAATCACAGTCTCTTCTATGATAGTATTTTCTTATGCTCCTTAGCGGAATATCAATTAAAACATTTACTGTTTGGACTTCAACCTCACTGCCTTGCTTAAAACATTGTCTTCCAGATCACGTTTCTCCTCATACCCATATTCTAGCTAAGTCTCTTGTGCTCTATTTGTTGATACTGCTTATGAATGATTTAAGTTTTCATATTTAAGAAGCAGCATTTTAACTAAGCTTCACAAACGCATGGCGGTGCGTAGCAGTGCAAGCTCGTGTGTATGATTTAAAAATGATTAAATATCGGACATTTCCCTGGAATACCAAAATTTCATGATTCAGGCAACTCTGTGATGCTCTGAGAACTGTTTTACAAGGGTAACAGGTATCGCTTAGACAGAGCAGTGCCTGAGCTGTATAAGACCTCCATTGAGGTGATGACTTTTTTTGCCCCCTTGAGGTCTATGAAGCCGCAATATTCCTATTGACTGGGTTTAGATATTTTGCTACCTCACATGAATTCAAAAATGATTATTTGAGCCGCAATGAGCTTTTGGCCGCCTTCTCTTTCTCGAATAGATCGATTAAACGAAGTGAAAGAAAATTTTTCAAATTTACCAACTGACGGTTGAAATTCTGAAGCTTATGATGGTCACAAGAAAAGAAAAAAACAAAAGCAAAGCATCTCGCAGTCGGTAGGATTCGAACCTACGCTCCCAGAGGGAATCTGATTTCTAGTCAGACGCCTTAACCGCTCGGCCACGACTGCACATAAAATTTAAGTGAACGAGTGCCAATTTGTCCATATCAATTACATCTTAGTGGTTTGTGCAAACTTGTTTTGGGATGCCAAGCAAAAAAGACATGAAATCTGTTTAGTAAAAAGTCTGTACAGCAACGCCATGACGTTTGAATCTTATATAAAATTGCCCTTTATAAAGCATCCGCAGACCTGCGGACTTCGAATATCAGGTTCGTTCGTTGGACTTTACACCCACAGGGTTGGCCCAGGTTTCCTTGACAACCCTATGAGTTTTCAAAAAATCTGGGATTGCCAGTTCTCAAAAAACGCTAAACCACAAAATCATCACACATCCCTGTCATTTGAACAAAAATACATGCAATTGAACAGCCCTGTTCATTAACTTAAGTCCCTCCAGCAAAAACCTAGACCAATTTGAGGGCAAACCCAACTCAAAAAACACCCAGTTTGACATTTGAGGCGAGTTTAGGTTATTCAAAAAAGTAGTGAAAACAGGGCGACCCTACGGCTTCAACGAATGAACCTATCAATACTCACTTTCGAATTAAAGTAGGTGGGTAACTCCAAATTGTGAGGAAGGGGTTTATCTTTTAAAAAATAACATAGACAAATCTTCTACTTCATCTTTAACGGCATTGTGATCTCGAAGGAATCACAAATGTTCCACTTGTCTGTTTACAACATCAAGCCGCCAGTGGAGATAAGCCGCCAATAATAACATAGACAAATAACTTTCAATTCAAAATGACTGTTATATACTCACGAGCATAGTCTTTTATAGGTGACAGCAATTCTTCTGGTACTAAGGGATCATCTTTAGCATTTATAAATATCATTGGTTTTTCAATGTTATCTAAATAATTAAGTGAAGAGCTCCACTTGTAGAGGTCGTGTGTCGATGGGAAATTATGTACTTTTCTTGTATAGGCTTCATCAAGTTCTGGCAGTGTTGCAGCAGCAATTATTTCTCTTTCATTCAAACCAAAACGTGTCTTGACCTCATCCGAGAGCAAAATATGACGATGCTTTAGAATAATATTTTTAACATTTTCTGTCATAACATATAAATAGAAACGACGGAAGTTTTGCCAATTAAGTAACCATTTTGTGCCCCTAAACAGCGGAATACAAAAAAAAGAATTAGAATTGATGATCGCCCAAACTAACACAGTTTCAATACTTACTCGACCGCATTGTATCCCTGACATATTGATATTCCACCAATGACATTCTTTGGTTTCGATACCGTCTTCTCACCCATGTATTTTGTTATTAGATTACCACCAAGACTGAAACCAACTGCTATTATATTGGTGGACGGATATTTTTTGTTTAAATTCTCAACCATTGCTGAAAAATCTTCAGTGTGTCCTGTGAAAAAAAAATAAAGAAATATTAGGATATACTTGAATCTTATGATGAATATGACTTTTTTTTACCGTATGTGAAAATTCGTGATGCTGTAACTTGAACACTGGGTAAGGCTCCGATGTGATTTAAGACTGCACAGCGGTAGCCATGACATTGTGCGTAATGAACAAATGTACGAATATAAACACTTTCGGATGAATTTCCAATTCCTGGGCAAATGGCAACGGTGATGTTATCTAAAAGGGGAGACAGATATTTTAAAAATTGAGAATCGAGTAAGTTTGTTTTAGCTAAATGGTGGTGTTTACATCTTGGCGCTCTACAATAACTGTTTGAATGCCTAAAATTTTTCCTCAGTAATTCTAAAGGACGTGGGAGGTTGATGGAAGACTTGAACGAGAATCGGAAAATTGGGTTCTACTTTTTTCTTTTTAGTATTTAAAAGTTGAGTCAAAAATAGCTTTCGAATGATTCAAAAGTGAAATAGAGTTACATATTTGGACACCTGTACTCAAAACAATAAATAAATAGGATGGCACAACAGAGGTTTGTAAGCCCCGGGGCCTAGCGCATTTCTCTATGGAATATCTTGGTGAGAAATGACGGCTTAGTAATAAAGCGCTTTACAGGGCAGTAAAATTACTCGGGAAGGACTTGAAAATTCTTCGCCGAAGGCAATCCTTGTTGAAAAGCAGTAGGATGATTCCGAAACTTGAATCTCGAATTCCTAAGTAACCAACAGACATGCTAATCATTACGGACGGGCACAATACCTGTGTTAGCTGGACTTGATTCGGCAAAATTATAGTTCTACTTTAGGGCGAGTTGGGGCACATCCAGGGCTCAATAAGCACTTCAGCAGTTCATTGAAAATTTGAAACCCTAGGTTTACCCTCAACTCTCGAGAACTGGGGTTTTCCGGAATTCACCCTAAAGAGCATGGGTTTCAGATGGCATGTATTTTTTCTGTAATGTCACTCCAATGGACGAAAAGAACCGTTCAGGAGCGTCCAGAAGCATTCTCAAACCGTTTCATTGGTGCAAAAAAGATCGCTTCTCATGATTCTGAAGAGTGACAGACGCTTCTCGATTTGAAGTGAGAATCGACTCAAGAAGCACTAACACATGTTACTCAAATGTCAAAAAGAAAATTTTCTTTAAAGAATATTCATTAAGAGCCAAAGGTGTTTCACTCACACAAAGGCAATTACGTTAAACTGAACAGAAATTATTTTGAGTGTTTCATTGGTTTTTTAAAATGAGTGCTTCCCGAGTGAAACCAATGGACATAAGTGGCAGTCACATGTGTTTTCTTGTTGAAGCCTTTTTCTGAGAGCCAAAAACCCTGGTCTATTGGCAACTCATGGAATTTTCAAAGAAACCTGGGTAATGTTCAAGAAACACAGCCAGCCGTATTTGTAATCCCATTCCAAAGTATGTCTAACTTTGGACACCTCTTAGAACAGTGTCCAGTCCAACTCGAAGTCGTATTTATAAACACTTTTCATCGCTGTCTAAGGAACGTCTAACTTTAGACACCGAAATAGGTTGTCTAAACTATGGCTAAAGTGACATTTGAGACAGCAAAAAAACAATTTTGTTGAATATATTATAAAACACTGTTGAGAGTGATAAGATCGAAAAAAATAAGTAATTTGAGGTGCAAAAATACTAAAACAACAAAAACACAAAAGTAAACACAAAGTCAAATCAGCTGTTTTTTTTTTGTCTAGTTCAAGACCTACGCCACACTCTTTCAGAGCCTTTTAGTTGTTGTACTCGTATGTCAAAACACAAACAATGGTACTGCACGGATACATCATGAACGCCCCCATGTAGTTTTTCATTCAAAGTTGACGAATCCAGGTACGGGTGTGAGTATTTGAGGGCTTATTTAGACAACTGTTGGAATGCATTTATGAATACCAAGTTGGCAAAGGCTTGTCCAACTCTTTAGACACCGTCTAGCTGTCTAAGGATGTTCTAAGCAAATTTTATAAATACGACTGAGCTATTGTATCATTTAGGACAACTTGGGTTTGTCAAAAAAAAAAAAAAAAGATTTGCTTCGTACCCAGGGTGAACAGAGGACATAAACGAACGAATCTTTGGTTAGATGAACTAAGATTGATATCTATAAGCAGCTTCGAGAAGAAACTGTTCACTCCGGTATCCAAAAATTTACTGTAAAAAGGTTGACTCAGACAAACTTTTTGAACAAAGACTTTGTTTGTTTGCTCATCGAAAAGGATTATATCACAGAGTAGAACCAGAGAGTCAACTAAGTCAATGCAGTTCTATTTTGACTTCCAACTAAATTCGGTCGCCATTTTTTGTCGGTTGGGTTGAAATCAATTTAAAAGTATACATTTTTTCGATAGTTTTAGGTTTATCACATTGGAAAATGTCGAAAGCTTCATTCAAAACTGCTGTAAGATACATAATTTGTCATCAAAGTTAAAACTACATTAAAAAGAGAAATAATGAAACTCAATTCTAGGCGTAATTCAAATAAGACGCTATCTATCTTTATTTCAAAATTTGAGGGTGTTTCAGGCAAAGAGGGTACGAATTGACTCTGTCAATTATTATCTACTCTGTGGGCCCAACTTAAAGGTTTTTCTGATTTTTTTTTTTTTGCTTTTTGACGTAATTTTCTTATTTCTTTTCATCTGTTAGGCATCAAGAAAGCAAACAAAACAAAATTGCAAATTAAAATGCGTGTTTAGCTTATTTTCTAAGGAACACTAAGTTAAATTCTGTTCCATGTATGCTTTTTTTATTACTCACCTTCGTGTTCATTTAGTGGTTGATAGAGATCATAGGTCAACGTAGAATCATCAAAAAGTGACAAATACACACGTTCGCCTAATGGCCAAGGACACTTCACGCGACCAACAATACTGTGTAACACCGTTTGCACATGACCGCTAAAACCCCATATTCGAGTTGGAACATATCTGAAAGTAGTAAAAAGTAAATATTATTTAATTATGTGTGTCGAAAAGTAGTTTGATAAAATATATAATGCGTTCCAAAAGATTACCTTTTTAGCAAAAAGTGAGGATGTGTCAGAGCCCAGATGGCATTGGAACTGAGTGGGTAGCGACTAGCTTGAGATTCCCCGATACAATTAGTAAAATTTTCAACCAAAATGGGCTCTTAACGTCATAACTGATAAGTTTACAAAAAACAAATAAACAGTACTTATAGATACCGCAGCTATCTACATACTTCATATGGTTACTTCCGAAGTGACGCACTTTTGGTTATCACGTGGATACTTTGTCTGGTCTTTTAAGGCAAACATTTTAATGGTAATTACTGATAGTAGACTATCTTATCTCTAATGTGAAACTTAAGAAGACTGTGCATTCTCTTAGTAAATGGTAACTTAAAATACAAATACCTATTCCTACTCAAGTGGTTAGCTCAGTTAGTCGTGTTAGTTTTGTTCAGCAGCAAAACAGAAGACTGCACATATGAACGAAGGATAAAATTTGTTTCTAAATCAAGTTATTGGACACATTACGAGTATGTTGTGTTCTGAAAGGACGATGTATGAATCTACTGAATATTTTCAGTTATCAAGTGAATTGCTCTCGTGAGCTCATGTTGAGCCTAGTGTGAAACTCCCTTGTATTTTGTTTTGCAACTTGAATTTTCAGCAAGCATCGGTGGTTCAGTGGTAGAATGCTCGCCTCGCGTAGGGTGGACTTGATCTACCGTGCAGTGCCGTCGCTTGCGCAATTTTTAGGTTAACGGGCGCGCTGCCGGAGAGGCCTTTTAAGATCCTAGCCGTGAATGTGAATTCGCTAGTTAGGATAGAACGACGAACCAACTTCTTTGAGTTGTTAAAAGACCAACGTCCTGATGTATGTATGGTTAGCGAAACTAGGCTAAACCAGCATCACAATTTGACGAATAATAATTACATTATCGTAAGGAGGGACCGACCCAACTCGACTTTCGCGGGTGGGGTTGCGATCTTCATACGTAAGGGCATTGCTCATAAAGTAATATATAGTGGTGAAGTACGCCGATTCCAGTTGCTTGAAGCGTGTATCGTATGCATTCCTCTCCAACAGGGGAGGCGGTTGTATGTGGTCGCGATCTATGCGCCGGAGGCTTCTCAAAATTCATGTTTTATAACAGAGCTTGAAACACTTCTTCGATGTCTGAAACTGAACTCAGAAGAAAACTATTTCCTTTTGGCCGGTGATTACAATGCTAAACACCAAGATTGGGGAAATCAATTAGCCAATCCAAGGGGGACCCAGCTATTCAATTGGCTGGGGCTCCACAGCATTGAGTGTAAAGTCGATCTGCTGGCTACTGACAGGCCTTCATATCCTCGAAGTGGCTCTTATTTGGATCTATTGCTTTTAGACTCAAGACTGAAACTGACCGACGACTTTCTTCGACGGACGAAAAATTGTTTGACGACGGTTGAGTACGACAGTGACCACTGTGGACTTGCCGCCGTCATACTGCTTCCGAACGACCTTGTGGAACTGGAGGAGTACGTGCCGACGCACTCTTACAACTACGGTAAGACACGTTGGCCGCGCTTTTCCGGTGCCGTCTCAAGGGAACTTCGTTCGAACGGTATTGCGCCGCCATGCAACAGGAATCTGTCGAACGTTGAGATCGATGGGTACCTGCAACGTATGGAGGATGCAATCCGTAGTACAATGGACAGGACAATTCCTAAGTATAGGCAAAACGATCCAACGAACATGTACAGAAACGCGACAATCGACGCACTTTACAAACAAAAAAGTAGACTCCTGTCGAGACTCAAACTCTTGCACAGGAGGTTTACTGACCGACACGATTTGGAGATTAGAACTCTGAGGTCACAGATCAAAAATCTCCAACAACTTATTAAAGAAAACTATAGAATTTCCATTTCATGTTTCTGGAACAATAAAATTCGGGCTGTGCAGTCCAACAACCCGAGTATGTTTCCGGAAATAAATAAAATTTTTAGGAGAAAAGATCAAAATGACCTTCAGGGTATTAAACTCCAAAGGACGACAGAGAACAAAAACTTACTTTTGACAATAGGGATAGATCCGGATGAGGCCATCCTGGATGATGACCACTTTATAGTGGAAGATGCTCAGGAGAAGGTAGAGACGGTGGGTGCTGTTTTCGAGCGAGTATATAAGGTGAATGAGTGCATTCGCCCGAATTACGACCTTGAGAATAGAGCCTTCGTTGGACACTTCTATCTTAGAGACGAGATCTCGCATTGGCGATCCGAGAATCCTGGTTTCACTAGGTTCAATGACGACCGACTTGCAAATGCAGTCATCGCCCAGCGAAACGGGGATAACACCCTGTTCGTTACTAAGATGGACCTCTTGGACATCTTTCACAACATAAAGAAAAAGAAGTCAGCAGGAGTCGACGGCATACCCAATGTTGTGCTGCGAAACCTCCCTTCGGAAGCGGTGGACATATACACCACGTTGTTCAACAATGCGCTGAATAATGCATATTATCCAGTGCGTTGGAAGACGGCAGTGGTCCATCCTCTCCTTAAAAAAGGGAAGGATGGTTCCAATCCAGCAAATCTCCGGTCAATTAGTCTTCTCCCGAGTATCAGCAAGGTATTCGAGAAAGTTCTCAATAGAGCTCTGTCCACATGGGCTGAGGACAAACATATTATTCCAGAAAATCAGTTCGGTTTTAAGGCGGGCCATGATACCACACATGCCGCGTCTAAACTAGTATCAGATATTCAATGGAACAAAGCTAAAAATCAGTGTACGGGTGCATGTCTGGTTGACTTGGAGAAGGCATTCGATACCGTTTGGTTAGACGGTCTTTTCTATAAGTTGATCAGATATGGCATGAGTAAACCACTGCTTTATATTCTAAATGACATGCTTCATGGTAGAACGTTTGTTGTGAAAAGTTGCAACACAACTTCTACCAGAACTTTTAAAATACAGAACGGTCTACAACAGGGGGCGGTAAATTCGCCTATTTTATTTAGCATTTTCACCGGCGATCTAATTGGTTCTCTTCACCATGCTATAGCGTACGCCGACGACCTTATTGCGTACAGAACAGGTCCAAAGATCGAAGTCATCAGAATACTTTTGCAGCGTGACTTCGATAAGATCCAGCAATATTGCGATGACTGGAAGTTGAAAATCAACGTCCAGAAATCGGAAACAATTGTGTTTAGAACCTCGTTGGCTCGGGCCTCATGGGATACGAGAAAGAACTGGCGAAAGCTGGTGATCGTTGATCTACATGGCCACCCACTGCCAAGCAAAGTAGTAGTCAAGTACCTTGGCATCTGGCTGGATCAGTATCTATATTTTAACAAACATATGGATGCGGCTCTGGCCAGGGCTAGGGGAGCTTTTGCTCTGACAAGGCGACTGTTTCACAGCAGTCAACTTGATAGCAGAGTGAAGGTGATTTGCTACATGGCCCTCATAAGGCCAATGATTGTCTATGGGTGCCCCGTGTGGTTCAATGTTACAGCGTCTCAAATGGAAAAGATTCGGGTGTTTGAGAGACAGTGTCTGCGTACCTGTCTTGGATTGCACAGAACACCAGAGTCGGAGTACAGAAAATATTATCCTAATGAGGTCCTTTACAACGGGGCTCAAATAAACAGGATCGACAACTTCATTATAAAACTGACTCGTGGTCACACTGCAAGAGCGATGACCTCGACCAATGGCCTGATTTTTGGGGCTTATTACCCCAACACTGAATATATGGAGAAAACGCGCTTCAGTGGATTTGTCCCGCCGGAGGCTTTCCTCTATTTTGATATGGTAGGGTTGATTCAGGATAGATTGGCGGTTCCGCTAATCTACCACGTCTGCCGTAAGTCCGTGGAACGACGACTCCTTTACAACCGAGACGTCACCGCAGTAGGCGGAGAAGCTGTAGAGCTCCTCCGGTTCAGTAGAGCGGTTTCAGATCGCGATCGTCGTGACGTTGTTAAAACGTCGAATATGTTCTGGTGGTTGTCGGAGCAACAACAAGAATTTGATAATGATAGCGAGTCGCCAATGGCTGGCTTACACAGGTTTAGCGTGTAAGTCCTAGGGTATAGGGGGTGGGCACAGTGGCAAACAAAAAAATCACAAGAAATCAAAAAAAAAAAAAAAAACATAAAATCAAAAAAATAAAAAAAAAAATCACAAAATACAAAAAACCAAAAAAAAAAATTAAAAAAATACAAAAATCCAAAAAAATTATAAAATACAAAATACAAAAATCAAAAGCTTCTGTGGCTGCCCTAGTTTTAAGTAGATTTAAGTAGTTTTAATTAGTTTTAATTAGTTTTAAGAAAACAAAAAAAAAAAAAAAAATGATCAAGAAAGCTAAGTTTTTTTTTAAAAATTTTCTTAGTTTTAACTAGTTCTAGTTTGTAATTAATAAGGTATCATAAGGCCGAAAGGCATTAGTAGTAAGATATTGAATAATTTAGAGTACCCGCCTAGGGTCAGTAAGTTAATTAAGTTATTATATAAGCTAGTTTTACACATTTTTGTTAGCATGTAAGTAGATATAAGATAAAGTTAATAAAAATGAATTGAAAATGGAAATGGAGAATGCTCGCCTGCCACGCGGGCGGCCCGGGTTCGATTCCCGGCCGATGCAATTCACTTTTTTTCATACAAAAACAAGCAACAATAATAATTTTGAACAATATTTTGAAATTCATATTTCTATTCTAAATACTGCTTAATAAATATGTCTGTATTTGTGTTTGAACAATTGGCTTTTTTAATCGACACAATAAATCATTATTGAATCTGAGTCAGCTTTTGGGTTATTCGACTAAAGCTTTATCAAATAAAATTTTCTAGAATCGTTTTTTTATAAGTAAGATGTTGCTATACCTATTTTCACGTTTAATGAGATCAAATGTGAATAAATACAATACAATCAATTGAATTCCGCTGTTTTTTTTTTTTTTTTTTTGTCTGGTCTATAATTAAAATAAATGTCGCAGTTTTTAAATGAAACCAACCACATTATGTTTAGGTACCACACAAGTTTTGATAAACTATCGTAGCACTAACAAGAGACTATTTTTGTATGTGGGTATGCATTTTTCATATCAAATAGCAAATTAATATTTAACAACAACTAATTTTTGATAACAACAATCAGATCGAAAATAAAACAAACAGCGCATGCAACCACTCGGTCATTTACCGCGAAATCGCTGTCGTTCGTTCGTTGGATACTAATCATTACTTGCACGACGACAAAATCGTATTTTGTTGTTGTCATGCATTTTCATGAAATGGAAATTCATAGTTTTGTTTTGCTATCGTATCTTTAGTTGTTTTAGTTGGGAAGTCAATTTGTTCGAGAGACAACATCGTAGAAGCGTATAGTTGATTAAAAGTTTACCTGTCTGGGAAGGAAATGAATCATAAAATGCTTGCGTTAACTTTTTTTATACAGACAACTTCTATTTCGTTTCTTTGCAACACTTTTTTCTATGCACAAAAATCCTCTGATAAAGGAATTCAAGTCAAAGTTCATAGAAAAATTCAATGATCCTCTCTTTACAAAATGGTAAAGAACTTAAATGGGATATGGTCACATTAAATTATAGCCCAAAGCCTAATTTAGCCACAGCGATATAAAAAGCAGGGTTTTTTGAAAACTCATGGGAACGTCAAGGAAACCTGGCTCAACCCTGCGTAAAGCTTATTCAATGAAGCTATTCATTGGAAGACTATCGACTTCATAATGCTTAAGTGCAAAATTGAAGGGTTTAAAAAGTGCAGTCACTTTTGGTAAATTTAGGTTCAGTTATTTATATTGTATTGTAAGACATTGGCGGTGGTGCATAGAAAGATTAAGTTTTTTTAATGCTAACTTGCGTACTGAGACCTGATAAATTGTGAAGACACTACAATGATAGAAAGTTAGGCCCTAAATTCCCAACATGTATAAGATGACGTTCAAGTATTACGTTAGCAGATTTATTATAATTATTTAAACTCCTTCTCTCCTGTCAGCAAAAGTCATAAACATATGCAATTGCCATCAAAAATAACCAAAGCAAAGACCCCCGTTTATACATAATACTTGAATGACTCCTAAGTCCATAGTCTAGCTGATTATAGAAAAAGTAGGACAGGAAGAGGTGCTTCATGGTGTCATAATTTTTTCCATAGGTTCAAAAGAGTGTTGTATCACTTAAGCTTATCTCGTTGAAATGTTTAGCGAAAGAAAAGTGCCACGTGGCAACGTCATCAAGTTTTCAATAGTCTCTTCTTATTAACAATGGGATCATACGTTTAACTCAGCTGTTAGTTTCTTGATCCCCACGTGCTGTTGTCATTTTTGATGTTTGTCCTATGTAAATTCAGTTTTGTTAGCATGTGTCTTCTCGTGTATTAACCACAGGGTCATTGTCAGCTGTGCAGCAACTCCCCAGTTCGTAGTCTGTCTGCTTTTAATAAAAAACAAGTTATCCATCATTGTGCTCTTGACAGATGCAATCGTTGGTGGAAACCCTCACAGAGTACCCCGACAAATCAATTACTAGGTCGGGCCTGAGCTGTCTGAGATCCTTGAATTGCAAGTTCATGGCGATCTCGTTTCCAGTTATTCCATGAACGCCTGGAACCCAAAAGAAACTCAAAGAATTTAGTCTTCCAAAGACCAAAGAGGTCTTGGCATTCGTGGATCACTTTCGAACTAATTAGAAAGTTGAGTAGAGACTTAAGCAAAGTTTGGCTTTGGCTGCAAACACAATACTATTTCCCATCCAGCCATTCTTCGTCATCACTTTCGAAGTATTTAGAGGCTTGAGAAGAGATTTAAACACAACTTGGCTTTCGCTGCAGACACAAATACTATTTTCAATCCAACCATTCTTCGTTATGTAGCATATCGTGCGGTATACGTTAAATAGCATGAATCTCTGATTGGAAGACAGACCTGTATGTGCCTAACAAAGCGACATGTTCATTCAGTTCTGGAACCATCTACGAAGATCCGACGACAATCTTTTCCCACCTCAGATTCTAGAGTGAGGACCCCGGTATAGATTAAGCGCTAGTTCAAGTATTAAAAAAGATGTTTGATATCCTTGTCTATCAATTGTTTAAACTGGTGGAAATATAGTATTAAAAACTTAAAGCCCATATCTAGGCTCATTTGCATCCTTAAACTCATTGAACGAGTTATCCTTAAACTCATTGAACAAGTTTCCACAAGTCATTTGAGGGATAAAAAAGGATGGTGCAGTCCTTGTTTGTTCGATAAATACGACGGTTTTTAAGAATTTGAAGGGAAAGACCAAATCGTGTGACTCGTGTTGGTTCGATTAGAACAACTCGTTTGAGGTCGTGTTACAAAACCTTATATGATACGTGTTGGTTCGTTTAGAACGACTCGATTGAGGTATTGTTACACAACCTAGTACGACACACAGTGTGGGTTCGAATAGACAAACGTCTATCTTTTGGCGTAAATGTTCTTATTTTCTTAAAAATGGTTATGAACTCGATTGTATTTTCACCACCTAAAGCATTCGCTCAAGGCCCTGAAGATGTTGTATTTACTATCCTTTCTATAATATGAAAGTGAATGTGAGTTTTTTGTTTGTGACGATTTTACGCCTAAACCGATCTTGAAAACTATTTCATCAATAGAAAGCTACATTACCGGGGAGTAACAAGGCTATATTTTATCCACATACTCTCACAGAAACGGGAGATCCGCAAGTGAAAACGAGAGAAGCCTCGGGTAAAAGCTTTAGAAATATTTGAACTTCAGGTATTTTGTTTTCCCAAAGAATGTTTTTATGGGTTTGTTCCTATCTGTGATTGAAAACTTATCAAGTAGAATTTTGTAATATCTTTTTAAATACCTCCAATGCTCGTTGGATAAGCCACAAGGTAGTCAAGTTGGACATGATGTGCTTTTCATAACCGCAATCAATGACAGAAAAAGACATTTAAAATTTAGAATACAGAAAGTAATACTCCGAACTCAAGCTCCAGTTTTTCCACACCAAGAGTAACTTATTCCTTGGGTTATCTTATTTCTTAAGTGATTCATAAGGCGGTGTTTGAATAAGCCCCTGCAAGACCAGACGGACACATGAGCTCATGCGAATATATTTTGTTGTTTCTCACGTATTTGCACAATCATGTCTGCATCTGTGAAGTGCGTAACCATAGCCCAAATATTTTGAAATGCTATTGTCTTGGCAAACGTGTATGTTCCGCTTTTGGTGAAATTTACTCAAACTTGTGGCGGAATAAGGAGCGTCAAAATGAATCATTCGGCATTGTTATTGCCACGATAATGAAAAGTGATGTTTTGCAGATTGTTGTTGAAGTGCTTGGGGATATTCCGAAGGTTTATTTGAACAGCGGGTTAAAAAATGTTCATACATTAAAACAATAAACTCTACCGCACATTCATGCTAATTTACTAGTCTCTATTGAATTTAAAATTTACTTCCAGCCATCTTATACGCTGCAAAGACAATCAAACCTTTTCACCTCACAGCACAGGTTCACAGCCCACTAAAAATCAATATTTTCTCATGCTTATTTATTCATACATCCTGTCATGCATAAAAAAATAACTGAAGCCATTAAAAAAATTATTAAAAAAGGGACATTTCCTTACAAAATGAACAACTCTTTTCAAAAGTCGGCAACATATTCAGTAATCCAACAATAAACTATGTTTTCAGTTGAGTTGAAAGGTACATAGTCAATGCATTGTTGTATCTTGAAAAAAATAGTTTCTTCTTCAAAAACACAGATTCAATTGAGACACAAGGCCAAAAAAAGCGAAAGTTCTTTGGAAGATTTCCCATGAAACACATTTTAAGAGTAAAAATGAATGAATAAGAAATTCGAGAAACTACTTTAAGGAAGAAGGAAAAAGAAAATTCTTATTGACCTTCGTGTGGGTTTATTCGCCCACCCTAAACTTAAAAAAAAGAAATCAAACATATAGTTGCAACTTGCAATTCAATTCGTATGATTGTACTCTTTTGCCGTACATCCCATTGGATTCAGTGCCAAACGTTTACAGAATGATTTACGTTTTGACATCAAGTACCTATGTATATGTTGTGCTATTGAATGTTTTGCTTATAAAGTACGATTGTTAAATTCCAATTATTTTTGCTGTCGAATTCGGTATATACATCGCATCGCATCGCAATAAAGTACCAAATAAATGAAGACTTTCAGAAAGATCTGAAGTTGAATGCATTTGGAATACTCAACAAGTTGCGAATGCTTTCTTTTACATTCTTTCAAGTTGAATAAACTGATATTCAAATTTACTAAAAGTTTTCAAATAGAATTCTTCTTCAATAAAAATGTACAACTGCAAATTTTATGAGCAACAAAAATAGATACAAAAAAAAAACACCCCAATAGATTCTTTTAACGCTATTCAGCTTTACTTCTTGTTTTGTAGGGTTAAGTAATGAGGTGGAAACAGGTCAATATCTTTTTCTTCACAAGTTTTTACCTATTTGACAGCTACCATGGTATCCCGTTTGTGGCACAACAACTTCAAAATTGCATACCGAATGAAAATGTATTTTTATGCAGTCAATTGAACAAAAAAAGAATTAGATAACCTTTGAAAGCTTAAAGACTGACTCAACACAATCAAAACGCGACAAACCGACGACGGACGACCGTCTGTTTTGAGTCGTCATTCAATTGAAATTTTGATTGAGTGATGTGGGCTTTTTAAGTATACCTGACTGTCTCATTAATCTTTTCAATTGAACTTCGTTTTATTTAAAATAAAAAAAAAAAATGACGACAGCAAGAGCTCTCTTGAATCAATTTGCTTTTTTTAAACTGTTGCGAGAATTCATCACATCACTGTTACGTAGCTACAGTTGAGTTCTTTACATACACCGATGTAGTTATAGGAAATAATTGCAATTTGTAAATTAGATTTACAGAATGAATTGAAGAGAAAGATTCTTCTTAATTCGCACATGTATGGCGTTCGTATTTTTGTGTAATTGTGTAACAACTACAGATTAAGTTCGAGTACAGAGAGAACCACAAACTATGTTGGTCTTTGTTATATTGCTTGTTATCAGATATTTGTTGTCTCTAAGCAAATAAATTGAATGTGCGTTTGACGAACAGTGGCAATTTATGTTTTAAATAGGACGATATTCTTTAATATTGCACAATCGTATAGTTTTTTACTTCAATTGTAAACTAACAGAATATATTTAGGGGTTCTATTTGGTAATTAAATAACATTAAAAAATATCATCAAAAATTGTCTTGGAATCGAATGATAACAGCAATCGAGTGTTAATTTTGGGTTGATAAAATTTTATGTAAGAGATTTTACAAGCTCAATGCGTTGGAGTGAAACCAATTAGTTCGCACCTGATCGTTACGCGTTTGGGCAAGGCAAACCATCAGTTCCTTGAAAAATGCCTAGAGTACTATAGAGTTCAATGACTTACAATATTATCCAAATAACTCGGTCTATAACGTCTTATTTTTGATGTTGGAGATACTATGAGGTTGATGGGCCCATCTTACGGATTACGAAACGCGAGGCAAAAACAAAATCAAAAAAAAAAAAAAAAAAAAACGATGGGCAGGACAACGAACGATTATGAATTACAAGAATCGATCGATGAAAATGTCAGAAGGATCAAAAACGACCGCATTGTACATTATTGCCTGGGTTATCTAGATAATGATCTAAATAGATCACGCCAACAAAAAATCATCTTGATAAAGCATAGGCTTTATTTTTTTCAATATGTTTTTTGGCGAAAAGACTTAGTCAAACTGAAAGCTGAAAAAAACAATCCAATCGGCCAGCTCAGCATCCTCAGAAAAATTTAGCAGACATTTTCGCGCAGAGACTACATAGCCCCACGTCTAAATTTTCACTAGTCATTCGATACCATTTATTTCAGTAGAGAAGAATGTCAAGGAAGTCAATCACCAACCATTGAATCGATAAAGAGTAACCTTGGTTTTTCGACAATTTTTTTTTTTTATTGGCTTCTCAACACAAAGGACGATAATGATTGACAAAAGAATCAGATGCTATTTTCCTATGTTGTAGCGGATCTTAGGTAGACGAGACCTGGTCTTTAGCAAAAGTACTCATAGCATCACGCTTGTTTCTCCATTACGTCAATGCCATCACGCAGGCTAAACGGTTAAAACACAGCATTGTAACTAACTTCAAACAAGAAATCAGGTGAATATTGTTAAAAGAAACAACCAAAAATGAAACTGTAGAATGCCTCTGTAAGACACACTGTGCTCTTACCAATTTATCTTAAAAAAACAGATGCCACATCTTTGTGTGTGCAGCGGCCTAAAGGAACTTGCGGTCATCCCGACATATGTTCATGATGTATAATAAAATCAGTTATCTAATTTTTCCTTTATATTAACAGTCTTCGATGCTGTAAATATACTGTCACAAAGTGAACTTAGTTTGCAGTTTGTTTTATTTTAATATATCAAGTCAGCTCGCCGCCCCTACTCTCTCATTTATGTGTCATACACAGAAAACTATGGCAAAAATTCTACAAATCGAAAACACGGTCCCAACTATTCGACCCTATCGAGGTAACCGTCGGAGCGGAATTCTCTCCGATCGGAGACATTTTGCTTCGTGGTAGTTCTCCGATCGGACGATACGACGTTCTCCGACAAATTTTTGGTTGCGGAGATTTTAGTTTTGGGAATGCAATGCATTGTCGCATTTGTGAAAAATTTCTTACAACGACAACTACTTCGAAGCAAAATTGAATCTCCGAAAAAAGATGCGTTGCGGAGAAAACTCCGCTCCGACGGTTACATCGATAGGGCCGATTTTATTCTATATTCTATTCTACTTTCGAAAGTTATATCGAATACAATTTTTAAATGCTAATAAGAATGAAATTAGAATCGGATTTGAATTCTTGGGCTGCTTGGGAAAAAACATTCCGAGTTGAGTTCCAGCCTCCACTTTGCTCCTACGTCCTTGAGAAAAACAGAGAAGGAATGTCCAATATTCCTTCAAACACTTCTATTTTAGAATCCGCTTTCATAGTAGACCCCAGTTAGCATGACTCTGATGAACAAAATGTATTTGAACTTTCTCGTAAGCATCACTACCAAGAGCAACATACTGGTCTACCACAAAAAGGAAAAAATTCAAATGAACCACTTGTTTAGGGGATGCGGTGATGAAGAAGTTCACAAGAAAATTTCACACTTTTAATGCCACTGCTCATCACTTTATTGCCTTAGAAACAGGACACTTAGAAGACGGCTTCTTTTTAAAAATCTATATTAACTTTCAACCAATCCAGAAAACAGATTGTTGAAAACGCCTACGGATGGCTTTTCTTATTTTCTTTTAACTGTAGGGGTTTAGTAAAGGAATCAAAAACTCCAGAAAATCAAAATGGATTATCTAGGTGTGATGGTAGCAAAATCAATCGTAAACCTACTAAAATAACTTAAAGTTTCACTCAAAAATAAATTCTCTTTAACTAAAGAAATGGTTTCAGAAAGCACAGAGACACAGTTCTTGAGAATAATTGGTGGAGTTTCATTTGGACCAGTCCAACAGTCGCAAGTTAAAATCTGAAGTGCTTAAATAGTGTCAAGTTTCTTTTATGGCTAGTAACTAGACATAACAGACATTTATCCTTTGACGCCTTGTCCAAAACTGAATATTTAACAAAACAACATTGAAGTCTCAATATCTCTTCTGTTATAAGCCCTCATTATTCGTTTTTAGGAATTCATTTGCTTTGCTAATTTAAAATCTATTTATACACGATTTATATAAAAAGCTCCAACATGTCTGCCAGTTACGTGGGAATCCCAGAAATATCAAAGAAAAAAAAGTTTTCCACGTCATAAAAAACGCTTTTCCGACTAACCGTTCGGAATGGGCAAAAAATTGTAGGTTCCATTCCCTCACAAAAACTGGTTGAGAGAAAATGATGTCTGTTGAGCCACCATTTTTATTTATTTTATCGCATTTCGCGAGAAGTTGTTGTCCTCCGAAAGTAATTGTACTGCCAGAGAAGCTCTATTGCACTTTTTCATCCGGAATCGGCATACATTTGTAGGTCCTCGGAATGCGTTAGGCCACAAGGTTTCCAAACTTTGTTGGGCAACGCCATTTTTATTTTAATTACATCTTCTATCTATACATCTTCTATATCTATATCTAAATCTTCTATATCTATCTATATCTTCTATCTATATCTATCTATATCTTCTATACATATAATAAAAACGTAACAGTTTGTTTGTTTGTGCACGCTAATCTCAGAAACGGCTTATGCTTTCTAGATGGGGTTTTCAGTAATATATTGTGGTAAGCTTCACTTAACATTTAGTTTTTATTTCATGTCAATCGGTTGATAAATAAAAAAGTTATGCCAATTCTTGCGGACGAAGTCGCTGGCACACCTAATTACATATATAAAAAAAGATACACGGCAATATAACTATGTGAAGTACAACAACTTGCGTTGTCAAAATTGTTAACTTTTAAGCTTGATGTATCGCAAAGCAAGTTGTCTGTTCTAAATTTTACCAGGGTCCCGCTAGTAAATGCACAATTGCAAAACAAAAACCAAAAAGTCTTTGTTTATCTACGCTTTTTATAAATTTCAATAATTTTGTGATGAAACCTTGCGACACAACATAAAAATAGTTACTATACTCCATGAGTTGGTCAACCGAAAACATAACAATGCAACGTCTGATGTCAGCACTGTTCAATTATTTGCTAATAACAAAAAGCGTCTCTGTACAAAGTCCATTCAAATTGAAGCTAATCGTATATTTCCTAGAGATCATTCAAGTGTGGCAAGTACTAAATGATAAGTTATACGACCAGAGTTCGGCAGGTTATCTACTCTGATTAAACTAAATGAGAATAAACGAATTGAGATTTGAGACATACAATTTTCAATTGATAAAGCCCTTTCTTTATAAAAATTGAATACTAATTTTTAAGTTGCAGATAAGAAATTTGCTCATATGTTACAAGTCATCTTATTCATATATTTTTTTTAGAGAACAGCTATTTTTTAAAAGAAGGTTAAGAAAAAAATGTCCAGTCAAGCTTCGCAAGATAAAAATATTGACTCAATTTTCAAATGTTGTCGTTTGAATCAAGTAAAGGTCTCAGGTTCACTAGTTAACAAACACCGTTCACCAACCTTATCATAATAAATAGACAAACATTTCGATTCCCGCATATAGACAATTGCTTAAAATTGAACTTACTCATTTCTTTCACATAATAATTGTTTTATGTTCTCTAAAAGCAACGCAGTTAACAAACTGCTATGTATGGAGGAATGGAATTGCTTCCACGTCGTTATGCTCACCACGTCAAGATTCTCCCTAGCCAAAGCAATTTTGCAGTTCGGCAGAAACGCTGTTGACAGGTAGTCGCTACATCTGCAAATACATGAAAACCCGTCGCCGTTCTCCAGTGCTTTAGTGTAGGCACTCTCATGTATATAACCGTATTTAAGTGACATTTGAGACTTTAGTTTCAAAACCCATTTTGTCGCGAAAAAAGAACCTTTCTGTCGTTCGTTTCCAAGCACATTCAGCGAGAAAGCCATCGAATTTGCCAACAAATGAGCGACATATCGTCTTGAACATTAAGGCGTGAAGACAGGCTCCATAGTAGCGGCAATGAGTTAAACTTATAGAAACTGTTTATGTATTTTAGAATTCAAAAGAAACAACCGTTAGAACGCAATATAAAAACTACTACTTTCAGATAGGTCATTGCCTGACTTTTCGCCGCATTAGACCATTAATTTAGTTTGTTGTCATATTACTTCATTAATTTATTTTTTATATCACTTCTCGTTAGCTGACCTACTTTAATGTTCAATATGGGTAATCAATTCTGTGGTTTTTTATGACTGTCTGTGTCATCGAAATCTCCTCTAACACCTCTGCCACACATTCAATTTGTTGACCAAACAAACTTGATGTTTTCTTTATTGGCGTTTTCTTTAAATTCTAGTGTTTATTTTTTTTTAATTTTGTTTTGTTTCCATCCAACCCACGTGTTTAAGTTGTGCCGGTTGCTTTGCTTAAAAAAACACATGAAGAAAAAAAAAAACGTATGAAATAATAAAATGGTCATGCTGCGTGCTTAAGTTGAACTTTTGAAAAGACAAAATACTTCGTTTAACTTTTGGTTTCGTTGGTAATTGGTCGAGGACATGGAATGACCACAGAATTTTAAATTCCACACCAGGGGTTCTACGTATGAGATTAGATAAAGAAAAGAATTTGAACAAACTTTGCGTGAGGCACTATAACTTTATACATATACCAATAGCAGCCAAGAAGTAATAAACGATATTGAAGTGAAGCGAACATGATAAATTGATAATAAGAATAATAGTTGAACATTTATTTAATGCCCTTGTATCGCACACCTATAATCGTTGAAAATAATCTAAAACTGACCACCAAGATCCCCAAAAAAACCGGCACATTTTTCAAACGAAAAGGCTTTGAGAAATTATATATCAAGCCAATCATGTGTGTTTCAAAGAGATTCGTAAAGGGGAAACCCTATAAAACGTAAAGCATTATGAGAAGCTCAATAATATTCATTGCTACGATGGATGGTGACTAGTTTCCATGACTCACACCGCCTTCCGTGTAAGGTTGACGTTAAACAAAAAAAAACCGGTATATTTGATTACGTAATTTCAACTAATAGTTTTCTGCGAACACAGTTTTTGTTTTGTTTTTCAAAGCCTTTCTAGACTAACATTAAATAATTTTTTGCCGGCTTTTTACAATGCGACGGACAGTAAGACAAAACAAAAGGTAAAAGGTTTAGGTGTTTAGGAACAAGTGAATGACAAGATAAAAGGTGTTTGACTTATTTATACCAAACGTGAGCGATGATGGGGCGAAGGCTTTTGTTGACTCGACTTGGATAAAATTGTCATAAGGTTTGGTTTTGTTTCCTAATGATTATTATTCGCCATCAAATTGACACAGGATCTACGATATGCAAGGAAGGAGGTAGGTCTTATTAATGGAACCTCAGTATCGGATCAAACTGGACAAAACGTTACAATAGACAAACATAATTTCAAGTTAGCACAGAACTTCGTCTAGCTAGGTCAGCTATTGACATGGAAAATAACAACAGTGCGGAGATCGAACAGAGAATTACTCTTGCCAATTGCTCTTCTTTGGGTCAAGAAGGTAATTGAAAAGTAAAACCCTCTCTAGAAAAGGTAATCCTTTATACGACGCGGCAGCATGAACTTTATCCAGAGTGGATGGGGAAACCCCTGGTCGTTTCGAAAGAAAAATACTCCGAATGATATTTGGTTCCGTATGTGTGGAGAAGAAGATACAACAGACAGCTGTATGAGCTCTTTGTACCGCAACATGGGCACAGCTAGAAGACTATGATTACGATAGCTGGGACATGTAGAGCGGGTGTACATCAACGCTCCTTCTCGCCGGAAGCACATTGCAAGGAAATCGCGGTGGAGCAATCAAGTGAAAGAAAACCTCAACCGACTTAGATTGCAAAACTAAAGAGAGCTCGTTCGAAATCGAAGTTGTTGTCGAAAGACGTTGGTTGAGACCCAGGTTCACCCCAAACTATAATGCTCAGTTAAAAAGATCGTTTCAATTGCTACAGGAATAAGTCACAAGTCATACTGGGTACTTAAAACATGACCAGCGAATAGTGATTCGGATGTGAGTAAAGAGACAAATTGTGCTTCATTCTTATTCTCACTACTCATTTTCGATTGCTATTCATGTGGCCAAAGTTAAGCAAAATTAAGAAAGTCAACTTACATTTCTTGGAAAGACTATTTCAACCTTCATCGATTCATCGACCCATGTCTAAACAGTTGGCTCTAAGTATATTCTGAAAAAATGTGAATAAAGCAGCTTGATGTTGCAGGTGCGATTACGATAACTAAAGTTTTATCGATAATGAGGTCAAACGACCTAAAACATCAACTTATCAAACAAATCAACACAACCTACAGACATGACTACGAGAGTCTATTAAAAGTGAAAATCGAAAAAGGAATTATTCTTTTTTGGGTCAAGAAAGTAACGACCCTTTTGCAAGAAGACCCAGGAAATGTTTTATTTACAATGGGGTGATAAGAAGCCTTAACCGCGACATGAACCCTTTAAAAAACAGAGCGTATAGCAATAGAAATACTACGATCGAATGCTATGTGAATAGACACCATTTCTCCGGCTCAAAAAGTGTTTTAAAGTACAACACACCAGTTGCAAAAGTGAGAGAGATAGAGAGCCTGTCTACATTGATGCAATCAAAGTAAAAAACCTAAACCAACAAAGAATGCAAAAATGGACAAAGCTTGGCAGGATTCAAATCTGTTGGCCCCGTTTTAATAGTAAAACAAAAAAGTATTGTTTCGAAGAACCACTTAATATGTTCTGAAAACATAAAACCAAGAATATTTTTTTACTCATTAACAATCTCCCATGCATCTGTCGATATAATTAAATTACGAACACAGACACTTTTCCTATTGGAAGCAGAGAATGCTCTCAGAATTTCGTTATGTTAGAGAATAGGTAGGTATTTACCTTTTACCTACCTACCCACTGATGTATGGATCTCTATTATTAAAGCTAAATGCACAGTACAAAAGCTTTTACCTAGTTATGTCAACTTAATTGAATAAAATTGTAAGTTGTCATCATAGCTCTGTTGTCTACGGGAAAATATATGTCCAAAGTAAGAGCGGCAGTAAAAATTACAAAAAATGATTGAAGATAAATGATTGATAAAAATTCTTGATTAAGAAATGCAATTTACTCGAGTGATTCATTTCTAAACAGCACCTGACAATAAACTGAACAAAGTGTATGATATAAGAAAGGGATTAAAAAAAAAGTAATAAAGAAATATGGACTTGAGACAAGATAAAAGGTAACTTGTGTAACAACTTTGAAATCCGACGCTAATAAGCTAATAACGAGCTAATTTTCCCATGCGATAACAAAATTAACGTTAAAGGAACTACGCATGCAAAAAAAATTCAATAATTTTCAACTTCTAGTTCTGACACATTTATGGTCTAATTGCGATTTACAATAAAATGAGGACTATGACAAACATTTAAGAGATAACTTTTTGGCACTCAATCTTTGGTTGTCATTATACAAATCTCAAGTCAAGGATTGAAACCAACTAACGACCACACAAAGCATCACTGAAGTGATAAGCCGATACCCCATTGGCCTCAAAAATGCGACATTACTGATCGATTGTAGTAAAGAATAAAGGTTTTCAAGTATACGTTTGAAGTATTCTCTTAACCGATGTCGATAGTGAAAATCATACGTATGTAATATACATACCTACTATCATAGCAAAACATGGCAAGCTCTTCAAACTGGCACAAGTGGTCTGACAGCAAGGTATGTGTTTGTATACCTATGTACCTCTTTGATGATATCTGACATCAGAACATGACGGTCATGGATAGATATTCTTTGGCACAGGGTTACATACATGTAATTGGATTGACTGAATGAAATCCGTTAACTTACTGAGTAGTTCTTGCCACAACTAAATCAGCTTTAGTTGGTGGCCCAGTTTATTTAATCGAGCACAACGCATCATAAATATATCCGGCTTCTTCTTTTCAGAAGCCATTGCAAACATAAAAATTATACAAAAAAAATAATACTTACGGTTCTCGTAACCCTGGTGCAATTTTGTATAGACAATCCAGGAACGTCTCATCGAAACACCAAACACTTGGTTTTAGAGGTTGGCTGTTTACATTAAGTATCCTGAATAGAATGCATAAAATAACTGCGATTGCAGTTAGAAATGCCGTCGACATTGTTGCTACTGTACGATAGAAATGTACTCGATCGAAGAAAGGAAAACTGCCAAGCAGATGATGGAAACTTTGGTGATTTTGGATATAGTTATCATAAAAGAAGGAGCACTGCAGTAATGGCGTTGTGATCATACGTAAATTATTAAACTTTTCTCAAAAACAAGAAAGTAGAAAGAAAAGAAAGAAAAAAACAACAGCCAAAACCTGGTGTAGAAACTTTTTCTGTAATTTGCAAACGTTGTTACTACACTCTAGGGCTGGGCACTCGCGAACCAAAAAAAAAGGGTGAAAAAATTTATAACACAAGTTTCCGACCAAAACTATGAGAATTTGATTCTAAATTTTATGTTCAGTATTGAAAAACGAAAGAAGTATACTCTCAAATATGTTCAAAGCCGGTAAAAAGGTTATTTTGCAAATATAAATTAGATTTTACTTGTCTTTTGGCAGTAATTCGCGTCCGGATTTTCGTTTATAGCGTGTACACAAATGGAAAGTGTTCTATCGTTTGAAACAGTATTCTATTGGAAAGCCGAGAATGGAGTCACTTTTTTGTTTTCGTCTTTGCGTTTTCATTCGCATTGGAATTTTGAGTGACAGTTTACCAAGTTTACTAAACAAAACATGGTTCCAGTGTCAGTGAAAATGGAAGACATGAAAAAATGAACATTGGTTTTTCGACAACAAATGTGCTTGATCTATCATAAACTAGGTGGAGCTACCAAGAAATTATAGGGTAAGCTTCGGTCAATTGTTAATCAGTAGAAAGGAACTTCTTCGTCAGAATCGGAACTAGATGACGATAGATATATATTTTGATTAATTTCAGCTAAAATTGAGCGATCCGTTTTCACAAAATAATTTATAGTTTATTTTCTTTTATGTCTCTTTCACAGTCCTTTAACAAAAATGCAAAATAATCTTACTTCAAACTGGTAAACGTCAAATGTTTTGTGTTGGTGTACATGAAAGTGCGTGTAAGTCTTGCCTCTGAATCGGGATTCATAAAAGTGCTTTTTCGGGGCAAAAAAAAAAGTGATCTAGTGCCTACATGTAACGTATTGAGAGCAAAAAAGCGCTTTTAAAAGTGCTTTTGTTTACCACTGGAAATCGACATAACTGAATCTAGATTTTCAGCCTTCTTTCCCCGACTGAAAAACTGAATTTGCAAAAACTAGCAGCTGATGAATTGTCAACTGAAAAACTTAACGTCTGGCCAATCAGAGGCCAAGAAAAGTTAGTTAATCTGAAAATCTTACTTTATTTGCAGCTACCTGCCACACCGGAGCGACAAAAAAAGTCGCGCGTTTTTATGACAACGCTTTGATTTGGGCGAACCTTTAAAATTCATGTCTCCATTCGTCTCAACTTCTCTTGATGATTTTTTCTGATCGCTATAATTGACCCCTTAAGTTGCAACTTCAGCGCAATTTGATTGTACAATTGGAGACTTACTTCTCTTACCAACCAGGATAATCCACAGCTGTAATAGTTTTTACACGGGAGCGGGAATGAGAGCTTGAACGTAAATGGAAACTTAAAAACTACTGGACCGATTTCAAAAATTTCTTCACTGTTAGCATTGTATATAGAAACTATAGTAAGTTCAAAACGCGATTTAACAATGTTATGGACCGGAGGGACGCGATGGCGGAGCACTCGCTGATGAAACCAATGGCTTGGAACGGAGACTGCTAAGTTGGACCGGAGAAAGTAGGTTGGCCGCAAGTTCAAAAGTCTACATAATAATACTATAGTTTCTATAAACAATCTTGTTAGAATGCCACATTATCCTTTAGTAACATAAACTACATTTCATCCCCGTATTCCTAAGGAAGCAGGAACGGGAACTTAGAAACTATTCGTCCGACTTCAGCAACTTCAGAATGCTTCATTATCCCCGAGTATCACAGACATACGGGCAAATGGGATGATATCTTGAGCTCTTTTTGTTCTGCTTTGCCAAAATGTAATTTTTATTGTATGCCTTGATATGTTCTGTTCATAATTTTTTATGAAATGCAAAATCGAAAATTTTTATATTTCGAGCAGTGCTACAAGATCGCAGATCAAAATTTGCAAGGGCCCTTCTCTGTATTTCGTTTCGAAAGGCAAGTCTATTCAAAAGTGATTTTCGATCTGTTTATGAATATGTAAAGTTTTCGAATCGGAAAAAAGTACTTAAAAAAAGTACTTAAAGTTAATATTTTCATTTACGGAATAGATTTTACCACCAAATATTTCTGAAGATATCTGTCAAATCAAGCAAAAAAATAATAGGTTTGTTCGTTGAAGCCCTAGGGTCACCCTGGGGTCGCCACAAAGCGTTTTTTGAGAAAACTAAAGTCGCACTGAAAGTCAAACTTAGTGTTTCTTGAGCCCTAGGGTTGACTTAGGTTTTCCCTCCACTCGCCATAGATTTTTGCTGCGGCGAGTTGAGGGCTTTCAAATGTGTGGTGATTTGTGGTTTAGCGTTTTTTGAGAACTGGAAAATTACCTGGGTAAACCCTAGGGGAAGTTCAACGTACGCCCCTAATATCAAAGCAAATTGCGAACATGTTCCGAAAGTAGTAAATCGAATCAGCTTTAGAAATAAGGAGTACAAAATATTCGTTTTCGGAAATTTTTGCTTTCGAAATGAACTACAGAATAAGGCCCCAGGTACAGTCACGTGTTATGTGACATATATTTTACCTTGTCAATGAAAGTATAATAGGTTCGTTCATTTCCGCCCATGGTTTGTCCTGGGATCGCCACAAAGCGTTTTTTGAAAAATTTCAATTCGCCCTGATTGTTAAGCTGCGTATTTTTTGAGCCCTGGGTTTGTACCTACTCAACTTGCTCTTAAGTAGCCCTAGGTTTTTTCTGGGACGAGGTAACGAACAGGGCTGTTGAATGACATGTCCTATTTTTCTTCAAATGAGAGGGATGTGTATGTGTAGTGATTCCGTTGAAATTTACAGAAAAAGACGTTTTAATGGCGAACCAAGAGCGACTTCACATCAGACATACAGCTCAATAAATGGACCTAATGTCTTGGGCCAGCAGTGAAAAACAAGTCTCTTGTGTTCCAAATCGGATATTTCAGTCAACTTTTGAACAAGCTTTATAAAGTGGTTTAAACACCAGCTAAAATCTTTGCCAGATAACCGAAGGTAGAAAGACATTAACTTGAATAGACATGTTGTGGGAAAAGTTTAATTTTCTAGCATCAATGAAAGCCCTCGCACGTCAAAAATACCATCTTAGAAAAAATATAACACATATTCTAAGGAAAGATCCAAAGAACATCGTTAAGAAGGCAATATCATAAAACTTTCAATCACGATCGCAATAAAAGAATAAAGGCACGCCAAAGCACTCATGGTATAGGTTGGCCTCAGACGAAAACGGGAGGTTTAATGACGCATTCGTATCGCACGAGCGGGTCACAAGTATGCAGTTAAGGGGAGCTGTGATCCCTTTAAGATGCTCATAAAGCCGGAAAAGTAAGAAGACGACACACACATTTTTTTTAGCAACAAATTAAATTTATTTTTATTTCAGTGAAATTTTTGTTCAGTTATTTTTGTCCATCAAATTACGGTTTACATAATTATAATTAATAATAATAATCATAATTATCAATAATTTCTTACCTTAATAATTAATTTTATTTATGTTTTTCTTACGCATCCTTAATGTCAAATGTTTTTTTTTTTTTACTTTTATTTTATATTTCCATTATTTTCCAAATTTAAATATCCGCAAAATGTTTTTTTTTTATTTCGGTCATATAATCATATATTAAAATTGATAATAAAGTTAAATAATTAAATGCTTTCTAGCTTTTCTCTCATTCAAAAACACAAAAATTATTTTATAAGTTCTGTTTTACTTGCCTGAAGTTGAAGAAGTTATAATAAGTTGATAACTAAAAAATATGATTTTTCTTTCTTTTTCAAATATTGCATTTATGTGTTGCTGTTTTTTTTTATTATTATTATTTAATTCGGTTTTTTTTTTTCTAAAACCTAAAATAAATTATTTTCTGCATATTTTTGTATACTTATATACTCTTCTCTTCTCATTTCTCGTTTGCGATAATAAATAATGTATATTTAAAATACATTTTATAATAAGATAAAATCACAGATATAATTATATATTTTTACTATTTGTTCTTCATTTCTTTTATTTTTTTATTTTGTATTTAATATGAAAAATAAAGAAGTAAATGTACAATAGAAGAAGGTTTCAAAGTTATTAATTTTTAGTTTGCATTTTGTTGATATTTTGTTTTTCTTTTATTTCCTGTCAGGTTAGGACTCTAAAAAAATTTCTGGCGGATTTTTTTTACTCTTTCTTCGTGTTTTTTGTTTAAACCTATGTTTTTATCTTTTATTTTTGTCTAGACGGTAAATTTGATTGTTCTTAATTTTATATTTTACCTGAGATTTTTAGTTTGAATGTTGATGGCCTTTACAGATTATTATCTTAATAAAAAATCTTAAGTCTATTTTAGTGTTTGATCGAGTCTTAGAGCCCTGAGATAGATTTACACCAAATGCAAATGGAAGTTTTAAGTCTCTTTCGTGAAATGGTTTTATGTTTTGATAACAAAAATTAAACTATTTTATGATGTTGGGTATTTCAAAATGGCAAAATGACAAAATAAAAAAAAAAAAACAGAAAATTTCAACTATTAAAACAAAATTGCTATTTCACAACATTTTGAATGTTTTTGTTTTCTTTTTTAATTTAACCGAACGTTTACCTTCCGCACATGTATATAATTCATTTTCTTTCAAATTGTTTTTCAGTTCAGAACAGTTTTTCCTTCCCTATTCTTCAATTTTTTTTAAATTTAATATTTTGTTTTTTCTTTCAAATATGATTCTAATTAGAACTCAAAATTTCCAACTATTTTTGACTTAGCTAAGAAAACAAAAACTAAAAAAATAAATTAAAACATAACCGAAATATTGCACTAAATCAGTAGATTGTTTTTTTTTTAAAACTAAATGAACAAAATAATGCAGATATTAATAAATTTTACGTATATCCTTTTTGCAAAATTTCTTAAGTCTGTCGAATGTATAATTTAAAATTTGCCTTAAACTCTAATTTTATTTGAATTTTGTAAATTTTTTTCTTTTTGTTTCAAAATACATGCAATCCCAACATTTTCCAGTACATCGAAATAAATTTGTACATCAATATCGATTTCGATATAACCTTTAGATTTTTTTTTGTTTAGTTTTCTTTTAATATATAGATTTTTTTTACTTTTCAACTTTTTTTATGAAATTTTTGTTGGCACAGCTATTCGCTGTTAATTTTTTGTTTTTTTTGCTTTAATAAAATTCATATATAATTATCTTTATTACGAAATTTTGTTCCGAAATGTTTAAGGTATCCCTGAAAATTTTGTACTCCGAAAAATTTGCTTTTCTTTTTTAAGGTTTAATTTGTACTTTTTTGTATTAATTAATTTTTTTTTGTTAATGATGGTTTCTTGCATATATTACAAACACTATTTGACTTTTGTTTGTTTTTCTTTTAAATGTCTTTTGCAAACATCAATTTACAAACAATTCCATTGTTATAATTATTTTGACTAAGAATTTTTATTCCAATATTCGAAGAAGCATTTATCAAAAAATATATTTTAAAAAAATACGTAACTTAAACAAAAATGAAAACCTAATTTCAAGTCATTATAAATTTATTTTGGGTTTTTATATTGTTCTGAACTGTTTAAGTGACTTAGCCTAAATTTTTCTTTCTTCTTTTTCTTCTTCTTCTTTATTTTATGTACATCAATTAAGTTTAAGGTTCTAGTATACGTATTTCATAGTACTTATATATATTTGAAAAACAAAAAGAACTTGTACAGAAAATACTTAATGACTTTAAATGTTAATACCTAAGGAAGAGACATTTAAATATTTTTTTTTTATATTTTCCTTGTGCGCTAGAACATACGTTAAAGTAAATTTCTTGAATTAAAACAGAATAACAATTGGTAATTTTGTGATTACCTAAATAAAAAATATTTCAAACAAAGGAAGTCTCAAAAGGATACAAATCCGTTAAAATTAAAAGAAAAATAAAGCCCTTAGAATAAATGACAAATATTGGGAGAAGGGGATATCGGAATGTACTCAATTAGGGAACAAGACGGATGAGACCAAAATACCAGGGTCTCAAGAGAAAATTTTGCATGACTAAAAGAATAGCATATACGCAATACTAATTTTTTTTTTAATCTCAAAATAAATTTAGTCAGTATTCTTGTGGTTATCATGGTTGTTTTCTGAGTTAGGTGGTTTTTTATGGGACAAATAAATCCCTAAAATACGAAAAGTCGCCAGAGGTAATATTATACTGCGGTGATCTCTGAGCTCTGACACACTGAATCTGTACTCTCTCGGCCCTATCGAGGTAACCGTCAGAGCGGAGTTTTCTCCGCAACGCATTCAATTTTGCTCCGAAGTAGTTTTCATCGTAAGAATATTTTTCACAAATGCAACAACGCATTGCATTCCCAAAACTAAAACTTTCCACAGCTAAAACTTATCGGAGGACTTCGGATCGGCTGATCGGAGAACTACCACGAAGCAAAATGTCTCCGAATCGTAGGAAATCAGAGAGAAACCGCTCCAACGGTTACCTCGACAGGTCTATTTCTTAAATTTCCCAACTTTTTTAAAAAAAAAATGTACCCAAAATTATTACTAAAGTTGTTTTTTTTGTGAGTGACTATGGGTCATGTCGTACGAAACACTCGTCAATTAAAAAATTCCTTTTGATACTTGAACTTCATTTAGTGATTCTTTAGTCGACCATGTCATTAAGTAGAGAAGCTAAGTTCTTTCCTTAAAATCATGCGAGGCTATCTTTTGCAACAATGGATTGAATTCAAGAGGATATGTTCTTTAGCAGTTCTACCTTATGATTAACCACCCATCAATGATTTATTAGTTTAAAATCCTATATCAAATTTGTGGGTGTAAAAGATAACCAAAAATCAAATATATAGATTTGTGGATGTACGATTAGTTTAATTTGTATCGAACTCAAAAGACGTGCCGAGATTTAGCTAATTTCACTTTCCAGGGAGTGAGTGAGAGTAGAGTCACTGCTGAAATGCTAAGTGAGTAATCTGACATCTGCACTAACTCACTCACTGAATTCACTTAGCTAAATCGATTTTCAATGGAAAGTGAAAGTGAAATTAGTTAAATCTCGGCACTGGTGTTAAGTGAAATAAATAAATGAGAAAATGGAACATGGAATTACTCGCCAGGCATTTACGTTTTGGCCTTACTAAGTCTACCAGTATTTCAATAGCCATCAACAACGGAAGATCTAAGCTCCATTTACGTAGAATGCATAGTATTCCTAGTCTGTCATTATTTAGATCGTAAAAGTAAGTACGCTTATAAGAAACTCGGGAAGAATTTAGAAGTTCAAATGCCTATTCAAAGTTTTTAGCTTTCAAATGATTACTTGTAAGTTCTCTGCAATTAGATTCTATAAGAATTAGAACCTGGTTATGAGACCCTGGTTAGACGCGTTATCACTTTAGTGAATACAACCGAAAATAAATTATGTTGAATTTTCTCCGTGCATCTCTCTTCTACTTTCTCAAACCCGTCCCTTTTCTTTACAAAATAAAAAGAATTTGATTTTTCACCTAAAACTCATTTATGAAAATAGGAAAAACTATGCAACTTTTTGACAGTTCCATTTCAATGGCATGAGTTCATCCGTTCCTTTTGTCAATACATAATTTTTTCCACTCGTGGAATAAGCCTTTTAGAAACTATTATTTGTATTCCCTTTCGCCAAATCGATGTCATATTGGTGAGGTACTGCTCACAGCCCCTAAATCGGGTGCATCGTATTATTCTGCTCCATCCGATGATGAGATTTATTTTTTTCGCACTGTCCACAACTCTTCTTCCTTGGGATACATTTGGAAAGAAGTTACATGGAATGAATGATACAAATATCTCAAATTTCTAACAAAACGAAGAAAATTTCGAGAAGAGAAACAGATTCTGTAAGCCTCTAAAATTACTTTATGAGCCATTAAATTGGGAGATATAGACTCTTCTTTTCATGCAAAAAATTATGGCCCGCTCGCGACATCGTAAATCCTAGGAATGTTTGGCAACTATTTCTCAGTTCAACATCTTGAAATATCGCATTTGCCTCCTATTAACCATGAAAGAAAATCGCTTATTTCCAATTTAAAGCTCCCGAAAGACTGGCGGAACAGATGATCATTGTTGCGTTGGTTTCGAATATTATATTAAGGGACCCCAACACTTCCTGTCTTATTACTCTTGGTAAACTTTCCGACTCATTGCGAAAGACGATAGCCAAAAAAAACATTTTGATGCTTCTAGGACTCTAACCTCGAACTCCCACGCAACATACAGACCTTTGGATAACGGTCCATTGATAATGTGAGAGAATAAACGAAGATGAAAACATTTACAACACAAACCGAAACGGTTTACCCTACATTTTAAAATTTAATCATGCTAATTACTTAGATTCTTCGGATTTGAAGCGTCACTTAATTCACACCCAAAAATCAAAATAAAAGAAAAATAAAACAGAAAAAAAAACAAAATAAAATCATATTTCCAAATTGAAAACTTTTATTTTTTATTCACATTTTCCAATATATATTTTAAATATATACTGTTGTATAGTTAATAATTAAAAAAATAAAAACAGTTTATAACTGAACAAAATATAAAATTTCTTTCAATGTCATTACTAAAATAACAAATTAAAAATTAAAAAAAACTTAAAACATAAATTTCATTGATGATAATTTTAAAAACAAAACTTAAAATCGTAACGAAATTGTTTTAAACATTTTCGAATATATAATTATAAGGAAAACATATACAATCGATTTATATTTCATTTTGTGTGTACTAACGTCAGAACGAAGGTTTTTTTTTTCTTTAATAAATTTTACAAATTTACAAAAAATATTTATATATTAGTAATGTAAAGTAATAATAACAACAAAAAAAATAAAAAACTAAATTGGTTAGGAAGAAAAAAATAGAAATAATATTGAAAACAAACTATCCTACAAAACAAGTTACAAATACAAATTTTCTCGTTTAGTTTCTTTTTTTTTTTTTAAGAAAAACAAAGAACTGATGTTTTTAATTTTCTTCATTTGATTTAATGAAAAAAGTGTGTTAATAATTAATATGTTTCCGTTGCATAACAACTTATAGTTAATTTTTACATCGATAATAATAATTTTATATAAAAAAAAAAACAAATGGACAGGGTCTACTTTTTTCTCTTCTTACTTTCGAGATAAATGTATTCTTTCTTCTTCTTTTGTAATTTGCTTGAAGTAAACTTTTCTTTTCAATTTTACATTCTATTGTACCTGAGTGTGTGTTGCACTTCTGACTAGTTGAGTTTTTATGTATTCTTTTCTTCTTCTTTTTTTTTTAAATAGTGAAAGATGCAATTTTATACATTTTTTGCTCTCTTTAGTTTTTTTTTCTTCTTAATAATCCCAACATGCAAAATTTATTGGAAAAACAAACTTTATAATTTCAAATAAGTACATTCATTTCTTTCTATGTGTTTAGTTTGTTTTTATATTTTTTTTTAAACAAATCTAACAAATAAAATAAACAGTATTTATAAATGTAACTTTACAAAAATCATAAACCTCGTACGTTCTTAGTTTACAGGAAAATATATCTCTTCAAATGATGAAAGAGAACCTAAACTTATAAAGCGTCTGTGCAAATAAAAAATTATATAGATAAGTATTTTTTATTTTACTTATTATAACATTATCAAATTAAAAAAAAAAATAATAAACCAAAGTAAATAGGAAAAATGATACGTCGTAGTAAAGCAAAACTAAAATATTTGTGTGGTTTTCTTTTTACAAAATAAATTAATATTGTTCATAATGATGTATCATGTAATATTTTTAATATTCTTTCCTGATTTTTTCTTTTTTAATTTTAATTTTTTTCTTATATATAAATGCAAAATGGCGACATCTTCATTGTTTTTTGTTTTACAATTACTTAAATTTTGTTTTTACAAAGAAATTATTATTTTAATGTTTTAGTTTTAAGTGTATACGTAAGTAGCTTACTTTATTTTCTCTTCTTAAAGAAATTTGTTTGCATTAAATTTTGCCTAAATTTTCACATTTATAATTTGTTTTTTTTTTTCTTATTTTTGCATACATAATTAATAATTTCGATTACAATTTTGTGTACTATACATTTTATGCCTAAATCTGTTATTTTAATTCAATTAAACCTTGTTTTTGGTTTTGTATTTCCTTAGTTTTTGGGCTATAATGTATAAAATTTTGAATATTTATATAAAATCCGAAATTATAAAATTTTCTATCAATGTGAGTGACTTTTACTGTTTTTGACGGTTTCACTTTCTGTTTTTAAGTCCTAAAAATTGTAAAAATGAATAGTGAAATAGTTTAAAGGTATGCCTATACATTTTTAGTATTGAAAAAATGTGAGTCATTGTATAAATGTGTAGTATGTATAGCCGTTAATTTTCGTTTGTTTTAATAATTTCTTTGTATTATATACAGCAATGAACTCATATTCTTTTCTTATATTGGGAGAAATAAGTATTACAAAATTTGACATCCCAATTTTAAGAACGGATCATTTGCATGTGTATATATATTTTCCAAACTACAAAATTGTTTTTTTTTTGTGTTAATTTATGAATAATATTTTCCCATCAGAAATTAATTTCGTGAATATTTACAAAAACCTATCTAAAAACTGCTGAATGAATATTTTTCTTTTCTTTTTTTTACAATTTCAATTTCGAGCTACCCAAAGTTTAAGTTGTTATGTATGTATATAATTTTTAAAATTAGATTTTTGAAGATTTATTATAAATTTTCGTAGAATTTAGTTTCACTTGAAGTTAGTTTTTGTTTTTCTTTTCTCTTAAAATCGTATATCCAAACACATAATTTAAATTTTTACTTCATTTTTATTTTTACATAAGTTTTGTAAATATTTTTTTAGTTTTTGTTTTTTTTTTTTTTGTAGCCTAAATATTAGAATAGTGTAGGTGAATTTCTACGTTAATTGTTAATTTTTTTGTTTTAATTTTAAATTTTCTTTTAGAGTTATAAAATATTACATCATAGTAATTATAAAAAGGGGAAATCTTATTCATAGAAATGTTTCCCTACTTATTTACTTGGGATAAAGTAGCCTAAAAGATTTTATATACAATTTTCATGGAAATATTTGCATTTTTTGTTTAATTTTTTTATTTTGTCACCATTTTACCAAGACTATGTTGAATTTCAAAATTACTTGCCGGCAGGGTTTGATTTTACGGTTTTTCTTTTTGTTGTAATTTTCTTGTACTTAAAATAAAAACTGTTATTTAACTTTAGACTTAAACGAAATAACTCAATACTCTCATGAAAAAAATAACAAGAACATTGTAGTTACATCAAAATAATAAAAAAAAAACATAGTTCCTATTGGATATTGAGGTAGTTTAGTTACTATTGCAGTTCTGTCTTTTATCAGTTAAATTGAAATGGTTTGTTTATTCAAAAACAAAATAAATAAAATTCGTATATAACAATATAAAAAAGAAAGTAATATAAAGCTGAGGTATATGAGTTCCTATTGTATTGATTTGTATTAGTAAGCAGTAGTTGTTAAAAATAAAAGAAATCAAAATACAAAACAGAAAAGGAGGTAATATTAAAGTTTGCTCCTTCAACACTCACAAGAAACAAAATAAACATAGTTCAGACCCCTGGCTGTTGATTGTGAGTGCAAAAAACGAACTGTAACAAGAAAAAAAAAACTTAATTAGCCCCACAAAATTACAGGACTCCTTCTCCAACAGATAAAATAAACGTCCTGTGTTTTGAATGTGCAATCAAAGTTTTCTTCTTTTTTTTTTTCACTATTACCCTTTTGTGTTTTGTAGTTTTTTTTTTTGTTAAAATAATTTTTTGTTTCATTGTTAAATCAATTGATTATTAGTAAGTTTCATAATTAATTCATATACGTATATATAAATGCATATATATTTATATAAATCTTTAAGTTAGTATATAATTATGGTATGGTTTGCTCGTAAGGAAATTTTTCAAGTTGTTTCATTAGAAAAAAAAACAAACTTCCCTCAACGAGCTGATCACAGAAATAAACTGGGGTTGGTTATGTGTAATTCAATTAAACTTGTTTCAACTGCACTTTTAACATTTTTTTTTTTACTCTTTTCTTATAGTTTTTGTTTTTTCTTTAACTTTGCAAATGACATTATATTGACAAAAACAAACTAATATTTTGTCTAAAAAATAATAACACTGTATCTATTGTTTTCTATAGTTGCTTTTGTATCACCCTGTATCTTATTCTTTGAGTTGAGAAACATGCCGTTTTTTCAACTTCTATGGTATTCGGTTGTTTCAGTATTCTTCTTTTTACATTTTTTTTTATAAAGGCTTATGGTTTCAGAAAACTTAAAACAATATCAACTATTTGCATATATTTTTAACTATTTTTTTTTCTTTAATTATTTACTTATTATTATGTTTTTATTTTTTTACAATATTTACTATTGCGGGTAGTTTTTTTTTTGTTTTTCATTTTTTATTTTATGTTTATTGTATTTCCAATTTTCGTTTTGTTTTTGCAACCTTTCTTTTTAGAAAATTTCAATTTAAAAACAATTATGAAAAAATAATTAAATGATTGAAGTTAATAACCAAACGATTATAATTTTGAATTTTTGAATTGAAATGGTTTGTGTCCTGAAAAAATTGTTTCAAAGGTGAATTTTGATAGTTTTCTTTTGTAAATATGGAAAATTTTCTGACGCAGGTTTGTTTTCGGAACGTTTTTGAAAGGTTTTAAAACTATTGTGTTTGTTTTGAAGGCTGATCATAACTTTTTCTCTGTGTTTTTTTTTATTTTTATCCTGTTTTAATATTTATTTTAATTAGTTTTAATATAAATTGTATTTTTTTATACTAAATTGAGGCACCTGTTACATCTTTTATGTAAAAAGAGTTTTATTTAACTCACAACAAAAATAAAAAAAAATTATTAAGATTCTGCGGTTACTTGAAAATAAAAAAAAAAAACAGGAGGCTGGAAATTAGAATAGAAAAATTATTCTTAAAGAAAAAGAGAGATGAGAGAGATAGGATAGACTGGTTTTTGTAAACTGTTATTATTTTTTGAGTTTTGTTTCTATATTTGTACGTTGCTAACAGAAATGTTTCTATTTTATTTCTTCTTTTTTTTATTAAAAATGTGGTTGTTTAATATTTAGTTTAAGAATATTAATCATTTAAATTATTATTTCTTTCTTTATAGCTAAACTAGGAAAATATTTTTAATGTGTAAGCTAGAGATAAATATTTAAAAATTATATTGCAGGTACTGTTGTTTTCACTATTTTTTACTTGTTTTGTTTTTTGTTTTGTTTATGATATAGTTGATGTATTTTATATTTTAAATGCCTATTGGTTTGTGCAGGGAATGATCGAGAATGTAAAATGGCTTTTGATTGCGCAAAATTGTCTTGTTCTTCGTTCCGAGTCATACAAGGCCACATTACTATCCCATTTCGCAATCGACATTTTCTGTTTAGACTTGCTTTTGAACTAACCTTTGTTTAAGCAACAACATTCTGTCAAATAAGATTATTGTTAATAATATTTATGTACAAAAAAAAAATATTTTTTTTAATGACACTTATGGTGGTTTAACATATGAAACGTAATACTATACTACCTACATATGAATCCGTATATTCAAATATAAATAGATATACCTATTTGTTTTGAGTTTTTTTTTTCATTTATTTATGTATAAAACTGAAGGAAAGGAATACTTGTTGTATATATTTTATATTGTTTTGTGTATGCAGAGTTTGGCTATCTATGGAGGATATGGATACGATCATGATGCTAAGGACAACAATTAAAAACAAAAAAATTTAATTTAAACTTAAGACTTGGTTTAGTTTCGGTTTAGTTTCTAATTCTATTGTTTTTTTTTTAATTTGTTTTGTTTTGTGTAAAAGCTATTGTTTTAACTATTGTAAATAAAGTTTATTTATTTTAAGTTATAAAAAAAATATCAACAGGAGAAAAATATATATATTTTGCTTTCGTGTAAATATGTGTAAATATTTTATTTTATATTTTATTTCTTTACTATGTATGTCTTGTAGAGAGAGAGAGAGAGAGAAAAAAAAAAGGAATATAGGTACTATTTGTTTTGTTACATTTTTTTCTATTGCAATTTTTTTGTTGTGTTGAAACTTGTTGATTTCTCTGTATATGTATATATATTTTTTTTTCTTTTGTATATTGAGAGACCAGTCAAAAACGTTCAGACTTATGGTTGTTCGTGTTTAGTTGTTTTGTGCTCTTGTTTTTGCAGCTGTTTCTTATGTGTATATTTTGTGTGTGTGTGTATTTTTATCATTTAATGTTTCTATACAAAGAAAAGATATAATAAAAATTTAATTCCTTAGTTCATTTTTGATTATTATTATTATTTTTTCTTTGCTTTCTTTTTATATATTGTTTATCATTAGCACCCTGAAAACTTTTTCAGTTGGATTTACAAGTAAGAATACTCGTTTATTAATAATTTATTTAAATAACAGGAAACAAATCAATAGAGGTTGCGTTGCATGTTTTAACAGAAAAAAAACTAATATTGTAACAATAACTATTTTTTTTTTAGAATTATTTTTCTATTGCTTGAATTTTTTTGTTTGTATTCCAAACGTTGATGTGTTAAAGATTTTCTTTTTTGGAGAAAAATCTTTTAATTCATTGTTCAGTCATCTGATAAAAATTATTAAACAAAAATATTTTACTAGGCATTAGTGTTGTCTTAAAACGATGAAACTCCACAGTAAGATGCATTTAAGTAGAATAAAAGGCTTGTTCGAAGGAAAATGGTAACAATTGGTTTTCTTTTTTTCTAGATTAACATAATTTTTGTTGGTATTGTAACAGCTCCTTGAAGGCTCGTACAGGTGATCGTATGGTTTTTATGCTTTTATTTATTTATTTTCATTTTTTAATCAGTTGTGTGTTGAATGAAGAAGCATTGGATGTACCGCAGCATTTAATTGCGTCCTTTAAGGATTTTACGCTGTGCTTGTTTAGACCCTAAAGGTTGAGCCATTGCCTATTGCGTATGATTTGGTTGTGGTAACTGATCAATACCGATTTCTTGTTTATGTTCGCGAGCGATATGCCGCCTTACTGTGTTGTTGCGGGTAAATGTTCTCGAACAAAAAGGACATGGTACTCGTATACCTTGATGACGTTGTCGGATGTGCGCCCGTAAATTTGTTTCGTATCCATACAAACGGTCACAGTACAGGCACTTTAGTTTTTTTCCTGTAGGTGGATGGAGGGGGGATTTTGTTGTTTTAGAAATAATAACTTATTAATGCCAATTTGAGGTTTGAGGTTAAGAGAAATCAAATTATTAAAGAAAGTTGTACATTTTTAAAATAAGACTATTTTAATATAAGTTACTTAAAAAAAGATCGAAAAAATTACAATACTTTGTGTCAAAAAGTTAAACATTCACCCTTGTTTCACTTAAGTACCTGAAAAATTAAAGAGCTACTGTCCCAGTTTGTGTTTCAATGAGAATTTAATATCAGCCTTATCTCTGTTCTTGATTGCTCTTACCACTATTTCCAAAGTTGTTTGATCTAAAAGCCTATTGTTGTACAATATCATTTTCCCTTAACTCAAGCCTTGCTAAGGCTAAGATATTGTCATCTTAACTGAACTATAAATAAGCGTTGTCAAGGCATCTCTACTGAACAATTTACAGTATAAGTAAGGTTGTGCCAGACGCTCCATCGCAAGGCGACTTCCAATCTCGAACATCATGGAAGAATAAAGTGTGTATAGAATTGTTAGCAGATAGTAGACGATCACGGATGAACTTTTACGTCTACAAACCAGCATATTTAAGGACAGACCGGCAAGAAGAACAAGGGAATATGTTCAAAAAATATTGCAACTGATAGAAGATCTTTGGAGTGAATTCGAAAAGAAGAACAAAGATGTCAGAAATTTTGTGAAGAAGGGTACACCATGTAATTAAAGCGACACTGCTTTGAAGGTGAAGTCAGATATACCAAAGTCTGCGTCAATAGCTCCTTTTTTTTTTTTTTTTGCTAAAATTGGAGTTTCAGAAATGCAGACACAATAGCAAGCTTTAGATAATGAGACGGGTTACGGTGGCCCACCAGCAACCAGAAATGGGTATCAAGCCAAAAATACGCAATCACAAAAAAACCCTGATGTCAATAGGACGAAAGAGAAGCCAGACATTGAACTGATCTGAAAACAGAACAGAGCGGATGATGCCAAGCCTTTAACCCTTCTGCAGTAGCCAAATTAAAGGGCCCATAGCCCTGCAATTTCTGATCAAAAAAGAATAGCTATGACAAACGTTTAAATGGAGGACAAGCTTCCAACATACGGTTCCAAAAATATTTTATGTCTTAACACTTGAATGGCATCTAAAATGAAAATGTTTTGACTTCATGAAAGCGCATATGCTTTTGCAACTGGAACCCACTTGCTTAACTAATGAGTACGAATGTTGACCAACGAAAAATAGTAAAACCTAAATCTTCTTCGCTGATAAACCAGAGTTTATGCAGAATGTTACAACGGGTAAATTTATCTTCTAGAATCAACGGTTGATGCCAAAAGTCAAAAGCAGAAACACTTGAATGAGGTATTACAACGTCTTTAAAGTCCTCCAGAGTTTTTCTTTAATGATTTGACATATGCAAACAAAATAAGAACTTCTGGTATGTGCATGGAGCTTAAGCTGCATTTATTGATTGAAAAAGATAGCAGAGGCTTTAAACTGCTATAAAACAAAAATTATTAAATTAGAATAAACCAGGCATATTAATAACAGAAACAACTCTTTTTTTAGATGCAGATGTTAGAAGCAGCATAAAGGGTCTGTCAAACAGATCGCGGTCTGGCGTGAGTGCAGATTGTGTAGTTATACGTCGCGTTATTGATTGTCAAACAAAACCCCTAGCATTCCAGCGACGTGACCCCACATGGGTTGCAGTTGGCTGAAATGTAACAAAAAGTGTGTACAGCTTAAATGGCCGATTAACCTAGCAACCCTAAGCACTTCTAATATTCTCTTTTTATTCATACACCAGTTTTTCTATTAATTTTTTGAATCTTTTGATAGATTTAGATTTAGATTTAGTAAGATTTATTACAAAAGCTTATGGTTTACAAATTCAGTTTACAAATCTTTTATGACATGGCAAAAGCCGTCTGCCAGAATGACAAGTTTAAAATAAAACAAATTCGAAAAAAAGGGTGCACAAAGTTACATATTTATATAAATTAAAATGCTTCATTTAATATTTGGTTTCGATATCGTAGCGCAGTTTTCACAAAATTGATAAGAGCAGTCCAGTCCCGACCGTTCAGTATTTGAAGAACTTCATCCGCTTCGTAATTCGATTTTCCCAAGTGTAGTTTTCTTAGTTCTGATAGTATGGGGCAGACTCTAATAAAATGCTTTATATCTTCACGATCCTTCAAATTACACAAGCTGCAGATTATGGGAAGATCGGGCCGGTGGGGTATGTAATTTAATGGCAGCAACTCTCCTCTAGCTTTAAATATTGTTGAGATTTTGTCTGCATCCATATTATCTTCAAAGTAATTTAACGTGTTAAGGTCATGCTCCAGTTTTGAGTAATATATTCTATATATTGATGATTTTGCCTGTTCAATAAAGGCTTTATGCATTTTTTCATCAAGAGCCTGCAGTACATTGTAAAGCTCTTCTTTGGTTTGTCTTAGACTAACTCCCGTAAGGTTAAGAGGACATCCTACACCCTCCGCTAGTTCCTTCCATTTTTCAAAGCATGCTGTTTTTTTGACGCGAGCATGCGTTGCTACTATTTTGGGTAAACGAGCTTCTTCCATGCTAAACACTTTAAGGACGTAATCAAAATGGAGCTTCAACGTAGTGATGAACATTAATGGCAGTCCTGTTTCGATGTGCAACATATAAGTGGGCGTGGTCAAGGGAAGGAGCAATACTCTTTTCAGAAAGAATCTGAGCAGCTGCTCCACACTCTCATTTTGAAGGTATCCCCAAACTTGGGCTGCGTAAAACATAACCGACCTCGCTGCAGCATCGAAAATTTGGTATTTCACTCTGAGTCCTATATTTTTATTTTTCATACATGTTGACCAGGTTGTGTTTATTGCAATTTTTGCAGTTTTTAATTTTTCTGCTAAGTGAAGTTTCATGTTATTTTGCGGAGTAACTTTTGATAGTAGAGAGTAGAGTAACTTTTGATAGTCACCGCATCAAGAATAAATTCGACTACATTGGCAATGGTATGCATCCATATATCAGAAAGATGAAAAAGACGGAAGATTTAAAAACAGTTTTCAAGAGCTCCTAAAAAAAGCTCTTAAGCAATGTCTAAAGCGAAAAGTCACAATAACCTTTATCAATTTTAATGTAAAATAAGGGAAAATGGAACATTTTGTTGAACAATTAGCCATCACAACAAAACTTACGACAATTGATTGAGGATAATCGATTTTGCTGAAGGATTGAATTATGTTGTAAGTACCACGCAACATCAACAAGGTCACCGGGTGATCTTCATACAAGTCATTCAGATTCACTACGTTGCAATTGTCGCAAGATGCTTCTTAAACAATCCGGATATCGGGGCCTTCCGCGGGGCAAACTTTGATTCAAACCACTACCTGATTGTTGCCAAGGCATTGTATCCTGTTTGCACCCAATACTGTGAAACAATATCAACGTCGAAAAGTTGTAGGCGCAAAAATAGCTAGTGGTTAATTCCAACCGAGTGTCCCTATCTTCGTCGTCAAATCATCAAAATTGTAGTCTTATAAGTTTTGTGTTTCACTTGACTACTGAATCAAAACCCACGATTTGATAATAAACATTGCCGTAAGACACCAACAAAAGAAACAAACTCCAAACCTAGAATACTTAAATTTTTACAAATATAAAAAACGTTAAAATAAAATACAAATATGCGAGTTTGTTTGTTGCATTCTTAGTCGAAAAATCGTGAAAACTCGAAATTGCATTATTTCAGCGATAGAATAGTGACCAATATCCAGAAAACTTACATATTCATTTTATTCAGTCTCACTGTATGTCGGTCGGGAAGATAATTTGCAAATCTGTTTGCATTTAGCAACATTTGCAACTCCAACAGGCGGCACGTAGTCAAACAATTAACAAGCAGATGCTTGGAAGCAGCAATCATGACAAAACCTTTCAATGGCTAAGGTGTCGTTATTTCCCTTGTTCCTATACTGGCAACTGATATATACATATATATATTTTTTAATTTAAAGATTGCAGATCCCAATTGGATATGTCGAAGAGTCATTTCCCAATTAATTGAACAAAACGCAATACTCTTCTTAAAGAAAAGAGATTTTGAGACCCATTTGAGGCAACCTTTTGTATCGTTAAAAAAACTTTTTCACTACTTTCTATACGCAAACAATTTATACAAAAATATATACGATTTCTTTAAGCTCTTACATGCTTACGATATCACCTTTTCTCACTTTTCTTGTCAACCTTATACACATCTGTCGTAAAAAAAAGTTTTAGAAGTGAAAAAGGGGATAAACTTTTGGACACAAAGTTTCTTAATTTGAAATGAATGCATTCAATTGTCACAATAGACTCACCATCAGCTGTGTTCACCATTCCACTATTTTTGTTATTCAGTTTTGTAGCATTCCAAACGTTCAACATATCAGCAGGAGCAATCGATGCAGCAAGTCCACCAGCCAATGCACTATCGGTCGCACTCTTTAGGTCAAGGATAGCGGTTGGTGTAGTTGGCGTTGTGTTCGATGTTGGCGGCGGCGGGGGAGAATAACTTGTATTTTCCATTTTCACTCGTAAGTCCTCGGCACCGTTCTAATTAAATCAATCAAATATACAAAATTATTTTACAAAAAAAAAAAAAATTAACAAACAGACCGTCGTCGTCATCTGAAAGACTGACTATAGGTAGGTACTTATAATTTACATATACATTTGAATATATGTATTTACAAATTTTGATAAGTTTTGCGTTAAGGGTTTTTTTCTTTCTTTCTAAATTTTTGACATGTAAATCAAATTTTCTTCACAAAAAACACAAAACTTTGAAAGTGCCAAAAAGGGGTAAGGGGTTCGTATAGGTAGTTTTTAAAAGGACATTTGAAGAAGAAAAAAAAATATATTAGTAAGAACTTAAAACAAGATACCTTTAACGCAAAACAACTCGTATTTGTAGTACTTTGGCAATCTATCCTTACGTCATTTGATTCACGATCATCCTTTTCGTCTTCGTTAGCCTCATTTGTACTACCATTGTTACGTTCAGTTTTAACCGGCCGGTCTAAGCTTCCAACGGCACTGCTGGGCGCATTCCCATTTCCTGCTGTTGTGCTTGGACTGTGATTCTCGTATCGACTGTAGAAGAATTGTTTTTTGGAGATAACGACAAAAGTTTTTTTTTTTTTTTGAACTCCTACCTTGACTCTGGTGAAGCTCTCTCCGATTGCATTGTGTCGGCCTCCGTTGGTGCAGTTGACGATGCACTACTCAACGGCCTGTATGTTTTATTGTTAGGACTTGCACTATCCGAACTGTTCTTTGAACCATCTCGTAACACACTACCGCGGATCTCTTGCTCAGCATATGGACTGCGTAGGACACGTTTTCTTGGTGGTTCAAATGACATCGGTCTGTATATTTGTTGCATGTATGGTGAAATTCCGCCCAAAGTTGAGCTACTGGGGTGCATTAGTGAATCGCATTCTTGTTTCAGAATTCCTAAGCCTAATGGGCCACCTGAGTTGGTATTATTGCCACCACCGTTCCCTCCACCTCCTCCATTCCCTCCACCTCCCGCACCACTTGCAGTGCCAGTTGTACTATTACGGTTATTTCGTCTTCCTGATGGAGATTCTGGAGGTGGTGTTTCATGTTGTTGTGCTTGTGCCGCTGCCAATCTTCCATGTTCGGTTGATAAACCTTTTACCTAATAATGCAACAGAGATATAAGTAAGTTGTTAGATTTGGTGGTTTATCAAAGCACACATACCTGTAGGTTTTCCGCTGACTTAAGAAAACTATTTAGAGCCTCTTGTGACACATGTACTTCACCTTTATACATAAATTCTAATAAAGCCGCCATGTTGTCAGGTGATGTTGCCTCCAGTATAACAACACATTGACCATTTGTAGGTGTTGTTTCGAATAGTTCTGCAAATTTTTTTGAGCATGCTGCCAATATCAGTTTGTGTGCTTTGAACACTGTTCCTGTAAGATAAATAAAAATATGCAATTGTTTAGAAAGTGGTTCAATTTATGCTAAAAAATTACTAAAATGAGATATATGTAGGTACTTGAAATGACCAGTTTCTTGTTCATGAGAAAGATTGAGCTTTGAATCTAGCACTGTTCAGAAAAGTCATATGACTGGTTTCCATTGGCTTGACATTCTTAAGCAAAAATGTGGTATATATGTATTCATAAATAAAATAGCAAACAAGTTTACCAAAAACATTGCATTCGATCAGATAGCTCCCGAATTGAGTTTCCTTACCCTGATCATAAGTTTTGGTACATATGGTAAGGATAAAGAACTAAAGAACTAAACTTAGAACTAAAGGAAGAAAAAATTCAGGGAGAAAATTTTCGATTTCTTTGGCTTTGCTTTTTATTCTTATGGCTAAGGAATCGAAGGCTGCATTGATAATTGCGAAGGATACCGCAAGCTCGTAGAAAAAATTAAACTAAGTGATGCGAAAGACAAATTCCTCGATGGAGAAACATGTAGTTTCTAAGGCTATTGAGAACACTGAAGTAGTGCTTTTCACAAAAATGCAATTCCCACAATGATCGACTTCCACACCGAAACCGAGGTTATAAAGAGCAAAAACGTGATGAAATACCTGGGAATAAGGCTAAGTACGAAAATCGGAAGCGTAGTCACAAGTTATCTATCCAGGCTGATGACAAATACAGGTTGGTCATCTACAAGAAAAAGAAGTGGCAGGAACGCTGGGAGTCGAAAAACAGAAAGCGCTGAACTGCTAGGCTAAGCGAAGTAATCGGAAACACGGTGAAGAGAACGACTGCGTCATACAGTTCATCACTGGACAGGGCTGAGGTACTTAAACGCCTTCCTGGACAAGTTTGAAGAAGAAGCCCTTGGTGAAAATTCGGAGATTTGTTCACAGACGACGCGACGCCTACCACAAGTGCAGTAGATGGGAATCTCTCCGTCAGAAAATAAACAGAGGAATCGAAGAAATACTCAAAAATACCAGAAGATGTTGGGAGACGAAAGGCAGTGGATGCAAATAAGAATGTATCTCACGGAGATTCTGAAAACAAAAAAACAAGAGGAGATGATATTATAATACCCCGAAGCAAGACAGACCTCACCCCCTGAGAAATGTGCAAGTGGTCTCGAGGGGGCAGATCAGCGGCAAACAATTTTGACAGATTATTTCTAATTTACTACTTCTTTGGTAGTTATTAAAGTTGCAGTAAACGCTTTGTCTGTTATTTCCCAGATAATTTTTTAAGCTTTACCAAATGCAAATCGTACATGCCTGGCGCGACTGAGATCGGTCTTGCCTATGCTTCCGATTGTGTGTATTCATTCGGTCTGTCGCGTGCGTCGTCTCGCAATTAAACAAACTCATGCCTGTTATAGTTGGGCCATAAATCTCTAAAAACAAATAAAAAGTGTGGCACAATAGAGCCCAAGAAACAATGGGGCCCAAGCAGTTTTCTCGGCCATACCTTTTCGGGAATATAGGGAGCCTACAAATGTTTGCCGACTCTGAACAGCAATGAGTGAGAAAGCGCTCTTCATGCTAGCTTTGCCTATTCCTCGCGAAAGACGTTAACAGTGGAGAAACAATTGAATGTTTCTGGAAACCTGGAACTCCCACGTTATAGACAGAGATGCTATAACCAACACACCACTGGCACCAAAACAATTTGGGTTAAGAAATTGTACATATTTGTTGGAAATAACAGACCTTGCACTTGTGCTACAAAGAGGATAATGTCCTTTTTCTGTATTTTAACATATTCTTTTAATTTATCGAAGGGAAATTTGTCCAAATTCTTCGGTTGAGTATGAATTTGATGTTCATATTCTTGAATTTCTTCTAGATTTTTGGCAGCTTGAGGTGTAAATTTATTTAATACTAGGTGTGCCAGCGACTTCGTCCACAAGAATTGGCATAACTTTTGTATTTATCAACCGATTGACATGAAATAAAAACTAAATGTTAAGTGAAGCTTACCACAATATATTACTGAAAACCCCATCTATATAGGATAAGCCGTTTCTGAGATTAGCGTGCACAAACAAACAGACAAACAGACAAAAACTTCAAAAATCATTGTTTTGGGTTCTATTGCGTTAATAAAGGTCTCCTATAATATTTTTTCTCATAATATCTTCCATGTACAGACAGCGACCTGTTACGATTTTATTATGTATATGTATTGAAAAAATGTGAGAAGTGTGTATTTCGAAAACCATCTTGTTTGATAACATCCTTTTAAGTACTTTTTTTTTTGGCAATTTTTCACTATTCTTCAGGGATCCAAATATCTAGAAAAGTTCAAGACGATCGCTAGGAGACTACCTGCTTCTCGATTAGATATTGCTGAAAGAAAGATCACGTAGTGGGTATTTATTTGAAAGTCATCTCTAGTTTCTAACACATTTCACATACTTAGGATATCTGCACCAGGTGGGTTTTTAGAGCCATATCTCATACATTCGTGCTGGTACTCATATTTTTCGTGTGTCTCCCCAACATGGCCGTCCAAACGGCTTGTATACATTTGGTGATGTTGCGTGTTGCTGCTGTGTACTCTACCCCACTTCTACAACTATTGATACGCTCAATAACTACTGATACTGATACCTTGCAAAATGCAGTGAACAAAACCTCAGTAGTACTGCCAAACAAAACTAAACAAAACCTTGCCAGACATCAAAAAAAAATTTTAGTTTATTTGTATGTGGACGCTAATCTCAGAAACGGCTTATCCTATCTAGATGGTGTTTTCAGTAATATATTGTTGTAAGCTTCACTTAACATTTAGTTTTTATTTCATGTCAATCGGTTGATAAATAAAGTTATGCCAATTCTTGCTGACGAAGTCGGTGGCACACCTAGTAAAGAAATAAAAAAATAAAATGAAAAGGGGGATTAGATTAAGAGGCCTTTTAGTGACACTTGGAAAGACCACTTTGTGACACTTAAGACTATTTTAATTTAACCACTCTCTAAGATTTCTTGATAATTGCGGTTATTTGTGTATCTTCATTTTAACTTTTGAGAAGCCTTTCATCAAAGTGAAGAAACTTTTTATCAAAGTTTAAACTTACAACGTCGACATAATCAAAAGAGTAAAAACTGAAACTTATCCTCAATTCAAAAAATCTCTATGATCGAAATTGAACCAGTTTTTGTAAGTCAATCAAAATGTAGAGGAGACTTCATGGATAGTTTTCTGTGTAACACTGTGTGTAAATTATTCGCATAATCTTCTTCAAATGTTTATATAGACGCCAAAGAAGACAGTGTAAAGTGTGAACATAACAAAAACATCCAATAACATAAGTTGCAATTTAAGATCGTAATATGCAAAATCAAACATTTCATATGAAATATATACTGATTAGCTTGCTAATAAAAAATACTGCAATGCTATCAACAAAAAACAAGCCTACGTTTTTGTTTGCACAAATTTTTCGGCTACATATTTACTTTCGTGACCTACTTTTGCTGTCAACAAAATACAAAATAGAAAACGCAGAAAAATAAACACTTAGGTAGGTACTTAAATGACTTCCAAAAACCATGCACATATGAACTTTAACCAAATGATTTTTTTTATCATTTCATGTGGGGAAACGAGGAAAAAAATTCGTGTGCTTAGACAAAAAAAGTATCAAAATAGGGGCTCCATATTACAAAAAAAAAAAAAAGAATATTATCGCATACAGGACAGCGCATTTAAAAGCTATTTCCGCATCAACTCTTCGCACAATAATTAATCAGAACTAAAAAAAAAAAAAAGAATCAGAAGTAGAGGCAAAAAGCATTTGGATAAAGGCCGGAGTGTTGAGATTTGTTCTTTTTTTTTTTTTCTTTCTTCAATGCTGTTGCTGTTTTCGAAGACGCATTTGGTTCAGTCATCAAACGCATACTCGCACAGACCTTGAGCGTACACTTAAATTCAAGTGTTTTTTAATGTACGCTAACAGTTAGACATTATTTGACTTATTTGGCTTATTTCGCATTCATTTCATCAATAGTTGAACCAAATGAGATAAGGTGCATGTGTGGGTTTCATTTTGTATAGGTAGAGTACTGAACATACTCAACGGTTTTAGTGTAAATATTTTTTGATTAGTTTTCCAACGCTACGCCGCCGCCGCCGCCGCCACCGGCACCGCTACTACCACCGATTAATACAAATGGTGCGCTATAATGTTTTTGTTTTTCTATTTATGTACCTAATATGCGGAGGAAATTATACGAATTCAGGGTTGCATTTCATAACAGCACCAGCGTGAAGTAAACAACAAAATGTATAATCAGCTTTTTTGGTCAGATTCATAGATTGTTCTAAATGTAGTCATACATAGACGACTATATTTTTGGTTAATGATGCGGTGTTAGGAACATATACTTACAGAATACAAAAGTCGTTCTCGTGAGATAAAACAATAATCAGAACCACACTGTACCTCCCCCTACCTACCTACAAAAGAAATGAGTAGCATCAAACACAAATCTTTTTGCACTTTATGCCAAAAACTGCGAATAATACACAAAATACAAAACACAAACAAAAAACAATTATTATTATTGGAGGAGATTACGAAAACCGCCCTCGAGCCATATGAATATTAAATGTCTTCTTAAACCCTCTTTGTAAAATGCGGTGATGTCGAGGCAAGGGCACTCGTAACTTGTACTAAATCGTCTTTTTGCTGATATTTGAAAGTTTTTCTCTTTACCAACTTTTTTGTTTGAAATAGAAATACACAAAAAAAAGAACTCATTTTTCGTTTGTTTTAATTAAAATACACAATATGTTGCTTATAGAGGCAACATTGAGCAACACGCTAGCTTGTGAAGATGCTGATATGACAAGCAACAAACTCGCCTCGGCTCCTATGTCCAAGAAGAAAATAAAAGAATAAAAAAAAGAAAATATTATAAACAAATCTCTTGTAGAAAAGCAAGCACCTACTCACACCAAGTTTAATCAAGAAACATTTTTTGATTGATTTTGCCAAAAATCGCCAAAGGACTCGAACAGTCCTTTTTGATAAATGTATGGTATAATGTTGGCACACAAGAGAGAAAGGTAAAACACAGAACAAAAAATCGAATCCATTTTAGCTACCAGCCGTCCTTTGAATGCTTTTTTATTCTATTTTTTGTGTTTTTGTTGTTTTTTTTTTTTGTTTTGCCAAAGTTATGTTGAACCGTCCAAGTCTGCTTCCGTCAAAAGAGCTGATACTGGCTTTTGTTATGTCAACTCATACGTTTCTGGTTTTGTGCGATTGGACGACAACAACTCTGCGGAAACAAGTAAGGTATGAAATGCGAAATGCTTCTAGTGTCGCTGTACACGCATCACTCACTCACCACTGCGAGCTGGGGCGAGTAAAAAAGATAAAAATACAAACAAAATGGTAGATATACCGCCATCCGCCATACGCCACCCACCATCTAGCAGCTAGCAGCCTAGCAGACAGGACACTTTTAACTCAACCCTTTTCGTATGCCCTAACAGTGCTGCTTTTTTTTGCTTCGTTTTAATTTTTATCCCCCCATATATATATCTCGCGATGGTCCTCGAAGGCAGTTTTTTGCAAATACGTGGGTTGTCCATAACGATTGTTTTTGGATTTCTTTGCCAAAATATCTAGAAAAGAGAGGGTTTGAAGGTAGTTATGTGGATAGAGATGAAATCAATAGGTAAGGGTAGACGAAGCCTATGAAGCGCGTAATGAAAATGGCTGGATGTCTGGGCATTAGAGTTATGTGGTTAGGCTGCAGAGTATAGGGTGGGGGGAGGGAGGGGGGGGGGGGCTCTTCCTCATCCATCACAAATTTGGGATCAATCAGAAGTGAAAGATTAATTTTACCTTTTCAATGCTATGGAAATGGTAAGGTTAAATATGTACCTACGATTTACATTTATACGTTCATCAATTGCAAAATCCATTCAACATGATTCCAAACAAACATTATTGTTTTATTATTTTGTTTGTGGTTCTCTATAGACATGCAAAAAATTGCCATATGAACAGCTATTCTATTCTATAACGAACATTAGCAAACATTGCAGAGCAAGTGGTTGGTTACTTTACCCATCAACAATATTTTTGTTCTTCCTCCTATTTATTGACTTGCTGAGATACTTCAAAATCTGTCGTTTTTTCGAAATACAATCCCGAGTTCAATAAGATCCGTCGTTTTGTGCTTAAAAAAAACTCTCACGATTTCCATAAACCAACAAATTCTGAAACTTTAAACAAAATATTAACTGCGAATAAAATCAGTTTTTAATTTAAATATCGCAATTACAAGGGGTGCCTATGGAGTAAATGTTGACATGTCTCCCTTTTTGGAAGTTCGAGGCTTAGGATCCCAAAAACGTATAATTGTTTTTCCATAGCTATCGCTTTTCGTTAGGATTTTGCAAATCATCCGAGAACAATTCAGCTCACATGAAAACCGTTTTCTCATTATTTAGTCGTTCTTAATGGGCAAAAACTTGCAGGTCCCTCTTTTTCTTACAAGGTATGGTGGAAGCCTATCGAGTTATGTTCTGCCACAACTTCAATTTACCTATTGAAATATAGATCATATTATCGTATAAGATAAGACTGCGGCTGGAGTGATATAAGAGAAACAATAAAGTGTCCAATGGCATGCCCTCCGAGACGTATTTACAAAACTTAGGTTTGTCATAGTTCATTTACTGCAGAGTTCAGTAGAGACAAGATAAAGCAAAGCTTACGGATCATAAAAGCAAAGCAAAATGTTTGCAATCGCTTGAAGTTCATCAAAGGATGGGGTGCAAAAACCTTTTGAGAAGAGAAACATCAACAGTATTTTTCCAATAGAGGTTTGTGCATAGGTAAATGTTGTAAACTGAGAGTAGGAATAACAACATTGCAAATGATGACAAATGGACAAGCTGCAATATTGCTTCTACAAAATTACCTCAAAACTTTATTGATAATGCCTAAAAACTAAACAAACTGGATACTTCTGAGAATGAAGCAGCAGAAAAAGACAACTCTCTTTTGCAGCTAGAAACTCATTGTGATTGACCTTATTAGAGTGAGAAGAGGAAAGAAATTGCACGTTTAGCAATGATATAAGGAGACTCTTGGCAACATTCTAGGCAATTGAATGTGGGAGTTTATCAGGGGACACAGTAGCTAGATTACAATACACTTTAAAAACATCAATGTATTTAAGTGATTCATTAAAAGGCTGATTCAGAATTGACATGTAAAGGATTTGTGGGCAGAAAAATATGTCCATTTTTCAATTATTTTTCAAATTCAGGAAATTTAGGAAATTTCGGTTTTAAACTGATGAAATTATACTCCAGCATTGAGACTGTGTCAGTGGGCATTTGAATCCACAAGCTACATACTTCCGTAAGTACGTCACAAAAAATAGTACAGGCAAAAGACTCAATTTTGATTGGCAAAAACAAATTGTCGACGGAACGATAAGTTTCCTTCGAACATGCCCAACAGTTTGACAGATTAAGGTGATGATTAACTTCACCGTTAAGTCGGCACTACAAACAGGTTGTTTTAAGGGATCATCTCAGTGTGAAATTTTCAAAAAAAAAAGTTGTTTTTTTTTTTTGATTATCGGATAGTATAGACAAGCGTCATATCTGCCGCGTCCGTCTGGTTGTTCAACCGTTCTGCTACCTGCGCGTGACCTTATATCGGTATTCAGTTCTTTAAAATCGTTGAAGGTATAGAACTGGTTCGTTGGCAAGCCAAACATTTCAGTTTATTTTCGGCATTCACTGTGGATCTTAAAGTTCAAGCGCGTTTTTCTCGGAATGGTGTTTTTCAAAACGGTGTCCGCTGCCGAGAGAGGAGTTTTCAAGCTAACGATTTCAAAGTTTTACAGAACATTCTTCTTGTCATTCTATATCGTCCTATGAAGGCTTTTTTAAAAGCTTCCTATTTTTTCTCGAAAAACTGTCGAAAAAATGCAAAATCCACTACTTTTTGTTAGAAACGTCGCCATTTTGTCAAAAAATTTCTTTAAAAAGATCCTTCATAGGACGATAGCGGCTTTCCTACAGATTAATAATCTTTTTGAAATTTTTGTTTCAGATCAAAATTGAGCCCGGAAAATTGGACACCGTTCAGGACTCTTTTTTTACAACATTTTTGATAACTAATAACAATCAGCCCTACCACAGAATCCATCGTGGAAAACTTCCACACGGAAAACTAAGTTACGAACTACGAAAATTTGTGTTCACAAAATCCGAATGGAATCGAAGAAACCATTGCCAGTTGCTACACTAAATATCGCCATAATGGTTTTCGAAATCAGCTGTTTTACGCCAAATGTGCAAGATCATTCACATTTTTCTGCAAACACAACTCCTTTCGTATATTAAGACGACGAATTTACATTCCACTCGGATTTGGTGATACCGAATCTACGAATTTCGAAATTCGTTCCACTCCGAATGGATTATGTGATAGTTACATCGGGAAACTTAGGTTTTTTTCGATTACGATGGAATCTGTGATAGGGCTGAATAATAAAAAACTAAAAAATCACCGCAACAAAAATCATTTTGTATTTTTCGGCGCTGCTTTAATTTATTAAAAAACCCAGACCGATCCTAACCATGAAAAAAAAACTGCGAAAATCAGTGATTTTTCGGGCGGTCACACTGAGATGATTCCTCAAAAAACAAAGAGCGATAAATTCTTTTTTTTTTCAAGACATATTTACGACGAATAAGCCACGGATTATCCAATTAACAAACTTTGAGAATTTTGAATTGGTAGTGCTAACTTGATGGATATAAGGAAAATTTCAAAACGAATACAAAACAAAATGTATTTAAAGAGAAAAAAATATTGGCAGCAGTAGTTAGTTACTTTTCGCAAGAATAAGTTACAATTAATTTTAAGTAAAATTAAAACTACGTTTAAAAAAAAAAACTAAATCAATTGTGATGCATAACTAAGTTTAGCTTAGCTCCACATTACGATAAGATACCTTCTGTCCAAAGAAAAGAAAATATTGTTAAAAACAAAATAACATACCCAACCTAACATACACAGATATTACACTTGAAAAGCTTATCGTCGTACCCAATCCTAATAAGCGTGTTTTTCATCGGAACGCATTCACACTATCTATGTTTTGTTTTTTTTTTTTGTCAAACCATTTGAAAAGCTTTCATTGTAAATTGCAGTCTGTTACTGAGAAACCAAAATTTTATTATCTTATCAAATAATTCACCAGACGAAAAACATTAAAATGGCTAGCAAAATAACAAACTTCATATCGTAAACACAACCACTATTGAAGGCCATTTCAACTTAGAAAATTCAGAATGTTTGTTTTTCAATTACCACTACATAAATAAAGTATGTAGGTTTCAAGGTATTGTTATTATTTCTTTACTTAAAAAAAGAACTGAATCAAGTTTACATATTTTCAATTCGAACATCTTGATTATCGAAAGCTTAGATTCAAAAGATCATCAAGTCTTTTATTTACTTAAAAATATCAATCACGAGTAAAATCGGGGAGAATCATTATAACTATTTCACGTGCGTTACAGACAGCTGTTATCTTTGGCCTATTTTATAGATCATACAAAGTATGATTTTGACAGTTCAAATGAATTACTTTAAATGCATAGTTAATACATAACACATATTACATCGAACACGCCAACAACATAATACATTTTATCTGTATAAAAGTCAGACTTTGTATATGCTGTAAGAGGTTTGTGATATATTTGTTGGCAGCTCTACAAATAATGATGTCTGTGGCGTAATGGTTAGCATGTTTGCTGTTACGTGGTAAGTTCAAGGTTCCTTTCTTGAGGAATTGTCAAGTCCTCCGAGAGTAACTACACACTTCCTCGAAAAACACTCTCTAACCAACCGTTCAGAGTCGGCATGAAATTGTAGGTCCTTGAAGTGCGTTAGGTTCAAAGGTTTCTATAGCTTTGCTGCGCCAGCTTATTTATTTTATTTGTTTCTTTGGTTGAGAGTTTTCATTCATTAATAATAGAAAACTTAAAAAGAAATGGCTTCACTGAAATTAAATTGGTAACAGGTATTGTTTTTGAAAGAAAATAAAGCTGTGTAATTCTGCTATTTGGCGCATGCAGAACTCTTTCGTTGGACCCACTTTTCAGCAAAACGTCATGTCTTATGTTTACTTTTCTTTCTCAGCTGTCAGCTGCTGAAATTTCGTCAGAATAATTTATTTTTGGTAGTCTATTATTAAACAATTTGGTTTACACCTCGATTTTAATGATCTGTTTGTCACTGAGCAAACAAACAACACGCACCGAAAACGTGCACTGTTCAAAAATATCAGTTTAAAGTAAAAAAAAAATAACTCTTTTGACTGAGCAAAAAAATTTAAAAATTACTCCAAAATGACTGTCTAAGAAATAATAGTCAAAAAGGTTTAGCCCTTTCTGAGGCCTCAGATACCTTTCTTCGTGGAACGCACCAATTGATACACAATATTTCCTCAATTGGTTTTATCTACGACGATTTTATCTTCGACGAAACGGAGACAGGACTAAATAAATTATTTGCCTATATTAGTCCATATTCAGAGTTTTTCTGAACTCAATGTCTAAATTTAAAAAAAAGGTTTTGAACGTTTTCTAAGACAGAATCTCCCGCCTATTACATTGAACGGCAACGGTCGGTGTACTCCATAAACGGATCACTATAGTGTGAAGCAGTTAAGTAAGTGGGAGAGCTGTGATCCCTTCGAGATCACGATGATAGTGTAAAAAAACTTGACTTAAGGATTTGAAAAAGAAAGTGAAAAACAAAACTTGCTTTTAAATCTTTCCAACATTTGATATTCTCAAAGATTTCTCATTAGCAAAGTTCACACTGTATAATTAGTTAGACAGACTTCGTTTGATGGATGTTGGATGGTGGGATGCAGTTTGCGTTCAAACTTATCAGACTTGTCGTCCTATGTTATGACATATATTCCTCCGCTTCTTCCAATTTGAAAATTTTCAAAAATATTTGAAAACCATCCAACGAGTTGGTCAGCGGCCGTCTGAGGGTTCACATTATCCAACATTGGACGTTCAAACCAAAGTCTGTCCAACTAATTGTACAGTGTGAACTCCGCTATTATCAGAGGCTGGATACTGAGAAAGCAGAATAAATGTGTGCCTCAAAAAAGAGTTTACATTCGTGTTGTGGAGATTTTCCGTTGCTAACAATCGAACAAAATAAGAGTTAGAGCCGATAGTCTACGCTGCTAGTGCTCTTGTACAATATTTAATAATAATGTATTTTAATATGTTATTGATAACAAATAAATAAATAAATAAGAGTTCTTTTTAAATTTAGCTAAACATCCGTGTAGCATGATTGCTTCTTGCTTAGGAGTTTGAGGTTCGAATACCGGAAACGTGCAACTGTTTTTTCACGGGCATCGCCCTTCGCGCGAAATTTTTGGTGTCCGAAAATAAATACACTGCCAGGAAAGCTGTTTTTGACTTGTCTGGTCGACAAGTTAAATCGACAGAAAGTTCTAGTTCCCTGAAATATGAACGCATGTACTTTTTTAGGCCCTAGGCTCCTCAAGCTTTGCAATGTTTTATTTAATCAATAAGCATTTAGCAAGCATAAAACAAAGGTTTTTCAGTATCCTAAAAAGAACCGAAGAGCACTAAAAAGTAGCACTAAAACTAAAAGACTATAAGGTCTTTTTGTTTTACATTTGTCTTGTTATTACTTTGTTTCAGTTTACGGCGCCGGCGTACCCCACAGGCGGATCACTAGTGTGAAGCAGAAAAGTGGGAGAGTTGTGATCGCTTCAAGATCACTGCTCGTAACGCCGGAAATGAAAAGAAGAAGAAAGAAGAATTACTTTGTTTCAGTTTAAATATCGTTACCTTTAAAAAATAAAAAAAGAGTGTTTTTGAAAATGCATAAAGCTTTAAATTCGCAGCTGTTATCATTGGCAGCCATTTTGTCAACGGTCATAGTTATGATTTATGCTAAGTTTCGTGCGGAATCTTAAGCTTAGATTGACAGCACTGTTTTATTGACAGCCATTTGCTTTATGTTAGGTATGCCATTTTAACCTTATAAGGTTGGAAGTCTCACCGCTCGTGTACGTTCGAAGAATGGACTTGAAACGAGATTGCTATTAGTCCTAATTTTCACATATTCGCGTTGTAGACCTTTGAGTCGGCCTTCAATATCATGCGATATTACACCGCTAAACAGTTTTATTAAGGGGTTATGTGAAGTCTACACCGATAAGCCCCACCGATTTTTCAAATAAGATTATAAACAAGTTAAAAAAAGAAATTGTAGATCCCGTGCACTACTCACCAAGGTATGGTTGAGAGAAATGCACTAGGTCCAGTACTTCCCGAGCCCTGATGTGCCACAATATCTTTCTAGTTGAAACTCTGCTTGCCGCAATATAGGTACTTTTTTACTACGCAAAAAAGACTTTCAAGTATTCTCCGTTGATGGGTACGTTCTTATTTTAACATTTTAAAGTCAATGCGCCTATGGTATAGGAACCCAAGTCCCAAACGCCTTAAATTTATCCATAAAACTTGTTAACCTTTAAATCGTGCGACATAACAGACCAGACCTACATTAACAATAATCAACAAACACAATACCTCCTCCATTCCATACACATTATATTTAAAAAGACTGAAAGCCAAAAAATCGATTCACACACATTCCTCTACCTTAGGCTACAAACGCGCTAAATATTGATTGAATCAAATCGCACATAAAACCATATGCTAACTAAGTACCAACACATAATAATATTATATATTATACATAGTATCATGTTCCTTTAAGGGCACGTTTCTCAGACAAAAAAAAAAAAAAGAAATGAAGAAGAAAAAAAAAATACCTCCATAACATTGGCAATAAAAACAAATCCACCTTCTTTGAATAAATTCAATGAATGAAAGCGTAACAGATAAACTCTGTGCGGCAGAAACTCATCAACAGACGTAACAATAAGTAAATATGTATTTGTATAGTAAAATAAAACAACAATCGTAAACCACCCCTCAATCACCACCACCAGCCCCCATCCCCATGTATTTCATTGAAAGATATCAAAACTTCTCTCCTTTGAGTGATAAGGCAGCACATAACAGAGGCAGAACTTCACAAAAAAAAAAATTGTTTCAAGGCGTATAAATGATATCGGTAGGTGCTAGAAAAAAAAAATAAAGCTAAAAGGGCAGGAAAACAAAACATAAACATACATAAATTATCTAGCAAGGACATTGAACTTTTTCGAGACCCAAATCATTCCTATTCCTACGTTTATACAAAACACCCTCTCAACCACCCAATGTCGTCCCGGCTATCGCAGAACGCTTCAACTGCTATATTGCTGCCGAAAAGAGTGAGATTTAAGGAACAAAAAGGAAACAACTTTCAGCCTCAAAAGTGCTCCCAATAACCCAAAGAACCAAAAACATTATCATCGTCATCAACATCATCATTTTTTTAATGATATAATAAATGTTACGGCGCGTATACGTAACGTAGTGTTAGTACTTCGCTCTCTTCTTTAGCGCCTTGATTTTTATTTTATACACATGTATTTGGTCTTTTCTTTTTTTTCCTCTGTTATTTTCTTTTTTTTTTCTTTGGCTGTCTTTTCGTCGACTTTTACTACAACCACCGACTCCGATACCGCCGCCACCGCAGTTGGCAGTCGGCACAACTGCCTAACCTACTGTCCTTTTGTCGATTTGTGCTTCTTCATTTTGATTATTAGGAAATCCCAGCAAAAGAGTGAGCTAGGTCGTCGTACGGAACATAAAAACATATCACACGGCACACACACCGGCTGTAATCTTTGAAAATGAATAAATTTCGATCGAAAAGGGCTTATAATTCGGCACTGCTTTTGAATGGTTAATTTATTTTGTCCTTTGAGAATTAATAGAAACAGTTTGTCCCACACAATTCGGAAAAACAGAGGAGTTCAAGAATATAATATTCATATAAATTAGTGTTCAATTAATACTTTGTCCTTGACGAGGTAATTTTCGGATTGTTATCGTAGTTCTTGAGAAGACAAATTTAATGAAATCCTAAAGACTCGATTTAAAGGACTCGGTGTGTTTGTTGAAAACAAATTTTCTCTTTTTCTTTTCACCTTTAAAGTGAAGCATCGGAAAGACAAAAAAGCAAGACAAGTTCAGTGACCCGTAAAAGCTCAGTGGATGCACAGTAACGCAGTAGCAGGCCTTATAACTGATCCTTTTGACTAAAGCGCTACCGCCAAATGGCGCTGACCTAAAAAATTTTGTTTTTAAAAATGTATCGCCAGCCCCAATAATGAATGTCGGAGCGAGAAGCCTTGAGGGTATTTTCCCCCCTTACAACTAAATTCTGAACTGGAGGGCGGTGAAAAAATAAAAAAACAAAAGACCCTTGCATACGTACGCGACTAAGTTTATGGACTCTAACTTCATTTCTATTTCTTTTAATTTTACAATTTTTTTTTTTTTAAATCTTGTGATAAATACAAAATTCTAAAAAAATAAAATAGGCCTGGTAAACGTGTAGAAAAATATAAAAATTTAAATTATAAAATTATAAAAAAATTTGATGTGATTGGATTTTTTCTTATATTGCGTTGAATGGACGAAATTTTTGTTCAACAAAAGAAAAACTCAGTTTTCTGTGATCACATTCAATAAAGTTAAATTAAAAAACACACAATTAACTTACCATTACAAGACAACGTCACGTCAGCCAATAAATCTGATTTGAACAAGTTGGAAAACGTCATGGCCAAATTCGACGAGTAACTGTTCCATTTTAAGCAAAACTGTTGTTGTGGATCCATTTTGATAGAGTTTTTTATATCCAGTATTGTTGCCCAGTGAAAATAAATTAAAAATATTCCAAATTCTTTTGCCAAATATTTGGAAGTTCAATTAAACTTATAATAGTAATAACTCTAGGTATTGTTTTGTTGGTGGGTTTCTTTTTGTTTTTCTTTTTTGTTGAGGAAAGACTTTTGATTCTTCTTTGTTTTTTTAATAATTTATTTTCTGTTTTCTTAGTTTCTCGATGTCCTTTCCTCCTTTTGCGTATATAACTTCTTCTCCAATGTGTAATTTATATTATCCAAATATGTTTTTTGAGAAATTTTTGCTATCGCCAAACGGAATTTTCCTTTTTTCTTTCCTTTTTTCGTTTCCAGCTTTTTTAGCATTTAAAGTGCTACGTTTTTGTACTTCTTCTCCGAAGGGAAACTTCTGCAATGATTGAAGAAAACAAAAAAAAAAAAAACAAAAGTGAATTAGATTTCAAGGCTATAGAACAAATTTATTATTATAATGAAACTGAAAGAAAAACCTACTAAGTGCATTTCTAAACAACAAATGAGTTGGAGCATTTGTCTTGTCAAAGTCCTTGACTTCCTGTGACGTCTTGAATATAAGAATAAGAAGTAAAATGTTGTTATTTTTGGTGTAAGTAAATTGCCTGGGAGACTTTTTTATATTCTTATACGGTTGTGTAAGGGGTTGTTCGGGCACTTCTCCCGTTCTTATTATTTAAGCCGAGTTCAGACATCAATTGAATTGTGGTCGGAAAATCGGTTATAGGTCGTAATATAGGTTATTGGAAGCGATGGACACCCTCAAAATCATGACGGATACAAAGAACAGTCATGAGAACCATCAACTCAGCGAAATTTGAAGCTAAGGTTTTGTTCTCTTTGAATAGCCATCAACCCCGGATAGACATTTCGATTTTCAAATAACTCTTAAGAAATATCTTATGCACAATGTTTACACAGATAACTCCGCGAGTCTGTGTAAACCTTGTCAAAGAAGTTCCAAGTACAGACGCAAACGGGTAAAAAAATAATATTTGTTTGAGTCACATGAGTTCAACAACTAAAGAAATGACCCCAACAAACTGTTCCAAACTAAAATAGGGTGATAGTGCGGGCTTCTTTTAATTAACTCTCGGACAACCCATAGACAATTTAAGCAGATTCCATGACCACAGCAGCATCTTCTAGATCTAGGCTGTCTTGGCAGAGACGACAGATGCTAAATAATTTGACATCACCTATTCTACTTACTGGCAAGCCGCAATAACGCCATTGATCTAAAAAAGCTTTCTCGAAATTTAGAGGATTTTGGCACCTAGCTCCAAAAAGACACTGTGATTTTTGAACAGTAGGCACTAAACGTTAGCCACTCGTGGATTAAACGGTAAAAATTCAGCCTTGTTAGCTCCAAAGAGGCAATTAGGACAAAATTCCTAGTAAAACAAACGAGAGATATGAAACGTGATGAGCTTCTGTGTCATATTCGAAGAAAAAATATGGCAACGATTCAGCAAACAGACGGCTGATAGGTAATCTTTCAATTCTTTTGTGGGCATCACCGTCAAACACATGATGAGCTATCACAAAAAAAACTCAGTCGATATAGTGTAGAGAATGTGGTGGAGAGAAAGTGCAAGAAGAAACTCCGCAGTTTTACTTCCACGACTAACTTTCGAGCACTCTAAGTTTTTATTCCCCGGCTAACTTTCGAGCACTCTAACCTTAATAAGGGAATACAATAGATCGTCAAGGTCGAAGTGCAATATAAAACCCCAAATTGTTCATTCATTCAACCTTCAATAAACAGAATTTTACATGTAAAAGCGTTTATTAGAGGAAGTTTTCTGACATTTCCGAATATACTTTTTTTTTCTGTTGGAGAATTTTAAAATACCAGCTGGAGCACTCAGACCTAAATACCGGTCCATTGTACTACCAGTTAGCAACCTTCTATTTGTTATAGCTTTCCAGATGTTCGGAGAAAAGCCAAAAGACGCTGACATGATAAGGAGCCTAAGTTACCAGCTCTCACCATGTCTGCGCCGAGTATCTGTGACCTCATGCGAGAAAAAGCAGGACATTCACAGAGGAAGTGCTCTGCGGTGTCCGCATCTGCTCCACAAGATTCACAGAGTGTGGTATAACTTAAGCCTAACACGTTTAAATGCTTGGCAAAAGAGAAGTGCCCGCTGGCAACGCCAATAAGCTTTCTACAGTCTTTTCTGCTACGAGCTAGCAAAAATGTTGCAGTCTTCTTACTAACGTTGGGGAGCATACGTTTGGTTTGTCTGCATCCAATGGAGGCATCCCATCTACGGTTGTGCTCTTCACAGATCCAATCGTTGATTGAAGCCCTCACTGAGGACGCTGGCAGACCAAGCGACGGTTCAGGTCCTGAGAAAGCTGTCAGAGATCCTTGCCTAGCAAGTTCATCGGCGATCTCATTTCCAGTTATGCCGTGATGGCCCGGAACCCAAATGAGACTCAAGGAATTTAATCTTCTGATCGCATTCAGAGAGCTCTTGCATTCCTTCATCACTTTCGAAGTGGTTAGAGGGTTGAGAAGGGCCTTAAGCACAGCTTGGCTTTCGCTGCAAACAAAGATACTTCTCCCCGGCCATCGATTGTTCGTAACGTGGCTCAAGGCCATAAGGATAGCATAAGCCTCCGCTTGGAAAACGGATGTGTATGATCCCAAAGATGTGTGCAGTCGTATGTCGTCGTTCGTCGTGAAGATACGATAACAGTTCTTTCCAGGCTCAGATTCTGGAGCGAACCAGTCCTGAACCGAAGGAAAGTAGACTGAGTACTTTTGACGCAGTTTGAGCCTTGGGATCATCGTGTCAGACGGCATATCCATTAGACGTGAGTCAAAAGATATGCTGCTTGCGAGCTCCTCAAAGCTCCAGTGCGAATTGTGCCAGAGACCACATCTCTTTAAACGAGAAATGGAGTACACCCCATGATGTAGGTATCAAGGGGAGGAAGATTCAGCAGTGCGTCGAGAACAGCTACCGGTGTGCTGGGGAAGGCCCCAGTAACACCAAGACAAATTGTTCTTTGAAGTTTGGCAAACGAGGCAATAGCGTATTTACGAGAGAGCTTATTCCACCAAACAACTAACGCATAGGAGATGATTGGTCTTATCATAGCCGCATAGATCCAAAGGACCCTTTTCGGTGAAAGACCCCATGGCTTGCCAAAGGCTCCTTTAAGAGGACCACCACAGAAAAACAGCTTTAAGAGAATATGATCTGGGGCCCTTGAAAGAATTTACAAGTCTATGGGCACACTAGTCAGATTACGTCATGTAGGTCGGTTTTACTGCAACACAAAGGAAAACTTTCTAGTTTCGGCTCTACTTGTAAACTCATTTCACAAGTGTTCATTTCAAAAGAGAAAAACATATCTTTTATGAGTGGACACTAGACATTCAACCGGTCTTCAGAAGAATGCACCAGCTTGAAGTGCCATTCACGAGTTATAGTAGATGCATAGCTTTTAAGACTACTATCGTCCAAGGTCTAAGTACTGAATAAACGTATTTGAAAACTCGAAAAAAGCCACCAACTTTTACGAGACAATAGCAGTTAAACAACTGTCCTTCGCTAACAGTAAAGTTGCATGAAATAATCTTTTGACCATGAGGTTGATGATAAATGATTTCACGTCTTAAAATTAAGGCAATCTTGAGACAATTCAGCACCTTATTTTCATTGAGCCGTTGTATCAAATTAACTCACCAGCATCATTCAGGTCTTAGATGGCTTTAAGAATTAATCCAGTGTTCTACAAAAGAATTGAGCAATTTTTTAAGACAAAACATGCTAAAGATAATACTCGGGTCTCGGGTGGAGAGGTTTATTGAACCTTTTATCAAACTAACCCTTTATCATCTCCAAGTCTACGAGCGAAATGTAATTTTTCTTACACTTTCAGCTGTGAGTTACAGATATCGGGTGATGACATAGTTTCCCAACCATGGAACTGTGACCCAATGCACTTGTAAAAATACCAATGGATTATTTTACAAAAATAAAAGCTGCAACCACAAATTCGTACTTGTAATTTACGGTTACAAGTTTGCAATTCAGTTCTTTGTTTCACCAACAACAAGCTTTAATAATGCACAAACTTGCTATCGAACAAGAAAAAAGTTTTGGAGTTCACAAGTGCTTAAAATTCCTGCTGCACCAGGATCAATAATAGCTTCTAATTAACAACTGTATTTTTACAATATTTTTGACCGTTGTTGTGCTGAAAAAAGCAGTGCGATTGTTAAAATATCATCTCTTTGGCTTCTATCGCTGCGGTATGCCTTTGTCGAAAAGACATTTATATTATGAAAGTGAAGAAGAAACGAACTTGTAAGAAAAATCACACGTAAACGTTCACCTGTAGAATATTCCTGCAAACTGAATAAATTCTGTTAATCGATTTTCTCTGGTGAAACAGAAAAAAACTTTGTAAAAAAAAAACTGGAAACGGTATTGATTCAATTTTAGGAAGTAAACTCCAAATTTCACTGAATTCATCATTTACATACAAAAGAGTAATCATATTTTAAAAACTCGCAAGTAAAAATGACAGCTTTTTGGAAAAAGTAGGTAGCTAGGTACTTATTTCCACGTTTGCGTCACCTTCTCTTATATTTTTTATTGGTTTTTCAACATTTTATCGATTGTCTATGCAAGTCTTTGTCATCTTTGTCAGATGCAGCATTTGTTAACATTTTGTCATCGTTCAATCTTAAAACGACTCTTTTAACGGAACTTAACGACCAACAATATTTTTGTAACCAGATAAAAAAAAAATTGCCAGCAAACCCATAGAATAATAAATAACCTGCCCGAAGTCAATCTTGATGATCATAATAAAGGACTTTAGAATTTTGGAGTTATATTTGTTCATTTTTATGCATTCGAACATATTTTTCAGCACACAGCAAAACAAACGGAATTAATGTGAACAAGAAGATGAGAAGGAATTCTTCAAATGAAAGAAGACAAAAAGAAGGATCTGACCGACACAAGAACAAAACATAAACAATGCATATTTTCTACATTTAAGCTTCGAAAAAAAGCCAGAACCACTCAATGAACGGCAAACACACTCTTATGACACAAAAAGAAATAAAAATCGATGAGAATGCACACGAAATGAAGGAAAGAGGAACTGTTGGAAACGAAGACAAAAAAAATGTAACAAATCGATAATTTCTAGGAAATCCCTCGCTAATGTGAAACTTGATCGTTTCTTTTCTTTTTTCTTATGCTTTTTTGTGCACAGGCTCACATTTTGATTCAGGTTATTTTGCCATCCTGTTTTTATATTTGTTCTAATTTTTTCCAGTGAGTTACAATAGCTTACAGGGATATGCTGTTATGATTTTTAGCTGAAACAATTGTTTTTCTTATCAAAATTTGATGGAAAAAATCTGAATTTGAAGCTCTTCAAATGGATCTTGTTATCATTACTGCATATAACATTTCTAAGAAAAACTGACTTGTACTTCATGTCACGCACACACTTTCGGCAAATTATGAATTATGATGACATAAAACAATAAAAAGAGGTACCTACTTAGATATCTACCTCCTTAACTTAAATAGCTTTGCCGATAACCTTAGCAGCTAGAGCTTTTTAAATTAATAAAAATTAAAATAAAATACGTAATTAAAATAAATTTATTGCAAAGAACGATTAAAATTATGTAAAATAAAAGTAAACAAGTAAACGAATAAAAACAAATTTGCTTAACTTTTTTTGAGTTTCGAGAGTTCTCCTCACTTTTTCAAATGTTACCTACATTCGTTACATTCATAAATGGCACGAGCATTTTGATCTCGATCAAAAATTCTTGTTAGGTATAATTTATTGGAATCAAGCCCACGATTTAAAAAGTGACTCATTCGTAGAAATGAGTGCCTAGGGCCACACGTAGGATCAAAAATTTTAAAGTTTATGAAACTCTCTCGAACATTACCAAAAGAAGTATAGGTAGGTTTCAGATTGCGATGGTGAATACTTCTGCCCACTATAGAAACCACCATATTCGTATGAAACTGAGTTTCCTGAAAATCCTTGCAAGAAAAATTCGATCCCTCGCTTCATCAGTTTAACCATCTATTAAGATTGCAATTAAAAAACCCTTTTGTAAAATGCCAAATGTGCTTATGTTCCTGCACGTTAGTTTAATTTGACATGTCGCGCGCATCAAAGCGCATAATGAAGATGATGCCTCCGATTCTTAGAATTTTGTCCAGAGTTGCAAATTTTTTTTTTGCTTCCACCGAGCCTAGCATGTATCCTATGACTTAAAATTCACATGAATTGAATACTAGAAGCAACATATCGGCAAAACCTCTAAGACAGAAAATTGACCAAAGAACAAAAAAAAAAAAAGAAAAGAAATATATACACACATATCACAGAGATACAAAAATGCACACAAGTCGTTCTTATATAAAAATTCTATTCTCCTCTTGATTAGACAAATTCGCGGAAAACGCATCAGCATGATGATGGAATCTCTTGGCCCATGTATGTTAGGTAGGTTAGGTACATCTGGTTTTATTTTTCTCTTTACCTTGCTGCTGCGCCGCGTCGTCCGTCCGTCGTCGCATGGTCATTTTTTCGGCATTTCTTTTTTGTTTTATTCATCGTTTTATAGGGAGTTGCATAGGCATAATATCTTAACCGTATGGTTGGGATTTTCGAATGTTAAGCCTTTGCAAAGTAGGATTTGATAGAAGAAGGTATAGCAAAAGTGTTGCCGTACTATGAAAGTCAGTTCTAAGAGGGGCCTGATGAATAAAGAAAATCTAGTACCAATCGTTAAAAAAGTTTTATTCCTTTGCGATCGAGGTGAGTCGTGATATTTTTAAGCTTTGTAGGTAGGCACAGAAAAATTATTCAAAAATTTGAGAGTCAAGTTCAATAATGTACACAGATAATGCGAAGAGTCATATAGGGGGCGCTGAAGTTGGTTCATTAAGCTCGTTTAAAGTAATAATTCTCTACCATCGAGGTGAGTTTTAAAAGTCTAGAAATTTCATTTGAAAATTCCAATCCAAAGCTGCAAAGATAGAAAAAAATGCATGTAGGGGGCGCTGTAGTTGGTTGATTTGTACAAAGCGATATCAGTTACCGTAGAAATATGAATTTTACGTCTCTAGTTCTAGTAGAAACGAGGTTTGAGTTAAGAAAATGTGTAGACGGCGCTTTTGTGGGTTGACTGTTGTATCAAAGTAGTAAGCGAAAGGAAAATATTTTGTACCTTTTTAAAAACGTTCCAATCTCTTGTTTGATTTGGAAAAAAATCAAAAGTACATGTAGAGTGCTCTAAATAAACAAAAATAAGTAGGATGGCGCAACAGAGCGAGGAGCCCCAGCGCATTTCTCACAACCATTGCCTTGTGAGGGAATGGAGGGGACTTCCAATTTTCTGCCGGTTCCGAAAGTTTAATCGAGAAAGCGCTTTTTATGGCAATGAATTTACTAACAGAGGACCTGCCAATTCCTCGCGAAAGGCGATATCCCTGAAGAAACATATTTGCCTCTGTTGGGATTCGAACCACGAACCAATCCACGAATGTAGAGGGCTCTGCAGTTATATAATTTTTTTCATCACAGTTCACACAGCCAAGAGGTGCTTTTTCACTAAAAAACGTGTGAGCTACCCGTGATGTAATGGTTTTAGCGTTGGACAATCACGTTAGATATCGGGCTTCGATTGCAAGTAATACAAAAAATGCATGTTCGTGGGTATCGACACTCGCAAGTTTTCCGAGAGTTAACATAACCATGAAAATTGCTTTTTCAACTAACCGTACGGAAACGACGAAAAAGTTTGTAGTCTTCCTTCCTCGGCACAGAAATTGATGAATAAACGCACTTCCTTTTTCCTTGTTTAATGAAAATACTCTAAAGAACTCGTCGCATGCTACTCAGCCAAGTGGAGGGGAAAATAGGGGACACTTCGCCAGGGATCGAAAAGATTTGAAAGACTTGTTTATTGAGCACCAGTAATCTCGCAGAAGTGGAGTGCCGACTTAAATAAGCATAAGCTGGCAAAACATTATTGTTGATTTTTTCCACTTCAGATCTCTTGAACTTTTTTTTTAACCTCAACGTATTGGAAAAGTTCAAAGTTTTTTGAAACAGCTCTGCTCAAGTCTAAGTTTCTAAGAAATTCGTTCAACGTTGTTGTCTTTGATATCACGACAGTTACTTCTACGACCTACTCTTTTTTTTTGCCTACTTTACTGTGAACAATGTAAGTGTAAATCTAATCCGAAGGCGTTCATCTGGCCACAAAAGGGTTACATCATTAAACTGCGCACAAAATATCCAAATGAACAATGCATCTCTTGGATTCTTCCTTCATAATTGGTTTCAAACACTTACAACAAAAAAGAATTGTCACTTTCAAAGTTCCACACGCAGCAGAATTTATCAAAGAAGCCAGAAAAGACGAATGTATGAACGCACATCGCATTACATAAAACCAGAACGCATTAAATAGAACACGTTTATTTCGGCGAAATACCTACTTACCTACCTCCTCAAAAAAAAAAATTAAAAAAAAAAAACACAGAAAAGAAACTCGAAGGACGCGTCTTTAACTTAAAGGGACAAAGAATTTTGAAAATAAATAAGGGGTCGTCCTGATGCACGCAAACAAAGATTTACTTTAAACGCAATTATTACGCAATGCAAATTTTGAACGAATTCCTTTATTTTGCACTCAAGGAATATGTATACATAGAGGTATGCAGAAAACTTTGTCCAACAGGACTCGTCACTGACGACATGACACATGAATGCAAAAAAAAAAAAAATACAGAACTTACTTTTGGCATAGGGTGAGTCAATTTGATATAGCTTCTGGTTGTGATTGAATTTTTATGTTCAATAATTTGTTCTCATTGCAACTTTAATATACGCACTTTAAAGCGAAAGGTTAAGGGGTTAAACAGAAAAAGAAGATATAAAAAAAAAAATCAAGAAAGGAAAAGGATGCTTTTCTCGATACAAAAAAAAAAAACAACCAACCATGCATTGTCTTTATGAGTTTAGGTAGAGCCGGTGCGGTGTAAGTGGCAGAAAGTATGCCAAGGATATTCGGTTTCGACCCAAATAAAAATCTACAATAAACACAAAATCATTTTCTCTATTGTCCCTCATAATTTTTGCTGCCATCGCTCTTCTTATCACTTTAAAAATACGAAAATGTCGCCGACAATTTGAATGAGAAAAATGGGACAACCGTTTACCACAGATAATAATAAAACCGTTTTCACCCTAAGAAAGTGCTTACTTTTAACAACCCGACTTTTTTTTTTGTTAAGGTGCGCTGTAAGGGTAGAAAGGAAGTGAGAAATTAAAACAATTAGAGATCGGAAAGGCAAAATTATCCACAAAAAATATGTTAAAAGTCTTTTCAATGACTCATAAGTACATTTTTAAGGCCTCGTGAATAAATGACTGAATGAATGATAAACATAAATCGCATCCTAGACGTCTAGTTTATTAATTTTTGGGTTGATATTCAGCTAGGGGATGAAGGGTAATCTAAAGCAAGAACTGTAGTTCTAGACTTATTGGCGTAAGGCAAGAATATTTAAATTCAATGAAGGAAAAGAATTTTTACTACTCTTTAAAACTTAAAAAGGTTCACCTTTGAGTCACAACTTATACGAATTTAGCTCCCATTTTTTCAGGAGTTGTATTCGTGGCGTAATGGTTCGCATTTTCGTCTGTATCACGGGAGGTTCAGAGTTCGAATCCCAACAGAAAGCAAAAAATGTTTTTCCACAGGTATTGCCTTTCGCGAGGAATTGGCAAGTCCTCCGACAGTAAATTCATTGTCATGAAAAGTGCTTTTTCGAGATCAGCAGAAAATTGTAGGTCCCTTCCATTCCTTCACAAGGTATGGTTGTGAGAAATGCAAATCGCTCTGTTCCTATCCATTCATTTTTTCAGGTGTCAAGCGAGTATATGTGTTTATAGACAATTTTTTAGGAGATCAAAAAAGGGTTGTAATGCAAACTGTTTCGCTGACAGTTTTACAAACTTGGATTGTCATTACGACAGTAAAAAGTACAATCAACCTGTCATTTGTTTTAAAAATGGCTAACTTATTTAATAAAAAATCCACAAACAATACCTACCTGCCTATCAAAAACAAATACACACTGAAGAAGTGTATCGCAGTTTATCAAATCACGTGACTCATAAAAGCTATAGCAGGTTCAATTTACATATGAAATTACATGACAGACGCGCATTAACTGCAGCGTTGTTCCAAATATAATGTTCCACATTGTATGTAAATGGAATCCCATGTCAACTCCGACGCAGAGGTTATATAAATTTAGGTCAAATCTTCACAAAGTAGAGTGCGTTTGAAACACATTCGAATTAGACTCTGGTTTTTTGTTTGTAACGACGCATTCAAAAAAAAAAAAGCTCAATGCGATGCGGCAGCAAGAGACACAAAAAATAAATAAATAAATAAACGTCAACCGTCATCGTGCTACTTATGCAACCACAAAGCGCGTTCGGCGTAACTTAGAGAGGGCATAGTGACTACCAATTAAAATTATCCAAACGTTTCTCTCTATACGCACAGCAACGACTGACGCGACGACGACAACAATACGGCGACGACGTTTTAAAATGCGGTAGTGCGTGTATAGATAAGAGTGACTACGAGTAATCATTTTGCCCTTCAATGGGCTTAATTTGTTCAAACGAAATAGAAGCTGAGAATAGTAAATATAACAAGCATACCATACCATTGTAAAGTAAGAAGAGTATACGAGTATTCACAAAGTAAATTCAAGGGACCATATACCTACCTACAAAGCCCTAAAATTTTGAACGCAATGAGAAATGTTTCATGGAGTTTTGTGATACACATTCAGTGTACAATTTCTGTGCATATGCTTCAACAGCCAAATAAACAGTGACACTCAGCTCAGCACACCAAAAAAAAGCAGCAACACAAAAAATGAGCTTTGTTTCAAGCTGAGCTAAAGGAAGGTGATATGCATTAAAATATCCAAAAGTTTTATATTGTGGATTTATATGCGTAGAGAATGCGTAGAGTGCCTTGAAAGTTAACCTTGAAATTAAGTGTGGTTTTGACTTTTTCTATTATTTTTTTTTTTTGTTTGCCTCTCAGCACATTTGATTTGTGAAGGTATACACACAACTTATGTATTCTTTTCAGATAGAAGAGAATTTTGCATTTTGAATACCCACTGCCACCTAATTAAAACAATTAAGTTGAGAGGGCTTACGCAATCGATGCGTTGTCGGCCGTTTATTCTCTGCTGTTAATACTGCTTTCAGACAACTCGCAAGTTCGCAACTCACACGCATATAGAAATAAAATAAAACCATAAGCATTTTCAGTTCGGACATTTATGTACATGTAAGTCAAAATGGACGAGCTTCTATTCTACGGTATTCTTATTTTTTTTACATTAAGAATCTAGCATATGTATATCAATGACGGAAGTTTATATAATTTTGATTATATTCAAGAAAGAAAAACGAAGAGAAAAGGGCTATCTCAATTTATTTGCACTTTATACCGATTACAAAGTGCAAATAAATTGAATAGATTTTTGGTAGTGTAATGGTTCAAGAAACTTATTTAAACAATTTACCGCTGATAAAAGTCAGCTTTTTCTTGAGTATATAGATAGAATATTATCAACAGTTATTTAACGAGTAAATTTTCATTTTCATCAACTCATAATCAATTTCCTTACACACACCTCTTTGACAGAAAGACAGAACGCGTTTCCGTCGGACTACCAAAAACGAGTAATGTGAGCTCTACAATTGCATGATAAATAACTAAATGTTTGGATCCAACAGTTCGGAATGAACATAGTCTCAATTTATTTTCCTTATCCAATGGAAATGAAGATCCCTTCAAGTCACTGCCATTTCTAAACTGTTCTGTTTCGTAAAAGAACTTTTCGTTGCAATATATTGCACGGGTATCGCCTTTTGCGAGGAAGGAATTTCATGCCATGAAGAGCGCTTTCGTTCGATTAGACGTTCGGTTTAATACAATATCAATGACAATGAGGTAGATTTAGATACTACTACTACAGAAACTCCTCCCCGAAAAATTATGAGCAAAAAATGCATATGAGGCATCGGAAATGATCCATTTGACCAACTACACCATATCCAAAGTAACCCAACAAGATTCTTGACAACTTCGAACAAAATCTTAATGCAGATAATACTTTCTCATTTTTTATGCTAAGGTGACACGGTTCTGAACGAACTGATGGCGAGATATGTGAAATGGCGCTCAAAACATATGTCGCCAACAATTTCGACTTCAGTCGAACCGTCTCCAGTTTTTCAGTATACATTTGTTGAGGTCCTTTCCCATATTCCACTTAAGAGCGTTTCATGATCCCGTCGCCTGTAGATGTTCACGAACGAGTTAAATCAATCGAGTGAACTAGTTCAGAATAGCACAGTTCATGCAGTTCAATAATTAGTTCTTGACAACTTCTAAAAACGTTAGCAATACTTTCTCACGTTATATGTTAAGGTAACACAATTCTGCACGCACTGATGGCGAGATATGTAAAATAAGGCTCTCTCACCAACAATTTCGATTTCCGTTCCAGTTTTTTACTACCAATTTGTTGAGGTCCTTTTCCCCGCTTGAAGTTCCGAATGTCAAGAACAAAAATAAAAAACTATGTCACGATCCCGTCGGTCCCATGTTGGTGTTCAAGAACGAATACGTTCAACCAAATGAACTAAGTGACCTAGTTGCAAAGTACATACAGTTCAATAGTTCTTGACAACTTCGAGCAACATATTGTTGCAATAGTTCAGTTAATATTTTTCATTTTGTCTGCTTAGGTGGCACTGCTCTGCACGATGGCGAATTGTGTGAAATGAGGCTGAACATATTTCGCCAAAGTCGAGCTATCTCCAGTTTTTCACTACGAATTTGTTGTGGTCCTTTCCCGTTTTCCACTTCAGAGGT